>CM065421.1:45940791-46615155 GCA_033060865.1 Dorcus hopei
TTCACACTAATTACTTCATGACTGTTCTTAATCACTTGACTATCTATTATCTAATTAATACCTGACTATCTACATGACCGTTCTTAATCACTTCACTATCTATTAATCTGACTATTTACCTGCGGGTCGATCTTTTATACATTTCTTAAATCTACGTCACAATTGGTTCCTTCGCTCTGGTGGCTGGGGGTTCGGTCCAAAGTACAAAGTTCTAAAGGTGTCAGCATCAATTAACCCTTGCCAAATTTGTTTCCTTAAAACTTTCTAATTGCCTCGATCTTAATTGGCACATGTAAACAACACGCTTACATTCCGCAGAGCTTGCATTTCTACGTAAGTGGATTGCGAGCATGTGTAACGCGGCTTGTCCTATTAATCGTCAATGGGTGCTGATCCTACATAATTTTGAAATGCACATAATTGCAATAATTACGAAACGAATTTAAATTTACTTATTTTCCCAGATAATGACATCGTGACAGTATTTTAGAATGGACTTTAATTAAGGATTGCAGAACTCCGATGGCTTGTAGTTCTTGTACCCAGAAAACCTCTACGTCCGGATAATACATGTTTTTTATTACTTTGCTTTTTGGTAAGTATGTATTTTAGAATGGATTTTCTCCTCCGCTCTTCACGATTGTTGGAAATATATGGATGGGGTTTTTTTTTTCTATAAGTATTTTGCACTTCCACCTTCATTTCAATTTCCATTCTATTATTCGCTGGTTCCTTTCAAATTTTAGTACCCAAATCTATGTCTTCTCTATGTATAATGTCTGTAAGCGATCTTCAAGTTTTTACCAATGTTTTCTTTGTATTATTTTATGGTTCCTTATCCGTTTAACTATTCCCGTTTTCTGTAAATGGTGAAAGTTTCGTCGAACGACCTTTACGTGGAGGTCGCCGCTTTGTTTCAACCCAAAAATAAAACAAAATAAACAGACTATTATCACGAAATCTGTAGGAAAAAGTCGGCGGCATTGCGTTAGGCTTCGCGTAAAAAAAAAGTCGTTAAGATCGGCAATCGCACGCACGGGTTGCGTTAGATTTTCGTGTTGGTTTCCCTGCATGGCGTTTGAGCAACCGCACGGGAAGAAAAAACGGTTTCGACATTTTCGACCGTTCGTTTGTTCACGGGTGGACACCGCTTTGTTCGAAACTTACGCAATGCGTTTCGTGATGCTCGGTCGAATTTCGTACGCACTCACGCATTTGAAAGTCAAACGACGCAACAGGTTGTAAGTACGCAATTCCACGATGCCAGTAAAATTCACTTTTTATAGGACTCTATGAAAATAAAACATAACAAGAGAACGTGATTTTTATCTGCTCATACATTTTGAGCCATAGCCCCCAGATCATTTACATAAATACAACAGAATAAACACATGTGCATAAAATATGGCCTTGAAAATCTAATCTAAGAAGTACAACTGAACTATTTTTTTATAATACATCCAAAATACCCTACTTTTTCTTCACACATCATAATAGAAAGTGTTGCCAATGGTTTTGTGGTATAGCATCTGTAAATTACTTCGATTTCAGGCACTCAAATGATGGGTGTGTCTAACTAATTATTATTATTAACTATAAAACAATTAATCGATTAACTGAAATTTCGGAACTGCGCTAATTTTACGGGTCCGTTGGTTAGTGTGCCAACGAAAGTGTTTTTTCCTCGTCTCGAGGCCGGTCCCTCACGGTGTGCAAGAAGCATCCATCCAACAATGACACACAGCGCAATAAAAGGCAAGATAAACAGATCTGCGAAACAATGACACTCATTACATGGAAGTTGAACGACCCGAAACAAACACACTCCGGTCCATGGCAAATAAATTTCATCAAACAAGACGATTTCATGTGCAGAACAACAAACGAATCGTTATCGTTCAATTACGTAACGCGCATGCAAATTAGTTGCGCCCGTCGCCGTCGACGACGTCGTCGGCGTAACGATCGGACGTCGTCCGGTAGTAGGTAGTAGTCCTCTTCCGCCGCCCGCCTTTGTTCCGATCGCGGAGGCTGTGCAAATGTCACGGGTATCTGGAATCTGCGCTAACTTTCGCGAGAGGTCGATGACACTCAGCCTACTTTAAGTCAGTCACTAAACCGGCGCCGTTTACGTCCAGGGATATGAATGGTACCACAAAGAACTCTGAGAAAACGTCCGGGAACGGATTGAATCGTTCGTTCATCTAAGTTTCTGATATTTTTTTTAACGAAAACGTTTTATTTTTGTATCACAAAATCTTCTAAGCGGACACTAAATCGCGCAACAATACACTTTACGTTTCGCAGTCGTTCGACTGCTTCTGACGAAGCAGTCGAACGACTGCGAAACGTAAAGTGTATTGTTGCGCGATTTAGTGTCCGCTTAGAAGATTTTGTGATACAAATTTCATCGGACAAGAACCAACTGTAAATAAGTTTTATTTTTGAATAAATACTACTACTAATAAAGTTAGATTAACTCTAGATTTAAGTACGATACCTTAGGAACGATTTATTATAGACTCTGTCTGCAAACTACAAGAATAATAGTAATTTTGGTTATTGTATTCTAAGTTCTGTGTGATTTATTTATAGTTATTGTTCGTTGGTGTGATTAAGTTTATTTAAATATATGCCGACATCTCTTTTACTAGGTGAGTGTCGAGGAAATATTACCTCAACATTAAAGTTATACGCTGGGTATTACAAAAACAGCAGA
This sequence comes from Dorcus hopei, assembly GCA_033060865.1. Taxonomy (NCBI): domain Eukaryota; kingdom Metazoa; phylum Arthropoda; class Insecta; order Coleoptera; family Lucanidae; genus Dorcus; species Dorcus hopei. The sequence continues at coordinate 45,943,511 of CM065421.1, forward strand.
CATCAATCAGGAAGTGTTATTTTATTATTTTATATTTGTAAGATGAAAATAACAAATTACGTAAAAATTAACTGATATGGTCCAAGTTTGACAAACGTGCCAGCTTTGCTTTCATAAGTTAGCTGAGCAATAGCGTTGTCAATTAAATATCGTGTGAGATGCAAATGAACGTCGCGGATAAAGGTTATCCGCACACTTAAACGCGATTTTCTTTTTTTCACTATACGGAACGTCAACGTCCGCCAAAAGATTCTTCAATGGATTTTGTATGAAGAATGTTTTGACGGACGTTGACGTTCCGTATAGTGAGAATCACCCTTATCCATCACGTTCCGTCGCAACGCCGTCCGCTAACGGACCAACTTTGACTATGACAGGACGTACAAGTCATTCATTTTCATGTGTCTAATCCTGATCGCATCTGATCGTATTTTGACAGAACGTAACGTGACGGATAAGTCTGCGATAACCTTAAGTGCACGACAACCTTTAAAGTTGCTGCGCACGTTCCGTCACAGCGCCGCCGCCGACCGTCAACGGTCACTACGGAACGTGACGACAACCTTTAAAATTACTGCACAATTATCCATCACGTTCCGTCACTATGGCGGAAGGATAAGTGGGCGGTCACTCGTTCATTTTCGTGTATTTTGACAGGACGTATCGCGATAACAACAACAACATAACAACGCAACAACGCGATAACAACTGCAACAACCTTGTGCAAGTGTATGACAATCTTTAAGCTTGCTGTGCACGTTCCACCACGGCGCCGCCGCTGGTGGTTAACGGTCATTACGGAACGTGATGACAATCTTTAAGATTGCTGCACACGTTCCGTCACTATGTCGGGACAGATAAGTGGGGGGTTACTCGTTTATTTTTACGTGTTCATACCTGACCGTATTTTGACAGGACGTATCGTGGCGGATAAGTCTGACTAAGTGTATGACAATCTTTAAGATTGCTGCGCACATTCCACCAGAGCACCGCCGCCGGCCGTCAACGGTCATTACGGAACGTGACGACAATCTTTAAGGGTGCGTCCAAACATGTGACGTATCCGCGTATCCAATCATGATCGGAAGATCGGATATGATACGCAAGAATGATGCACCTACACTTAACTGCGTCTCGTATCCGTTTTGTTATATCCGTGTGTGCGTTTACTTTCCGACTTGATACAACTGTATCGACTGTTCGACGTTGCACGTTTGTCACTGAAATTAGCTGCTGCTATCTATCCATCCAGTGTTTGACGTTTCGGCGAAATTCCGACTCCAGGTGTGACGTAGTTGTATCGCATCCGCGTTTCAAATGATACAAAGACATAATACGGAGATGCGTCACGGCAACACGTCCACACTTGGCTGATCATGATACACGATCACGATCGGATACGCGGATACGATACATGTTTAGACGCACCTTAAGATTGCTGCGCACGTTCCGTCACAGCGCCGCCGCCGACCGTCAACGGTCACTACGGAACGTGACGACAACCTTTAAAATTACTGCACACTTATCCATCACGTTCCGTCACCATGGCGGGTCGGATAAGTGGGCGGTCACTCGTTCATTTTCGTGTATTTTGACAGGACGTATCGTGATGGGTAAGTCTGCAACAACCTTAAGTGTACGACAATCTTTAAGCTTGCTGCACACGTTCCGTCACGGTGCCGCCGCTGGCCGTCAACTACGACTACGGAACGAGACGACAACCTTTAAGGTTTCTGCACACTTATCCATCACGTTTCTTCACTATGTCGGGACAGGTAAGTGGGAGGACACTCGCTTATTTTCACGTGTTCATACCTGACCGTATTTTGACAGGACGTATCGTGACGAATAAGTCTGCAGCAACCTTAAATACATGACAATCTTTAAGGTTGCTGTGCACGTTCCGTCACAGCTCCACCGCCGGCAGTCAACGGTTACCGCGGAGCATAAGTGTGCAGCAACCTTTAAGGTTGCTGCACACTTATCCATCACGTTCTGTCACTATGGCGGAACGGCGGGACGGATAAGTGGGCGGACACTCGTTCATTTTCATGTTTTCAATCCTGACCGTATTTTGACAGGACGTATCTTAACGGGCAAGTCTGCAGCAACCATAAGTACATAGCAATCTTTGAGGTTCCTGCGCACGTTCCGTCCAGCGCCGCCGTCGATCGTCAACGGTCACTGCGGAACATGACGACAACCTTCAAGGTTGCTGCATCTCGTTCCGTCGTTATGGCGTGACGGATAAATGGGCGGTCATTCGTTCATTTTTACGTGTTCAATCCTGACGGTATTTTGACAGGACGTATCGTAACGGATAAGTCTGCAGCAACCATAAGTACATAACAATCGTTAAAATTCCTCCGCACGCTCCGTCACAGCGCCGCCGCCGATCGTCAACGGTCACTATAGAACATGACCACAATCTTTAAGGTTGCTGCATCACGTTCCATCACTATGGCGTGACGGATAAGTGGGCGGTCACTCGTTCATTTTCATGGTTTCAATCCTGTATTTTAAGGGGACGTAACGTGCTGGATCGTGGCGGCTAAGTGTACGACAACCTTTAATGTACCCACGTTCGTCGAAATAAACCAAAGAAAATATAAACTTTCGTTTCATAGATATAACATAAGGGGGTTAGGATAAATACAGAGAAGTTAATATTTCTATACCCTCAATAGCTCTGTTTATTTGTATTGCTCGGAGTTACTCTAAAAGTGAAAAAACTTCGAATTTGATTGAAAACTACATTTTACCACTTTTGAGTAACTCCGAGCAATACAAATAAACAAACATATTGAATGAACTTTTGCGATTTAATTCCTGCGGTGATCCTATTCTCCAACGTGTGGATTATGTGGGAACTCTTCAGGACGAGTCGCTTACGGTGTTTCTATCCTCCTCCCTTCAACGACCGACTTCGACAATGTTGCTAGAGTGTGAATTGCGTGGGATCTCTTTTAGGTCGTCTTGATTCCTGAGGTGTCCCTATTCTCCTCTTCTACAATAGCTGACTTTGAAGGTGTCGATGGATGTGTTTGGAGTGTGGTGATCTCTTGACAATGGCTGCACAAGAGGATGTTGTGGTGCATCTGACAATAGCTGCACAGAAGGTGTGGTGGCGCTTCTGACAATGGCTGCACAGAAGGCTTGTGAGTGTTCCCGACAATTGCTGGGTTCGGTAATCCCTCTGCGCTTACTCTATTCACTCCTCGAGCACTTTTGTCTCACTTTTACGTATATCAAAACAGCTGCGCTCTCACTCTACTTTTCACTCGGGGCTTGCACCGTGTGAATTTCCGAACTCAACAAAAGTCTGCACGGGGCGTACACTGAAGCTGAAGCGGTTAACGCTTTCGCTTTTATAGGACTTTTTTGTAGCGGAGATTGATTTAAATGTATAATCCTAGATGTTCAGAGCTGTATCTTATTAGTCAGAGGGCAGTCTTTTTTGTGTTTACTCCGGGGGTTGCCTTAGCGACCAAATTTGAGGATGCGATCCTATTTGTGGGCCAATTATGAACGAATGCGGTTTCACTTTAAATCGTCAAGGGGCGGCCTAAATTTTGTTTATTTGCGTCGTTGCTTTGTTTCGTAAATGTCAACATGAGGCTTCGCCCGTATTTGCCTATATGACATTTGCCTGACTTTTCTTGATGTCTGTCATTTTGATGTGTCTTGTTATCTGTCATCGTGACGTGTTTTGTTGGTCGCTAAATAACGTGCGAGGCCCCACATAAGTTTACATTTTACATCAGTAAATTAATTCCCTTCCTTTCTTGTAAAGGATATGTAGAATGTTAAGCTTGTCATGTCTTTTTATTCGATTTCGCTTATAATATTAATTTAATTAAAGCTGGTTCTTGTCCGATGAAAATTCTATCACAAAGAAGCGAAAAATATTTTTCACTTCTGATGAAGCTGTCGAACGACTGCGAAACGTTAAGTGTTTGTGCGCCATTTAGTGTCCATTTAAAAGAGTTTATGATACAATATTAATTTAGTTCGAAGTAATAAACCTTTTAATTCTTGTACTAAACAGAACAGCTACTCATCGTAAACTCAATCCATAAACATAGAATCCGGACTAATTACAATGTTTATTAGCGAACGCTGTTACGCCTTGCATACGCAACTAGGCAGATAATTTAAAATTCCACGCGGTATAAAGTGGGCGTATTAACTACGCGAGCTATTTCGGGGGTGTAAAGAGCCCACTTAAGCTGATAACAGGCCCGATATATCGAGCGCAAACAAACTCGAAAAATGTCTGTATCAATATTAACTTAGGGCCGGTATTTGGGTCACGAGATACCCGGTGCGTTCCTGTTCTTTTTCGAAAAGCGTCCGGCACCAGGCCGGAAAAAGGTCGTCGTCGCAATTGAAAACAAAACACGGTAGGTCATCGACCTCGGAGACCTCGACTTGCCAAACTTAGAACAGTAAATAAACAGCAGCTTGCGTTTCGCATCGTGCAAAAAATTCCGCCGATTAGAAATCGGAGGCGAATCAAGATCGAATCCGAGCGTGAGAGAGAATTCGCATTCGCCGTTGTCGTTGTCCTATATAATCAAGAGTGCGTAGTATCCCATACGTCGTCGGAGCCGGCCCTGTCGTGTCAATGCCCCCCGAGTACTCACACAGACTTTCTCTGCTGCCGCTGCACACCCTCTCTTCTCTCCGCGCGCCCCCTCACGGCTTCAGCAGCAACCGGCCTGCCCAGATACTTGAAACACGAATTGCACCAAGACCTCGCCATAACACATTTAGAAACCTTACGTATATTTGGAAATCCGTTTCCCGGCGACTTCGATTCGGGTCAAGCGGACCCGGTCCGGGTGGAAATCGACGTAGACAAAACATGGACTTGTTTGTACACAATGTCCTGCACGCCACAAAACGCTTCGACCAAGGTGAAATTTGCAACACACGCAAACCGCAGTGTAAATATTTACGTTTTTTATTCGATGCTGCTCGCGCTCCGTGTCCGGAAAGCACTAGTTAAACAAATTTCATTGCATAATACCCTGCGTTATTCAATAAACGCTAACGCGTTCGAGAAACACCATGCAATATTTGCAAGGTTTTATAAAAAAAAAAACGTGCAGTTCTTTTCGCGTAGGGAAGCTCTGCGAAACCGCAAAGCAACTCTCTCATTGACAGAAATAATTATGGGTTTGAATTGTTATGACAGAGACTAAAAGACTTCGTGAAATTGTAACAAAATTCTCTCCAATAGTTAAGAGAATCTTAGTGAAAAGTGTTCAATTCTGGATCAAGCATAATAAAAATCATAAATTAAGGGATGACGAGTTCGGCGTGCTTTTTATTCCAATAATACTTTTAGAATGTGACCTCGATTGAATTACCTATTTTTTTTTTACTTATTGTTAGGTACGATTCATGATTACCGTTTTATTTTAAATTAAGGAAATAAATTAATATTATTATGTAAGAATCATTTTGTGAAAAACTTGCATTTCTATTACTTAAATATTACTTAAAAAAAATATCTGGGAATCGCCGTATTCTTTCATACGAAAGTAATAAATGACCTGCCTCAACGTTTATTGTATTGCATCTGCGGGTTTACTGCCCTGTCATTTATTGTGCATAAACTCCGCGCAGCCGGGGCTTCTCAAACGTCTTATATAAAAACTAACATTATATTTTTCCGGAGTTGTTATTGATATCTTTCCCAAACGTACATATGTCATAACTTCGCTTCTTTTCTTCTGTATTAATAGTGGTTCCAGTATGCGAAACTTAATTGATTACCTCTGTATACTCAAAACATGACCTCCAACAAGAACAGACAGAACAAAGATCGAAAAGAGAAGAAATATTGAAACGTGGTGAAATTGAACAGCTCTCATACGATTAGTTGTCGGTCGCGAAGACACAGTAAGAATGAATCTATTCACTCGACTCTTAGCACATCCTTGAAGAGGCTAACAATAAGGTAAGCCAACAACTGGATATAAAAAGATAAACGCAATCTGTGTCGTTATATAAAGTGATACAATTCAGCTTACAGACGCACAGTGGTCCGAATTGCTAAATTCTTGGCCAAAAATCTAATATTCTCAAAACTGATAAGAAATATATAATGACTTATTTCTATATTATTATTAATAATTTTATTATTATGTACATAATTACGTACTAAACAAAAATTTTAAAAACAAGTGTTTTCACAATAAATAAGTAGGGCAAAACCTTAGAAAATGTTATATTGTGTCGTGTTCTTCGTTCTCTTCTTCTTCTACGTCTTCTTCTTCCTCCTCTTCTGCTTCTTATGCTACTTTTTCTTCTTCGTTTTCTGTTTCTTATTCGAAGTTCTAAAACTTCTAAAGGAAAATCAGTTTTCTTCCTAGCTTTCTGTTTTGCCAAAGAAGTTATCAGTGGATCAGATGATAACCAAGCATTTTTGATGCTTGTGTAGGAGTCGTCTGTGTTGCTTCCTGAATTAATTTGGCAGCTTCAATATTACCTTCTGAACGCAAATTTATTTGAGTCGCAAAGCTCAATTCTGAAGCAGATTTTAGTTTCCGAATATCCTCAGTTTTTCTTCTTTTACTCCTTTCACTGCTTTCATGAAACCATTGAGGTGGACGACCTTTCATTGATGATGATCCTAGGAATGATGTTGTTAAGGAGGGCCCAGATGAGGATGGAGTCGTTGAAAATAAAACAGGTATTAATTCAACTTCTGATTGCAACCAAAGTAAAATCTATCTTTTATCCTCGAACATCTCTCAAATGTTTCAAAACTTCTATTACAGACTTTTCTGATTTTTTTTTTCAGTTCTTGCAGAGCCTCTTCATCTTCTTTTATATATAAATCACTCAAAGTTTTTATCAGGTGAGTGATTTGACATGATCTCCCGTCACCTTCTTCTTATCTTACTGACATGCTTTTTGCCATAATGTGCTGCCCTTTAATAAATTAATAACATTTAACTTCATTTTAACAATATTTTGTTTAATTTACAAGGAATTTAATTACTTTCGAATTAATACGCGATTTTGCTGAAATTGCGCTACTCTGCAGTTTGATAAACTTTTTGGATTTTCTTTACTATGGGCAAAGATGGGCAAAAGTTATTTTAAAAAGTAAATGTATATCGTTTTGGCTTCAATGTACGCCATAAACGAAAGCGGGATAACTCTGGACTTTTGTTATATCTCTACGTGAATTCAGATTTTCTTAAAATAATTTTATATTTGAACGCATACACTTACAAATTTATTAGTGTAAATATATAAGTTGAAACTGTATTGTGCTTATGTTATATAATAGTACATACCTGAAGGTATAACTGACAAAAATTTCAGAGTCACACAATAATTTGAACTCATAGAATTTGCAATTAAAAATAACACCAATGCAGTCACGTTCTCTTGAGAAAAGTTGACCGTAAAGTGTTAGCATATTCATCCGCCTTTATCAGGTATAAATTTCTGGGTATCAGGGGTAATTTTTACGGATTAATGACCATTAACCCCTTAGGAACAAGATAATAACATCTTAATTGGTTCTAGTTAACACTGAAAATTTCGATTTTTGGCCAGGTTTTAAGAATTTCCGGCCACTGTGAGGCGAGGCGCGTCGCGGATCTGACGAAAGCGTCTGTTGGATGTGACAGAAGAGTTAAAGAGTAAGGGGGACACACCGTTACAGAAACGACTCAACACATTAAGACATCACTTATAGTAGACCAAATTGAGGTGACCAATAGGATAAGGAAAGGATCAATTCATTTTCAATCTCATGTTGGATGGAATTTTAGAAAAGGTATGCGATGCGAACGATGTAGTGTTGATTCGGACTGATTACTGCAGACGCAAGAAAGAAGCGATATCTGATCAAAATCCAATTACATAAAGAACATCGTTCCAACATCCGTTTGTTAAAGGAACCACATCTCGGTCAAAGGCTAACATGACATATGGGGCGGAAACAAATGCCAACAGCCTAGAAACTAAAAGTGAGGAGACTATAAGCGATTGTAGAAAACTCTTAAGAGTAAAGAAGAAATAAATATATTTGTAAAAAATTGCTAAACTGGATAAGAATACGAAGAAGAAGATAAGGATAAGAATACGAAGACAAGACTGAAATGTTTCTTGGGTAGCTTCTAGATAGGTACACTTTTGCCTTACGACATCATCAGGAATACTAAACGAAAGCTTAAAACTAAGAACTATGTAATTACTAAAATTCCATACTGACATTGTACACGAAGGTATTAAAGATTATATTTCATGAATATTTAGGTAATCGTCAATTCGTGAATCATCGAGCCAGGATCATTTCTTCTTTGATATGAAATAAACCTAAAAGATTCACATTGTGTCCTTGTTTCCAATAACTGGAACTGCAAATGTGTGCATGTGTGTCCCGTTTCTCGTAGATGATTTGCCAAATAGGAATTTTCTTTACCTAATCGGCATGCTTTCACATATTCTGGAAAGCATATGCTGAAATTCCGTCTGGCGGCTTGCAACTACAATCACAGCCGGTACATTTATTTTGTTTATTCCTGGGTGCGTTCCACTTAAGTCCGCAACGCTCGCGCTGGCTAGCGCAGAATTTCTCGTTCCACTAGCTTATGAAACGTCAGCAGATATTTTAGTGAAACTGATTTTGAGGAAGACTATGTGAAAATGGCATTATTTCACGTTTGAAAGCTTGTTAAGCTCTGACATTAGGCTTGTTCCGGTTCTCGCAACAACAGTCCTAGAACCACCACGCACTTTTTTTGTTGTACTCATCATTTGACAGAGGAATGGATGTTAATCTATAAACGCTGCTACTATGATATTCAGTCCTATGATGTATTATTTAGATAAAATTGAACAGTTATATTATCTTAACTGCACTTGGTTAACACCTCATTTAAATACATCAACAATTTTTAGTGTGATGCATCAGTTGTTTAATGTCGTTCAAATAAATGCCTTTCAGATTACAAATAACAATAATCGAGCATAAAATAACACCATAGAATAGCTGCACAAGTTATGGTACGATGAAACATCATGTAAATTTTTGACAGTGAGAGCAGTGATACTGACCTTATACTGATAACACCGCTGTTATACTTAATACACCAATGATACATCATAGGCCTGATTAGATGCAACATTAAAATAGTTAGTCCCACAAATATTTAAGAAGAACTTATCCACTAAGAAATCTTGTAAAAAAAATACGAAACAAATTAACAGCCGAATTTAAAAATAAACAAACTGATATGGGCAACTAAAAAAGATGATGTAGTAGTATAACATTATTATATACCAGTAAGATGTTTACTGACTTCGAAATCACATAGTCAAACATAAAAGTAGAGTGCACAACAAACATAAAGTTTATAAGAAATTTATACATGTGTGATATCATAAGATATAGTCGTTTATTTCTTATGTTAATGAATTTTGTGTTGAACAACCATGGTCTATTAAGAATACAGTAGAGTCTCGATATAATGAACATACCATATAGTCAATTATCCACTGCAGCGAACACAAAAATATTTACATTAACCTCTGAATAGTGAACAAAGTGTGCCTCACTAGAGTGAATTGCACAAACCATACATATACAGGGACTTCCCCGAAAGCGTGAAGACGCGTTTACATCTATTTATTCCACAGTTTAGCTTTAGCAATGATTTATATAGGTAGCAGTGATTCTAAAAGTAGTTTGCACGTGAATACGTATAGAGAAAGTAAAGGTATGTACGAGTATGTATTTTATTTTGTGTGACTAATAGCGAATTCCAAACGCTGCACTAGTGCACACTCAGTGTATTCTCATCTCATTTTAATCTCATATAATAATAAGAGATGAAGATACACTAAGTGTACACCAGTGTAGCGATTGGAATTCGCTATAAATTGAAAATTAGCTAGGTATAGTATATGTATGCATATTAAATAAATGCATACGTAACGTACAGATTTTTTGTGAAGCATATATTTTATTTGTTTTTCAGAAATGTCTCGATCTAAAAGAAATCACATCTCTTTTCTATTTTCCATCACATATTACATACATCTATATTTTTTTAAATCCCTTTTTATTCATTTGATTTTATGTGTGTAGATACTTACAGCTTTAAATGTTAAGTTGTTAATGTAATAAACACACCATAAGTACACTGTTCTGTGTTTTTACCTGCACTCTAAACAGTGAACAACCTCGGTGGAATGACAAAGCCGTTCATCAATTAGTTCACGGCATCGAGACTCTGTTGTAATCAGAAGTAAATATTTTGAAAAGGAATACAAGCTTCACTGCTTTTTCATTCCCAAGGCGATTTAGTACAGTAGAATGTACTAGTCCAAAGGTAGAAAACATTCTTTCAACAGATGATGGTGATGGTCTCACACACAATCTCTGAGTAATTATTGTGACTTCCACCATTCAAGATTTCAGTTTTTAAACATTACAGGTTTGAAGATGCTCCATGACTTTGTTTCCAGTTTTATTAACGAGACAACAATTTACTGTTTGCAAAAAGACATCCTTCTGCTTCTAAGGCTGCTTCTTTTTTTCCCCAACTTAAAATAAATTTAGTTTTTGTTAGGTCTAATAAATATGCCAAAAAATAATGTGGCGTTGAAGTCTATAAATACCGTTTTTTAAACAAACCAGTCTACTTTATATTAATGTCCATTTCATCGAATGCTGCTTCCAGGCTTCTATGGCAGCAGACAAAGTTGCATCGAGGGCCACAGCGATTGGTTTCAAACTTTGCAGAAAATCTTCTGCCAGCCTCTGTAGATGGATATCTGATACTTTTTTGAAAACATTAGTATCCATGTGTTCCCGTTTTCTTCACAGATTTTCAGAAGTTTTTGCTATTCCTTAACGTACGTTTCAAGGCTGTCTACTAATATATTTCAACGAACATCCTGCGGTAAAGTGAAGGCCTTACCTTCTTCTGCTTTATACTTGGCACCTGGCTAGGTGGTTATTTCGAAAGGTTTTATTATGAAAACAATATTTTCTTTAATATCCTTGATTTCCAAATTCTTGGACAGAAAATTTAATGAATATGCAGAACATCTCTCGTTCTTGTCATATTAGCTGCACTGTCTGTAACTAAACGATTATATCGTCACCAAAAGGCAAAAATCATTAAGTCTAAAACGTAAAATGTTGAGAAAAGCAATTTAGGACACTTGGGACCTCAGAAGTGCCTTTGTGAATAATACCCTCATCCATAATTTGTCTTCTAGGTATATAACTTTGGACTTAGTGAATTTCTAATTATAAAGAGATATAGATTATGGACTTAAATGCGTTACACACAAGAAAATTTTGGACTTAGTGACTTCTGCCTTAACGGTGACGATATGTAGTTTTACACTTTTGTATCAAGTCAGCTGCAGTGCTGGTTAAATAATCTGATGTATGAGGATTTCCGGAAATATCGATGCTTTCCAACAAATAATTATTACCACCTCTTATTGTTACTGTAGCACAAACTGTTGTTTCCTTATGCACATTTGACAGGCCATCAATCGATCGACATGCAGACACACCAAATAAGGTTGCAAAGCACTTCTGCTTTTCTTCATTACATACTTCTTCCAATAAATGGGGCGATAAGGCAAATCTAGAAGGTGGTGAATACCCAGGACGTAACAATTCGATCGCCTTTTCTACCTCTCTGTGTTCAATACACCTAAAACTGCTATTAGTTGCATAACACGCTTCTGCAATTTGCCTATCAAGCACATGTTTTTGGTCTCTTGATGTACGTGTTAAAAATGATGAGAGTAAATCGCTGCTAGTGCTATGTGAGCCAGACGTTCTTTTTTCTTTTATAAGAGGTGGTGATTGCGTTCTGGAAGTACTTGGCTGAGGTACATCAGATCTGATCTTTTTCTGATAAAATTGCTGTGCCCGATATTTCTAAATCACTTTCAGTATCTATTTCTCCCGAAAATTTTATTTGTGAACATTTCTTGCAGTGGAATTTTAATCTCTGAACTAGTCCCTGTATTTCTATTTTGCAATTTTTGCACACTGCCTCTACTTCCAGTTTTACCTTTCAATTTTCCAGGCTTTTCTATGAAGCGTTGCCAACTCTTGTCCCTTTTTCTTCCAGACATGATCAGAAAAATGAACACAATAGTTGCAAGTCGCCAAAACACACCTTTACCAGCTGAAATGCGGCAGGTAAATGAAAAACTGAACTAAATAGCAAAACATGTTGCAGATGTGTGAACTTGTCCATTCAAGAAGGAACATGTGTCAACTTGCGCATTCTAGCACACACTATTATCTAAATGCAGTTAAGAATTTTGCATTAATTAATTACTATAATAAATATTACAAGAAACATTAAGGTGATGACAAACCAGGAAATAAGACATTTGATCTAAATCAAAATAAATCCAATTTAAATTAAAAAAAAAAATCGATTTATTTAATTTTTTAAGAAAATCACGATTTTTAACAACCCTGTTAATAGCGCTTTCGATTGCCTGCTCTAGAATACTCTAAGGTTTGCCGTATGCATAGCCAGAGCTCAAAGCCCAGAGCATAAGCACGTGCTTACGCATGCGTCGAGTAGCAGTTGGCATTGCCAGCGCTTGCTTAAGCACGTGTTTATGCTTGAGCTTTGACTATGCATATGGGCATAAGAGTATTCTCATCTTATCTTAACCTCATGTAATAACAGAAGATGGAGATACTCTGAGAATGCTCTAGAGCAGTGAATCAATGATAAGAGTTTACTTAAATTGGTAGGCATCATTTTAGCTATGAATAGATATGTAGCTCTAAGTGAAAGACGTTAAGACGAGGGATGCAAAGGATGAAAACCGAAGGAACGGAAATGTGAGGCGCTTATCTCGACCGCAAATCATTCTTGGCGCCGGTCTGAAAAAATTCCGATCTCCAAAACAGAAGTGCTCCAGTTTTATTTCACGGAATCGCCACTGCACTTTAAATCGCACAAAAAATTCCGTTGGCCCGAGTAAAAATACTTACGCCTCCAGTTCTATTAACGAGGTGTGAAATGCAATGTTTTTAAGTCCGTTTTCTTTTGTCGAAACCAAAAGAGTTAAAAGTTGGTGTTTTAGATAGCACAGGCTTCTAAAAACATTAAATAACAACGTTTATAAAAAAACAAAATTTTATTAAAAAAAAGCTTTCTGTAGCTATACTGTAACTGTTATTTTCATCTTCTATAATGTTAAGAAAATTTTAGAGACAAAGCACGTAACAATCGATGAAAATCAAAATGCTAAGTAAAATAATTACATAATTATTAATGGAAAAGACAAATCTAGTTGTTAGTACATATCAAGCATTCCAGGCAATCTGAACAGGAGTGCGCACCTCGCCCTCGAAGCGTTCAAAAAACAGAAAGGTGTAGCCCTCGGCGTGCACTCCAAGCGGCCCGGTCAGAACCGCGGAAAGTATCGCCCGACATGCGCAGTACATCAAATCACGGAAGACGGGTGTATATGATAGACGTTAGGTGATACATACTGAATAAGTTATTATTTTTAATTTACGTTTACCGTTTAATTCAATTTAATTAAAAATCAGAATAAAAATAGATTGTCTTTTGTACATACAAGACTTCCCATCCATACATACATACATACATAATACAACACACTCAATTATTCGATTTAGCCAAACGTGATTCCTGGGTCCGGCCGCGTTATTTAACAATGAAGAAAAAAAATAATCAGCACGTTAACGATTCTTTTCTCAGCGACCTCCGCTGTACGACACGAGAAAGACCTTGATCCGAGGCACTCGCGTTTTATTCGAAAACGCTCGCGTTCGCGAGAGGAAGAATCGACACGCCCGAGTCCACGTTTTAATGACCAGAGAAAAAAATCTGTTAAAGGATTATTTACGTTTTCACGCCGACCGGTTTCGCATAATGACAATAATAATGTCAGTAACTCAGTGGCACAAAACAGACTTGATTGCTGAATGCGAGAATCAGCGGCGAACGGGAATGGAATGTGAAGGATCTGACGCTTAAAAAGTATTTCACGGCGATTTTTTTCACGCGCGCACACAGACGTGTAATGGAATGCATTTATGTTATTAATTATAATGCCACGTTAAAGAAAATTACACGAGCTCATGATAATTTTACTTAAAAATTTTGGCATAAATAAGTACATAATTATCCGGCGAAAATAATTACGAGATTATACCATAGAGTTTAATTAATAATCTGCTCAATTTCTTACGTTTTATACACCAAACTAATGTTTACTCTCACTTCACCTCGCGTAATTTAATTGATGCACGTTAATATTTAGTGGCCCTTCATACATTCAAACCCGTGTATTTTATTTAACTGTTCCCCAATTTAACGTTGTTGTGTTAAAAAAATTGAAATGCGTCATACAGTGATGAATATGGAAAAACAATTCTTTTGTGAAAATGCGAATTTAAATCTAACATAAAAAATAACTTTGTAATCCTTTATCCCACACATTCGTGCTAGGTCTTAAATAAATCCCCATGTAATTCTGATTTTAGTTGGTAAACAAATGACACCTACATGTTATTAAATCGGACTTGCTCCTGGTTTAAGAAGTTTGACTTCGGAGGTGCCTTCAAAGAACTACAAAACCTCTACGATGATGTACATCGGAACTGCTTTGAGACTGATGCGTACGTGTCAGTCTAGTGATGACAAAAATATTTTTTTACAACAATTTTCAATCTTCAATAGGCGAAATTCCAATGAAACTCAAACTTCTCTTTCAGGATCTAATTTAAATTTCCCCCCCGATCTAGTTCGCTTCTCGGAAATGGGCATCAATAATGAACTTTAATCATCGTTCTATTTGCATTTTTATCCGGCTAGCGTGCCCGCACGTAATTAAAAGCCTAAACGCACACGTATGGAAAAAAGCGGGGAGCGAAACGGGTTTACGAAACGCAAGCCGCTCTTTCGCAATCACGAAAACGAAATAATTGATAAGTTCAACGTTTTGATTTAATGACGAACGTGTTCCAGGCTGTGGCGCGAGACGACAGCCCATTTTTTAAGTCGAACTCGAAAACGACACGAAATCGAATCCTTAGCGCGACGATTACACAACATCAGGAAAAAAAAAGACGGAAAATACCAACACAAAAGAAATCTTCAGCGTTATTTATATTATATGTATGTATCTTGCTTAAGTAATTTTCAAGAAACATTGGCAATTATTTTCACCATAACTCTATACATTTCAAGATCAAGTATAAATATGTGGGATAAATAATTAGACAGCTACTTTTTCTATCAAATTTAGATTCGCGTTTTCACAAAAAAATGTTGTTCCCTATTCATCACTGTATGACGCGTTTCATTTTTTAAACACAGCTTATAAATATGAACAACGTTAAATTGGGGAAGAGTCAAGCAAAATACACGTGTTTTAACGTATCGATTGACACTATAAATTAATGGACACGAATCAATTAAATTACAAATTATCATTTTAGTCCTAAAGCGACAGAAAACCATGAAAAATACAAAGCGAAAAGGAAAGAGGTAAAAGGTAAAGTGAAAGAAGCAAAACAGGAATCTTGGAGGAAATTTGGACAAAACTTAAATGAAAATTTTAGAGAAAATCAAAAGCTCTTCTATGGTGCTCTTAGACAGTTAAGGCAGAAGAAAGAATTCACTACGAAAAACATAAAGGATAAAAATGGGAAAGTTATAACAGAAACAGAGCAAATATTCATACTCAAACAATCAATAAAAAAGTATGTAGAGAAAAATAAAGAAATGCACATATGCTTTGTAGACCTGGAAAAGGCATTCGATAAAATTAGAAGAGAAGATGTGCGGATATACATAGAAAGGAAAGGAATAAATAGAGACAATCGCAGTAATAAGACAACGAACTTAGTAAGAACATATTATATGAAGAGTCCAAAGAGTTTGAAACTGAAGAGGTCTTAAAATAGGGCTGCGTACTCAGCCAGCTACTTTTTGCAACAGTAATGGATGAGGCCATAAAAAGGGCAAAGAAGAAAATGAAACCGATGACAATGGGATATTGGAAGATGAACAGACTGGAAATATCAGAATTGTTATTCACAGACGATGTGGAGGCGATTGCTTACAACTTAACATGAATGTACTAAACATGAATTGAAAAAGATAAACATGAATATAAATATAGATAAGACAAAGGCTATGATAGTATCACGAAACAGCAAAATCCATAATATCACAATAGAAGAAAGAAAGATCGAAGAGGTGAAAGAATTTAAATACTTAGAAACAATAATAGAAGGGAATGGAAGACAAAAAAAAGAAATAAACAGGAAAAGTAGGTAGAAGATATAACTATCTAAGATCAATCCTCTTCAATAAAAGAGAAATAACAAGCGAAGTTAAAACAGTGGTTGTTAAAAAAGTTGTAAACCCTACACTACTATACGGAAGTGCATCTTGGACCCTCTCAAATAAAGACAAAAGTAGAATAAACGCCACAGAAATGGTTTTTGAGAAAAATAGATAGGAAACAGGATAAGGAATGAAGTATATAGAGAAAAACTAAGACCAATAATACAGAAGACACATGAAAGTCAACTAGGGCAGTTGGGACACATTCACAGAATGACAGAAAGCAGATTAACTAAAAGAGTCTATGAGGTACAAGTACAAGAAACAAACAAAAGAGGAAGGCCAAGAATGTCATGGACATGGATATAAACAAGCTCGTACAAAATCGAAAGGAGTGAAAAAAGAAAATAAGCTCAACTCCAAAGTCTCACATTTAATGGTAAAAAGACTCAGGATTAAGTAAGTAAGTAAGTAAAGTATCATTTTAGATTGGTATCAAAAACCCACTTTTTCAGGCAGATTCATTAACTCTTTTTCAAGCAATTGCTTAAAACATAAATTAAATATCATTCTTGCTTTGAGAAAATGCACTGGTTTATATTTTTGTTAACAATGGCTACCTACCAAGCAGAATCGTCATGAGTACTTCGAAAAAACGTCCCATTCCCTATTTGTTTTCTTAGATGCAATATCCCAGCTATGTTGCCAACTCGTGGGAATTTCCCATTTCTGGGGAAAATTGTTAAAAAGGAAATGAAAAGAGGAAAAGGGGGTTAAATCGGATTTTGAGGAAAAGCAAAGAAGCCTGACTTTTTATCGAGATGTGTGACGCAGCAAACTAAATATGATTGTCTTGTGATGTGACAGCACTCGCCTCCCTTACAGTAGTGTAATCTTTTCCAACTCCATGCAGTTGTTACAATTCTCTAATTATTATTTCATTTTTATGGCCTTGCAATAGAAATTATCGATGCTATAATAAAAAATGTTGAAGTGACATGCTACAAATTGTCTTATCTATTTGATTTTGTTTTCGGCGAAACATGTTTTATGAGAGTGATTGTTACTTAAGAATAAATATTTACTCTTTACAAACCGAATCAATTTTTATATGTATAGTAAATTTGATCATAGAAATGAAATAGGAATTGGAGAACTAGGCGAGTTTAACATTAAATCAAAGCTTCAACCCTTCACAATAACATGGTTGTAATGGACGTTGCTATGGATTTAAGCTTCGCTTAAAGTTAAACTCGAATTGTACAACTGGGCCTTAATGATCCATGCCTAACCATACCATGACTAATCAATCTTCTTTTCTTTGATTCTTTACGTAACATCGCTTTCATAAAATAATGGAAAATTAGCAATTCTAGTGTGAGAACAGAGTTAGTGGAAAATAGCGATAGATACTAGTTACACCCCTGGCAAAAATAATTACTACTAGTTCAGTACAAAATAGAAAACCTCAAACAAAAAATTTTTAGAGGTGGCAACACTGTACCCCAGAGGTTCGACGGGAAGTATAGTTTCTTTGATTATAAATTTTATATATTTTTTATCAATTATGATCTCTTTACAACGCAGATCCGGATAAAATGCCGTAACGGTTCCGGTATCTTTTTTTTACAAACGGCTCCTCGCTATTTCGATTTCCCCGAATTCCTTCGGCATTCCGGCCGGATGGGTCCGCTTTTATTAGCGGGTCGACCCATATTCGCGGACAGGTATTCTAATCCATTACGAAAACATGAATTCGCAGGTTTGTTTGCGCTGATGTGGGCAGGAAAAGAAGCATTTGCGGTTTTCAGTTAATTTCGACTTTATCGCCGACCAATAAACACTTTCATCATTTGCATAAAAATTCTACTAAAACATGGTAACGTAAGTTCCATTTTTTTTTTTAACATACAGTGTAGAAATTCAAATTCAAATTTATAAAGTAATAAAAAAGGAAATTACATACATACATGAAACATCCTGTAATAACCGATGTACCTATTTACGTAAAGTAAATTACTCTAAATCGGGACTTAAAAATAGTCTGTAGTCTACAAACATTTTTTTCGGTTGAACTGGAAAAATAAACACACTAAAATTTGGTGTCCTTCCTCTCCCTACAGTAGCAAATGTCAAAAAATGTCAAGTGTAACTTGCTTCGAAGAAACATTATCATTCTTACAGTCAATAACATGTTATAACCTTTGCTTTCACCATTTTTAAATATCGCAAATGATATTACAAAATGAGCTTCACTAAATGCAGTATCACATTTACTTAGGTCCTTAGTTGAATAAAGTGTAAAAAGTGATCAACCTGTTTAAAATTAATCCACATCGTTTCTATACGCCTAAAATATTAAATTAGTAGTTGTAGATTATTGCAAAGTCTTTCTCTTCAAGTTACAATAAATTTTATAATAATTTTATAAGTTGGTTTACTTCGCCCCGCCCAAACCGTTCATAACATTTTTTTAAAGACGTCTTTTAGTTTCAAAATTATAAACTCGTTGCTGTTGCCCAAAATATATAAATATACTTTGCGGAAGATCTCGTTAAAATCTCCGTTTCACTCGGCTTAAATTGCACCGGTAATAAAAGTGTAACAAAGAACTTTCCCCATTAACTGAAGAAAGCGATTCGCTACATCGTTATAAACAAACCACAACAGAAAGTGGTATCTTTACATTGTTATAAATATGCATATTATGTACCATAAAAAACATTACTCTTACTATTTCACATCAGATGTACGCTATTGTACATTTAGTAAATTCACAATACCTAAGCTCTAAGCAGTTTATATTTGTTCTAATTTTAAAATTAAAAAAAAAAAAAACTTGAAATATAAAACCGTTCGAAAAAAGGAACCCTTTTTGGATATTACTAGTAGTGTCATACTAAAAACTGTAGTACCTTGAAGAACCAGTCTCTTTTTTCTCAAAACGGCGTAAGAAAAGTACTAATATACCGGGTGGAAACGATTAATGTAAAAATTGAGTCCACTAGATGCAAAAATATGTATGTGCCAAATATTCAAAAACTGAGTTCTGCACGCCATTTGAAAGAGAACATACTCATTTCATACAATAACTGTAGCGTGAATAGTCACGTGGTGTCGCCATGTGTTTGAAACAATAACTATATCTACTTTTATTCTCGAGTGAGAACCAAGTTGGTTGTTGTACGAAAATAAGTACTTCCTTTTTGATAAGTAATAATATGGAGTTAAATGTGCCACGGAAAAATGCAGAAAGAGGCCAATTCAAAAAGAGAAATGAAAACGAAACATTGAGAAACTATCAAGGTAAATAATAGTAGACTTAAAATGTTTTAAAGACGATTATGTTGTTGTAGACAAAAACCTACACAATTACCAGAATATCCAAGATGCACCCACCGAGGAGAAAAGTGTCCCTTTTTAAGTAGAACACTTACAACGCAACAGGTGAAAACAATTTTATTTCAAGCAGCTGATAAAATCCAGCAAGATTTACTTATTTCTAAATATTGTTCAGGCAGTAAACCCAAACGAAATAAAACCACACATCATTCTATTTCTATAAAATACCATATTTCTACCACAGATGGGGCTTTAATCCGAGTAAGTAACCGGCCTTGCAATCGCATGGTCGTCAGTTCGAACCACGCTCGGGATTTTTCTCGGGGATGGTCGGTATCGACTTCAGGCACCCTTCAGTGTTGGGGATAAAATTCAACAATACTTCCCCTTAAAACGCCGAAGTGGTTTGGAAGTAACAAAGCCATGGAACACTTTACACACACTCAAATACACTCCCGCTCCTGAGGTCATGACAAGTCTATGACTTAGGACTCCGTTGGGCAACCACCACAGTTAAAAAAAAAGAGTGGTGAGAGATTGTGTTTTATATTCTCAAATACCAAAAGAAAAAAGAGCTGGTAACACAGTAAAAACAAAAAATGATACGTAATAAAAAATCTATCAAAACTTTCATTGAGAGTATTAATGACGTAGAGTCTCATTATTGTAGACGTAAAAGCTCTTCACGAATGTATTTACCGTGCATCCTAAATTTTACAAAGCTATATAATATGTATTCTAAAAACTATGTTGTATAAATAACTTTTTTGATAAGAATTTTCGAAACGAGAGAAGCTTAAAACGAATTTTTTGTTAAATTAAAAATTACGCAGCTGTACACCCAAAAAAAAACAACTTTTGCAAGAAAATCCGACGTGATGGTGTTTTTTTAGTATTTTTCCCGTATTCAGCATGCAAAAATCTCTAACAAATAGTTGAAAAATCTTATGCAGTTTTTTCGTTGCAGACCTGTGTAATATGCTCAAGAGTAAAGAAGATAATGTAGCAATTTTCTCATTCGATTGCCAAAAGAAAAACTTATGTGTCCCAAAGCTTCCAGACCAGGCTGTCCATTTTAGCCAGCAAATTAATTACTACAATTTAACCATAGTCAAAGCGCGCTCTAAAAGTAAACTTACTCCAAACAATGTTTTTTCGTATCTTTGGGTGGAAATAGATTCCCCAAAAGATTCAAATGCAATTGCATCGGCTATTCATTATCTTTTAACGAGTTATAACTTCTCGGATACTGTAGACACTGTACGCCTCTTCGCAGACGGTTGTGGAGGACAAAACAAGAATTCTTCTATGATGTCCATGATTGGGTACTGCCTCACTTTAGAAGCTCCTGCCCACAACTGTCTAATTTGTTTTTCCAATAATAATGGGCGATTACTTTATTCCTCCGGATATAATTCTTGGCCTAATTGAAAAAATTAAAAAGCTCAATCTTCTATTAAATTAAGAGGTGAGGCACATTACCGGTCCGACCTATGTGAAGGTAAAGGCATTCTAAAAAGAAACAAATAATTCGAACAATTCCACCCAATACATTTGCCTATTCTAAATAAGCTCAAAGGAGATAAATCGACCATTGATTCTCTGTTAACGAAGCACTATTCAATGATTAGAGACAAGACCCTAAACTCGCCTTCTACAGGCTGTTTTTTAACTTCATACAAAAAATGAAACTAGTGAAAGTTGACATTAAAAGTGTGTTGCTGCAAGACGTTTGTATGCACAGCGTTACCCAGATCGCCCTTTGCCAAGTAGCAGATCCTTTGTGTCAGTTGTTTGGTGAATTATTCGTGAGGAACAATTATACCCGTTCCATTTTTAAAGAGTGCAAGGCTCTGATGCCCGCAGATTACCTCCGGCTCCAACGCATGCGATTTTGTCAGTGGTTACTCCGGAAACAGACGGACAATCCACCGAACTTTGTTAATAACATTCTCTTCACCGACGAATCAATGTTTACAAGGGATGGTATGTTTTATTTTCACAACATGCATGTGTGGGCAGAGGAAACTCCTCATGCAATGCGGCGCAGTAGTTTTCAACAACGCTTTTCGATCAATCTGTTGGCAGGTATGTTAACCGGCACTTTAATCCGTATGTTTACGTCTCGCGCAGGGTGAAACTTCAAACACTTATTGTGAGTGAAGGTCACCGTCCGTTGCGTCTAGCGGTTCTAAACATTTCACCAGGAATTGCCGGATGTCGGTATGAATTTTTTTATTTTTTAAGTTTGATGCATTCGTGAGAATATCTGTTACCAAATACGCCATTAATTTTTTTGTACGAACTTGAAGAACACCCCGTATAATCAAATTGGTCCAAATGAACAAAATGAAGAGGTATCGGATCAGTCTCAGTGAAGAGGAAAGTTTAATGCTATTATTTTATTAATTTGTTAACTAGGTATCTATCAGGATTTCCTTTTTCTTTTTGTATTATCAAAACTTTAATTAAATTACTTGAGTATCTCAATTTTTTTTTTGTTACAAACAGTACCCAAAAGTTCTACGTCGGGTGCAAAAGTATGTATATGAATTCTGTTAATAACAATATTTCTGTAAATCCCAATGCTATGATGAGTGTTATTCTGCCAATTTGTTAAGGTAGTGCAGCACCATCTTTAGTAAAAAATTCAAGACTGAATTCCACATAGCTTAGTCGTAAACAGTTTTTCGTAATTCTCTCAAAATCTTTTGAAACTTAGTTGACTCTCTTAACTCAATCAAAACACAGGCAGGCCAGCCGCTGCCCGTCGTACAGATTGTGCAATGCACAAGGGCGCTTGATCAGAAGGGCGCCAAATTATCTGTAATTATTTAAACAAATATAATTAAAAATGAATTGCTTTTGAGACTAGAACAGCACAAATAAATAATTGTTCAAAAGCACCTTGTTTATTAACTTTATTTCAGCAGAATTAGTTTTGCACAAGGACGCTCGATACCCTAGTCCTGGAAAAATAAATTCTTTGTATGTCGTATAATTGTCTTGTTAATTTAACTTGTACAGGAAATGACCAAATCACCTTTGCGTCGATAATGGTCATGGTAATTACATTTAGATAAAACTCGTCAACGAATCCTCTCTTCGAGGAGAAGGATATTCAAACGTTACATAAGAATACTAATTTCGTTTCATGTCTGTTCTTAATAAACTTTTTTTTGTACCGAGTGTTAATAAGGTAGCATTTGTCTATTTCCAGCACGCGATTCTCACAACTTGTTTGAGCTTGTATGGGGTTTCATCTGACGAAGTTTCGTCTTGCACTTTTGTTTTTACGTGAAACAATTCCGGTGCGAAATAGCCAGCCTTTTTTCTTTGGTTTGTTCAAATTGAAGGAGGTAGCAAAACAATTAGCACGACCTTCGTCGTGAGGACGTTGCTCAAGGTCAGCGGAGGCCACTAACTTGCCCAAATCCCGAACGCCACGAGGGACACGGAAGCTATTTTTCTTCACGCAGTATCAAATTTCACATTAGAAGGTTCAACGAACCTTTTTTTACGCGGCATTGCATCGAAGCCGGCCTTGACACACTTCGACGTTGCATTCTCTATTATGAACCGGCGGCGGAATTTTTTACAGCGCTTTTTGCATACCGAGAAAGTTCTAGAAAAAAGATCAACTGCTTCTGCTTCTATTGGTGATGATAATGATGATGGTGAAAACAGTGGCGTAGGAGAACCCGAAACTTTTGGTGTTTTGATCCGAATGTTTTTTAAGAAGGTATAAATCATCGTCGATTATTTCGGTAATAAATCTGCATACATGAATAAATTACGGCTTTTTTTTCAGGTGGGCACCGGTCGTCATCGCGCTGACTGGAAGTCGTAACGTCTGCTTTCTAATTGGACTTCGGTAAAAAGGAGACGGATGTTTCGAAACAGGATTTCATCATGCAATTTAATCCGATGAAATTCAAATTCAAATACGCCAGAGCTCAGTTTAAAATATGCCCAATAATAAAGAAAATCTACTAAATTTATTCGGAAATAATTCATACTTAGACATTATTTTGATATTAATTGATTAATGAATTCGGCGGCGCCAATAATTTAACGATGGCATAATGCAACGCTTCGAAATCTTTACGAACTCTTAAAATCAAATCACGTGAAGTTAATTCATTTCATTGAGTGAGATTTATTACTAGTTACTATTTTTTGCTCCGTCATAAATATTAAAATATTTCAACATTTATTTGAATCATTGACAATTTTGGTTTTATGTTGGACTCGGATAACCTTAGAAGGTCATGTACTTGTCAAAACCGTCAGCTAAACTCCCCTGCTTCAAGCAAGCAATCATTTAGTAAGCATAAATATAGATTTCTATAAATAATAGTTATAGTTTAGGCGACAATTGGAAAACAAAAATCGAAAATTCTAACTTCCAAACAGCCAAAAAGGTCTCCTGATTCTTTATATAATTATTAGTGTAAATCTTCTGGCACATTCACAATGATATTGTAATGATTCGTCGACACCAGCCGGCGTCAAATTGTCTCTTGCGTCACAGCCGTTTAGTCGACGCGCCTTAGGCGACAGCCTAGAGAATCCTGACGGCGGAATAAACTAGACTAGACAGTCCGTCGCCTCCTCCAATATTCGAGAAAAACAACCCCAGCTATAAAAGCACGCGGCCGGTTAATGGAAGCAATTCGGCATCGACA
The DNA here is from genome assembly GCA_033060865.1 of Dorcus hopei. Lineage (NCBI taxonomy): Eukaryota > Metazoa > Arthropoda > Insecta > Coleoptera > Lucanidae > Dorcus > Dorcus hopei. The sequence continues at coordinate 45,967,896 of CM065421.1, forward strand.
ATCCGACATTAAAAGTTCGCGTGAGATTGTTAAAATAAATCAGACATAAGCTTGTAAATAAATTATTGTAAGTATTAATTAGTTTGCTTTTAAATAAATTAGTTTATTAACTATTTCGTGTTTTGTTTTAAAATAAAAATCAATAGAACCCTTAAAAACGTTACAATATATAAAAGCCTCAGTCAATGACATGCTATACATGTCGGAAAAGAGTGGTTTTTGATATTCTGAAGTAAAGTGGGCAAGTGTCTTTTCCTTCTGGACTCCCAAACAGAGCTGGCTGTATCTTCAGTGGAGCAGATTTTAAGTTAGTCACATTCCTTGCTCCTACAGCAAAGATTTGTATACCTAGTGAAAAAGAAGAATCCAAACTGAGCAAAGTATTGCAAGAACAATTCTACCATGTCTTTTCCTATCTTATCTGATACATTTCCACTCAACAGATCTTTCACCTGAATGATGTCATCGGCCCCTATGAAAAATATATCTACTCACTCCCACCGTCTTCAATTGGAAATCGGAAGGACTCGAAACGCGTCGTATAATCAGCAGTAACCGAAAGACATATTTGTTTATCTCAAGAACTTTCGTTATCTACTTAAAAAATTGTAAATTCTTTTCCAGATATCTTTAAAATCGCTCACTTATCAACGTTTCGCTGTACGTGACAGAACTCATTCAGTATTCAACTGATGCAAAGAAATTTTGATATTTAAAGACTTTAAAGGTGTTTGAAAAAGTACTTGATTGTTGGAACAAAATTATCTAAAAATTAGGAAAGTGCAATTAAAAAAATCTTGTTAACTGTGACAACTTGAAAAAGATTTAATGAATGGTATTGTCTTGTGAGGATAAGAAAGGAAATAAGTAATAAACCGGTTATCGGTGTTTTCAATTTTCTCTGTAATTATTGGATTTTACGACAAATTCTAACGTCTAGGTCCACAAAACAATTTCTAATTAATGACGTCTCGATGTGACGTACTGACATCCTTTCTTTAAAGATCGCCATTCAAGTGACATCGTCACAGTACAATTGTGTTGGATAGAGCTGTTGTACAACTCTGTTGAAAATTTTACTTTCATTGGATAAACTTATCAAATGGAAAAGAAATCTCTTGTTTTGTTCATTTACACGTAGGTTTCAATCTTCTTCAACAATATTGCACTGCTGCAGATAATCCGAATTGCCTGCATCCAAATCAAATAAATTCAATCAACACACATAATGCGGCGTTGGAACGTGTATTTTGAGCTTTAAACGCTATTTTCTATTCGCAACCGCTATCAATAAGTTTTAAACTTTAATATCTTAATACAAGCCTTTAATACAATTAGTCACTACATACAAATTACTACTAGTAAATAAAATTATGTATAGAATTTACTGATCGAATGCAATTAGAAAATGATGTGTTTAAAAATAAGAAATTCAGAACTCCAATGCTGCGGTACTACAAGAAGATAAATGTGAAAATTAACGCAAATAAAACAAACACAATGATCGTAATTTTGAGAAACACTGTACACCTTATCACTTTAGAGAATCAAAACACCGAACAAGAAAAAATCTTTAAACATTTAAATAAATAAATAAATGATAAGTCAGAAAAAGTTAAAAGACATATAGACGCATAGTCAAATTAGATAATATAGGGTTTCCCATAATAGACTACCCATTTTCATATCTAAATAAATTATAAACTAGATAACTGAATAAATTGTTTCTTAATTGTATATTTTCTTCGGTCATTGGAGTTTATTAATCAAATAGGCGCCTATAACAAGTCAGATTTAAATTAGTATTTCGTGGAACGTCATTTTTCTATAAAAATTTGTTGATAATCATAAAATTTCAGACTTTGTGACATTATTGTAACGTCCCGTCCATTTGAATTTTCATGGATTATTCAGGCTTCTTCAAATTTTGTACAGAACCATTTTCGCGCCAATGATGAACGCCGGAATGAACGTTTAACTTCTTCTATCGAATTACTTCAACACACTAAGTTTCCACACAGAAAACACGTTGCTGAACTGAAGAATCCATGAAAATGGATGAAAATGGACGTTCGAATAATGTCACAAAGTTTGAAATTTTTTGATAATAAACAAATGAATCTGACTTGTGACAGGCGCCTACTCGATTAATATACGTAGACTTAAATCCCAAAGATCATAAAAAATATATAGATAAGGAACAATGTATTCAGTCAACTAGTATAGAATTTATTTATGAAAATATGAAAATGGGTGGTCTATTATGGGGAACCCTGTGTAATCTCAAATTCGTATGGGTCCCTCAAGGTTCTCTTGCGACCACTACTGTTTGTGTTATTTGTTAACGATCTACCTAGGAGTTTATCAATTGGTCTCCCTGTACGTTCGCTGATGATACGACAGTGATCTTTGCTCAGAGTGAGGAACTGTTATGGCATAATATCAATGTTATTATTAATGAAGTTCAGGATTGTTGCTAATTTTAGACAAAACGATTATAATGCATATTTCTATACCTAACAGATAATTTTTTAAATTTTTTATCAACTTTGCAATGGAATTTGGATGGCATGTTTTAGCTTTACCGTAGAACAGCATCAAGGAGTACCTAGAGCTGACGTACTTTTCACTTAAGCTAAGACATGCCGTCCAGATTTCATTTCAACAGTTGATAAATTTTTTTTTTTAAAATCACTCGGTACAATATTTTGTGATCATAATATTAATCTTACAGAATGTTAGACTCACAGCTCAAATAGGAAAAAAACATGGCTGCAAACTGCTCTAGGGTTCACAAAGCTTACCAAGCAATACTTACAATGAAATCTTACCTCGCCTTAAGCCCGGTTTCTTCACCTCCAGTTAACTTTATCTGACGGTTTATTCCCATGGTAACAATTATGATCACAATCGTTACTATGGGAATTAATCGCCAGATAAAGTTAAACGGAGGTGAAAAAATCGGACCTTAGAATCTCTTCTACTGCCATTTCAAATTTAATATAATTGCATGGGGTTCTTCTCCACACATCACAAGATTATTTATAATTTAAAAAGGAACAATTAGATTGATTTTAAACTTAACCCCTAGACAGTCTTGTAGAGAAGTTATTTTTAGCAACAAAACACTAAGGCCCGGTTTTTTCACCTCCAGTTAACTTTATCTGACGGTTTATAATACATAGTAACAATTGTGATCACAATCGTTACTATGGGAATTAATCGCCAGATAAAGTTAACGAGAGGTGAAAAAACCGGGCTTAAGTTTGGCATTTAATTGCATTTATAAATGCGTCGTATGTAAAGCAAAAGTTAACAAAATCCGATATTGTACGAAGCCTGCTTGAGCATGAAGCCAGTCTACATCTACAGGCGCTACGATCTGTCGTACGATGCCTCGTACATACTACAAATTGGAAATAAAATTGTTTTTCCTACAAATGTATACATCCGATACAACCGCATAGTATGTACAAGAGATTGTACTACAACGCTACACACCTTGCACCAAATCTAGTTGTACGACACATTGTATGTACATACAACCGACTGTTTCGTCTGTAGGTCGTTTAACACGCGTCACAGTTCTTTACTCCGTTTACTTAATTACTATTCATCAGTGTTTGAACGTAAGTAGTCCTAACTATAGTAGTTCTCTAAGGCTCAATTGTACAATTCCAGCTTTACTTCAAGCCAAAGCTTAAACCCTTAATAACAGTTGTTGAAATAATCGTTGTTATGGGTTTTAAGCTCCAGCTTAAACTGGCATTGTACAACCGGACCAAAATGAATTTTATGTAGCTTAGGATAGAGCTTATGTCAGTAACTGAAGCTAGTCTTGTATATTCCATATGATTTTTTTCTTCGTTTAAGTGTTTATCTTTTACTTTTTATTCAACTTAGCCATTGTTATGCACCTCGCATGACCCATTCACCACTTGGATATATGGAAAAGAAAACAAATTTATATCAAGTAAAAATACATTTAAAGTATTTGACGTTTCGCGAATTTGATCAAAAATGAATTATGCTTTCGGAAAACGGAATATGGCAAAATAAGTAGAAGTACATGTAGTAAAAAGGTAGTTACTCTAAGGCCCGGTCTATTCGTCTCTCAGTAAGTGGCCTGTAAGATACTGAATAGATTAAAAATAGGCAAACGCATTGCGCTAATCGTCAAGTAATAACTTGGCACTACTGAGAGATGAATAAACCGGGCCTAAGACTAGTACAAAATAGTAAAACTCAAACACATACGAAAAGAAACAGACATAAAATAAAGGGAGCGAAAATACGGATTTCGGAGAAGAACGTAGAGAAAAAGAGAATTCGAAATGAAATTTTCAGACAAATTGAAAGTAAAATCAGCGTTACTAAAGGTAAAAGAGAAACAACCAGAGCCATAAACAAAATCATTGGATAAAGAGAATATATGAAGCAATAACATAAGAAGCAGAAAGACAAAAAAAAGCCTAGGGTTATTCATAGGTTTGCACACTTTCGGATTCGAGTAGCGTGGGTTCAAATCTCAACCTGGCGGTTGGTGTTTCAATTGGAATGCTGAGAATCAGTCCTATAGCTTACGTTTCCTTTTTTCTGAATGCTATGTTTACTTTTTTAATCTAATAAAACACTCACCCCAAAAAGTTATAGTTACCTCATAGTTTGAGATGAGGGGAACTTGTTTTACATGGCTTACACCAGCGACGGGCGCGAGCTCGCCAAAAGCTCGACCCCCACCATAAATTATTTGCGACGATCCCGATGTTTCAAACAAACATGCGCCGGCATGTGTAACAGACTCAGTCGTATCAACGAAATCAAAAACAGAGAGCGCCGAGCGAGTTAGTTCATGTTGGTTTATTAGTATTTAACAGTGTCGTACAAGTTCGAGACCATTTTAAATTGAAAAACAAACCTTTTCTAAACAATAATTATAATAATTTTCGGTTTAATTCAATATGAACAGCATCAAAACGAATACACCGCGCCGCCGCCATCTACAATTTTATATTTCGTGGGACCAAGCTAGCTGCAATCGACACTCGTTTGACCTATTGCCCAGCGTAGTGGGAGATACTTCCCCTTTCCATGCCCATGCCTGGCTTACGCCGCTATGATTCTTAGCACTCATATGTGGATGAAAAGTTAAAAACATCCTTCTTCTCGTATAAGTAGAACTCGGAGCAATTTCATCCTCCACAGGGGTTTTAACATGCCAAACATCATATTGACACGGGCCTAGGGTGTTACTTCTAAATTCTGGTTGGGTTGGCAATACGAAGTTGACGCCTAGAGGAACAAGGAGTAGTAAACCATCCTATACCTCATCATGAAATAAGAATAAAAAAAATAACCAAATAGACCCATGCACCCAGGGAATCATGACAAAGGAAAACGAGAAAATTGCAGCAGAAAGAGACATTATTGTTTCCATAAGAGAAGAGCCCTGCATCATAAATTATACCCGTCTGGCGTTGAGTCATCAGACATAAAAAGCATAACTCCATCCTTTCTTCTTATTCACCGTCGACAAGGAAATAATACTGAAGTATTGGTCGGTTGTAACTTCAAAGATTGATGATGGGCTCAACTTCCGTGAATTTGATAATATTGAAGCGGACTCAACCAACTCGGCTATGCAGATTCGAAATAAATAAGTAGAAGAGAATGGAAACATAGATTCATCTCAACTCCATTGCCTTACACTTCACGTTAGGAAGACTTAGCATTAAGTATAATACAGAAATTCAATGTAAAAGAAATACAAACTTACAAGACCCTAGAAATTCTAAGAAATTAATTTTCTTGAAGAAAAACTGGAATTCTATAAAAACCCATAAACTTACAAAATTAAATCTTTTTTATCAGAAAAATGTTACGTCTGAAGCTTTTCATTTATTGACTTTGGTTTCATTATTACTTAACAGCAGCTGCTTTTTTTGTATTTGAGAACCATACTTGTCTCAACCTTTATAAGCTTTTCAAAGAGGCTTGTATGGCCAGTAACATTTTTTTTCTGAAACTGCCAAGTAATATCAAAAACGCAGGACTGATTTGACACGTGAAAATTGATCATTTCCTGCTTAAGACGATAAAGTTTTACCAGACTTTTACTTTTCAAATTTTTTAATTTCCCAAAAGATAAGAATTAGAAAGCTTGTCGTATTTTAAAATGTAACGCGCCCGTTTAAAACCCTTGTTTGTTTACTTTTACTTACAAGTAAATAGCAATAAAAATGTACAAACAAACACAACTTCAATTTATTGCTAAGGAAATAACTGGACCAACCGTATACCCCGAGGGATTCCAAAAGGTCACACAGCTGGTTAGTACTACTATCTGTTCTACGAATCCTCTGCCTGGCGGCCGCCCTAAAGGTTCTGCTACTGACCTAGAGTCGGTTTCGGTTGAACGACCCTTCCGAATAAAAGGAATGAAAATACTTAATTACGGCTCGTGATCGCTATTAATCTGGACCTGCGTCGTGATAATCCGTTGTTCTTGGTGGATCGGTAAATAAATCGTATAACAAAGGACCTAATTACGTTAAATGAAAACACGAAATTAGATTTAATTAATTATTTATTGCAAAAAAAGGTAAAAACTTCTTGTACCAGCCACTGCGGGCCTGGTATAATGAGCGCAAAAACCTTGCGTTGAAATCAAATACAAAGAAACAAAAATTACGATTCTCAGAAAGTACAAAATTGACACTTCTAAGAGGAATCGACAATTTTTAAAGGACTTGTACAAAAAACAAGAGCTAAATATTTGAGTTAGTTAAGCTTTAAGTCATACGGCAAGTTTTTAATAGTTTTTGTCCTTCAATAAATACGCTATACCGAGTGTCACACACCATGTGTTTACCCTTCTAGAATTTTTATTTTTAATTCTATTTATATGAAATTTGGAAGGCATAAATTAAACAAAAATATTAATTTTCCGACATACTATTGAGCACCATAGGACTTCCGGTTTTGCCGGAAGTGATGTTAATTTTCTTATTTTAAATGGAACACCCTATATATTTTTACATATTTGGAATCTGCAGTTCATTGTGAATCCGAATATGTATCACTAGTTAATAATTTATCAATTTTTCTAGCGGTTATTAATTTTGTCCAGTTAGTTACTGAAAATAACCCACTGTGCGTTGGTGGTTTGTTGGAGAGCTCTGCTCCTTAATTAGATTAACAATTAATTGAATTTCAACTTAGCTCGAGTCTTGGTACTAGTGTTCGTCACTTCAAATCGTACTCTAAGACTTGTTCTGTTAATAAACCAACGCACAGTTTGACACAGTGGGCCTACAGTGTACTTAATTAATGGAGTTAATTAACGAATTAATCAGATATTCTGGAGAAGTATGTGATACAAAATGCCGCCCTCGGCGATCAATTTGCAGGACAATCAATAGCAATCACCAGTTTTTCAGGGACTCCTTGTGGAGGTGGTGGAATAACCCTAACACTAGCTAAACTAATTAATTAAGGTCGAATGGGTAGTGTCCCTCCCAGCTACCTCCAATCGGCTTGAGAGAGTGACTCTGTTGCACGTTTTTTTCAAATCTCTCTCTTCGTCGTTTTTTCGTCGGCTAAACCTATTTAACTAAATTATTACGCAAGAACCCAGATTGACTGTTTTTCGACACTACACTACGGGTTTTATGGACATTTCAGTCTCTCGGCAAATCGCTTCTAATTAACCTGCAAATCTTTCGGCAAAGACCACAATTCGGTTCACACACTGAGATGAAAAAACTTTGTTAAGAAAATAGCTATGAATATGTAGTTCAAATTGTTCGGCCGCGTAATTCCACGAAATTCGTAATGACAATTAATTGGCCTTGATTTCCTAGTTTAGATTGTGCTGGCGCACTTGGTTTCAGCGGCAGATATAATTGCCTCACACCGGTGATTGAGATTGACGACTTCCCTGTACAAATCGAAGACAACCGTTAGCGTGTTTCCAACTTGCCGGAGAATATCTCCATGGGTAGAACTGTTCCTAAGAGTACACTGTATTGAATTCCCAGGTAAATTTGGAGAATAGTTAATTGCTGCTGGTTGGTTTAATCACAGAACTCGCCTAATAATTAAGAAACAATGACCAACAAATTTTTCTAAGGTGAATGTCACTAGTGAGTTTCAATACTCGCTTCAATGTAAATAAAAATAGTTTGATTAAAGTTATCTAAATACAATGGTAATATGAATTTTACTGACTCTTTAGCCACTAATTAATGCAATTTAAATTATCCCTACGCAATTGTTACCACCAAAGGAGCGATGAAGAAATACCAATAAATGTCAATTACCTAAAAACGTGTAATCCGTGTAACACACGCGCACTTCTCACTCTGATTTACGCACTCGCGTCGCGACGCCCACGTGTTTGGTTTTTTTAATTGCCCTTTCTTAACACACTGTATTTTAACCGTACCGAAATAAATGATTTATCTAGAAAATGAATAAATGACTGCAAGCGCTACAGAAAAACCCGCTAAGTCAGAATTTAAAATTAATATTTTAAATTCTCGCTAAGTTTTTCAAGCTCAAGGGGGTTTTTCAAGCACTCGTTCAAGAGATTCGAACGTTTCTGCCTGTTTTTCGCGCCCCGTCCTTTCCAAGTAAAAATTATTAAAACACATCCCACGGACTTATTAAGATCAATTTTGAAATCACTTCGACCAATGACCATCGCTGCTTCGAATCTCAAACTACGCCTATTCCAGATGTCCCGCATGTATCAAGAGACACCCCATTAGCTTATCAGGAACACTCGCTTTTGTCTGTCGCAAATGAAGCATTACAAGTGCCCAAGCTGACATTTTAAAAGTATCTGCTGCCTTCTCGAAAGAAACCAGACTAAAGCGAATGCTTAAACTTGCAATGTAATTTGATGTCTTTACCCAAATTGAACATGTATCGGCAATCTTAACGCGACAAAATGTATACAAAATCTAAGAAAAACAATCCAAAATGTAAAGTAGATTTGTTTTATGATGTCTGTGCAGCTATAGTGCACCTGAATGGCGCCTGCAATTATCGAATTTCTGAAGAACTCTCTAGGTGGTAAACAGCCCCTTGAGAAAAGACAGGGCATCGCACTTAATTGCCCCGGCCGCCTTTTTGCAGCGTGCAGTTTTCGAATACTGTTCGTTATTTGAAATGAAACATGCAACAGTCGATTTTAAAATATTAATGCTATATGGGGTAATGAGAGCTAAGTTATTATTACCCACAGGTGACTCTTATTTATCATCCCTGATATTATAAAAGTATGTTTTGTTGCTGAAGATGCCGAGAACACGTAAAAGAATAAACGTCACTTAACTTTAATCATTGATTAAGAATAATCATTCCTATACCTTCAACACATATAACCATGGCAACGTTTACTTTTAAAGGATGATTAAATTTAAGTAACGTTTGTGAAATCCGCCATAACACTGTAAACTAGTTGGATATGTGATTTTTGCTCCTAATACTTCAATTATTATTACTTTTATTATTGTTTATTTATTATTTTATTATTGTTTTCGTATTTTTCTCATTATTACACTTTATGTTGTGTTATGAAAGGAAAGTGTAGTATTTATTTCATTAACTATTATTTTGTTAAAACAAGTTTACTTAGGCATCAATCGGTTTGCTTTCTTTCATGGTTCTCATTACCCCAACATGTGGGCAATAAGAGCCAATTCCATTTTTATTTTAAATCAATATATTATATAAATATGTATACATATATATTATAAGAATGTATAATTACTTTCATGTGAGCTATCGTTGTGGGATTATAGAAACGATTCCGGTAAATTTCTGACTTTCTTCTCAGCGAGTATGCTTGACAAAAAAAAAGATGAAAAAAAAAGTATATGGACCATCCGACGAAGCTTGATCGTCAACATCCGGTCGAGAATAATTTAAGTTGCGAGGCGCGAGCGCTGAATGATTGAAATTTCCGCCTTTTTGTGCGATTTTCGCACTCATCGATACAACGATGACGGAGCGCGAATGACGTAGCACTTGAATTGTGCCAGATGAATGACTATAGTTCTTTGCGACCGTTTACTCCAACTACAGCTATCCGTATCTATGCTAGAGCGGGTTGTTCTACTCAACTAGTTACCTAGGTAACGGTCCATTCGCAACTATGATCTATGATAGTCTGTTAACCACGCGGTCACGCATTTACGTAACCCACACTGCCTCCATCTACGCGAATAACATAACTGGATGGAATTAATTCTTCCACGCGCCCGTTCTAATTAGAGGCCGGCTGAATTTCGCGAATTTCTTCGCCGTTCGTTGGCTTTTGCGCGAAGGTGAAAGTATAAAAATTGGGTTCCAACTCGCCCGGCCGAGGTGAAGTGTGCCTGGATTTGCAAAACGTAACTGGCCGACGAGCGGTTTGGCAAGTTGTAACGAGAAACACAATGACGACAAAAAAAATCCTCATCTTGCAGCTGGTTTTCGTTGCAAAATACCGCGGCGCTCTGACCTTTCCCTTTTATTATTGTTGTATGTACGAAGGAACGAAATTGTTTACGACTAAAAACATATTATACCATTTCATTATGTACAAAGAACCCTAATGAGATTTCTTCTCTTTACTCTCGTCTATTGACATTAAGCGAAATGAATGATTCTAATTTCACGACCTTGAGATGACCATATTTAGCAGATATAATTTCGCAGTACTTCGACTTGTCAAGGAACGTCGGCGTTAACCTGGATACTCGTCGGGGATATTGTTGTGTATGTTTGAAAACAACTAGCTAAATACCTGACCCGGTGGATTGCATTGTGCTTCCCGAGAACAGCATGACTTGGTGTAGAACCGTCTTCGGCTGCACTGGTAGGAAAAGGTTGCACCAATTATTCTCAGAACGTACATTCAGAAGCCAAACGATGCTAAAATCCACCTGAGGAATGTGAAGCATGAAGTTGGACATTCGAAAACACCTTCTCGGTGGTTTGTAATTTTACTTGACAGCCTTATCAAATCGGAACGCGGCATGTTAAGAAGTGTACTCTCAGCCCTGCAATGCTCAGAAAGGTGTTTAACCTAACGTAACCAATGGGAAGTCTCCTCTGATAATATTACATATTACCTGTCAATAATATTTTAACAAAAAATAATCTAACCAACATATATGTATACGAGTAGAGGAAAAATATTATTGTGACTATCTGGTGGAATATGGGATTGTTGGAATGTCCTAGCATAATTCATATGAAACTTTTATTTCTCCATGATTATTAAAGTAATGATCACTTACATATGCATTAACTTTATTTAATTTTATGACAAGTTAATGAAGTGTTAATGAAGCAAGTGCGAGCTCCATTTTTCCCCCTCGTTTATCAGTCCGCGATAATCCGGGCGAAGAACTGGACCGTGCAGAATGGATAATAACGAACGACACGTTGATTTTGCATGAAGCAGCGACACAAATAGCGCACGCAATAAAACACAAATTACAGTCCGTGCCGGCGCAGTAATAAGTAAACAAACAATAAACGCGTTATTATTACACATGCACGTAATTGCGAAAGTCGGAGCTGTGTCCGGCGGTTTTTCTTTTTCGCCGGAGCTATAATAAACGGAACGGCCGAAAATGTGGCCCACTTTTCGAAAATCCGCGCAGTTCAACGACCCCGACGCAATCAATATTATGCATATGTGTATATGTATGTATGTGTAAAACTCGGCACGCACTTGTAAAAATAACAGCGAAAAAATTCGCATTGGTACTTCTGCTACGTTTCGGATCTGCGAGTGTCTGCTTCACGGTAGCCTAGTTTACGCAAATAGCAGATTCAATAAACATTTGTTATGCGTACGGCTGGACGCTGATAAACGGCCGAACATCGCGGTTATAAATACGCCGTTCCTTGTAATTAATCGAAGAGAAACGAAAATAAATGCGTTTTTTTCCTATAAATCACTTCTCCAGATTGTTCGGCCATAATTTGCGGAAATCACTTTCAAACATTCACCCCATGAATTACTTGCTCACATTATTTATGTTAATGTTTTTTATAATACACAAGAAAGTGCCCGCTTCATTATACAAATACTTATGAACAATTTATGAACACAATGCTAGTTTTAGTAGCAACAAAAGTTATGAAAATGAAAAAGCTAAAGCACTTGATATTTTTTGAAAAAGTAAACAGAAAACTAATTTTCGGAATTTTTAATCACAGATAGATTTAATAGATAGCGACTTGTACATGAAAAATCGAACTATTGTAAGATTTTTCGGGATTTTAAATTAAAATATGAGTTAAATAAATTTCCTAACGTAAGTTTAGGTTTGAATCAATGTTGCAATTCTAAGCCCGATCGTAAGCAACGTAAGGTATTATCGAATCACTTGCTTCCTACTTTCGTCTTACGTGCTTGACCCTGTATAAAGTTGCGAATGCTGGCGAAAGTCGTAGAAATATGCCCAGCTCAGTGGAGACGGGGTGGGCTACAAATAGATTGTAAAATGAATGTAAAGAGGACGCCACCTTGCGTAAAGTTGTCCAAGCAGCCAGTGAGACACGTGGTGCCGGTAGGCCTACACACGGTGTTGAAAGCGCTAAGCCTACACACAGTGTTGAAAGTAACAGAAATTCCCATAAGTTTGTATCCGCTTATCATATAAGTTTGACTATCACCCTGTATGGTGACGAAGAATCAGACAAAACACGGTAAACGGTACGGCTTGTTTATTACATTCCAAAAATATAAAAATAAACAATACTTGTGCAAAACACAGATACGGAAATAGGTTTGAATGTTACAATGACGAGTAACTCCATTCAAGTAAGTTCATGAGCTCAAATCCAATGGAAATAAAACTTTTAACAACGCGAAAAATAAATCGCAATATTACCGGCCAGGATATACAGGATGATCCCGATATAATGTGCCAAACTCTGATTGGTAATTCACCTCATCAAAAGTAGTAGAGAAGTCTAATACAATTTTTGGATCCGACCTTCGACTTAACAGAAAAATAAAGATAATAAAATGTTTGAGAGCCACTGATTTGAGGTCACAAAATCACGTAAGCTACGCTAGCTATTACGTTGCTACAATGACAAAGGTCAAATGAAATTCCTTGTAAACTTATCCTTAAAGAAGAAAATAAAATTTTATTGTTGTTTTACTTTATCCAAATGATTCAACACCCCCAAATTAATTTTTACAGTTTTATTACTGATTTATGTGGTGTGATACTGACAAAGTGCTTTTTAAATATGTTAGTTTGAATTACCCGTACCCATTTAGTCACCTTAGCTGCACAGACATCATAAAACAAATCTACTTGACATTTTGGATTGTTTCGTTTAGATTTTTGTATAGAATTTGGTCGCGTTAAATTGCTGTTAGGTAAAGACATCAAATTACGTTGTGAGTTGAAGTCCTTCGCTTTAGTCTGGTCTCTTTCAAACAAGCAACAGAGACGTTTAAAATGTCAGCCTGGACACTTGTAAAGTTAAAATTATGAAGGGTTCATTTGCGACAGACCACCCGCGAGTTGTATCAGATAAGTTAATTTCTTGATGCATGCAGAGCATCTGGAATAGGCGTGATTAGGAACTAAATGCAGCGATTATCATTGGTCGAGGTGATTTCAAAATTTAGCTTGCAAAGTCCGAGGGGTGTGTTTAATTTTTACTTGGAAAGGACGGAGCGCGAAAAACAAACAGACACGTTCGAATCTCTCTAACGGACGGTTGAATATTTTAAATTCTGACTTAGCGGTTTTTCTTTAGCGCTTGTAGTCATTTACTCATTTTCTAGATAAATCATTTATTTCGGTACAGTTAAAATACAGTGTGTTAAGAAAGGGCAATTAAAACCAAACACCTGCGTGTTTAAATCAGAGTGTGCGGAGTGTTGTGCGGGAATTACGGGACACCCGGCAAGGTAATTTACATTTATTTGTATTTCTTCATCGCACCTTTGGTGGTATCAATTGAGTAAGAATAATTAAATTTGCATTAATTAGTGTCTAAAAGAGTCAGTAAAGCTCAGCATTACCATTACATTTAGATAATTTTAATCAAACTATTTTATTTACATTTGAATCGAGTATCAAAACTCACTAGTGGCATTCACCTAGTAAAATTTGTTGGTCATTGTTCCATTAATTATTAGGCCAGTTCTGTGATTTAACCAACCAGCAGTAATTAACTATTCCCCAAATCTACCTGGGAATTCAATACAGTGTACTCTTAGAAATACATAGTTCTACCCTTGGAGATATTCTCAGGCAAGTTGGAAACACGCTAACGGTTGTTTTTCGATTTGTACAGGGAAGTCGCCAATCTAAATCACTGGTGTGAGGCAAATTATATCTGCCGCTGAAACCAAGTGCGCCAGCACAATCAAAACCCCAGAAATCAAGGCCAATTAATTGCTCTTTATGAATTTCGTAATTACGAGGCCGAACAATTTTAACCACCTAATCATAGCCATCTTCTTAACAAAGTTTCTCTCTCACCCTGTATGTTTGTGGACCAAGCTGTGATCTTTGCCGAAAGATTTGCAGGTTAATTAGAAGAGATTTGCCGAAAGACTGAAATGGCCATAACCACCCATAGTGGAGTGTCGAAAAACAGTCAATTTTGGTCCTTGTGCAATAAAATAGTTAGATAGGTTTAGCCGCCGAAAAAACGACGAAGAGAGGGATCTTGAAAAAAGGCGTACATAGTACCACCCTCTCGAAGCGATTGGACGTAGCTGAGAAGTACCCTACCCATTCGACCTCCGTTATTTATCAAGGCGATTGGACGTAGCCGGGAAGGACCCTACCCATTCGACGTTAATTAATTAGTTTAGCTAGCGTTAGGGTTTACCACAACCTCCAAAAGGAGTCCCTGAAAAACTGGTGATTGCTATTGATTGTCCTGCAAATTGATCGCCGAGGGCGGCATTTTGTACCACATACTTCTCCAGAACGTTTGATTAATTAATTGATTCCATAGATAAGTACACTGTAGACCCATTGTATCACACTATGCGTTGGTTCATTGAACAGAACAAGTCTTAGACTTCGATCTGAAGTGACAAACACTAGTACCAAGACCAAATCTAAGTTGAAATTCAATTGTTAATCTAATTAAGGAACAGAGTCTCCAATCAATATCTATGTCGACATTAAACCACCAACATGTGATTTGAAAGAAGGTAGGCCGCGCCAATATTCGAAAGTGAAATCTGTTAAGCGAGTTCTACTGTACTTTCTGATAACCGCAACTTTTGTTTTTTTGTATTGATTTCAATGCAAGGTTTTTACGCTCATTATACCAGACCCCACAGTGGCTGGTACAAGGAGTTTTTACCTTTTTTTTGCAATAAATAATTAATTAAATCTAACTTCCTATTTTATTTAACGTAATTAGCTCCTTTGTTCTATCGAGGTATTTCTCGACGCACCAAGAAGAACATGTTATCACAACGTAGGTCCAGGTTACCAATGATCACGAGCCGTATTTAAAAGTATTATTATTTATCGCGAATTCCTCGCAAGGGTCATTCAGCCGTAACACAAAAGTAGGTTAACCACATCCCTTCTTAACGCCGCAATAAATCTTAAGCAGCAAGGAAGGCATGTTCCATTGTAGTCATAATATTTCGGATTACCTTTCTCGGGAATCTAGGTAGACGGCCGAGTCCGTACGGTCCAGTTATTTAAATTGGCAATAAATTTAAGTTGTGTTTGTTTGGACATTTTTATTAAGTATTTAGTTGTACGTAAAAGTAAACAAACAAGGATTTTTATCAGGGGCGCGTTACAATAGTTGCTTTGTGTTCGCCTAGTTGATACTCTGTATTTATTTCAACTTCATACACTATTTCTTTCATATGACCCCAAAGATAAAAATCCAGGGGGGTTAAGTCCGGTGGTCTAGGAGGCCATCGCACTGGACCATTACGACCAATCCAGCGATTAGGATAAATTCAAGTTAAATAATCGCGTAGATTTCGACTGTAATGAGGAGGTGCCCCATCATGTAAAAGCCAAACTTGATTGCGTCTTTCTAAGATCATGTCCTTTACAACGTCCGGTAATAAGTAAGGAAGATCATTTCTTAGGAAACTAAGGCAATCTTTTCCATTCCTTCTTCGCGGCAATTCAAAAGGACCAATTAAACTTTCATCCAAGATCCCATTCCACAAATTTATGGAAAATCGTGATTGAAACCGATCCTGTCGAATCGCATAGGGATTTGCATCCGCCCATATATGAGCATTATGGTAATTCATTATACCATCTCGTGTAAATTATGACATAAGACAAGCCAAAAGGTTTCGAGAAAATAGATTATTACGTTGCAGTTGTTGCTGGAACCAATGGCAAAATGCAGTCCGTGTTGGATAATCTTCCGGGAGCAAGGCTTGCACACGCTGAATATGATAAGGACGCTCGCATTACAACTTTTCGAGAAACACCAACTTGTGAAGCCGATTGTCGAGTACTGACACTGGGATTTTCTTCGACAATATTTAGAATGGCATCTACCACAAAGTCTGGACGGTGACGACCTCGATCCCGCATTTGGGGGACCACAGATCCCGTTTCCCATAAACGCATATGTAGCTCAATAAAAGTACGACGGGTTGGAAGGTGCCTTTCAGGAAAACGCTCACTGTATAGCCGAACAGCCTCTCTTGCGTTACAACGTGCTTCGCCATAGAGTAAATACATATCGGCATACTCCTCTTTCGTGAATTTCATCACTTTTCGTTTTTAAATCACAAATTTTCAATGAAATTTGACAAATAATGTCATTATAGATTACAGGTCCCGTTGCTAAATAAATTACAAATTGTTGCTACAGAAACTATGTTTCAAATTTGCAACAATATTCTTTTCTAGCTACCTATGTATTTAAAAAAGTGATACCCAAACATGTTCAGCGTCCATTAATATTTATTTTTTCTAAAACTAAAAGAGTAAGTCAAAAGTGTTACTGAACTTTTTCATTCCTCTACGTAAGCTGAGTTACTACGTTACTAATGTAAGTTTGGCAAATTATATCGGAACCACCCTGTATATACATATATACAGGCTGTCTTACGAAAAACGCCCCAAGCCGTAACTCCGTTATTTATAGATTAAGTTTAACAAACAAAAAGGCAAATAAAATGAGACTAAAAGTACTACAAGGTGAGTCCAGTTTCAATTTTTTTAAAAATTACTTTCAAGGTCAAATGACTGTCAACTTTTATTTTTCAAATGGCTCTATATATTTTTTACTATTATATCTGGTAGAGATTTTTTTCTAAATCCAATAATGTGCAACACTTTGACATTTAAAAAATAATTTTTGGTAAAAAAAATGAACTAGTCTATTACGCAAAACGTGCTTTTCATAAAAATGTTAAAGTTTGTCGTGAAAACAATGTCACTGAGCGTTATTTTTCACAGTTGTTTCAAATTGTCAAGTTATTTTCTTTGTATGATTTACTGTTTCCTAAAAAAAGCATATTTTGAATGCAATAAAAACACAAGCACTGCGTCTCTATAGACAGGGATTTTTTCCCAAAGCAACTTACACAGTTGTAGACTTAATTTTAATTAACTTTGAAAAGTAACCTCAGTGACATTGTTTTCACGACAAACTATAACATTTTTATGAAAAGCACGTTTTGCATAATAGACTAGTTCATTTCTTTTTTTACGAAAAATGTTTTCTAAATATCAAAGTGTTGCACATTATTGGATTTAGAAAAAAAATCTCTACCAGATATAATAATAAAAAATATACAGAGCCATTTGAAAAATAAAAGTTGACAGTCGCTTGACCTAGAAGGTAATTTTAAAAAAATTGAAACTGGACTCACTTTATAGTATTTTTAGTCTCATTTTATTTGCCTCTTTGTTTGTTAAGATAAGTCCATAAATAACGGAGTTATGGCTTGGGGCGTTTTTCGTAAGACAGCCTGTATAACAAATTTCTGTCCTTCAGACAGCAACGTTAATTCGCAAACAACTTTACCTTAGTATTAAGTTCAAATTCGGATTCATTCAGAAGAAACCAAGAGTCTTCTTCAGAGAATTACGTATTAGGAGGCACAGGTACGTACCCAAAATTATCGTGTACGAAAACAGCGCAAAACGTGATAAAATTTTAACGATCTCCACCAATCTACAAGTGTGCTCGACCACGGAAGGGGCGCAGCCCTCGGAGCGTGCCCTATGGGGTTTGGCAGCTACAAACTGGGATCCTCCTATGTAAACACGATGTCAAAGTAGACGGGATATCAAGATACGATGGCATCAGCAGTAAAACTCGTCCGGGGAGGGGGGCGCTATTCTGGACCCAGATGATCCTAATCCCATAACGTGCTAATAGAAGAACAACGAGAGGAGGAAACTTACTTCACTGACCACTGTTAACGAGCCGACAAAAGAAACGTGGCGTTCCAATTCTCGAGTGACGCGTAATTATCCGCAACAAGGCGTTGGAAACTAAAACTTAAAGAAACCTCACACAAATAACAATAAAACCCCTCAACTGAAAGCGGTCTTAAGGGTGATTTACACGAACAATTAAAAGTTTTCTCTCTCTAATATTTGCATACATTAGAAAGAAACGACTAGTTACTTAAAAGTTTATTTGTACAAGAAAACTTTTACAGAAAAACCGGAACAAACGCTATTTTCTACGAGTTTCTGTAAAAGTTGACGGTTTACACAGTCTACCGATTTCTTGATATACCAACTTAACTTCACAACGCGCGATTCATTATAACCTTTAATTTCGACAATTAGAAGTTTGTGTCTTCATTGTTTGTGAAACAAAATGCGGCAATTTCCCTTCTACTTTCAAAGGTTATTTTCTTATTTGGTTTTGCACAAGCAAGAGAATTTATTTACAAGAGAAACTTGTACATGTAGGTATCACTTTTAAAGCCGCTTCAAAAGAAAAACTTGTTCGTGTAAATCGCTCTACAAAGCAATAGCACAAGGAGCGCAAAATATTCGACCGTTGTTTTCGAGTCGTACTCGTGATCTGCTAAACACGGTCTCCTCACCTAGCGCACGGAAATTCGGGCGCAAAAAACTATGGGGGAAAACAGTGTTCCCAACAGATATAAAAAGTTACCAACGACAGCTTAACAAAAATAAAGTAGAAATCCTGGAGTATAAAAATAAAAGTGAACAACCGAATCCGAAACTAGACACAAGGTTGGAAAATTTGAACCATAACACATTTACGATATGCTTACGAGATATTGCAATTCTGTGCACATTTTACTTTACGGTTTGATCGTACATTTCTTACGAGTTCTCGGGAATCTTACAGTTG
The DNA here is from genome assembly GCA_033060865.1 of Dorcus hopei. NCBI lineage: Eukaryota > Metazoa > Arthropoda > Insecta > Coleoptera > Lucanidae > Dorcus > Dorcus hopei. Next base: position 45,987,228 of record CM065421.1, read on the forward strand.
ACTGATAATTACTGACTGTAAGCATTACATTACATTGCGTTTATTATTTTATTAGACAAATATAAAAATGAAATACATTCAAAGAAATTATAATGCATATACATATTTGCAATAATTCTGAGAAGTGAGCTTCTAATTTGTTTAATTTACAATTATTTCCTTTGCGTCAAATCCCACATTTTAGAACGTTTACTCCCGTTACATAACATTTGCGGGATTACGGGAAATTTCAGCCTGCAGGACACCTATGACCAGATGAGCTCATGCATCGAACATTTACTTAAAAGGTAAAAGCTGTGCTCTTTTTATATTTTTAAACGGCAGTTTCACGTGCTAATAATCTTAATGTAATTGAGCTATTTGACAAATTAAAATAATTTGGGTAAAATCACATCAAATGAATCCTTAAGAGCCATAGAATTTTTGCAATTTGAATAAATTTATCAGCCCTAGTGACGCCGAAATAAAAATTAAGATCAGGTTTTTTTTATAGGAAATTTTATAAGCAATTCTCTACATGAAGAAACAAAGTTGAAAGAGTGAAGACTGTCTTTGTTTCTGTATTTGTGTAGTATTAAAATTAAGCCAAATTCTTTCGTAAAAATTCAAGCAAAAAAAATTATCTTCCTTAAACAAAATGAGCTTAAGTTTGTAGCTCCTACACACATTAATACTTGCAAGGTAAATTCCAAGAACATAGATAGCATTTCGTTCCTAATGCTTTCAGCTGTTTGAGAAATGCCTTTACGATAATTCCTAAAATAATTAACAAGGTACTTTCATCAAGTGTACAGCTGCTGTTACTTCTATAGTTTTATCTCCGTAGGTTCTGATAAGGCTGCTTAAACAAATATAAAAAATGTCTCTGTTGCTATAGCTTTTATTATAAGACTAATCAGATTTAAACTGTTTACACATTCTATATTTAACTGCTTATTCACTGATATTTTATTTAAACTGAGCTTAAGCTCGTCGTATCACCGGTATTAAATCTTGATTGCGCATCATGATCGACCAAGTGTGGATGGGACATAGTATCGTTGCTAGGTATCAAATTATCACTTGAAGACGATATTTTGCCACAATATCAAAAAATACTCGACCTGATTTATCTGCCACGAAATGGCAAACAAAGATACTGAAGTCGGGATGCGCCTTTACATCCTCGCAAGAAAGTACCTGTATATCGCGTTATCTTTTATTATGACTACAATCTGTCTCTTGACTGTCTAAAAATCGCTAAAGTCTACTGAAAATTAATCATCCGATAAATAACTATAGCAATATTATCTCTAGAGAAAAGAATCATTAAAACAAAAATTCTTGGGCAGATGTAATAATCGAAGCATTCACTTTTTGAATAAGAAGGACTTAATCCTTTCCGCTGAAAGGATTAACGATGTAAAATTAACTCTGGGAAAAAATATACGCAAAAAAAAACCTTCGAACATTACTGCCACTCACACGCTACCCATAAACAGGAATGCATGTACACGCCATAAATATTTCCCCTTACACACACGTACAACTACATAAAATTTATAATCATTTAGCGAACAGCAAGATAAATTTAAATAACTGTCAGCGGCGATAGATAAAAATGGCCGGAATGCTTTATGCAAATAAAGCTATGAAAATTAAACTGCTGGAGGATCGGATATTAATTAAAAGTGTGAGCGCGCTTTAATGTTCCATTTATTTAAAAAAAGAAGAAAAAAACGACCACCAAACAAAAAAAATAGAAAAGAACTCGTAAAATTTAATTGTTAATTATTTTATTTGCAAAATACAGAAAGTTTTATGAACTTGTTAAAAGGGTATATGTATGTATTAGCAATTTGCCTAAAATTTTGAAATCTTAACAAGTTTAAAAGTACAAAGGTTCTGGACAATTTTTCTTAATTAACCTCTCATATGAAATTAATTCCAACATTCATATAATTACTAAAGTTACAAAAATTTAGAAAGAACTGGAAAATTGTCTTCGGAATAATTTCTATAATTGAGGACCCCAATCGGACAACTTGGTAAAGACCAAACCAGGAGAGTTTTCTGAAAATGAATCTTTTGGAATTTTCATTCCACCCCCAACTGAGATTCTCACTGAGCCACAACGAAATTTGATGGGGTAAAAATTTTGGATATACCTACTCTTCATCCTAAATGGTTTTTACCGAATTGCCCGACTTGGGTCTTCAATTTAAACTTCAAACAATTAAATGAAATTTTGTAACTCATCCCCTTTCTGTAACCAGTCCTCAAAATATAGGTTCTTATTGTTACTCACCGACGCAATTGGATCATTTCTTCCTCACCACTTTTGCTCGCCATTGTCATCAAAATAACCATACCAGATCTTGCCCCGTTATCTTACCGAAATCGTCGAAATTTTCAGCGCGCTGAAAGATTCCCAGATAAGCGTCTCCGCGAGACTGAACTAAATATTCTAATTTGAAATTTGGACAGTTTTGTTTGCGGCGGGCCAGATAGTGTTAATCTCTATCAGCTGATACGAACTTATCTCGAAAATTTTAACCTTGATAATGATTTTTGGCCGTTTCCATGACATTCGAGGCGAGCAAAAAAATAGTGACGCACTGCGCGGTTCAACGACTCACGACTAATTTTTATTTGTGAAGATGAAAAAGCTAGAATTTAATTTAACTTTTGCTGTTTACTCAGATTCAGGCAACTTTCTTTTTTGTTTCTAATAACTCCTTGTCATTTTCGTTTTATGATCACGTTTGTTACGTTTCAAAATCTCGCACGAGATAAGATGGCAACATTTGAAAATTTCGACCAATACAGAGTTTATTGTGGCAACCCTGACTTCCTCGAAAACCGCGGCGTAGCGCAGGCTCAAAATTATTATTCGTCGGATCGTGCGCCCTACGAGATGGACATCTCGATAACTAACGATTTCTATTGGTCGGCCGATGACTACATGCGCAGTCACTCGGCGTCATCTTCCTTCGCTTTGCTTCACGGCGTCACTTTTCGCCTAGTTCTGCTGGTGTGTATCTGAGAAACATCAGGAAAACTTATTTCGACCTCGGTTAATCAATCAGCCCTTGGAAGCAGTTACGAGGACCCCCCAAAAGGAACGCTGCCGCAGTTTCGTTAAGTTCGTTCCATCTGCATCTCGTCAAAGAGCGAATTTCGACTAAACTTGTGTTTAATTAACCGATGTGTTTTCATTTGTAATATAAGTGTAATGATTTAGAATAGGCGCGTTTTGATTGTATTTACTTGAGTATTTGTTTTTGTAGGTATTCTATTTTTGTGCGTGTACCTTCAGCGTACAAGTGAGTAAGGTAAAATCTCCTGGATTTATTGCAAAACTTTTCCGAATGGGGGAACAATATTTCACATTAACTTCTTTAGCTTTACTTGCTCACCCTGGTGCCTTTCGAACCACGCCCTTTCTTCATTGAGCTACCTGGGGCAACATCTGGTGAAAAACAGAGCAAACATGCCACCTGTTTAATGTCAGTAGAAATCAGGAGTAAATCATTTTAGAGTTTTATGGTAGCACGTTATTTTTTCTCAACTTTCATGTAAAGATTTACATTTCCATTTGGGAGCAGGTATGTTATTTTTTAATTTGTTTCCTCCCTCGCCATTGTTCTCTCTCTTTTCTTTCTCTTCCATTGTAATCAAAACTTGCAACAAATTTAAAATTTCGCCGTAATAATGTTATTTGCCCGCTTTACGTGGGATGGCTTATTAGGCTGCAAATTGGTTGTTGCTTATCATTTCTCACACAATTATTTAAGGTCAAAAATTGACCGCGCGATATCCCGTCCTAACTGTTGTATAATAACGTTAAAAGTTTATACCATATGATTTTTTGAATCTTAGATAAAAGGAAGTCACGAAAAACAAAAAGCATGTCGTAGCTTCATTCGACTGTACTTTAATACGCTGTCAGCAGTCACATTAATAATTATAAATTTACCAAGCGAATACAACTATTTAAAAAAAAATGATATTCACAAAACTTCAAAAGGCATTCATAATTGAATCATATTTCTACAGTGGTGTCAACTAAAATGGAGAACGGATGCACTCTGCAGGACATTTCGTCAAAGAAGCAGAAGCTAATTTCTATTATACTATTCGAAATACAGTTGCTGTTAGTATGGACAAAAGAAAGGAAGTATAGAAAAAGTTATTGAGAATGTGAGAGAGATAATAGAACCTACCAAGTCTTTGAAACGTGCTGCGCAGATTGTTAGAAGAGACCTAAAATTCCGTCGACTCATGAACTGCTGCCATCAGATTTAATTAGACAAACTCCGTATTGTCATTAGTTCATGAATAAATAATAATAATGACTTGATTTAACGTTTTTCACCAACGAGGCATGGTTTCACCTTTTTGGGTATATTAATTCATTTCCTTTCCCAATTCCTAAGTGGTCACGGATCATTCACAAAATTCAGGCATAAGATTAAAGAAACAGAGTCCCCGAGATGTAGATACTGCGGCCACGTGGTGGACACGATGGAACATACTTTCGTCCACTGACCTGTAGAATACGGATAGAAAATGTAATAGGATAACAAGTAACACCTGACAATATAGTGACATATACCGAGTGAGCATTATCAATCCGGGACATAGGAGATAAGCATGACTACCCTTAATAATGACATTTTTAATGACATCAACGCTGAAAATAAATACTAACGAATGTAATTAATGGATTTTATAATAGGTTAAGGTACTCTTTGGCGCAAAATGGAGGGTTATTTGAATTTTTACTATAATTTATAAGAAAACTTTCAATTTGTTTTTAATCTTTAGTTTGTAATAAAATTATAATACTAAAATTCAATAATTTTTAACATGATTTTAATCAAATATGTCATTATTAAGAGTAGTCATGCTCACGGTGAATTGAATACTAACGGTGGCAGCATTCTCGCAAGTGAGATAGCGTACCGTTACGTCACCGCATACCTGCTTCTCCTTTTACACAATAGCTCTGTTCCAACATCACTTTCTGACCGTTTCGAAACCGTCATAATCATGCCCACCGAAATGATGATCAATTTTGACAACATTGTCAAGTATAAAACTTTGAAGAGTGCATGCTTTTGACGGTTTCGAAACCGTCAGAAAGCGTTGTTGGAACAGACCTAATATCAATCTTTGATTAACTGACAACTGTAACAGTTAATGATTGGTTGACACATAATGTGGGAGAAGCGGGCATGCGATGACGTAACGGTTCGCTATCTCACTTCAATGCAGCCACCGTTAGTATTCAATTCACAGTGAGTCATGCTAACTTCCTATGTCCCGGATTGAAAATGCTCACTCGGTATGTATGTTGAAGAGTGAGGAGACATGAAACGCGGTAACGAACATGACAGAAGAGATTGTAAAAATTAAAGAGAGGGAAGAGCATCTGTAGCAAGATGATCGTAATGTGAGGACACAGTATTCCAGATGGATGGAGAAGAACAGACAGTTGAAGAGAGAAGAAATAAGGAACATCGTTCCAGACACGAAGAGAAAGAAACCTACGGAGGGAGGAACATTCGAAGAACACTGCCTATCGTGGTTCCGCAGTACTCCTCAGAGGGTCTAAGGAGGAAGCAGTTTACTTTGTAGGCGTTTCGGTGATTGGATGAATTAGGTTGCCGTGAACTCGATGGCCTAGTTTAGACGGTTGTCGATATGAATCCAGCACACCCCTTGGCATTGCATCACAGCCTGGGGGCGTCTTATGAAGACTCTGTGAACCTCTAAAAAAAAGGGTATATTAATTCACAAACTTTGAGAAGCTGGGATGCTGAAAATCCTCGTATTTTGCGAGATCCTCCTACATCCACAAAAGGTGGGAATTTGAATTGGAGCCTCTCAAGGACGATTGTTAGGTCTTATATTCGTTTTATGACACCGTAACTACCCAACGATACCAGGAGCAGATTTTAGACACTTTTATAAGCCAGCCTCATGAAGATGAGCTCCGTAAGGAGGTCATACCAGTGCGACCACGATCAATTATTTACGCCAGTTTTATGATAACGTCATAACTTTATACTGCAATCTAGAATCCCCCCCCAGGTTCCTAGATGTGACTCCACTAGATTATTTTGTTTTCCCCCATCTAAAAAAACACATTTTTCAAGTACCTATTCGTAACATCGATGAACTCAAGACAGGATTACTAAAGATTACGGTAGAAATATTATAACGGATTTTTGACAATATGAAGAACCGAGTTATTTTGTGTTTACGAGAGAACGGTTTCCATTTTCAACCTCTATTACAGCTCTGTTTCTTTTATTTTAATTATATTTTTATTACCAATATTTACTTAAACGTGAAGTTAGCATAGAAATTCATCAATAACATTCCCGTAGTATATTACCAATCGCATAAATATATGTAAGCTGCTAACTTGACGTTATTATAGAAATTTAAATAGGTAGGTAGGTGTTCATCAATATTGATACAACTAAAGTATTTCTCTTCCTCATTCTTCAAAGTTTATTTATAGATAAGTACGATAAATAAAACTTATAAGTACAGCCTTTACGTAAATGGTTGACGTGATAATTTTTACAAGTTTACAACATTTCTACATTTCTGGGATGAAAACCCTCCTAATTTATTACGCATGTTTCATGGGAACCATGCGGCAAAGAACGGAATCTTAGTTTCCGAAGTGATTGTGTCTGATCTCATGTAGGTCAGATAGTTATCGAGTACGACACCAAGATCCAATTTTACTATCGTCGGATAAACTGATTGTGAGTATAACACTATTCTTAGATTAACGTGACGTAGATATGGGAGAATATTAAAGATGCTTCAGTGAATAGTTATTCTGTGTCCTTATTCCACGACTGTCAAACTAGGCCTAAGAAAACTTACGGATGTAACAATGATAAAATAATAGTCGCTTTCTCAACCCCAAGTCAATACATATTCAATTCATACTACCGGTTGCGGCTGCGACCGTTTTACTGTTGTTGCTTATCCTTCGACATTCGCCTTACGAACTGGAGAAACGCAGAAAACCCAGTTTGAAGGAGCCGGTGTGAATTCGAACACAATCGGACACAAGTTATCTATCTCTCACAGAGGAGTATGCACAGGAGGGGAATCGAACCCACACCTGTAGTTGCACCGGCCAAGCGTCAAACCCATTGTCAGCGGATGTAACCAACTCGGCTATACAACTATTACTGGGCTATACAACTACATATTAGATAAAGAATATTTCTTAATCCTTATTTCAAATTGTTTGTCGTTTAGGTTTTTTTGTGGCGGGGCTTAAAGCGTTGTAAAATCTCACTGCGTAAGAGCTAATACCAGTTTGACCTCTCTATCCGCGTATATGGAATAGTGAGATGGTCTTGGTTCCTTATATTGTGTGAATGCATATTATTAAGTTGCTTATAGAACTTTGGCTCCTTTTAACATACATACATTTAGCATTGAAGGATGAAGACACAGGGTAATGTTAATAGCTTAAGTTTTACAAAAGATGGCCTACAATCATCTCTGTATCCAACAGCCGCAATTATGCGTACAGCACGTCTTTGAACAAAGATGTTATTAAACCCTGGGGAGTGACCCCAGACCAGAGTTGAGTAAGGCATGTGAGAGGTAAAAAGTGCATGATGGGGCAGGGGGGTCACCTGAGTAGATAATTGTCTTAAGGTAAAAGTATTGATAAATAATTCTCATGCTCTAGGTAACTCTGCCCTGGATCTACGCAAACTCCTAAAAATTTGCTAGGTTATTTTCACATGCATCCATGTTTCTTAGAGAAGATACTATTATGGGTGAAAATCCCGTTAAAATCATTTTAGTATTGTCAGTCACCCTGTATTGTGAAATAACAAACATTTCGTTATTCGGCCATGCGCGTATCGTTTGTACGCCGCGGCCGTTAAACGATAGCCTGCAATACGCAATACGAAATTGTTGCCGTCTGCCCCTGTCCTGAAATGAGTTAATTCTACTCTTCTATCTTGATATTTTACATGCGTTGAAAACGCTTGCACGCTAGCCAGTCCTTCGTGGCTCGTTGTAGAGGGTGAACGTGTAGTTCTGGTTTTGTGTTTTGCAATTCATTTGGCTGCAAACGCTTGGTAAATGTTAACGGTACTTTGTTTACCGAGTTTTAAAAATCGTCACCCCCGCACTTTTAAGCATTGTTTAATGCTTGTCCAAGCCTAGTCCCGGCAGATCGAGATTAGGTAAATATGGCGTGTACTTAGGCGTGGTTCAAAGTGTCACGCTTTAGTTTTTTTTTATTAGTATTGGTTCTACACTGAGAAAAGAAAATGCATTAATTTAACAACAATGATATGGTTAACTACAGAATTGTTGCTGGAATAAATATTCGTTTTAATCAAATCAAAACATTCTTTCAATTTAAATAAAAATATTTGTTAATTCTTTATAGTTAAATTAACAATGAGACATTCATTGCATTGAAATTCAACTAATTTTTATATTGAAATTAATCAATACAGCTTTGTTAAAATAAGAATCTCCTGTTATTTAAAAGGAAATTCGTAAACAGTATAATTAATCATTAGACATTGTTGACTGTAATAAAATAAGAGGTAATTTGAATATTTCAGTTGGTTAAGATGGTTTTATTGTCATTTTAAAATTTAATTATGATTAATACTGACGAATTTTTACGTTGTATTAAAATAAGTGGTTTTCTTAGTTTAATACCTGAAATCTTTTGAACGAAGCTCTAATTTTTTAACAATTTTGAATTGTTTCATTTAAGTAAAATTTGTAATTGACTGTATTTAACCAAAATTATTTTGTTGAATTTGCCTTTTTTGGTTAATTCAATGCATTTTCTTTTCTCAGTGTACGTTTTGCTGTATGTTGCTCTTTCTTTTACCTTTCGAACCACTACGTTTACTGCGAACATCGCATATGTAGCTACCCAAACCGTTGGTGTTGACTTCGGGGGCCCCTCCGTCTTGAAGTTACCACAAGGTCAGTGCGACAACGGTTACATTTATCGCCATTATTCCCCCGTCTGTCCGGACTTGAACTCACCCAACCGCTGTTAGTGAATTTCGTCGTGAGAGGTCGCTGGAAAGCCGTCTTGGCTTCAGTGGTCCTCCACCGGATTTGATACTGGAGGCGTTAGTGCAACTAAATTTGCGTAATTTTCTACAATGGTTGTGTCGTCGGCATAGAAAATATAATTTGAGGGTTTCATGAAAGTGGCGAGGGGCCATAAAATAGACCCTTGCGGGACTCTAGCTGTAATAGGCGGCATAGTTGATTGAGAGTTAAACGTTTTTACTGCTTGCGTTCGATTATGTAAGTAAGATTCTTATGAGTTTGATACTGTTCTCGGCTGAAGCTGTATTTCCTTAGCTTATTTAATAGTATTTTGTGGCATAAACAATTAAAGGCCTTACTCAGATCACAGAAAACTGCACCCGAGGAGTAGTAAAGACCATTTTCTAAAGAATGTAGAGTCTTTCCTGCAAAACTTAAGAGAGCGTCCGTAGAGAGGCCATGGGTGAAATGGGTTAATATAGGAATTTTTATCAAGAAATTTTATAATTCTGATTACGATAGCTTTTTCAAATATTTTTGAAATGATGAGCAGAACCGATATAGGTCTGTAGTTGTTCGGGTCGTTTAGAGATTCCTTCTTTTGTATACATGAGTAATGCTGTCTTTAGCGCAATTGGGAAGGTGTCACTTTTAAAAGAAATGTTTATGAAGTAAGTAAGTGGTGATGCTAGAATATGTGTAACTGTTTTAAACACCTGTACAAGTCATCCCGTAATAATCTTTACTACTAATGCTGCTTAGAAAAAATATCTCTGACTTCATTCAGTGATGTACGAGTATGTCATCAAATTCAAAATGAGTTGAGTCACTATTTTCTTTCCCTTCAATTATACAGTCGCGGCCAAAAAACAAAAACGAGAAACTTTTTTAAACGTCAATTTTCTAATACGAAAACTCTTGCTGGGTGGTTGTAATTATGAACTGATACTTACGGATGACAAACAATAAATATTACTGTTTGTCATCCGTAAGTATTAGTTCATAATTACAACTACGCAGCAAAAGTTTTAGTATTAGAAAATTGACGGTTAAAAAAGTGTTCCGTTTTTTTGGCCGCGACTGTGAGTTCCGTAGAGTCAATGTCAGTTTTAGGAAGTTTCGCGTTTGGTCTGTCAGCAACCGTTACAAAATGTGTATTTAGCATGTTGGGGTCAAGGTCGGTGGGAATATTTGTATTTTTGCAACCGTTAGTATTTTGTTTTATAACTTTCCAATATGTTTTGTATATGATTACCTGATTTTACGAAGTCATCATTTGCTCTTATTTTAGCTATTCTAATGGGTATTCTGTATTCAAGCTCGTATGAGTGATACTGATCTTTGAAAAACGTTATGTCATTATGTTTAGCCAAGTCATTGAGCATAATTAAATTTTTTCGCATACCATTTCATTGATTGTTGAACTATTTAATTTCTGTAAAGTTTCTATTGTCGATTGCTTTTTGATTTTCAGGGTAACTGCTATTGAGATTTTCTTGTAGAATGTTCATAAATTAAATAACTAAATAAATAAATAAAAAATGAACTATTAAGTTTTTAGGAAAATCCAAAAACAAATCAACTTTTGTTTTAAATTATACACTTTTGACATTGAACTTAAATATACAGGCCGATTGCGGATTCGAACCACTTTTTGCTGGGCATTTTAATACATCAACTAATGCCTAAGATAAAAAAATAAAAAACAAAGGTTACAAGAGTCAGGCACAATAAATAGGCTGGAAAAGGAAAAAAATACAAAAAAGTACAAGGAAAAATTAAGTACTAAATTAGAGGGTATAAAAGCTCTCACAAACATAGAGCTGAGCTGGTATAAAATAAGCGCGGGCATGAAAGAAGCAGGAAGAGAGTATACAGAGGAAAAATCGAAAGAAGAAAGAAAATGATTTGATGCAGACTGCACAAAAGTTCTTCAACAACGGAAAAAAGCAAGATAGAAAATGTTAAAGGAAGAAACTCAGGAGACAAAAGAGAACTGTATAGAGCAAAGGAAAAAATGCAAAAAGTTGCTGAGGAAAAAGAATAGAAATTTCAACGTAAAGCGCATAGGAAAGTTAGAAGAAAACTTTAGGAATAAGAAAGTGAAAAAATTGTACCAGGGTTTAAAGGAAGAACGAAAAAGTAATCAAACAAAGCAGGTACTATTTAAGAATAAAAGTGGAGAGTTCGTAGGAAGAGGAAAAGAGGTATTAGAATTGTGGAACGATTATTTCGATAATTTACTGAATGGAAAGGAAGAAGCAGTATTAGAAGTAGATGAGTTGGAGGAAGGAAGTTATAAGCAAGAAGATTAAGACCCGCCGAGCTCGAAAGAGAAGACATAATAAAAAAGGTCAGAAATAATAAAAATACTGCGGAATTGTTTAAATGTGGAGGGGACAAGCTGAGTAAACATATGCACGAATTATTGAAACTAGACACAAGAAAGGATGCCAGAAAATTGAACGGAAGGAAAGGCAAAAGAAAGGAGACAAAACAAAGTGTGAAAATTACAGGGGGATATCTCTACTAAATGTGGTGTATATCGTCTTCTCTTTTCACCTTAAAAACAAGTTAGGGGAATATATTGAAAAAAATGGTGAATATCAAGCCGGTTTCGGGAAGGGTAGGTCGGTGGTGGATCAAATATTTGTACTACAAGAAATACAAGCCGAAAGTTATGAATATCAAAAGGAAACCCATGTAATTTTCATTGATTTTAAACAGGCGTATGACGGAATTAAGAGGGTGGAACTAAACATATAAAGCACTAAAGGAAGTAAAGATGAGTGACAAATTGATAAGAATGATTAAACTAACATTAAAAGAAACCAGTAGCAGAGTAAGGATATACAAGAAACTATCAGAGCCATTTAGGGTGAATGAAGGGTTAAGACAGGGTGATCCGCTTTCACCCGTTCTTTTTAATTGTGCTTTAGAGAGTGCGATAAGGAAAGCTAATATTAACAGATCTGGGTTAGTGTTATCAGAGGCGTCATCAATGTCTGCCTTTTGCTGATGATGTAGTAATCATGGCAAGAAGTAGACGGGAACTTCAAAAAGTGGTTATTAGTTGAACGACGCAGCTAAGAAGATGGGTATAGAAATAAATAGCGACAAAAATAAATACATGTCATGGACTGATACAGCATTTACACAGGATAGAACGTTAAAGGTTAAGACAAATGAAGGGCGAGACTACATCTTCAAGCAAGAAATGTTCAAGTACCTAGTGGTCATGATTAACAGAACTCCCGGTAGTAAAGCGGAAATTCAACAACGGATTATGAATGGGAATCGATGTATCTATTCATTACGTGCAATATTAAATAGTAAATATATGTATATCCAGGAATTTGAAATTAAGAATTTATAAATCTGTCGCTCGTCCGGAGGTTACCTTCACTTGCGAAACATGGTTTTTAAGCACAACAGAACAGAAGACGTTGGGTGTATGGGAAAGAAAGCTGTTAAGAAAAATATTTAGAGGGAGGAAAGTAAACGAAAGATGACTTAGGTCCAGTCTATTCATCTCTCAGTAAGTGGCCAGTAAGTTACTGGATAGATTAAAGATAGGCAAATGCATTGCGCTAATCGTCAAGTAATAACTTGGCACTTTACTGAGAGATGAATAAACCGGGCCTAAGAAGAACAAATAAAGAATTGAAAGAACTATATGGTGAAGTAGACATCATTGGTTTTGTAAAAGCACAACGATTGAGGTGATTGGAACATATAGGAAGAATGGAGGCAAACAGAATCCCAAGGAAGACGTTGGAAGGTAGCTCAGGAGGTACGAGAAGAAAACGCAGACCAAAATCTAGATGGAAGGAAGAAGTAGCGAAGGATATGAAGAGAATAAAAATAAAATAAAAACTGGAAAGAACAAATTTTGAACCGTAAAGAATGGAAGCGGACAATTCATCAAGCCATGGGTTTTCTAGGCCTGCAGAGCTAATACATACATTGAGTTTTAACGAAAATCCAAAAACAGATCAACTTTTGTTTTAAATTATACACTTTTGACATTGAACTTAAATGTACAGGCCGATTCATGTAAATGTCATGATGTCATCGACATTTTTTTTCTAAATGAGAACCACGTATTTTTTGTTGAAATTTTAGTAGGTCCAGACTTAAATAAATAACACACTATGTGAATTATGAGTCGATTCTGCTCATATCTTTAAGGACCTAAGATCTGTAACCCTGTAACTCAATTATTAAAAAAGTGGAAGATATCACAGAGACTTACGAGTCTTCCTATAAGAACTCATATCTTCCATCTATTAATAATTGAGTTGTAGGCTTACAGATCTTTACGAATTAATAAATACAGGGGGGGCATCATCGAACAGTTTAATTAAAGTGAACCGACGAGAAGCGCGATCGGAAACTCGCACATTTCACGCAATAATAATCATAATAATAGGCGAGATCGCATTTGCTCGCGTGTACCGTAAAACCGGCCGCAATTAAAATAAATTAAAGAATCCTGAGCTTTGTTTACGGCCCGTGCCCATGGTAAGTGTATGGGAAAAAAAACGAGTGACGGTCGATTTACTTTCGCGTCTTCTCGGTTCCGTTCTATGCCGTTCTTCGTCCTCTTACTCTTTTTCGTCACGGTAACACTACACGGTAAATAGAACAGTTATCGAGGTAAGTAAGCGATGTTTGCGGTACTTCGTCAATGAGATTCGTGAACAAAAGCAAAAGTCAGAAATCGTAATGTAATTTTAAACACATTTTAGCTTTTGAGTGGCGAATATGTCACAGAAGAAGTACTGAAGTATTTTTGCCACTACTTTTAACATCCAACATTTCATGATTCATCATGACCATGCTGCTCAAACTAAAATTCTTTATTTGCAATAATAATGACTGTTTATTTAGTTGAATTTAATAACATGTGTTTTCTTAAAAATGCCATAAAGGTTGGCCATGAAAATTAAAACTCATGTCGTAGCTTGGCATCTAACACATGCCAAATCTGAAAATTTAAAGTAAATGAATGGAGCTTAGACATGAATTTTCTTTTCCACAGCCACCCCTTATGGCATTTTTAAAAAAACACATAGTATAAATTAGGTTCAAATACGTATATCACAAAACAGCTGATATCAATTGAAGGCATAATTATTATTATTATTATTTAAAAGCAAGTTCTAAATTGTTTATTTACAATTAAATTAATAATCCATTCAAATTCTTACGATTTTATGCACCAAATTAATGCTTACTGTCACTTCATCTTGCGTAATTTAAATTAATTCGCGATCATTGCACATTAATATTTTGTGTCGCTTCATACGTTCGAACACATGCATTTCATTAAACTCCTCGATAATTTAACGTTGCTCGTATTTACAAGCTGTATTAAAAAATTGAAACGCGTCATACAATGGTGAACATGGAAAAATAATTTATTGTGAAAATGCGAATTTAAATCCAACACAAACTTTGTAATCCTTTGTCCTACACTTTAGTGCTATTTCAATAATTAATAAATTACTAACAATTACATCGTTAAATGGCAGTTTCAGATGTAATGATATGATATGATATGAATATGAAAATTTTAAAGTCTCCTTTAAATTCCATTATGAATTATGACACTGGTCCTAAACCTGAAAGATATTTTAGATATTGTACAGTTTTCGAGATATTTCTAATTGTGTTCTATATGAGGAATTACAAAAAGTTCGTCTTTTCTAACGAATATCTTTCGTAATAGAGTTATCTAATTCAGAACCTGGCTAAAAAGGAAGAGGCGAACATTCTCGCAGGATTAATATCTAGGGATTCTTGGGATTCCGACCTCTGAAAATAGTACTAAGCTGAGGCGTTGCGTTATTACCACCAGGACCAGTCTGCAATTCGCGCCGGATGATTTTCTGCTCGTAATGACTTTACGTAACGTCGCGCGACGTGCGTGTCCTTAACGTAAGTGTTGTTGTGCTGTTGTTGTCGTCGACGTTGTTACTCGAACGATGCAGATAGCCATCGACTGTCCTCAGTCTTAACGCATTTTGAATATTTGCAGCGAGGTCACCTTCGCAAATGTCAGATAAATTTCACAGCCCGCAGTTACCTAACTTGAACGCTTTTTATGAGGGTTTTATTGCACCGTTCGAGATTTTATTCTGCGTGCGCATTTTGCGGAGGCTGTTTTATTATGTTTGTAGATTTTTCGTTTTCTCGTTCCTAGTTCAAAGAACTTTAGATTATTTCTTCTCTTGATCAAAATCTGCCACTCATCTCTCTAACAAGGAAACATATTACCATTTGTTACACCGCAAATCATAAATTATGATAATAAGAAGAATGTACTTAATGTAGATTTAAAAAATATAGAATTTCTCATAATAGAAGAGTTCTGCGTCATAAATAAAACGCGTTTGGCATTGTACAATCAGACATAAATAGCATAACTCCATCCATTTTTTTCATTCGCCATTGACAAAGAAATAATACTGAAATATTTGTCGGTTGTTACCTCGGTGCATATTACAATGAGCTAAATGAATAAAACGAAGCAAATGCTTTTACTTCTGTTTTAAGCTTAAATATGTGGAAAATTTTCAAATGCAAATCGTTATACGATTCTATTTATTAAAATTTTTACTATGTTACAGGCAGAATTATTTACAATTTCATTTTTCTTCAAATATTTTCATTGAAAAATTTGAAGTAAAAGTTTCGTTTTATTCATCTGGCCCATTAAATCGATTATGTTTTATTAACGATACGTAGAGTAAAAGAGCTGTCGATATCAAAAGAAACTAGATTATTAATAGTATTACGACATCTTGCGGTCGGTTTCTAACCGAAAATTGTGTGAAAAAGGTTGCAGTGGAGTTCTCGAGCTACTCTTCTGCCGACAAGGCCCCAATTCAGTTTCTGACAGTACATAGAATTAAGAATTATCATTAGGAACAGAATAACAGTGTAGGATAGATGATTTAATAATTCTTTTATACGAGATTAAAGCCCAGTTTTACAATCGTGGAATAAGGACGAAATAACTGTTGAAAATCCTTTAACGTTCCTCCATTTCTACGTCACATCTACGTCACGTTATTCTAAGAATAATGCTTATCCGACGATTGTAAAATCGGGCCTAAAAATATTACAAATAGGAACTCGTTGAAAAACTTTGGCCATGTTTTCTGGTAAGAGGAAACGACTAGATAAAAATTATGAAAAAGACGTGGGCATCTCCAAGGAGTTTTTACTTAGTATTTTGAAGTAACTAACGATACTGTAAGAAAGTAATAAAAGTTCTTGGAGAATTTGAGGTATACTGATCACCGGAAGAAACGGAAAGGAACATTGGAAAAGAGTGACAACTGTTTTACTAAAATTACTAGAAATGAGACTTCGGATTAAAAGAAATAAAACGAATTTGAGGCATCATCAGTAGAATATTTGGGATTTAGAGTTGATGGAAATGGAATTCATCTAACAGAAGAAAAATTGAAATCTATTCGTGATGCTGAAATATCGAAAGATAAAGCGAAACTTTTTACGAAAAATTTATTCAGACAAAGTTCTCATCCATTATGGTCAAACATTTACCTTTGAGTCTAGCTTGCGCTGCATCTCCTTATAAGTGGGAGCAGTTTTATCGCACGGACTACCTGATGGATCAGAAGCACCAATAGCTTTTGGATGCTGAACACTACAAATGAGTGAGAAAAATTATTCTCAGCTGGATAAAGAAGCACTATCAATAATGTTTGGTACAAAAAAATCCCATAAATACATTTGGGGAAAACAGGTCACAATTTATACGGATCATAAACCATTGTTAGGAATTTTGCAAGAAGGAAAATTTACAGGAAAACTGCCATCACCAAGAATGTTAAAATGGTCATTAATTTTGAGTAGATATAACTGAACTCTAAAATATAGACGTGGAAAATTTCATCAAAATGCCGACGCTTGTAGTCGATTACCATTACCAAATGAGGAGGAGAAGTAACAATGGGGTTAAGTGCCAAAACTTTTAACACGGGAAATTGACTAAAAACTCCATCATTCCCAAACAACAAACATTTTATTCACAACTTTCACCCTACTTTTCTCCTAGAATTTTGTGTCTGAGCACTTAACCCGTTTTATAGGATATAATAGTTGGCACATAGAACCTTTCTGTGGGAATATTTCATTTTTCGACAAATTGGCACAACTCCTTTGTTACTTCCACTCCTTCTTCATTTGAAGAAGCAGATTTCGACGATTCAGTAGGTATTTTATTGTTGGAACGGACCCTTGTCAAGGAAGAATGTGGAAACAGAAACGGATAAATATGGAATTGTAATTACCAGATTATCATGCAGACATTGCAGTTAAGGCTAGAAGGGATGGATTATCGATATGCCAAGGATGTGTTTCATGGGTAATCGTGCCATGATTCAGAAGAATTTAAGGTCGCATGTAAAAGAAGTTTTACATAAAGTTCATCAAGGAATGAGTCGTACCAAGACTAATGCAAGGAGTTACGTTTGGTAGCCAGGAATAGACAAGAAAATAAAATCATAGCTTGACCAAAGAATGACAAACATGGTCTAGAATTCATGTAGATTTTGCGGAACCAATTAGAAACATTATTTTTTAATTATTTATAATTGATGCACATTCGAAATGGCCCGAGGTATTCAATACAAAAAGGTTCATTTGCAGCCAAAACAGTTAGAGGAAAATTTCAAGAAGTTTTCGCTCGAATGTTGTCGTACCTGATAATGGTACACGATTTATTGCCAATGAAGTAAAAGAATATTTGAAAGGACTTGGAGTTAAATACATACAAATAGCGTCGTTTCATCCAGCAGCTAATGGTTTGGTTGACAGAATGGTACAAACAGTTAAGAGACAACTAAATCAATTTCCTGTACAAAGTTGGAATGTTGAACTAAACGATGCACTTTTAGCTTTACGAGCAACACAGACAGATTACACCCAAAATCATATTTAACGTCTAGGAAGAGAGCATTTGAAGAAACATCAACTGAAAATGTTTTAGAGGAAGGATCGATCTTCTGTGCTGTATCGGAATTATGGAAAAGGAAAAAAATGGCAGCCGATGTGGATAACGACAATTAGGTTCAAGAAACTTAATCGTTGAAACACATAAGGGAGATTGGAAAAAGAGAGACACTGATCAAGTTTGATTAGACAAAACTTCAACCAATAGGAATCAAAACGAAGAACAAACAACGACATCGATTACTGAATTACGAGATCAACACAGGACATCTTTGGAAATTGGAGCAATATAAAACAAGTCTTGCTCAGATAGAATTCAAAATCCAGAAGCACCCAACAAATCCACTGAACAGCTGACGGATAAAGCAATAAATCCAGAAAGTTGTCGTCGCTCTAATAGAAGACCAGAGTATTTAAGTGATTATGTGCCATTTTAGGAAGGCGAAGGAATGTGGTTTCTGGTAAGAGGGGACGACTAGATAAAAAGTATCAAGAAGACGTAGGCGCCTCCAAGCAGTTTTCAGTTAATAGTATTTTGAAATAAATAACGAAACTGCAAAAAAGTAATAAAAGTTCTTGGAGAATTTAAAGTTGTATTGCAATACGTAACAATATCCAAAGAAATCATAGGGACAGAGTACTCGATGAAAGAAAAATTTAAAAGCACAAAATTTTTAGATTTTTTATATCGGGGACCTAATAGGTAACAATTGATAATTTGGAGAAGAAACAAGAAAGAAAATTTTAATAATGTGTTGGACCGCCTCGATTATATACACATTCGTTTAGCCTCCGTTGCATGGAACGAATCAAGTGGTTGATGTCCTCTTGAGGGATCTCATCCCAAGCGATTTGCAGCTGGAGCCGGAGAGCTTCCAACGTCTGTGGGTGAGGAATCAAATTATTGAATCTTCTGCCTATCATGTCCCACACATGTTCAATAGGCGAGAGATCGGGACTCCTCGGAGGCCAGAGCATAACAGCTACATCGGATGTCTCCAGAAAGGCTAAAGATATGCGTGCTACATGTGGACGCGCGTTATCCTGCTGGAAAAGATGACCAGGATGACCTCTTATGTAAGATACCAGATGGGGCTCTAAGATATCGTCAATATAACGCTGGGCAGTCATACTACCTCCGATAAAAACTAGAGGTGACCTGCTTCCATAAGCAATGGCTCCCCATACCATCACCCCAATAACACGGTGGACATACCTTTCCAACGCAAATTGCATTTGACGCCGTTCTCCACGTCGCACACAGGCGGAATTTCATAAAATCCTGGCCAAAACCCCAAAAAATAAAGTCGATTAAAACAGTGCCCGCTATTTTTTTCCTAAATGTCGACATTCAGTTCTAACCAATGACATAATTACTTTTGATTACATGACTATCATGAACCAGTTACAACAGAACAAAGTGTATGCTTAAACGAGGCGAAGCGTTTTTTCTTATTTACCGAATATTATTCCTCTTACGAAAACGTAAAGGTTTATTTTGTCGTGTATTCACTATTATTTTCGAAGTGAATTCAAAAACTGGAAGTATGTATCTATTTATTTTTGAAATAAGCAGTTTTGTTTCTTCTTAATAGGGTCGTTTTGGAAGCTCATATATTCAAGTCTCAAAATTATATGTTTTTGTTACAAATTATGTTTCGTCATGCTTAAAAGTTCAGGATTCATCCCAATCAGACAGCTTTATGAACTTTTTTATAAAGGTGTAAGTGTAAACTAAATATTGGAAAAGGTTAGAGTTGCTAATATGTGCTAATGTACAGAGTGAGGCTTTAATAGTAAAACTATATACAGTGACCGGCAAAAAGTTGGCCATATATGGGAAAATTCTTTATTATTATTTCTCAGAAAAATTTATTCTTTATGAAAGTTTCTGCATCTTCTCCAACTCAAGATGCAAGCATCAAAGATTAAATACCTCTTATAGTATACCGAAGGAATCAAAATATTTGAAATTGACATAAGAGTAAAGTACCTTTATTTTTCATGGTACGCGCAAATTTTATTTGGAAAAGTTATTCCGAATTATTATGAGATCTCAAATATAAAATCATGGCTGTCTACGATGAAAAAAAAATTTTTCACATATTTTTCAATTTTTCTCATACAGGCGTGTGTATCGTAGAACGTGTAGAGCTGGACGTTTCTTCAAGTGTGATATGTGTATGCTTTATAAAGGATGGACACCTTTCCTAAGACATCCTGTATATGATTAACATTTATGGAAAAAAGCTGCAAACTTTTTATCCACACTGTATAATAAATATGTAAGGTTGTTAAAAATTAATTATTAATTAAACCTAAAATCTCAATAATAAGGTTCCTTTTTACTTCCTGAAGTGTTGTCAATCGCTTTACACAATTATTAAGTTTTGGCCAGGATTTTATGAAATTCCGCCTGTGTGCCTCGCGTCGTCTTCTGACTAACATATGGTCATCGTGCATCCCTAAAGTAAAGCGGGATTCATCACTGAAGACGTCAGAATTGCATTCTTCGTCCC
The DNA here is from genome assembly GCA_033060865.1 of Dorcus hopei. Taxonomy (NCBI): domain Eukaryota; kingdom Metazoa; phylum Arthropoda; class Insecta; order Coleoptera; family Lucanidae; genus Dorcus; species Dorcus hopei. The sequence continues at coordinate 46,007,801 of CM065421.1, forward strand.
AGATGATTCGTTCTCTACACCATGCTAGACGCTGCCCACGGACCTGCTGTCGATGTTCAGGTGTCAAAGGTAACACCCACTGTGGTCTGTAGGATCTCAGGCCGAAAGAGCGTATTCTGTTGTAAACGGAACGAACAGATATTGGTCTACCAATATCTGCAAACCATTGATTTGCAATTGTCCTTGTAAAAGGACATTCTGTCTCTTAGTGCCATTAGTCTTAATCTCCGATCTTGGCGCTCATTGGTTAGTCTGAGTCGTCCACTGCCTCTAGCTCTACCTTTCTTTGATTTTCCATCCAAGCTTCCCAAGTTCTAGCGATGGTAGACACATTTCTGCCCAGAAGAGTTGCAATTGCACGAAACGACATTCCCATTTCGTGCAATCCAACAATTCGACCTCTATCAAACTGACTAAGTTGGACAAATCTTTGAAGTCTTCGTACCCTAGGCATAGCTGTGACAATGATGCATACAACTAAGTCTAATTTAATGACACTTAACGACAAACAGTCCACTAGATTTAACAAAAACATTTTGCTGCTTTCATCAGCAAAATGGTCAAACAAAAGAAACTACCAATGCAAAACACACACAATTTTTTATCATTACTTATCCACACGTACTTCTTCTTCCCTGTTAAGTTTGACCACTAAATTCCAACTCCATCAAGGTGTTGCTTTTGTTACTGCATTTAGTATATTTTGAACTAATCGTAAAACTCATTATTGAGATGAGGGAATTGTATTCTAACTTAAGAATATCCGAGGAAGAAAGAGGAATGTCAAGAACGACGTACATGCCTTAGCAAGAGACGAGTTCATTGCGGGAACTGTCAGATTTCTAGTTTATCCATAAGTAGATCAGCTAGAAGAAGGGATAATTCACATGTTATTACTATACAGGGTGTAATCGATTAAGTTTCACTTATTAACATCGCGAATTCTTCGTTACATAAGAGGAGTAATTCTGCAATTTTCAATGTTCTAACTCAAAAATTTAAATAAATACTGCCTCAGCGTTTATTATATTACATCTGCGGGTTTACTCACCTATCATTTATTGCACACAATAGTAAATTTCGCTTAACTTCTTAAACGTTTTTTGCAAAAAGTAGACGTAGATTTTTCCGGAGTTATAATTTATCTTTGCCCCATACGTCTATGATAACTTATGGATATAGTAAGTGAAACTTATTCGATTACACACTGTACAAATATATTCTTTTCGTCGGAGGATGATCTTCAATATACATATAATAGCTTTGTTCGAGGAGCTAATCCCGAACTTATCCGGAATGGATTCTAACCTGAACAACTTAAAATTTAAACAAAATTCGGCATTTTTGTTTTCCACGAACGATTTCTAACATATTAGAAATATTAAAAAACGATTCAAAAATAGTTTGCGGAAAACAAAAATCCCGAATTTTGTTCAAATTTTAAGTTGTTCAGGTTAGAATCCATTCCGGATAAGTTCGGGATTAGCTCCGCGAACAAAGCTAATGAAATAAGAAAATTAACTTTTTTATCTGCAACATGAGAATATGAAGTAAGTTATCTATAATTTCTAGGAATTCCGAAGGGGAAGTACATAGAAGTAAACTTATAAAGAAATCAGATTTCTATTTTTCATTATATGCATTTACTGACAATGAGTGTACTTTTTCTCGAATAAGAATAGAAGTGTTTTTAATGGTAAATTACACATGTAATTGATAGATGATTATGATCACCTGTCAGTAACATTGAGCAAAGCCTTACTTCCTTCTAAAATTGTTCATTTTTGATATGATTCAAGTATTTCATGTTGCGTAATATCGAAGTACTACACAATCTATTATACAAAGTGCACGGAGTTGCGGTACTACCTCACCAGCACTAATTAAGAACCGATACGTACCTACGAAACAGGTTTTACTGTATACATGCGCAAAATGAGAAGACATATTACAAACAATTTTAAAGCAATTTACTAATTACATGAATTACTTAAAATAAAGAGTTGTTTAAACTGAGCTTCTCAATAAATGAAATAAATATATGTACATATACATACATGTTTTAATTAGTCATTTGTTAACAATTAACTTAAACGCATTAAAAACAAGATTCCGTAAACGTTCATGATGCATCGAAATATTTAAGCGTTACATAGTTAAACTTTAGGTTAGCCAACTGGTTTAATTGAACCAGAACCCGCCTTTACAAGACGAATGGTCCAGATATTAGCTGAAATGGCGTTCTCTAATTTAAATGCCACTTTCGCGATTACGAGAATTTTTCCGGTCCCGAGAACAGCTGGCCGCGATACGCACTCGGCGACCCAGCTCCTGGGAAGAGGAGAAGAGCAACAGCATAAATTTGACCGACCTTCGAATCCGAAGAAAGGCACGTGTACGCACGCATTCAGGTTTCATCGACACCTCCGAAAACCGTAGCTCCGAACTGGCTCCGGCTTGTGTGTTTCACAGAATCACGGTTCGAAATTTATTGTTTACCATCGAGTTCCGTCAACGTCTAAAAATCTTTACGCTGACTGACTCGTACATACACGTAACATACTAATACAAATATTCCACTTTTCAAAGTTTGAACTAACGAAAGAGTAATAAACTAATTTGAAACGAGAATGGCACTTCTTACAAAATGTATCTCTACATGTAATCGTAGAGTTTCTTAGAATTCTACATATTCACTATTTCTTTGAATATTCCCGGTGAAAATATTTTATTGATATGCAACTTTTTACATGTTTATCAGTTTCGAATAAGTCTACGATCTTTACCACAATACTTCCGTCAAATCAATCTCTACCGTAAGTTTCTGCATTACACCTAAAATCTTCTGTAAAAAAGACATTTTTATTTTCTATTAAAAGACCACGAGCAAGTCTACAAGTTTGTCTACGTATGTATGTGTAGCCGGTTTAACGACGGCCGGAACGTGAGCGCAAGAAGTATGTGAGCGAGTACGTGCTAAACGGTTTCTGTTTGCTTTGATAATGAGCAGCAGAGCGCGCTTTTCGAAGCTGGAAAACGGGAGGACGTTTTGAAATATGGAAAGTTTTGCTCGTTAGGCAGGCGTCTTTTTTTCGAATTCACGGCCGCGTTAGTCAACCGACTTGGTCGGTCTGATTCGCCGGCCGATAAAAGCGCACGCGGTATTTAGCATTTAACTGTATCGTTTCGCGGAAAATGTACGCATACATATTCATTATTTATGCTAAATCTCGTTTTTGTTGTAATTTTGCTCATACCACCGCACAACGCCGAGAATAAGCGGGCAAAAAGGAAGGACAAATGATAATCTAACAAACCGCGCTCACATTCATCACCCACAATGGACGTCAAGAATAAGTTTTACGCGAAACAGCAAAATTACCGTCCGTGTCTTCTGTTGACTTGTATTTTTACAACTTACCACATATATCAATGTTTGCACTGTATCGTTCATCAGCTTTTCCTCGACTAGCAACCGCGAAGAAAGGGTATGTTAAAGTGGGCGCCAGGGTGAACAAAGTACCTAGCTGATCCGAAATTGGCCTCGACAATGTTTCCAATCTATCATAGAAGATTTTATCTACACTCAGAAATATACAAACAACTAAAATGATATTTGCTTAAATTAAAAATGCACAGTAAAATGACATAATGATAAATAGGTCAATACAATGCGACAGAATATCGCGACTGTACAACTTAATCATTTACTCTATTCGACACTACAAATCTAAATCGTCTTAGTTTTACTGCAACAATTTACATCGGTTAATTAACGGCGCAAGATATGTCGAAAATTTGCTCTTAAATAATGCAGCGTCAGGAGGCAGTTAATAAAAGTTATTAATTAAACTCGTGTAACCAAGAATGTGTTCGTAGGTCAAGGTCGTTCACGCCTCCGCGTGTATATTGTAACAAGTAAAATGTAAATTAACTCAATCCTTCATTTAGCGAAGTTAAGATACGCAAATATGCATCGTAGCGTCGCCGAAACATAAACAATGCGCGACTTCGATTATGACTCATATGCAGGTGGGCGAAAATCCTTCAACAAATTCGAAATTGTTTGAAATATAAGACACGTACACTTATCCAGAAAAAAGACGTTTCCCCTACCGAGTGTGATAGCACTATACCGAGTAGGCGGACAAACGAGTGGAAGGAGCTTAACATTTTATGGGGGAGACATCTCTTTATAGGGGCAATGTACATCTTTCCTTCATCAATAGTCGGAATCGTTCGCAAAAAGAGATTCAAGGAAGAACTTGATCTAGTTGTTCTCAGACCATGTAAGCTCTCCTTTTTGTTAAAGTGTGGTGTTAGGCTGATCAAACAAGTATAATTATGTTCGACTTTATTTAATACAATTATTATTTGTCCCTTGTTTCGATTTATTCCGTAACAATAATCTGCACGATGTCCGAAGCGATAACATCTCCTTCAGCCGGGCATGCTCCTTGATTTCGGCGATACGAATCCACAGGGCGAAGTGGTGCGTTTCGGTAGTAACAAAAGAAGAAGTAACCGACAGGAAAATTATTCAAAACGAAGAATACCAAAAGAGGTATCTCGAGAAGAAATATCCAAACGACATAATTAGTAACAAAAAGGCGTCACGCCGTTAGCCTAATATTATTATATGACAACTGTGGATTTGAGAAGTGGGATTTAGCATGTGCCACTCCGCAAAGTAGACAGAGATAAAACGGCATTTGTGACACCTTTTGGTTTGTATCGTTTCCTGTGCATGCCGCTTGGCCTGAGGAATTCACCCGCTACTTTCCAAAGGTTGATCGACCGATTCAAGTCCGGATTTCCGATCATGTAGAGGACTTGCGTAAGGTATTCCGAAGACTATGTGTTTTCGGATTAGGTGCGAACAGAGAGAAGTACTGCTTTGTTCGCCCAGGTCACGTGATCAAACCTGGTGGCATTGGCCCTGATCCAGACAAGATTACGGCGATAACACGAATGACTCCGCCTCAGAATATGAAGCAACTCCTAACGTTTTTACAAACATGTAGTTGGTTCAGGAGATTTGTAGATGGATTTTCTCAGTTGGTACAACCTCTTACTAGCTTAACGAAGAAGAAGGCACTTTGGACGTGAAATAAAGCACAAGAAGAAGCGTTTGAATTCTTAAAACAGAGACTAGTGACAGCACCTATACTTCGCCAAACGGATCCTTCCCTCCCCTACATGCTAAAGACTGATGCGAGTTCTTATACTCTAGGAGCCTGCCTACTCCAGAGGTAGGGCACTGAAGAACGCCCAGTTGAGTATGCAAGTAGATTACTGACAGAGGCCGAGACGACAGAACGAGAGGCCTTGGTGATTGTGTATGTATGCAGTTCAAGAGAGGGAGCGAAGATCCGGATAGCTTCAGACCACCAGCCACTGAAATGGTTGATGTCGTTGAGATTGCCAACTGGCCGGCTCGCCCGACGGGCTTTGTTACTCTAAGCCTTCGATTTGTCAATTGAATACATTCCGGGAAGAAGTAATGTGGTAGCTGATACCTTGTCTCGTCCTATTATAGAGAATTCGGTGCCTCAATGTGATATTTGTATTTTATCCGTTTACATGCCCGCAACGACCTCGGCGCAAATGAGACTTGAACAGTTGGAAGACCCTACTCTCTCCGAAGTAATAGGGTGTTTTGAAAAGCCCAATGATGAGGAGCTTTCTCGATGGACCGATCGTGGTTACGTGATGATGGACGGCGTGCTGTATCGCTATTCTCCAGATAATGACACTGAAGAACCACAGCTAGTTATTCCGCGTAACCGAGTGAACGAGATTCTTTTCGATAGTCACAATGCCCCAACGGCTGGCCACCCTGGAACTGTTAGAACCCTGGAGAAGGTTTCTACGAGGTAATTCTGGCCTGTAGTTCTGTCTTCCAGCAGTGCACAGAGTGCCAAAGATATAAAACTGACAATAAAAGCCTTGCAGGTTTCCTACGAACTCCGATCATGTCCCAAAGGTTTGAGACTTTAGCCATAGATCTTTTCGAACCTTTGCCACGGTCAGTCTCTGGCAAAAAGTGGGTTTTAGCTGTGGAAGATGTGGCCACTCAATGAACTCCTCCCGTTGGAAAAGGTAACGGCCGAGGCATGTGCAAGGAGTTTGATCGACGAAGTTATCCTACAGTATGGATCACTTAGAAAGGTTATCAGTGACAACGGGACTCAATTTGTATCTGAGGTGATGCAACAGGATTTAAACAGATTTTGACACCTTTTGCAAATCCAGAAGAGAGAAGAAATGAAGACCTTAAATTGCAGCTCTCGATTTTAGTGGGGAAAAATCATTAACAATGGTGTGCCGCATTACCGTCCGTACGTTTCGCGATGAACAGTGGCGTGCTTGGCACATTGGGTCGCAGCCCTACTTTTTTGTGTTTCGGTCGCGAAAAGGTAAGCCCGGTTTCTTACACCGTTGGTGCGATTGATAAGCGATTGCCAGTCAAGAAACGCCGCAGCCGGTGCTGCCCAAACGCAAGCGAGGACGCCCTAAGAAGGTTCTTGTTCAAATCATAGAAGACAAGTTGTCCGAGGAAGAAGATGAAGAGGTGCGTTTTGACGAACCGTCCATTAGTGGCAGACGTCGACGTCCTAGAAAGCTTTGCTCGGCTGCTTGTTGTAGCTAATTACATTGGATTCCTCCTGTGGACAGTTTGCGGAATCCAAAGGGGGAGTGTATCGAGGCTAGAGGTATAGAAACCCAGACTACGCGATTCGTCCGTTGAAAAGTGTTTTGAATATAAAAAAATACTTTTTTGGTATGATACAATTACTTACTTCGTTATAACCTAGATTTTAGATAAACCAGACCCTGGCAGGGGAGTAGAAGTCACCCCTAATCTCATTTGGCGATGCACTAATGAAACTTTCGACCACGTCGACTATGACTATGTTTATCTCGCACGTTCAATCCGTTTGAAATTTCTGTCGATTGAATCCCGACATAAACTTATCCAATTTGTCATTTCAATCCGATTGAGAACTTAGCTCAATCCGCCTAAAAATGGGGATTGGATTGACGAAGCCGCTTGGAAAATAGCGATGTAAACACGGATTCAAATTATTATTGGTACTGGCTAACTTCATGTTATATAAACACGTTTTAATTTCAAATTACTAGCATTGTCATTAATTTATTTCGAAATTATCCATTTCAATTTAAGGTAATAAACACAAACTTACAGCTGATGGTTGACAATTGTCATTTATTGTCCGTTATAAGCATGTAGTGCCTAATCTAATGTTAAGTTAGCAACTCATTGCATTTCTTTTTACCCATGTGGTTGTCTCTTTTTGGGATTGAAATAATATTTCAAGCGAATTGAGGTAGACGATCAAAAACAGTTCAAATTCACGAATCCACTTGAAATCTCAATCAGATTGAAAGTGCGAGATAAACTTAGTCTATGAGTTTCCCTAATCTTTCTTCAGCAAAAACTCCGATAATTTAAACATAACGACACAGCATCACCAAAGTGAAATGAGTAATGAAACGCTAAAACTTGCTATGTCGGATGACGCGAGATGATCGCGGATGCTGTCAGCTTCCACCAATCAAAAACCATTATTATCGAAAATGCCCATATTAGGACATATCACGTGGCGGTTGATAATCGTATGTCTATGTTTTTTTCACTTTTTGCATAGGGTCAAGTGGGGCAAATATGCAACACGCAAAAATTAGAGTAAAAGTGAAACAGCCCTGTAATTAATTAACAAATGAATTTATTCTGAAACTGCAAGTGCTATTATTTAACTTGTAGATTTATTAAGAGAATATAAAAATATGAAATTGTTGCTGCAAATTTTGTACTGTCCATGAGGTATTTTCGAAATGGGTATGAAAACATATGAATTAAATTTCATATTTTGCTGTACAACTTTCCCTGTAACTGCAAAATAAATTGCAGTTTCAGCTTTATATTGAATTTGCCCTGAGCAAATAGATCACAGATCATAATGCCCTTTTTGTTTTATCTTTCCACTAATTAGTTTTTTTTTAATAGTAATTTGAATTTTTGGGAAAAAGTGAAACAACATTTAAGGAAAAAGTGAAATAGCTTGTGGGAAAATATGAAACAATTTTATGCAGGTTTGTGCAAGATTCAACAGGACTTTGTGCTACGTGCTGTGAAAATGCAAGGAAATAAGTTAGTTGGATGTGTGATTTCGGCCAAGAAACTTCTTGAAGATCAGTGACAGTTTCAGTTAAAAATTAACAATGCCAAGAAATTATATAAAATTATAACGTGTGTCCAACAATTATTGTAGTCCTGGGTGGCTGTAGAGTCAAACATTTTTAACTAATTATTGTTTCAAATTGCATTAAAACATTAAATACGTAAAGAAACATTTATTTGTTGTCTAACAGTCAATATTTGAGACTTCAATTCAACGATGCGAAGTAAAAATCGGCATTTATGTGTGATACCACAGCCCCCCAGGACTACAATAATTGTTGGACGCATGATATTATGGTAGTTTTGATGTATCTTGTATCTTTATTATTTGTAACAAAATAATAAACTTTTTTCGAGCTTAATAAAGTCTTACTGAAATTCTTTATTTCATTCACATGCGTTTTGACGTTAATTTTAAAAAGTAAAACACGCCGCACATGTTTTCTATACAGTTTTTCTCGCTCGTTTAATTTTTGCCCTGCAAATGTCAATATCACTTGTAATTTGGGAGTTTTTAGGTTGTTTCTCATTTTCCCATCTTTGTTTCATTTTTTCCCAAAATCGAGGTTAAAAATGAAATGCTCTTTTTATTTATTTTTACTAAATGTATATCTAATTTAAACAAAAAACATGCATAATCGATAAGATCATGTAAAACTGCAACTAGTAGGAAAATCAGATATTTCAATTTGTGTTTTTAAGTGCCCTAAAAATCGAAAGTTGTATATTTTGTTGCATATTTACCCCACTTGACCCTACACAGTAAGAAAGACCCCATATAGAGGCACGTTTTTAGTGAACGGCCGGTTATGGCAAACAAATTTTTAAATCCCTTGGAGTTCGCTATAACCGAGCACTTTAATTTTTCTGAAGAAGTACATTTTATTTAATTCATCCTGAGTTGAGTGATTTTATTTCCTTATGGCCGACAGTAATTTTATCTATTCTCACAGTTTGTCAGTTGTATTACAAGTATTGTTTAGTTTTGAAGAAACTGCGTCAACCGACACAACAACATTGATTTTAAAGTTCTCATTAAAATAATTTATAAACTATTTTCCAGTATCTCCTTTCAAATTTCTAAATTCTTCTGTAATTCTTTCTCAGTTGATGCAATGATTACTACATCGTCAGCATAGGCACATTCTTTTATTTCTATTGGTTGTAAATTTTTATATCTTACAAATAAGCTCTTGGTTCTTTCATTGCAATTTCTTATGATGTGATCCTTGAACAACGTAAACAGTGTCGGGCTCATTCCCCCGCCTTGTCTCAATCCTTCTTGAGTTGTAAATATTTCAGATTTCATATTTCTAAATATTACTACATTTTTCGTGTTCGTATACAAACTTTGAATTACTTTGTTCATCTTGCTGTTTACTCCTCTTTCTTCTAATATCTCCCATACTATTTTTCTTTGCACTTTGTCGAAGACTTTTGGTATGTCTATGAATGCCATATAAGCTTTTTCTTTTTTCAGTTTGATCTTTTCAATTATCTGTTTTATAGTGAATATATGGTCTTGCCCACTTCTGCCCTTTCTAAAGCCACTTTGGGATTCTGTCGGAGTTACTTCTATAATACATATTTTGGAGTTTCTTGTTTAGGATTTGTTCATACCGCTTCATTCCCGTGCTTAGTAATATTATACCTCTATAATTGCTGTCTCCTTTTTTTAGAATTGGCAAAATCATACCTGTTTCCCAGTCATTAGGTATATCTTTTCCCATCCAAGCTTAATTCATAATTTCTAGTAATACTTGTTTTCCTGTTTCTCCCATATATTTCATCATTTCAGTCGTTATTGTATCTTGTCCAGGTGATTTACCGTTTTTCAGTTTTCGTAAAGCTTCTTTTAATTCTTCCATTGTTATTCTCTCTTCGTCGTTTATTATCCCTTTTTTGTTTGCAATTATTTATTTTTTTTTCCCCTGCCAGCAATTTCTTGAAATATTCTCGCCATCTTTTCATTATCTCTTTCCCTTCTGTTAATATATTTCCTTTTGAGTCTTTTATGTACCTTGTCTGGTTTGTTTTCTTCTTCCTTATGTTGTTCATTACTTTAAAGAACAGTTTTTGGTTGCTTTTTCTATCTTCTTCCAGTTTTGTTCCGAATTCTGTCCATGTTTTCTCTTTTGCTTCACGTATCATCCTTTTTACAATTTCTCTTTCTTGTTTATATTCTTCATAACCTTCAACTGTTTTCTTTTGTAAGTACGATTTCTATCTTCTTTTCTTTATTCTTACTTGTTTCTGTATTTCCTCTGTCCACCATGCCGTTTGCTTTCTAGCATTAGTTGTTGTACATGTTCCGCAAACTTTTTTGGTTGTTTCGGTAATTACTTCCTTAAATCTGTTCGACATTCATTAATTCTTTGTTTCTCTTTAACATTTCCATTTCTAGGTTCATCTTTTCTTCAAGTTCTGTTCTGACTGTTTCATTCAGTAACTGGCGTACAAGTTACTTATTGTTTCGTGTTCTGTCTTTTTCCCTGCTATTTTGTTTGTGCTATTTCTGAATTTCTCCTCGTTTCTTATTTTCGTTATTACTAAATAATGATCACTGTGTACTTTTGGTCCCCTTTTGTGTCGATTTTACACTAAACTAATATTTATTGTCACTTCACTTCGTAATTTAATTGAATCGCGATGATTGCATATTGATATTTAATGACGCTTCCCCGAGTATTTCATTAAACGGCACCTCAGTGTAACGTAGCCTGTATTTATAAGCTGTGCTAAAAAAATTGAAATGCGTCATACAATAGTGAGAATGGAAAAATATTTTTTTGTGAAATCGCGAATTTAAATTTAATATAAAAAATAACTTTGTGATTCTTTATCCCTCGCATTCGTGCTTGGTCCTAAATGAATACCTTGTAATTCTGATTTTAGTTGTTAAACAAATGAAACCGTATATGTCTTTAAATCGGCCAAATTGAACTTGCTCCTGGTTTAAGAAGTTTGGCTTCAAGGTGACTTCAAGAACTGCAAATCCTCCACGACGATGTACATCTATTTCATACTTCGTTCTATTAAAACATTTCAATTAATTATAATGTAAAAAAATAAAATGAATTACTGCAATAACAATAGTGAAAAGTGAACGAAAGTAGAGGACCAGGGCGCAAATGTTACAGGTCTGCAACTCTCCCGACATCAGTGGTAATCAATCAGTAATAATCAATTGACAATTTCAAGATTTTTGTGTAGTGATATAAGGATCTAAAATACTTCCCTAGGGAGCACCTCGACAATCAAAAGTTCATTACGTAATGGTAACTTTTTTCTTTAACTAATACATGGTTCCTTGTTAAAACCGCGATGATCGAAAATAAAATGATTTTTCTGTTTTAATTTTTCACAGGTCAAAAGTTAAAATGGCAGATGAAGCAGAGAATTAGAGAAATTAGAAGTAATTGCATTTTTATTTTAGGTCATGGCCTACTCTGAACCGAACCGGACCATTTTATTTTCGATCGCGTGGTATTTAAATACCGCTACAAAATTGAATTCGTCAATAGCTTGCAATCGATATATCTAAAGAAGCACAAACTTAATTCAGGACACAACAGTTTCGTGAAGCGTACCCGTCTCTAAGACTTTTTAATAGGATAAATACATTCATAAACGCTGATCCTATACAAATGAATTTGGACCCACGATGAAACAATTTGAAACGAGTATACTTTTCTTGGCGACAATCTAAATAAACGAAACTCATTTCAACCTTTTACTAGGTATAGGTAATAATCGTTTTCTAACCCACTCATGTCAATTAAATCTACACGTATTAATTAAACGGATATAAAACGAATTTTTGCAACATCTCTCAACACCAAATCATTCATTTCTCGATCAGGGATCATCAATGGGCTCATTTCTTTTAGAATTTGCAATGACATGCGATGAAGTAATTGTGCAAGAGTTAAGGCTTGCTGATGATAGACGATACTCTGAGGTAGAGTAAGGTGCCAATCACGTGGTATCCGGTGATGGCTCGGACAGAGAGTAAGAGATTGGGCAGTCTATCATAAGAGTGATCGCTCTTTATTCACCGATAATCCGAGAGAGTAGAGGATCACTCCACCTACAGACGGCATTTGACCTTATCCGCTAACTGCAGAGGCGTGAGTAGTAAATGCCGGAGAAACAACTAGTTGTATACCTGACCAGGTGATTGCATTGTGCTTTCAAAAACGGTCATGACTTGGTGTTGACTGTGCTTAGCCCGGTATAGCAACACTGTAGGAGGCAGTAGCACCAATGATTCTGAGAACGTACGCTCAGAAGGCAAGGTATGCTAATATCCACCTGGGGTTCGTCGTTATGCATGCGAAGTATGAAGATGGATATTCGAGGATACCTTCTCCGTGAATTCGCATCCCATCAGGGAGCTTCCGCATCTAGAGGCGCTGGAGGGGGCGGGGCCGGGAGAGGGCCCCGGTGAGTAAATAAGTCCTATAGACTTGAGTAAATACTCGTAAATGGTTACTTGTAATTTTGCATGACATCCTTATCGAATCGAAAAGCAAAGCCCAGATGTTAAGACGTTTACCCTTAGCTCCACAGTGGTCGAGAAAGAAAGAAAGAAAGCATGGAAAGAGAGATCTAACCAAAGGGTGAGTGAATGTTTATTGTAACTCGGTCCTCTGACATTGTTATTAGTCGAGAATATTTAACACAAAAAAAAAAAACTATCCTACACTTCGGTGCCGGCACACGAATGCGAGGAACCAGTGTGCGAGTGAGGTAGGTAATAGTTTAGGTACGGTAGGTGGAGCGTCATTTGGAATAACGCATTTTCCGACTGATGAAAGAAATCAAATTGCAAATTTACCTGAAAAGCGAAAATTCATAAACTCACGTAAGAAATAATTTGTTGACGCACTTCTATTCTGCGCCGCGCAAGGTCCTCTGCTTTTCTTTTCTTTATACCGTTCTCTTTCTCGCATTGCTCGCATTGGAAATCTCAGAACTTGGGCCCGGGTTCGTCTGAATACCTGCCTTATCTTCCACCGTGGTAAGTACTCTTCCATTGATAAATCTTTTTTAAACGAATTTGCACAGTAAAGAACATAAAAAAGTTAAAAACAATGTCAAATTAGTACAGCAACAACCTCATTAAAGAAAAACACGTTTCTGTTGACACTGAGTAGAGGACGGCAATAAATTAAAGATAACTTTGTTTTTGATCCTTTGAAACACGTACCTACTCCATTACGGAAGGTTCTTTTGATGTGAAACTGCGATTTTCCGCTTTTAACGTTACTAAACGCTTTCTCCTCAGCGTTCGACTTTGAAGTTTTCTTAGATAAATTTTTGTCCCGTCGCTGGGACAATAAATAAATAATTCATTTATTCTCGCCGGCAAACTAACCTTAAATACTCGCATTTTAAGTAGCCCGCTGTGGTTTTTTACGAGGCACTAGCTGTCGACTCTGAAATTATGAAGATAAGCTTAATTTGAATACCGGCAGTTAATAATCGTCGCGATAAATTAAACGTCGAGTTATTAATAATAAATAATTCCCTGAGAACGACACAGAAACGACGAAATGCAATTATAGGTGCGAATTTTTGAAATTAAAAAAAATGTACATTATCTATAGATTTTCTTCCACTTAAATCAGAGCGGTTTATTGACTTACACATTTCTATATTGGCACAACACCAACTTCGATCGTAATTGATGGTTAAGCTACGGAAATTGTAGGTTATTAACGAATAATATAATAATTAAGTATTATGTATTATTATTTATGCAGGGATATTAAAATTTTTACACGGTAATAATTGATGTCGAACTATTTAAATAATACAAAATCAGCCACGGCGTACTTCCGGTTCTACAAGAAGTCGGTGCTAACTTTCTTATTGAAAATATGTTCATTTAATCTTCCGGTAGCATTGGCTAAGGAAATATTTTGTTTTCGTAAAGGCTCGTCGTAGATTAAGCTCGCCGCGAACAGAATTGTCACTAGTGTCATTCGTCCTGTCAATTGTCGAGTAAGTGTTTTCGTGTTTGTTTAGTTTTATACAAAAATAAGTTCTTTTGAGAACTCATTTACTTTTACATTAATTGCATTACAAATTGGTGTTTACATTAGAGCGGAAAACGTTTATGATTGAAAGTTATTTTCGTAATAGTTCAAAAGTCTATGGGGCATGGGTATACTGAGTACGAAGTTGCTGGAAAGAGTTTAGAGTTGAATTTCCCTATGTCATTATTGACCACACAACACACGAAGACAACCTGCATTGGTGTGTACAGTTGTTTCGTGAAACTGGAATATTTTTAAAAAATTAAAAAAAATAGAGAATTGTACTTTCCACTGTTTGATCACATGGATGAAGTAATACTTTTCTGATAAAAAAATAAATTCGTTTACTTTACAAGTAGCTTACAGAGGATCCACAGAAGTCGAATGAATGAATAACTTAATTTTTTTAAATTCAACCACTAACTTTTTTTCTGCGCCCTCTGACGCAAAATATAATTTTCTTTCGGGTTTGTAGAAACGGTGTTTTGTTTATCTCCAATGGTAACTTTTCCGATTACCTGTGTTACAAAACAAGAAGAACCCATGCCGAGCTGCCCAAACCCACTTTTACCAACGTCTATCTGTGGAAAAGAAGATTTGTTTAAAAATGTGATTCCTCTCCAGCTGTATTAGGTACAATTTCGTACAATATATGTATCAACATTAATATTGATTCCTCTGTTTCACAAACAGTTGTCAAAACTGCCAAGGTACTTTGGATAAAAACAGAACTCCGAAAATTACGCCGCAACTACAACTTGCCAACACCACCACACCAACTACAACTTGCCATTTGGGACGCATTTGATTCTAAGTTAAAAGACAACTTAACAAGAACTTTACACGACTCAAATCTTGTTTTAAATTTCATCCCCGTATTGTTAATTTCTCGAACTCAGATCTTCTGAAGCAAGGTTTAAAATTCACCCCTTTGACAAATAAAAATCCTCACCCTATCTCACAAAATATGCTAGAAATAGAAAACATTATACAATCTTTACCTCTCCTAATTCAAAAACCAGGATTGCGTTCATAAACTATACAGTTCGTTTTTTCTCTACATGCCGATCGATCGATTGATAAGTCAAAGAACTTTTATATAGTTATCTCCTTCAGACTTTCGTCAAACAGCTTTTGTCAAGTCACGTCATTTCGTCGTATATTTTCTTAACTCTATACGATCGGAATATAGAAAAAGTGATCTGTACCTTCAAGTGCATCTCAGGTGTGTGAACGCATCTTCCTCACTCATGATTTCTAATCTATTTTGCGTCTCACTCATCTGTTTCAAGAAGTCTTAGGTTTGTTTTATTAGGCGGTTCTGACTAGTTCGGAATTGTCAAAATCAGTTGCCCACCAAAGTAATAACCGGTTTCAACAGCGCCATCAAGTGCACAACTTTAATGAATGCATGCTTTTGGCGGTTCCAAACTAATGGAACAAACATCTTGTGTTAACATTATTTTTATGAGAACGGGTGCACTTTTCGCATCCTACTTTTAAGTAGAGTTGTAGGAAATGTGTTTGTTGTTATGGAAATCACGCCTGATTTATAGTTTATAATTCTCAGATGAAAAAGAATATATTGAAACTCATTTATAAGAGAGAGAGAGAGACTGCAACACTGCCCAACACTAGCAGAGAGTGACCCTAGAACACAGCCCAGCTGTTAATCAACTTCTCTCCATATTCAATAACAAACCTCCTGATCCACCTATTTCTAACCAACTATGTATAAATAAAAAAATCAAAATAATATTTCTGCTTTAGCTTCTCATAGCATTAACAAGGAATCCAATATGAATTTTGATGATATTAGAATTTTGGGCTTTGAATGGAATTAAATTATTGGGACAGGATTTTCGTAGAAATGCTATACATTAATCAAGAACCTACAGCCTTGAATTTGAGATGAGATATTAGTAATCTAAACAATATCTATTCTTACTTGTTACATTTACACAAAGATCGGAAAAAATCACGTCAAACCAATAGCAATAATAACAATAACAATAGTTCTCACTGTACAACATTTTAAATTCACCCTATATTTTCCATTTGAATTTGTTTCGCGCGCTTAATTGTTTACCTTCAATAGTCGTTCCTTATCAAACCAGTCAACTTTTTGCTAGTTCCAACTAATGCTTGCCGCAATTTCGAACCATTTTAATTGTGTTGTCATCATTTACATCCAAGTTTAAAGTGTAATTAATTAATAACTTTGACTTTAATTGTTCAAAATTACTGTACATAATGTGCAACTGTTAAGTTGTCGTAAGTTTAAATTTTTTCATCAGTACTTTAAAATTGTTTCTCAACTTATTAATTTCTGTAGATCCTGAAAAGGGGAAAAACGGTCCCGAAATATCGATGAAATGAAAGAGTTAACAAGAAATTTTGCACGTTGTTTCCTCAAATTGTTGACCGAAAATCCCCGCTTACTTCAATCCTTCTATAAATAGAATAATAATCTCATTATAGCCAAGGCGACATGAAAAACCCAGATTGCATCGAAAAAGTATCCAATTTTTTGGATCTTTCCCTTAAATAAGTACATTACCAAATACAATTCAACTTTAAAATCTTTGTAACCTTTTTTCAATTCTTTTAACACATCAATAAGAACCCATACATTCCAAGACACATTACAAGACTTGCCCAAAATTCATCAAATTAATTGCCCGGTCAGGTGCAATGTATCTTTTGTCAATTCTCCAGCTTACAACCTTTCACGTTAACTTTTAAACCAGTTCGATTCACAGCTTAATTTTACATCACAATTCAGCATAAAAACACTCAAAACTGATTAAAAATTAATTATCATTGACGATGTTGAGTTTTTTAAGCTGAATTTATTGTGATGTCAAATTAAGTTGTGAACTCCGAAAGTTAACGTGAAAGGTAAGTGAAAAAAGATGTGAATTTTTAGTCTCATTTGTCATTGTTAGTCTTTTTCCTAGTGTTCCACTCTTAGAACGCACCGATCCCATTTATCACAAACACAACTCAATCCCAAACATATCGGCCATTTCCCTTCTTTACAACAACTCGAGTTACAACAATCATTTTTTATTTTCAACGACACCTTTTACAATCAAAACTCTGTCCCAGCAATGGGTTCTTTCCTATCACCTGTCATAAGTGATATTTTTCTCAATAATTTGAAAAAAAAAGAATTCCACAACCACATTGGTTATTGGTACAGATATGTAGGTTGACGTTCTATTTTTATTCAGAGGCACTCATGACCATTTGAATCTTTTCACCAATTTCCAAAATCCATTGACCCAAACATAAAACCGTTGACAACCAACAGCATTTTTCCATTTTCCGCAAACCCACGACTACAGAAACTATTATACTTGCTCATTCGAACCACACGATACCACAGAAATTAGCTGCCTATGTAGATAGATTAAGTAATAATAATAATAATTGACTTTATTTGTCCCCACCAGTACATTAGAAAAAAAAAATAACAAAATAACGATACATTGTACGGTAATATAAATACAAAGATAGAGAGTTTGAGGCGAAGTTCAATGATTTCAAATATCCCTCTTAACCATACCGATTTTTCCTCCGAAATTTCAAATATTAAATACACTGTTCACGTCAATGGATACAATCAAAATTTAATTAACCACCTTCCACGTAAAAAATGTGCTGCCATTATTTTGTAGTACTTAGAAGGGGGTGGAGATGATTGTCAGAAGAACAGACAATAAAGTTACAATCGATGACGCAATGTCTGAGGAGTTTACTATAAAAAAAAAGGATTGAGACACAGCGATCCACTGCCCACAGTTTTATTCAGTCTTGTGCAGGAAGTGATTCTGAAGGAAAGTGGCATCAATACCAAAGAATTGATATATGGCACCAGACATCAATGCCTAGCCTATGGCGTATGCCGAAGACATTGTGCTGATGGCGACATCCAAGAAGGAAGTCATAAGGACATTCAAATTGTTGGAAAGAAAAACCAGAGAATATGAAAAATAATGAAAAATAGTACCAGTAGACTGTCCGTTAATTTAGTCGTTAACTGTGCAGAAAATAGGAAATATAAGGTAGAGAAGGTAGAGCAAACTGAATATCTAGGAGCATCGCTAACATGTAAAAAAACCAAACATTGTACAGGTAGTTAGAATACAAAGAGCTAGGTAGCTAGGTTTCTCGGAGACACATAGCCATTGTCCTCCAAAACCATAAAACGGCCAAAAAAGAGCTAAAAAACGAAATAAAAATGCAGAAGGCGAGTATGTGGGCAGGCAGACCTGTGTACAGATCTCGACCGCGACACCTGGGGACTCGGATATCAAATAGTCACCAAGAAACTTCGACTCAGACCACCAGTCATGATGAGTGAAAGCGAAGTTGACAAACAAGTTGGTAAACTTTTCCCAACAAGATCAACCATAATCTGACCCAACATTGAACTACAGGAAATCCCCGTACCTTTCACTACAGCAGAAATTAACTTCGCAATTAGCAGAATAAAGAAAAAGAAATCTCCAAGACCAGACAAGATTCCTGGAGAAGTAATGAAAATCGTAGCAAACATATACAAAGACCCAATACTTTAAGTAATTAACGACTGCCTGAGGGAAGGCATCTTTCCCACCGTTTGGAAAAAAGCGAAGTTGGTACTAGTTGAGAAGCCTAAGAAGACACCAACAGGTGCCACAACATACAGGCCCATTTGTCTTTTAGACGTGGCATCCAAACTACTGGAGACGCTCATTAAGCAGCGTTTAACGGAGGAATTAGAGGAAAAGAACATTTTGCATGACTCCCAATTCGGATTCAGAGCGGGCAGATCCACTGTGGACGCCTTACAGAAAGTTTCCGAGATAGTGAGCGACTCCAAAAAAGTGGCTTATCAGCATAGGAAATACTGCTTAATGCCTTGCACTGGACATAGAGAACGCCTTCAATTCTGCCTCCTGACAACATATTGTGAGCGCTCTAAATGAAGCCGAAATTAGCAAATATTTAATAAAAATTATACAATCGTACCTGGAGGATCGATACATTATAACACCGACAGGAAAAGAAGTAAAGACTACATGCGGGTTTCCGCAAGGCTCTGTCTTGGGGCCGATTCTCTGGAACCTCTTGTATAACGACCTGCTATGCCAAAATATGGGCCAGGGCGTGGTTACAATTGCATACGCAGACGATCTCGCCGTAATGATTGTTGCCAAAATTCCTGAAGCATTGGAAAAAAAAGCTTACTATGCCATGACAAAGATAAAAACCTGGCTGGAAAACCACCAACTGAAATTATCCATGGCCAAAACAGAGATGATTATCCTGGCTGGCCCTAGGAAACTAAAACACCTTTCACTAAATTTGGACAACGAAATAATACACAACAAGACCGAACTGAAATACCTAGGAGTATACCTCGATAGAGACCTCAGGATGACCACGCACGTGAAGAAAACTTGCGAAAAGGCTAACAAATCACTAATGGCGCTGGCAAGGCTTTTGCCAAACATAGGAGGTCCCCGGCCAAAAAAGAGAAAGGTGCTGGCAGGAGCTGTGCTGTCCATGATAATGTACGCAGCTCCCATATGGACTACCGCCCTTAAGTATAAACATTACGAACGACTTCTAGAAGCGACAAACCGGAAAATGGCCATCAGAATCACCTCTGCTTACAGAACGGTTGCCACTGACGCAATACTCGTGATTGCAGCACTGTCTCCAATAAAGCTGAGGGCAGAGGAAAGAAAGAGCAAACTCCTAGAGGGAAGGACAGCCACCCCAGTATCGCAAGAAGAAGACCTAATTGCGAAGTGGCAAACATCCTGGGACTCATATCGGGGCTGGGCAAAAACATTCGTGTGACAGAAAGTTCGGGGACGTTGATCACTTCATCACCCAGGCGATGACTGGCCATGGAATTTTCTCGAGCTACCTGCAAAAAAATTGGTAAAGCGAGAAATGATTCCTGCTGGTACTGAAAAGAACTTGATACACCGGAGCACACGATCTTTGTCTGCGACAGATGGGCCGGAATCAGAAACGTAGCTAAGAGAAAATGTGGAAAAGCCATCACCGCTGATACCGTGGTACACATCTTACTAGAAAGCGAGACCCAGTGGAACAACGTTACTGGAATGCTACGAGAAATAATGAAAACCAAAGTCCAAGACGAAAAAACCTGGAAAGACACTAATAAATTAAAGAAAAAAATAATAATAAAAAGACAACTATTGACAGCGCGCGAAGTTTCTGGAATACCAGAAACTAGCAGCTGAACATTAATAACGAACAGTGCTAATTTCTGATGCCTAATGCCTAACGGTGGATTCCAGAAATTAGCAGCTGCAAAAGAGGATAAGGAGTTTAGTTGGTAGGCGCTCTTGTCAATGACCTAAGAAATAGGCGATAAAGACAGGGCGAATCCAACACATCTGATACTGGATGCCGTTGATGATGTCTTCTGAAGATTCTCCAAACCTCTATAAAAAAATAAAATAAAAATAAGGTAGCTAGGTTTCTGGTATTGTGGCTTAACAGACACCCCAGAGCATACAGTCTTCGACTGCGTGAGATGGGACGAGTGCAGGCAGGAAGCCAGACGGAAAAGCAGAACAAACATTACAAAAGAAAACGTGGCAGTACTACTACTACAGAACGAAACGCAATGGAACAATGTGATGAGCATGTTAAGGAACATTATAAGAACTAAAGCTACAGAAGAAAAAGATTTATTTAGCCGATAAAAATCAGAACTGGGAAAAAAGAGACAATACGAAATTTCTGATGAAACGCCCTACGACAGATGCCAGAAATCAGTAGTTTGAAAAGAGGATAAGGAGTTTAATTGGTAGGCGCCCCCGTTGGAGAGCCATAATGTGAATCCAATACGTCTTACGCTTGGATTACCGCGAGAGATATCTACAATGTGTTTCATTTCTCATCTACACACCCCTGTAGTTTTTATATTTATTAACGGATCGATTTCAAATTTTCGCCAGATGAACATCCTCTTAAAACACACATTTTTCAAATTTGAAACCTTTTGTATTGCAAGCCATGACCTACTGCGATTTAATAGAAAGTCGAAAAAATTAAGAAAACATAGTAGGCCTTGTTTGATCAAAAAAAGTTATTAGAAAAAGTTGTTTAGAATTACGAAATAACCCCAATTACCAAATTTGGTTGAAAAATTTTAATTTTTAATTATTTAAAAAATTGAATTTCAATTTAATCTACAGTTTTACAAAACGCTAAAACTAACCGACTAAAACACACAGAATGAAAAAACAGCTTAATCTAATATTTTACCAGGCCCCCATCGTGCAGTATGCATTTTTCGATACGTTTCCTATTATTCTATACAACTTTGTTTAGTTCCTGGGGTGTTATTTCAAGACAAGCTTGACGAATCCTGTTGCATAGGTCTTCTGCATTATTATTTAGTCGTTTTAGTGTTTTAGTCGGTTAGTTTTAGCGTTTTGTAAAACTGTAGATTAAATTGAAATTCAATTTTCTTAATAATTAAAAATTTAAATTTTTCAACCAAATTTGGTAATTGGGGTTATTTCGTAATTTTAAACAACTTTTTCTAATAACTTTTCTTGATCAAACAAGGCCTACTATGTTTTCTTAATTTTTTCGACTTTCTATTAAATCGCAGTAGGTCATGGCTTGCAATACAAAAGGTTTCTAATTTGAAAAATGTGTGTTTTAAGAGGATATTCATCTGGCGAAAATTTGAAATCGATCCGTTAATAAATATAAAAACTACAGGGGTGTGTAGATGAGAAATGAAACACATTGTATGAAGATTCTTCAAACTTCTATATAAAAAAAACGTAGCTGGGGCAGACAGCGAGGATACCCGGATGAATTAAAAGGATACTGATGGGAGGAGAAGGAGTAAAAAGAAAAAGAGGACGTCCGAGGAAAAAATAACTGATGGAGGAAGTGATGAAAGACCTAAGGGAAGTAGGAGTTAGGGACTGGAAGGATGGAAAAAGATGGAAGAGAAGAGTGAAAGATCTCGAAACCAAGGGCAACTAGGCCTGTAGCTGCAGCTGATATATACCGACTTAAAAAATCTTGTTAGAACTATTCTCTTACTACTATCTGTTGTTATCGTCTTTGCATATATTTTTATTTGCAGTAAACTACGACGTGAGAAAACAAAATTGGGAAATACATAATACATAATCCCTTAATAAATGAAAAGAAAATGAAATTAATTTTTATTTTTAAATACCGGCAATCCACTCCATAATATGGTTCATTTTTTTAATCAACTTCAGTGGCATATAAAAGTTGCAATATACGAGTACACATTAGTACTTTTGGTAAGTTCTAATTTTTTTCTCACCTGTATTAGTCCAGTGAAATGGTAGTTCTTTTTATGTTTTTTGGGGTGTAGAATTCAAATTTCAACTTTGCCACTTCGAAAAAGTTATGCGTCTTAAGAAAACTGCCAAAAAAATGCCATTTTCTAGTTTTTCGCCTATAAGTTGAAAACTAAGAGGTAAGTGTTTCAATACAAATATAAACTTTATTAAATTTCCCACAAATTCTGTTTGGTAGGTTCTTTTTGACAGAATGGTTTAGGCGTTAGAGCGCGTTGAAGTTAAATATATATCGGACGTCGTGGCTAAGCCAAAAACAACTCTCTCATTTCTCGTGGTGAGTTCTATTTTCAAAATATCCTTATTTAAACAATTCAATTAGTTGATTTAATTATGGGTAAGTCGTAATAAGGTAGAGCAAATTTAATTAAAAAAAGCTTACCGACCGAATGTAAGTTTATCAATAAATCATATTAACATGTAATAAAAATTAAAATTATTTAATGTTGCCGAAGATGCTTGACGCGGGCTGCTCATTTTCCTCATATACTTCACAATACTCAACAGAAGCTAACCATACACCAGCATTCATTCCCGCCGGAAAGTGCAATCGTGAAGGAAAGAACGTGTGTTAATGAAGTACGAGATGACTAGCCAACATTCTTACTTCCTTCGGGAATCATGTTAAGGATGTTCCAATGTTCCTGACCGACACGATAAATACTTAGTTTCGTCTAGACTTGTTTATACCTCCACTATTTCCAAGATTCAGTTTCTGTTAGTGGGTTAGAACAGGATTTGTTTCGTTTGAATTTCTTGAATGGAAAGAATGGCATGAATGAATGCTGGTGTATGCTTAGCTAATGTTACTTAAGAATGAGTATTTGCATTTTTAAGTATATACCTGATCTGAGACTCATGATCAAGCTGTGTACAGACCCTGCAGCTGATCTACAGGCAGATGTCAATGCAGGTGAACAGTTTCTCCTTGCTTTGTATGGATCTGGTAAACACTATACGTCATTGAACACAAGTTGAGGTAGGAGACAGTACGTATCATCGGCATAAAAGGTGCCGTCTAATATTGCCACACTCCCTCCTACTGAAGCTGCAACACGACAGTTCGCTGAGAGTATTCTAAGTTCAGCTGTGACTGAGTACAGAAGAAAAAGAACAGAACTATTAGGGTGGAAAATAAAAAAGAATGGACTAATACCTTGGAGCCCCCTGTACCCGACAAACTGCTGCTGATTTCCTGCAAGTACAAGAAGGAGTGCAAAGGGAACTTTGGCTGCAGGAGGACTGGCCTGCATTGTTCAAAATTGTGCGAAACCTGCGAAGAAACCTGCGACAATGGCGAAAGAATATGACGCCGATGAAGACGATGACGTGGACGTTTATGGTGGTCAACCATACAACACAACACAAAATATTTTCAATATTTCAAGTATTGCACACATACTCAAGAGTGCAAGTACTCATTCTTAAGTAACAAGCTTTTCTGTCATCTTTCAGATGAACAGCTGCATCTTCTTCTGTCGAACATTGTGAAACATGTGAGAAAGATGAGTAGCCCGGACCTTCTAGTGTCACGCGTCTTCGGCAACATTAAGGCCCAGTTTTACAAACGTGGAATAAGGACGGAATAACTGTTCGCCGAATATCCTTTAATGTTCTTCCATATCTACATCACACTTACGTCACGTTATTCTGAGAATAATGCTTATCCGACATGTGTAAAATTGTTGTACAATTCCAGCTTAACTTTAAGCTAAAGCTTAAATCCTTAATAACAATTGTTAAAATAATCGTTGTTAAACGATTAAGCTTCAACTTAAATTTAAACCAGCATTGTACAACTGGATAATATTAACAAGCTTACATTCTGACAGTAAACTTTTTTTTATGAAACTTGCTACACCTTAGTATCACTTACCCTTGATTAAATCAAGTACCATAATTGATTTTTTTTAAATAAGAATACTTTGAAAATAGAGCTCACCGTTTGTTCGACGAAAAGAACCTGGGAGACATAATTCGTAGGAAATTTAATTGTATTGAGATAATTTTCTCTAGAAGTGCGTAGTTTTCAAATTATAAAAACTGGAAAAAGAACATTTTTTGGCAGTGTCTCGCAGTTTTCTCAAAACGCATCACTTTTACGAGGTGACAAAGTTGAAATTCGGATTAAGCGCTTCAAAAAAACATAAAAAATGTATGAGAAAAATCTTCTAAAATTTTTTCCTGGATTGGCCTCTCTTTTTTCCTCCAGCACTGGACTATATCTGATTATTTCGGAAACTCCAAAATCAGTTGCCCACTAAAGTAATAACCGATTTTGATAGCACCATTAAGTCGTGAAGATTTGAACTTTTGAGAAGTCCTTTGTCAGTTTATAAGGCCCAGGTGTACAATGCCAGTTTAAATTTAAGCTGAACCTTAAACCCATAACAACGATTATTTCAACAATAATGTTGTTAACAATTTAAGCTTTGGCTTAAAGTTAAGCTAGAACTGTACAAGTGGAGTTGGGTTATTTTGGCAACTTGTTTTCTCCGCCTTAACATTTTGTTTGGATTTGTATGGTTTTAAAGGCTTTGTATGTTTCTTGAGCACTTTTTAAACTAATGAAGCACTTAACTCCGAATTGACAAGTGGAGTTAGCTTGTTTTTTCAGTAACTCAACGAAGTGTACAACTTTGATGAGTACATGCTTTTAACGGTCAGAAACTGTTGATGAAACAAAGTGAAATTTATTTATTTGGCGTTTGATAAAAAAGTCAAATGGTGTACATTTGTGTCAGAGTAATATGTTGCGAATTAATTAAAACAAACTAGCAATAATTAGTAAATTATTTTTAATGAAAATAATAACGTAATTGAGCACGAAATTATAACTTCAAACTTGGTATGACTATTATCGGTTCGTGCTTGTTCCGAGATGTTTGTCAAGTAAATAATACGTAATATCTGGAGAATGATAATTCCTTTTTATGGTGCTATGAACAAAGAAGTTTGAAGTCGGAATTGAATTGGAGTTAGGAGCCCTTTACTTTCTGATAATGCATTTTTAAATCATGATTTTCTGCACCTTGATCATTTCAAATAATTATTTGTTAGAGGAACATTTTTTTTTCTACTGCTAATTTACAATTGCAATCTGTAAGCATTTTATTTATGTATTCATTTTTATTACTGGAGCATTATTGTACTCTGCTGAAAATGAAGTATGTAATTAATTACTTTTTGTACTCAATTTTTTAAAAGGATTCACGAAGAGTTTTTAAATGGACACAAGATTTTGTATTAAGGATAAGAGTTTCAGGTGTTTTCGAAACCTCCTGCGTGTTTAAGTATGTGTGCAGTGCATGTGCGTCTGCTGTCTCTGGACTGCGTATCGAAGGTGATCTTGGGTTATTTGATGACAATGGAGGTTTGTTAACCCCCGCGTGTGCCGTGCATTCAGAAGCGCGTTGGGATAGGTCATGTTCCTACGTGATGCACTTTGCATTAGAGGACATAACCCCGCATATTTCAAATACCAGGAAATCTGCGGCGGCGAAGCAAAAAAACAAAAAAGAATTAGAAAACGTTCGATCTTGGTTCGTACGTACGCCGCTCAATTTTATATATGTAACTGTGTCAGTGACCGCATTTTCTTCTTAATATTTCCAAGCGAAACATTTTAAGTTTCCCTCGGATTTCTACGACGACAGGACAGGATGTGTGCGGCTTTCGGAAAAAATACAGCCTCCTTTCTACGATATCTCTTCATTGTCGGTCGATTTAATTACTTTTTCTTAATTGCGCGCGCTCCGAGACGACTTTGTTAAAACGTTCGGACTCAACCTTCGCCGCACTCCTTCATTTTGTTTGCGTATTATTATTATTTTTTTAATTCGCTCACGGTTTTCCTTGACGACTCGCCTGCATGTTCAGGGAGTTACCAAAATAATTTATATGTTTTTCGAGTCGTAAAGATACGCTTTAACACTGAAAACTATACAAAATAATAGCACTGCCTCCAATTCGGACTCGAAGCCCGGCGCATACATCACCCAGCGCCTCCTGGCGTTCGGTAATTATTACATACCTTAATACTAGAGCTGTAGTTGGAACCGCTGAAAACCATCGTTGTAGGCCTCATAATAATACCATATTATATATGACAGTTTTATGCAGAGATAATTTTTAACATAGAGATATTCCCTTTTAAGTATCTACTCAAAACAGACCCTAACCTGAAACCATGTATAGTCACTAAACTCTTTTTAAGCTAAAGTGACTACAGAAAGTATCACATTCATAGTACGTACTATAATAACAAAAAAGAAAAGATAGAAGGTTAAAAAGTATTCGATTTCTCGACCGAGAATTTTAATCAAACTTATTCGATTGCACACCGTATGTGTACCTACTTGCCAGCAATTTGGAACCTTTTTCTCAAGAAACGGATTTAACGTCCTTTCTCAGTTAGATTCTTGTTATACCGTTAGGGGATTTTCGATTTATTCTAAAGATATGTATGTCAACAACATAAAGCAAATAAAGATTATGTCTTAAAATGAAAAATTAATAGATGAACACGGGCTAATCTTTCGACGGTTAAAATATAATTCACAAGGTTAATACTGACTCCGTAATCATTTAAGATATTCAGTAAAAATGAGGTATCGATATGGTCTAGGGGACAAACGTAAAAAGTATGTGTACGTACGTTAATCAATTTTTTTTGGCGAATATAGCATCCAGAGCTTTAATGTGGTCACCTTAGGATCCAATTAATGATGTTCACCTTTGTGTCCGTAATCAAACGAGAATTAGCTGATGACAATTGTATCGAAGTATTGCTTGCGCTGTCAATACGTTTTACATTAATTTTTGTCCGAGAAGAATGTGTTCATAGTGTTTCAGAATCAATAAAAATTGAAAGACGGCATCTTAGTCGTGAAATTCAGTTAAGAGTTCTTCGTAACCGAAATCTTATGGCCAACTAACTAAAAATTGAGCTCCAAAATGATCATCAGATATTTAGGTGTCGGTGATCAAACTGTAAGGAACAGGTTACATGAGGATGGACTCCAGGCTCAATGTCCAGTTAGGGTTCCTGTGCTATCGCGAGGCAATCGCGCACTGAGATTAGAATGTGCTGAGACCACGACAGCTGGTAAGAATAAAGCGGTATTTACATTGGTATAGTAAATGGGTTAGTTACTTGTACCAGTAACTTGCACGACAGTCGCTAACCTAATGTAAACTTTGTAGGTAAGTACTTGCACCAGCACTTGTACCAGTAGACCGAGTAGGATAGTAAATAGCCTCCTAGGCTATTTACTTACCAACTAATCTTCCCCCACTTCACTAGTCTCTGAACTCGCCTAATGTAAACAGTTTTGTGCCACAGTGGGTAGTAGCTACCTACCACCGTGAGCACGTGTTGTATATAAATTTGCGTATTATTACATATTATTTAATTTTTCTATTCAAAATGAAGTGGTCCGAAGGGGGATACAGTTAAATTTGTTGAGTTCTATAGGGAACATGAGTGCCTTTGGAATGTAACAAAGCCTATATATCGAAACAATCAAATGCGATTAGCGGCACTACAAAAAATTGTCGATGAGATAGGAATGGAGCGCTTTACAGTAGCGGATGCAAGAGCGAAAATTAAAAACTTCTCCACTGCAAAACTGCTACTAGTAGACTGGTATAGAAAAAACAGTTTCATGTGTAGACACCTACTTCCCTTCTGCTTGGGCTAGTCAACTTGTAGGCTAGTTACTGGTACCAGTTAGTGGTACAAGTAACTATACCAATGTAAATGCCGCATTAGATTGCGATCATGTGCTCTTCACTGAGAAATCCAGGTTCAGTTTGAGGCCAGTTTCTAGAAGGCTAGTACTGGCTCTGTTAAATGGAACCTTGGAAATAGGAGTCTTGAGTGTTTTTTTATCAATTTTATATTTTATTTCATCGATTTGTCGTAATACTTCCACTATTTACAACAGTGTTTATTTTCTAGACGTGTCCCCTAGACCATTTTGTTGAGGTGTAATTTTCGTCGATTTTAGAGCAGGATATAGATTTCTATTCAAAAATAGGCTCAGGCACTTTACGTTGTAATTGGTTACTACAATATGAACTAATTAAATAATAGAGTTGTGTTGGAGAGATTTAGAACTTAATTCCAAGCCAGAAGGAGACTGTAGGACCAGTGAAAATTTTAACTTCCTAAATAACTATAGATTTTTGTGGCAGTCAAAATGTAAACCCTAGAGCAAAACCTTGACTGCAAGAAAACATGTGCATTTATTGACTTATAAGTAAAAATAAAACAAAACAACAATATTCTAAATTATTCATCAATTAAATCCGTTTATTCACAATAATAACAACATTACTTAGAAACGTCGATGGTCAAGGTTTTTCTATGAAACAAAACTAAAATAAACGTCTTTAAAATATGACATAATTTTAAAAGGAAAATACATAATAACTTTAGAAAACCTACCTAACAGGATTTCGTAATACGAAAGATAAAAGATGAGATTTAGGACTGCACGGCTTGCATGTCGCATATCCTCAAATTTCCCAACAAGAAATGACGTATTTTTAGAAATGAAATTCTCTATAAGTTTAAGAAAAATCAATCTTATAGGAATTAACTACACCTTCTAGTTCTTTGGGAGGTTAACATTTTAAATAAATATTTCTGAGATAGCATTTCCGCACAGTCACAAATGTAAAAAAAAAAACAATATTATTTTTGGCAAAGAAAAATCTAACATGAGTTCTGCTAAATGGTTTCCTGGTCTTACTCACGATGCTTACATATCTACATCAAAATTTGAACAATTTGCTTTCTTTTAAATAAGTACATAAGTTTTAATTGAATATAACTCATTACATTTCATCTCTTATTTTTAGGGCTTTTATTTTTCAATACGCGCACGCGTGTTACATCTTTGATTATGGAATATATACTGTATTTTCGAGTAAA
Organism: Dorcus hopei; assembly: GCA_033060865.1. NCBI lineage: Eukaryota > Metazoa > Arthropoda > Insecta > Coleoptera > Lucanidae > Dorcus > Dorcus hopei. The sequence continues at coordinate 46,037,381 of CM065421.1, forward strand.
ATATCTACACTATAAAAAGTAGGAATTGCCTACTTTATCTCCTTCTTGGAGTTAAGAAAAGTACTACCTTAAATCTAACACCTTGCAGGGATGATCTCCAAGAAACTACCAAAAACAGTTAAAAAAGAGTATTTATCCCTCTGTAAGAGAGAAAAGAATAAAGTTGGAAGCTTCCTCTAACTGCAAACGAATCATTTGTTAAACGTATCATCTGCGAACACATTTGACCATCAAACAAAGATTTATTTACTTAATGGAATTAAAACACATTGTTTTTATACCGGTCATATCTGCACTGTTTTTTTTTTCTTTCGCGCGTTAGCCGACATATGATTAATGAACCGAAAAACTGCTACAACATTTGGACGTATGCCTTATAACGAGGCGCGGGTTCGTCCTATTTTTATGAATATGCTTATCTGCGCTCCTTTTTTTTTGTAAATTCCTACATAAATTCATTTCAAACATATTTTCTTCTCGGGACTTTGTTTTCGTATACTAAAGACCGAGTGTATCATTTAATTTTGAACTTCGTTTCATACCCATACCAATAATTAATTAATTGTAAAGGCAATTATTAACATAGTAACTGAACCAAGTTCAGAGTTGAACGATGTTGGTACAATTCGCTCTTAGTCGTGTTCCGTGCGTACCGGATGTGAACAGATGGATCAGGAGGTACTCTTCTGTAGTAAACAAAAAAGTGATTGTAATTAACGGACCAAAAAATCCATTTTGTAAGCTCGAGCAGCGAAATATTTAAAATACGCGACGGTGTTGTGGCAGTGTCGGTCGATGAAGAATGGCATTGAGCACTGAAACGCCCACACTCAAGAATATTAATTTTTTTTTCGGCAGTTCTTTTCGATGATACTTTTAGGTATATGAATATACGGCACCATACAAAATAAAAAAAACCGCAACAGTTGAAAGAGAACATTAAATTGAAAATCAATGAAATAAACTTAAACAGGGTGTAAATGAAATGTGCCACAACAAGGATAACTGGCCCACGAAAATACCAAAATCGAAAAAATTGTGTACAATCTACTTTACTTTTGAAATACTAGACAGTTAAAGTTAGCACATTGTACTAAAAAATGTGATGTACCTAGATAAGTAATTATCCTGATGAAAAATGTTACTGACATTATTAACAATGTTTGCTGGTGGTGTTGCTAAATTTGGTAGTCGATAAGACCAATCAATTAAAAAAAATGTTTTATTGAAAACTAAGGTGTTACATACATGCAGTGTAAATGTGAAACTAAGACTAAAGATAAAAACGTGTTGCGCGCACTTTATGCGAACTTGTTATCTCCTTGGATTCCTGGAATGGCCACACCTAACAGTACCATATTACAGATGTTCCAGGGTCATAACTCCTCCCTCCTTGAGATTGTTTTTCGTCCTCGAAATCTTCCCTCTTCCTTGCGTGCATTTTTGAATTATCATAATAATTACAATTATTGATACAATTACAACGATTAGGGTATAAACCACGGTATAATTTATAAAGTGTATACCCTTTACATTATTTAAAGTTTCTAATTGTTCCCGAAGCTCTTCGTGTATATCTTTAATTTCTACGCCATTATGATGAACAAAAGTAATATTTTTATTTGATGGATTAATTTTTACAAGTTCTAAATTTTTACTGTTAGCTTCTTTATTATAATTTTGAATTGAAATTCCTCTGACATCATAGGTACAAGTATTTTCGTTATATAATTACATATGTTCCTATTATTAAAAATGACCTTAGTATTTTATTACAATTTTCAATAATTTTACTTTCTGTCTTTAGTACGACAATAGTTAAATCCAGAAATTCTCTGATTTCATAGTCTTGATAAGTACTTCATAATGAAAACAGTTTTAGGAAAATTATGCATTATTAAATTTACTTCACAAGGCTCATGGGAATTATCAAAGTGACTGCTAATTTTATTTTTACATAAGTATTCATTTTTGTGAATTGCTGACATAAATCACTGATTGTAAATAGTCTTTTGAGACAAGGCCAAATAATTAGTTTGTGGAATTATCTCAACAAAGGTATTATTAGATCGAATTGGCAAGGAATAAAGTTGGTAATATTGATATTCCAAATTTTCTATTATTGAATTTGCAAAATAAAAACATAGGTATACTGAGATTGATAGGAACGTATAGCTATTAATGATTGAATAAGATAATTGTTCTGCAATAGAGGTTCAAACGGGAATTTATGAAATTATCAAGATGTATAGATTTTATTTCATCCAGGAGCTGACCAGGTTTTATTAAACTTTGGTGCAATATATTACTTTTCGCTAAAGATATTATATTTATTAAGTCTGATAATTGTTCGTTAATTAGATGTAAATTATTTATTAAGTTTTGATTTGCCATAAGTAACTGAAGGTCATTAGTAACTTTAGTTAATTCTTTTTTGGGTATTAGCCAATTTCTAAAATATTTTTATTGATCTGATTAGAAGTTTTATTCATCAGTTTTATATTTTGAATTAAGGAATCTTAAGCATATCCTGATTGTCTTTCAAGTTGCTTAATTAGCGTTTCATACCGCTCGCCGTCGCTGTTATCTAGGTTTCCAGTTACAAGTTTGATAACGCTGCCAAGAAAGTTGAATGCGCCGCGCTTGTTTCGCTTTTTTAATATTAAGATTAAGAGTTTTAATTTACTTTTGATTTCTAACCTAAATTTTCAATGTCATAATTATTTTTTAAGAATTTCTATGTATGTATCAAAACATTTAAAAGAGGTTCTAAATCTAACTTAATAATAAGTTCGAAGTGTGTCTTCGAATTATAGGCGATACCTAATCTATGAGGTAAAAGTCCCATAGTTTCCTTTAATTTCAATTAATTTTCCATTTCCTCCGATGGTGAGGAGCAGAACTGTGAATCTGAAACAATTCGATGTTTTAATTTTGATATGCACTGTTTTAGTTTTATATTTCTTGTTTAAGGGATCAATTATATATTTATCATTGTTTAAGATTTTGTTACTTTATACGGACCAAGATATAATGCTTTTGTTTGCTCTTGCTGTGCTTGCTTTGTTTCAAATATACTTCATCATTTATTTTGTATGATATTTCCTGTCTTGATTCGTTTCTTTTATCTATTATCTTTTGTTTAATTTCTTGTTGTTTATCATGTATTTTCTTATAAAGATGTTTTGTTAAATCTTTGTGCTCACTAACATAATTTTGCATGTAATTTTGTTCGTAATCTAAATCAATAGGATCTCTTTGATTTTGTATGACCAAATAAAATTTCGAAAGGGGTTAATTTAAAATAGGATTTATTGTGGAATTATATGCTAAAATTGATCGATTAATAGCTGCTTACACTTAAATGTTTATCGTATAGGTAAAGTATTCGCAGATGTTCTATGAGAGTACTATGAAATCTTTCTACTGAGAATTACCTTCATGATGATACGATGTGGTAAAACGATTATTAATTTTGTATAATTTTAAAGTTCAGCAATGAGTTTATTTTTAAATTCTTGTACCGTTATCTGATATTATTAATTTGGGGTACCGAATCGTGAAAAGAAAGATATTAATTTACGAGCGATTTCTTAGTAGCATTTTTATCTTTAACTCTATAGGCTTGAGCAAATTTTGAAAAGTTATCGATTATTGTTAAAAATTTAGTATTATTCCAAATGAAGATATCTATGTGAACTTGTTCGAAAGGCACTCTTTGAGTAGGGGTTAAATTTAATTTTGGCTCATTAGGTTTTCTTCATATTTTGCCTCTGACAAATTTCACACCGGTTGATGTAATCTGTGACAGCTTGTTTCATTCTTTTTCCAATAATAACTTCTTTTAATTCTTTCAATGGTTTGGTTATTCCATGATGATTACTTTTTCCTTCGTGCATACATTGATAATTTCGATCTGCCTTTCTTTTGATTTATAACTGACATCTTTTTAGACAACGAACTAATTTTTAATTTATTAGCTAAGAAATTATTTAGGTAAACTGAGCAAATTAATCTATAAATCTGTCATTACAATAAATATATTGGGTAGTTGGTCCTGAATATTCTTTCAGTATCCTAAGGATTTCCTGCATAGGCTAAGTCCTTATAAATATGAAATTCCGTAATTTTGTAGTCGTCACTAGTTCGTCTGTGTTCTATATCAGTAGCTTTATTATGTACAAAAAGAATAACTGATTTGATTTATTAATCGATTGGTTCATCTAAAATTGATATTGAATTTTCATGTTCTGAATTGACATTCGAGTTTAAGGAATGTATGCTTACATCTTGTTCGGGTTGTTTGAGGTTTGTGACTTTTCGATTGATATACTGGATGTTACAGATGAGTCGTCTTTACAGCTTTATTAGATTGCATATCTCTCTCGTTTGGACATTTATCTCTATTCTAGATAATGCATCTGCGTTAGAATTTTTGGATCCTTTTTATACACTACATCATAATCGAATTCTGTAAGTAAATTTTCCATCTCTGAAGTTTTAGATTGCAATTTTTAACTTATGGAGCCAACATAAAGGTTTGTGGTCCGTTACTACATGTAAATTTCTGTTCCGTAAATATATGGTCTAAATGTTTTACATGCATATACTAAGGCCAGAAGTTCTTTTCTCTATGGTGGAATATTTACATTCTGTTTTTGATAGTACGTGAGGCGTACGCAATAGGTTTATCACTGCCAATTTTCCTTGGCTTAATACAGCACCGATTGCAACATTTGATGCGTCTGTGGTTACTACAAAAGGTTTTGTGGAATCCGGATATTGAAGCATCGGATCGTTACAAAGCAAATTTTTACACTTCTCAAAACATTCGACATATTCAGAATCAATTACTATCTCCTGATTATTGGCTAGAAATTTAGTTATTGGTTTAAGAATTTTTGCATAATCTTTAATAAATCTACGATAATATCCCAACAGTCCGGTAAAAGCTCTAATTTCTGTTTTGTTTTAGGGATTGGATATTTCTTTGATCGCTTCTATTTTTGAAGGACTGTTTCACTCCTTGAGTCGTTATTAGATGTCCCAAATACCTCATTTCTTTTTTTAGAAAATCACATTTATCCAAAGTAATTTTAACACCGTTTCCTCTAAGTCTGTTAAAAACTTTACGCAAATTATTTTGATGTTCCTGAAGGGAAGTTGAAAATATTACGATATCGTCCAAATAAACATGACAAATTTTATCAGTTAATCCACGCAAGATACTATTCATTGCTCTTTTGAAATGTAGCAGGTGCATTGCACAAACCAAAAGGCATACGATTATATTCGTAGAGACCTTGATCGGTTATGAAAGCTGTCTTAAATTTATCTTTTTCCTCAACTTCAATTTGGTGATAGCCAGAAGCCAAATCTAGTGTAGTGAAATAGTTCGCGTCCGAGTTTGTCTAAAATTTCATTAATATTGGGAAGTGGATACCTATCTTTAACAGTTTTGTCATTGAGTCGTCTGTAATCTATAACCAAACGCCATTTTTGTTCACCTGAGTTATTAATTTTCTTTGGAACCAATGAAATCGGGGACGACCATGGACTATTTGATTCTCGAATTATTCCTTGTTCTAGCATTTTATTAATTTGCGTCTCTATTTCTAACTTTTGTGCATACGGTTTTCGGTATGGTTTTTGGTATACTGGTATGTTATCTTTAAGATTAATTTCATGTTTTACATTTGAGTGAAAAGTTAAAGGTATATCATCTGCATGAACTATGTCTTTAAATTCTAATAAGAGGTTTTCCATAATTTTTCGTTCTTCAAAATTTAAGTGATTTAAATTTAGTTTTTGTTTAACTGTCCTATATTGAATTTGTTCTATTAGCTTGTAATTTAATTTTTGTGTCTGTATATTGTTAAATTCGGTATTTTCTTGAAAATATTCTTCAACTTGAATAGGCTTTAATCGTACTTTAACTGGGTAATCGTTAAAATTTGCAATTTCAGCAATTACTCTATGAGATTTAGCATTTACAAGAGAACTAGGAATTTCTACTCCTTTTGTTATTATCTGATGATTTATTATGACTTCACCGTTGTTTAAAGTTACGGGCAAATAAGCTATTTGTCTAGTTCGCGGGGGTAATTCTATTAGTGGGTCGTTAGTATAAAAAGGAATTATACTATGATTTGTTTCTAATTGTGAATTTTTATAATTTATTTTTGCCTGAAGGGGTATTAGGATGTCATTACCAATTATTCCTTGAAATTTTGTAGAAAAGTCAACTATTGCAAAATTAAATAAATGGCTTGTGTCTCCAAAAGATTGTAAAGCGGGAATTTCTATCTTATATTCGTGTAATGTTCTACCGTGCATAGTATTAACAACAAAGGGGGAATAAAATACATAATCAGAAAAGTAATCCCTGACTAAATTTGAGGATATTGATGATGCACTTGCACCAGAGTCAATTAGAAATTTAGCGTTATTTAGTTCAGGTAAGAGGATATAAGGTAGGTGGATAGCATTTTGTGTATTGAAGGAAATTTCGGTTGGTTCCGACTTCTTCCGAGGCTTGTTCTTGAAAATTTGTCGCTTCCTCTAACTGCTGGTCTTCGTCCGGTTCTTCTTGCGCTCTTCTTCACTTTCTTGATAATCTACTTGGTACCATTGTTGTGTTTCTTCGTCGAAATACAAATTTTCGTCGTATTCGGCATTGTGTAAACTTTCCCTCGGCCTTTTGGAGGTGGTAATCTAACTCTTGAGCTCGAAGGATCTACTTCCATTGGTGTTGGTTTTGGTATACCATTTTGACGATTAAATGGTAAACTAAAATTATTTTGTCGCTGATAAAAGGTCTAAATTGTGATTGCATGTTACCAGGATTTCTTAGAAATTGTTTATGGAAAGATGGTTGAAAATGGATTTTGTCTGAACAAAGGTCTATTTATTTGTTGGAATTGATGACTAGGTGTATTTTGAAATTTTGGTGGTTGAAGGAAATTATTTTGTGGTGGAGTGGTATTTACTGGATAGAACAGAGGTTTGTATATTACTTTGATGGACATTTTGAAGGATTGGTTTTCGACAGGTCAGTGCCCGGTGGTTTCGGTACTACCTTGGAGAATTGTTCACATTTAAATGGGAATCTTTTCACACAAATATAACCAATCTTGTCGTTCCAAAACATGTGCCATTGCAGCTTCTAAACAGTTTGATTTTTATTGTAAATTATTTCGCCAAACTGGGATTTTTCATAAGGCATCTAAGTACGTTTGTAGCGCCGTTTTCTTTGTAAAGGTTTGTCTTCAATGTTCTTTTCTGCGACTTCTGTTGTTAATTTTATTTTAGTTAATAAGAGGTTTAAAGATGTTCTGATTCGATCGCCAAGTGAATATGGATTTTCGCCGAATTGAGAGGTAATCTGCATTAAATCGGTTAAAAGACAATCTTCGGTTCTTTTGATCGGAATAATTTGTTCTAAGCAAGCTTTAATATCTTTCCATGTTTGAAGTTCTCTCGAAGCTATTAAATACTGGGCTTCTCCAGTGAATCTTGATTTGATAATTTTAATTAAAATGGATTAATTGGGTTCTCGAGATTATTTTTGTCGGCATAGTGCAATAAAAGATCTTCGCATGCTTCTATAAACAGCGGAAGTGTGATTGTGTTACCATCGAAGTTTGGAATAGCGTTGATTTCGACTTGAGTAATACTAGCTCTGGTATATGGATGAGGCATATTGAATGGATTTTGTAAAAATTTTGTGTAGGGGAATCAATAGATAATCCCTCAATTAGATCGATCAGGTTCTCAATTTTAGTTAAGGATTTTACACTTTATAAACTTAAAACTACTTACATTAAAATCTGCATTTGAGCGTTTCTCGTAATTTTATCCCACGACCAAGAGTCCGGAAATGTAATCCCATCCTGCCGCCGCAATTCCTTGAAATGTTTATCCGTGGGAATCCGTTGCTCCTAGTTATGCGGGTGCGTTATCCCTGAATTTTACAGGTGCTCCTCGCGCTGTCCTCTGGAAATTTGATCCAACAGAACACGAGCCTCCGTTTCACTTGTTCACTTGTTTGTATGATAAGTTTTCAAAGTCCGAAAATCACGTGAAGTACTTGAAAGCACACTCGAAAATCAGTAATCGATAATCGATCGCGATAATCCGACTGACTGCGCCAAATTTGGTAGTCGATAAGACCAATCAATTAAAAAAAATGTTTTATTGAAAACTAAGGTGTTACATACATGCAGTGTAAATGTGAAACTAAGACTAAAGATAAAAACGTGTTGCGCGCACTTTATGCGAACTTGTTATCTCCTTGGATTCCTGGAATGGCCACACCTAACAGTACCATATTACAGATGTTCCAGGGTCATAACTTGCTTCTCGTCAGTTGAGAGACTGAGTAAGTATGTCCGTTGTCGTGGTACTTATAGTGGTCGGTGGGGGCTAATGAGATGTTTCCAGGTATTGTGGAGGTAAAAGCCAGTATCACGGTTCAGGTTATTGGGGTGTTTTGAGGATTGCTAACACATCGTTTTGTTTCACAGATGTATACACGCCCACAGGAACATGTAATTCGATACACACCTTCGGATTGTAAAGGGATGTGGTCTTTTGTGGAGGGTAGGCAGTCTGAAACTTTTATCGTGGGTAAGTAAATGGATTTGATGTGCTGTTGTTTGCCGATTCAATCTGTTATGGTGTGGATGTAAGCTAGGTAAGCTGTAGCGACTGGAGTACTCGTATATCCGGTTCCGGATGTGGTGGAATTGGTATGAGATGACGAGAAATTGATCTTTAGATGTAGTGTTTGTTGTAGTTGTTATAGAGTAGGACTTTTGTTACGTGGTTCAGTTCACTTTGAAGAGGGCTAAGACGAGGCTAATTAATGAGTTAATGACTGACTCGTTTTGAGAAGATTAACTATGAACATCTTCTGATTTTTGTAACACACTTTTTAAGGTGATGGTGAAAGATAAGTCTGGCTACAATTGTTGAAATTTTTTTTAATTAGACACGACCGCGGTTTCGTCGTTACAACAACATTTTCAAGTGTTTGAATCCTTCAAGAATAATTCTATTCTATTCTATTCTCCAAAGCACGTGGTTTGAAGACCTGTGGTCTCGGTGTAAAGTGACTACTGAAGTGTAGACCGACCGTCAGGTAAGTTCAAATGAGCAGTAGGTCAAGAGCTCTTGACTAAAACTTCTGGCAACCGGAACGTCCTAAAACTTAAGGTAAAGTAAACAAATGTAAAATTAACTAAGGAATCCGTCACAGAGCTCCCAACGAATGGATCCGAAGAATTTATCGGTCTCGAAGAAGATTTGTTCGTTGACCAGTTTCCCTTTTAAAACCTTGTCATGAAAGAAAATTTCCAAATTCTCAGCAACATTGAGTATTTTACTCTTCGTGAGGTTGTGGAGGATTTTACAGTTCGTAGAGGGGTCGAAAGCGTGATTAGAATCAGCTAAATGTGAGGCAAAACTGGAATCAAGTTTTTTCAATCTCAAGGATCTCATGTGCTCTCCAACTCTGACACGAAGGCTTCTGCCAGTCTGGCCAATATAGGTATGCAGCTGGGCAAGAGTTGCAGGTCAAAGCATAAACACCACTACTTGACATGTGATCTATAAGGTCTTTTAGGTAAGAAAGTAAATATTTAAGATTGGTAATGTAGTGAAGGAGACTTGAACACCTAGTGACTTCAAGTACTGTTTTATTTTTACAGATAGTGGGCCCACGTAGGGTACAGCGAAGTAGTGCTTGGGTGGCTCCGCTGAACTGTCAATGGCTGGAAAGATGACTTTATTAATAAGTTTATTCTTGATGCGATGAAATAAGTTGAAAATATGTTTTATCGGAAAATAGTTAATAAAAGCTAATTCTGAAGTGGATGCAGTTAGCAGTATGTGTGGGGATGCAAAGAGTTGAATTTTTTTAAAAGAGTCCAATAGAGTCATAGGGTAGTCGAAAATTATCAAAATGTCGTCAACATAGTCCATAGAATTTAATGTGATCTTTACAATTACTATTATTACTGTGAAGTATTTATTTTCAAGGTTATTCATAAAAAGGTTTGCTAAGAGGGGGGTTAAACCACAACCCAGAGCTAGGCCAGGGAGTAAAATTTGTTGTTGAAGGTGCAGAAAGTTTGATCTAGTTGATTCTAAGAAGATTATTAAGAAAAAGGACCTCAAAATCTGAAAGATTAGAGCAGATAAGGAGGCCATTCACAATTTCAATGTATTCTGAGGCTGGAATGGAAGTGAATAGATTACATACGTCGAGAGAAAGAAGTATGTATTTATTATTGAAGGTTATTGATTGGAGTTTAGAAATAAGATCTTGGGTGTTTTTTTATCGAGAATTGCGTCTGTAAATTGAGATGTTCCTTGAAGCTAGAATCCAGGAAGCTGGAAAGTTTATTGGCAGGAGAGCCAATAAATGACACTATTAGTCTAATCGGGCAGTTGGGCTTATATACTTTAGGTAAGCCATATAATCTGGGTGTGAGTGGATTTATCGTTTTAAGCTTATGAACATTGGTCAAGGTTTGGTCTCTATTATCCGAAAGGAATTTATTCAGTTCGTTTGTGTAAGTGGGGAGTGGGGATTTCGTTTCAAAAACGATTCGACTTTTTCGATATAAATGTCACGGTTCAAAATGGCCAAACCTTGGCCCCTTGTCAGATTTAGAAGTAACCAGGTTTTCAATTTTAAGTTTGGATTGTAAATTACGAATTTCCTTATTAAGTTTGGAACCTTTGTCTATGGGGTAGTTTTTATTTTGAATAAGGGCAGAGTTAACTAAATGTGAAATTTCGCTTCTTGTTATGTCGAGGGTGGATACGTCGGAGGACGAGATGGAATTTTCAACGTGTATGGCCAAATTACTTTTTTTGAGAAGGATGATGGTGTGAATGTGCATTCAGATAGTGATCAGTATGGGTCGGTTTGCGATACACAGTGACCTAATCTACCGTTCGAGAGGCGGCTTACTAAGTTATGGAGGAAAGGTAAGCGGCCGTAATTTTCGTATTGCAAAGTGAAGCGAATGTCAGAATGTTGGGAATTTAGGTGTTCAAAGAAGTTGTTTAAGGATTCCTTACCGTGTGGCCAAATTGCAAAAACTTCATCAACATATCTGAACCAACACTTGGGTTTAAGGGGGAAAGAAGTAAGGACTTGTTGTTAGAATGTTGGAATGCGGTAGAGAGTTTGAAGTTGGAGTTAAAATAAAAGAGGGATGTTATGGATCTAGACAACGGTTGGGAGAAGATTACGAAAACTCCTACAATCCTGTAATGAAGAAAGGAGAGTTTTCGAACATTATTAGCAATTGCGGGTATGAAAGATTACAAAGTTCGATTCATAGATGTAGAGATGGTTTACTTGAATGGTGAATTCAATAGAAAATACTACATGACCCCCAGATGGTGTCGAGATTGAAGAAGGGAAGACATTACTTGTAAAGAAGAGTCTGTATGGACTGCCCGAAGCTGGAAGGTGCTGGAACGACAAACTGATTGAGATTTTAAAGAGAGCAGGATTAAAAACAACTAAAGCAAATCCTTGTGTTTTCATTGGAAAAAAAGATAACTAATTTTTAGCAATTGGATTTTATTTAGATGATTGGACAGATTGATGAAGCAATAGACCAGTTGCTGGGAAAAATGAAAAAAGAAGTAAAAAAGAATTTAAGAATGATAATATATTTCTGGGTATAAGCATAGAAAGATCAGTGGATCAGAGAAAATTTATTGAGGAGATCTTAGAAAAATTTAACATGGAAAACTGCAGCGCACTACAGACACCAGGAGTCTCTGGGAGTAAGTTGGACGACTACGAAGATTCTTGTTTGTATCAAGAAATATTAGTATTTGATATTTTGTATTAGTATTGGATAATGGATATCCTGTAACCGGAACCAGACCGGATTTGGCTTTTACGTATACATACAGTAAATTATCGCAATATGCGAAAGACCCACGAGAAATTCATCTACAAGCTTTAAAGCGTGTATTAAGGTATCTTCAGGGAACGAAAGAATTGAAACTTGAGATTGATAAAAACTAGAGTAAACCAGACGCTAGTTGGTGTACAACGAAAGATTCCAAATCTTTTGCCGGATATAGTGTAAAAATTGATGATTCATTGATTAGTTGGAAAGCAAAAGATGATTACGCTATCAACAATGAAATCAGAACTAGTTGGACTATGTGATGCAGTGTGTGAAGGTCCGTTGGTTAGTGGAATTATTAAAAGAACTAAAACAACAAGAGTTAGTGCAAAGATCAAATACAATAATTACAGGCAGTCAAGCGGTGATAGACTGGATTGCTAATTCAAAGATCAACTGCAGGAACAAACATATTCATCGTAAATACTATTTCGTCAAAGATGAGGCTGATGAAGTTGAAACTCTGTCATGTCAAATCTTCAGAGTTAGCAACAGATTTGATGACGAAAGATGTAAATGCAGAGCTATTGAAGAAGCATATTTCAAGATTGGGAACAGTTACAGAAAGATTTGCGACCGAAAGAAGGGAAGTGTTGAGAATCGCGTAGCAAATGCATAAATAAAAGTAACGGAGTTGGCAATAAAAAGAAAATGATGGAACAATCGCAGTGGACAGTTTGAAGTTGGAGTTAAAATAAAAAATGGATGTTATAGATTCTTCAATTTTGTAATGTAAAAGAAATTGGATTACGATTATTTCAATAAAGAATAACATTTACCCATCCTTTTTGCTCAACATTTTATTTACATCTTGTGTATTAATGGAAAAACTCGTTCATCCACTGAATTTTTGTGTAAACTAGATGCCACACCATCAAATATTCAAATCGACGCGACGTTTTCATCTTGAATAGGTTTTAAAAAATTCGTCAAACCTGAGTTTCGAGATGAAAAGTCATATCAATTTCTAATTAATTTACTATTATTAAATTATTTTTTTTAATCTGAAGGACTCGACGGTTAAACAAGTTTTACATGCCTGTGAAATGAATTATGTATTTATGTTTAAAAATTATACTTTACATAAATTAAAAGTTAAAAATTTAGAGAGCGACACCCCCGATGAAATAAATTCAGGTATATCAAAGGCACTGATGTCTTCAAATTCATTATATTTATCACTATACGAAGGATAATAAAATTGTAACAACATTGTCCGAGGGATATTCAGTCAGAACTTTTTATAGAAATGTGACTTGATTTAATTACACTATTTATACAAATTTGTTAGGAAAGTATAAAAAATTTCCCTCACAGTTTGTTGCCTCATGGAAATTTTTAGAGCAAGCAGAATACATTTCGAATACCACGTGAGGCCGGAGCGATCTTTGGTTTTTGAAATTAAACCATTTAAGCTAAAGTAACCATGATATGAAAGCCAGCACAGAACATTAAGAAACTTTAACACAGACATATGAAACGACATTACAATTTTGAGAGGGATTCAAAAATGCAATGAAAATTGGGATATTTAATTTAAAATAAGAAAGCAGGCAGCAACTTCCGGTATAACCGGAAGCGTATGGAAGTGGAAAATATTATATTTAAATAAATCGTCATTGGTAAACTTATGACTCGAGCATATGAAATAGCAATTCACAGCCGGCACACTTTTAATGAACGGGTTGCCTGAATCACTCTGTATTCATATGTAGTAATAAATGATTTATATAAAGTTTTCACTAATAAGCACTTTACAAAACTTAAACTTTAGTTACGGAAGCATAGAACATTTTTTTTAATAAAAATAAACGAGCTACTATACAGGTGTTTCAAAGTAAGTCGGCACCGTTGCTAACTTTCTTATTTTTGGAGCTACAGAGTCGATCAAATTAGCGAATTTGTTTGCTTTTTTCCGCTGATTACAAATATGAAAACAGAAAAACAATTGGATGTAAAGTTTTCGAGATATGTACATAGAAACTTTTCCATTTGAAAAAAGGTTGTAGTAAAAGATATCTCGAAAACTTTTTTCACACATTTTTTAACACAATTAATTGTTTTTCTGTTTTCATATTTGTAATCACCGAAAAAAGGCAAACAAATTTGCTAGTTAGATCGACTCTGTAACTCCAAAAATAAGAAAGTTAGCAATTGTGCCGACTTACTTTGAATCAGCCTGTATGATTTAATTCACGAATGAGTCATAAAACCAACCTTGTAGTGTGGTAACGACTTCAATCACTGTTTTCTTTTCAAAAGAAAAAAAAAACTAAACTAAAATTTCAGATTTGAAACTATTCATTATTGTTATTTCTATCTTAAATGAAAATAATTTTTTAAATTTTTTTATAACGAAAATGTTGTTGCTTAATGAACCTTTCTGTTAAGATTTATAGCTAATACAATAAGCACTTTATGGTCGCGAAGTCGAACAAGATTTACTCAGAATTTTTAGAAGTTCTAATTTAAACAGACTGATGACGTCCAATAGCCTTGACCTCTAAGATGTGAGCAAAAAAATCACTTCTGTCGAATTTTACGGCCATTATAACCAACTAACACTTGATCCATCATCGTAGCAAGCATTTTTACTCGTTTTATGAATATTAATTAAAAGTTAATATCAAATTGGCTTGTTAGATAAAAGCAGAAATGTCGGGCACGAGATAAACCCACCGGTCGACGGTCTGGTCGACAGAAACGTCGAAAACGAAATTGATCATAAACACTAACACAAAATATTTCAAGGTCTCGCGTTTCGGCAATGTTTTAACACCTATGTGCGAATATCGCGGATGGCCAGCCGGTGGGTTACTGGAGCAGTCGTCCACTCCAAAACTGTTACTTGTTGTGTCTGACCGACTGTACATCTTAAGTCTGACCCGAGCTAGACGGTCATGCGACAAAATGAACCGGTAAACATGACCGGTCCGATGCGAAAACAATAAACCCAGTGAACAAACACCTGGAAGAGAAAATCTTCGACTTTCGCTACTATTTTCCAAGGCGTCATTAAACTGAAAAGCGAAGCAATTGAAAACAAATTATAACAGAAATTGCCTCGGGCAGATCGATTTTCTCAATCGTTTTCATTAACACGCAGGCGAAGAAATAGGTTTCGTTTTAGAAATCACACTCACAGAGGATAGGTAATTAAAAATGTCGTTGCATGTGGCTAATGCAGGATCTCCATCATTAAGAGAAAACCGTGAAGGATATGCTTAAACCATATTCAATTCTAATAACATTTCCGGGTTTTTCCAGTCAAATCAACTCTTCTCTTTTAACGATAACTATAGCTTGCCTTTACTATACCATGAATCCATGTTCTTGTTTCTTCCAAGATTCATGTTGACGCAAACGTAATACATAATTATATCCCCAAGTCGGTGACTTTTATGCAAATAAAATGAAGTCGCTGTTTATCATTCCTATAAGTAACATTCTTTAGATCGTTTTTTCGCTTGAATTTCATCCTTTCGGATCGATCCTTCGGTTACTGACAGGGGGAAATTAAAATCTCTTGACAGGAATATAATTGATTTAACCTTGTCTATTTGGTTTCTATTTGGTTTCGGCTAAGTTTTAATAAATTATTATTGAGGATATCTACAATCGGGATGTAACTAAAGAAAGGAAGTCAAGGTTTTCTTTTCGATTTCATTTAAGTACATAGTCATTTCAATCAAAGAAATAAAAAGAATTCTAAACGTCTTCGAACATATCAGCAGGTAACGAAAGCTTACGGTAAGTAAAAATGAAGTATTTTCTGGACAAGCTGAACACTAAAAATAATCGAAGGAATGTTGATATTGGTAACTTGGTCGTATCATAACTTTGTTGTATTTTATTTCCAATAACAATCTAATGACGACAATAGGGAAGCATTAACGTGCGCATCTTTTTTTCAATTCATTTTGTTTTACTTTCTGCCTTGAGGACGCAACATAAATCGGCTATTACTAAACATCACCGGCGAATAAAACTTTTATTACCATTTGTGTATTTTTACTTAGGCACTAATGCGGCGCATTATATAGGTGTTAGTAAAACCGTTTTTACGGTGTCATTCAACTTCTGGTGTTATGTGTATTACGTACGTAATATCTATCAACGTGATGACGTACCGATAAAAAAAAGGTTACGGTTCACCGGCTTATCTATCAATATTTATAAAACCGATTACTAAACACTATCCATTATCCAATCCCGAACAATGCGCGTTGAATATGCAGAGGGCCTTTTTTCTCCGGTGGTTGTTATTATTGTGCTGTAATTAGGGCACGTTTTTAGTTAGCATCGATTTTTGTTTCGTTTATTTACTGCGTTATTTTCGGATTGGACTGTACCTGGACCAATGAATGATTATGCATTTTGGCATAACAATTGCAAATGCATTGCCAACCGTGTGCGGATCTAGTCACGAAACGGGACCCTGATTCCATCTCTGTCGTCCTCATCGCGTCCAACTGGGACTAGCAGGTGTCAGGGTCGGTGCAGTTTGGCACGAGCAAAAAGAATGAGGAGAATGAGTTTCGGTTTGCTGCCCACAGTGATGGATCTGTTTTGAAGGGAATTGATGGACCAACCGAAATTACTACAAAATGTAACAAAGAACACTAATGAATTATGTTTTTTGCGCGTCTCTCTCTTTACAACCGTGACTTTTTATGTCTGGTCCGCGATTTTAAAGTTACAATGTTGTAAAGAACTATTTATTGCCTACTTAGCACTCTTCACATACGTGTAGACAAGTTCGTCTTCTTTAAAACATTTTGTTTACAACTTCTTTTTTTTTGTTAAACTTTTTTGTTTCCAGAATTCCAATTAAAAATAAAAGAAAACTTCTCCTAATGCGCTCAAATGACAGAAAAAGGAAACGAAAACTGAAATGATGTCATTTGTGATTTTTTACTTAGAAAGATACTAAAGAAAACAACTATCATTTGGAAAAAGTCAAGGTCGATATATTTCCTGGACTGTTTCACTTCAAAACGAGATTACCAACTTTGGGTTCAACAGATGAGATAATAACATGCTTAGTTGTGAATTGTAAAATGCAAAAATATAATTGTAGGTATCAACCAGAAGCAGGAGAAGAATATTTCTGTTTTTCTTTTACAATTCTCTATCCTATTTTCTTAGTTCCTCTTCGAACAGTTGCGACGTCATTCAACCTTTCCAGTTACTTTTGTAGTTAACAGGTAGTGCAATTCTCCTGAATTTTCTCCTACGTCCAAAAGCTTCTCATACTGGCACATACAAGAGCTGTTAAACGCTCTTTCCTACGTTTACTTCCGACACACCTTTTCCCTTTAAACCCCAACGTGGTGTTTGCACTATTTTTTTTTTAATAAACCAGTTTCATCTGCAATGAAAATATCATACTTGCCATTTATTGCTGGCCACACCGTTTCTATCCACGATTCCATATTTTCCTCGAAAGCAGTGGTAGCTTCTCCATGTATCCTTCCCGCATTCACGTTGTGGCGTTCTTTAAATCTGTCCATCCATCCTTTCGAACAAACAAATGGCGTTTCGCCGGGTTTTGCTGTTAATCTGCAAACTCCTCTGCTTTTGCTTGTAGAATGGGAGTACATTTTGGCTTCCATTTTAAAAGGGCAACATCTACCCCCGGCACTTTTATTGGCTTCCTGCATCTCTTCACTTTAGAAGCATTTAAGTTAAGTAAATGAACAAGAACAAAATAAGTTCAATGAGGAATTAATTAAATTAAAGCAGGAAAATGAAAACTTGAGATTAGAAAATGCAAGTATTAAGAAGGAGAACATCGAAATAAAAAAAGAGATGCAGGATATGAGTAAGATTGTGGTTACGTTAGGGAGATAAGAAAAAAAGAACAATGTGCTGATGAGCGGTCTGGAAATGAACACTTATGACCCAATAGCATTAAAAGAGAGAGTATCCAATTTTCTAAAAAAACAACATGGCAATAAACACACAACCAAAAAGAGTGACCAAAATAGGAGGAAAAATCTATGTAATTGAGCTAGAGAACGTAGAAGTTAAAAAGAGACACTGCAAAATAAAGCAAAACTGAAGCAGTTAAAAGAAAGCAAAGTGTACATCAACGAAGATCTTTCCAAAAAGGAGAGAGAAAAACGAAAACAGATCAAATTAATGGTGGATGAGCAGAAACGTAACGGTAAAGTAGTTAAAATTGGCTACAATAGACTAACTGGAGATGGAACAAAAGCAAAACTCTAGAAAAAATGAAGTCAAAAAACTAGAAGATGGATGGGTTTACGGAAATACGGGGACGGAACTGGCGAGACAAGGGAAACTGTTAAAAATAATTTAAGTGAGACACAAACGGAATGGAAACTAGCTGCATGGAATATTAGAAGTATTAATGGCAAAGAAGAGGAATTAATTTTTGAGCTTGAAAGCATGGAATTGGACATGTTTGTTATATCAGAAACAAAAGAGAAGGGGAAAGGACAACAGATACTGAGAAATGAACATGTATTGTTGTACAGTGGTGTAAAATAGAAAGCCGAGCAAAGAGAGGAGTGGGTTGCATTGTAAATAACAGATGGTCTAATTATATACAAAAATGGGAAGCAATATCGGACAGAATTCTAAAGCTAGAGATAAAACTTGAAACTGGCAAAAAAATTTCAGTAGTGTCAGTATATGGCCCAAACGAAGACGCTTCGAAGGAAAACAAAGATATATTCTGGAATGATCTAACGCTGGTGACAGAGAGTTCTAGAGGGTACACATTTATAGCTGGTGATTTTAATGGAAGAGTTGGATGTGATAGGAAAATATGGCGAAGACAAAAGAAATGATAATGGCAATAGATTGATTGAGTATTGTATTTCGAATGATATCAGAGTAAGAAGTACCTGGTTTCAACATAAAGAAATACATAAATATACTAGGGAAGAAGCAAGTAGAGAAGAGAAATCAATAATTGTTCATATACTTACTGAAAAAAGGAATAGAAAACTAGTTAAGGACGTACGAGTCAGAAGGGGACCGGAGATATACTGCGACCACTACTTACTATTGGGGCGCCAGAAATTCCCTGAAGAAATTCATGTGAAAGAACGGAAAAATACAAGGAAAATTGAATATGAAGCAACAAGAACTTAGGAAAAAAAAGTGGCTAGAAAATCTAGGGAGTGGGTGAGCGAGAAAGCACAACGGCTAACAGTAATAGAAAATCAGGATGTAGAAGAGATATGGCAAGAACATAATTTTCACAGTCGCTAGGGAAGCGTATGGCAAACATAAGCTCCGTTCCAACCACGCTTTCTGACCTTTTAAGAAACCGTCATAATCAGTTGCCCACCTAAATAATGATGTCGAGTGTAAAACTTTGATGAGTGCATGCTTGTGACGGTTTCGAAACGGTCACAAAGCGTGGTTGGAACAGACCTATAGAGTAAGCAATCGCAAGAAACAAACTGCATGGTGGAGTGAAACATTAAAAAAAGAGGTGAGAACAAAGAAGAGGAAATGGCTTGAATATATAAATGATAAAACGACTGTAAAATACAACCGCTACAAGGAGCAGCGGAGGAAGGTAATGGACAAGGTCAGGGAAGTAAAAAAGGAAACTTGGAAGGGATTCGGAAGAAAATGGAATCGAACTGTAAGGGAAATTTGAAATTATTTTACAGAATGCTATGAAAGCAGAGCAAAGACATCAGTAAGGAAAAGAGTAATATTTTTAAAGTTGGTTCTTTTCCGATGAAAATTGTATCACAAAATCTTTTAAACGGACACTAAATAGCGCACAAACACTTAACGTTTCGCCGTCGTTCGACAGCTTCGTCAGTAAAAAATATAAACATGTCAAAATAAACTTATTTTGACATATTGATTTATTTTGAAAAATATAAACATGTGGTCAAAATAAGTTTATTTTGACATGTTTATATTTTTCACTTCTGACGAAGCTGTCGAACGACGGCGAAACGTTAAGTGTCTCACAAGAAATCTGATAAACTAGTTGTACATACTAATAGACAGAGTTGTATAAAATGATTAGGGCAGACCTTGTAAATATTTGGGTAAGAAAGCACGCGACGACTTTTACAATCTTTTATGAATACGCTGTACCAATGAGTAGTTATTTTTGGTGGAAATAATGCCTAAACGTAGTCGGCACTGAAATTTGATTTTACTCTCTGACACAGTCATAGTAATTAAATATAACACCTCACATCTATGAATTTGACTACGTAAATCGTGAGGCCTGTATTTAATATTATTTTTATTATTCCCAAGTTGTCTTAGCCTGGATTATGATGGTTAATTGGGGTTCTTAAGCCCGATGATTCTCGGACCTAAGACGACTTTTCGGGGCTAACATTTTCCTTCCCCTTGCCCCTTCGGTCTTTTCGATAGATTTTACAAATAATCCAGTAGCTATGTAACGAGCGTCTAAATAAAAACCTGGTCAAGTGGGTTGTGATCGAGAATTTATCCATTGCATTTACATAGCAGAATTACTAAATGTAGCCTACTTGACCAGGTTTTTATTTAGACACGAGTTACATTTTACTGCACAAAAGGTCGGATATTAGATTTCTTTCTTCTACTTGTTTATATTGAGGCCAATCATAAAAAACCAAGTTTTCTAATTCGAAAGTCCTCGGCGGGGCTTTCTCTAACCTGAAAACCTCGAAATTTTTCGAATCTTTCTTGTTTTTTCGAAATATCTCGGTGCTGTTAGTTTGTAGACCTTCAGAAACTATCATCAATATTAAAGAGGATACAATGTTGAACAAGTTTTATTATTACAATTTGCTTCTAAACCCAACAGCAAATGTGCCACTGCGCTCGGAAAATGAGAAATGTAAATACATTATTATATTGAATTATGTACATTTAATGAAAATTGCTTTTAGCTGTTTCGATGATCGAAGGTGGACATCATCTTCATGTTTGGCAGTATAAGTTGCGACTTTAGAAATAGCATCATCCTGAATTGGAGGAGATGCAGTTCTGCATCAACTTGCTCAATCACGACCATCGTGTCATCTTCTTCATCCTCTAAATCATGTGACAGTTCAGCCACATTTTCACATGTAAAGCCACTTACAAATGTTTGAACACTTCCACCCTGATTTTCGACAGGAACATGCACCAGTGCAACCCTTCTTGCACCAGCAAAAAAGAATTTTGAATAGTGGATCTCTGGTCATTGCAACAGGCTCCAGGCCATGAGTCTGGCGTACCCAATCCCACTTTTCTGGGTTTATCACATTTCCTATCCAAGTTTGTACTTGGTGGTAAGACCGTAATGAATGTTGGCGAGCAGCATCTTGTGTTGGTGGTAGCCTGGAGAGATTTAATTTGCTCTTTGTTGCAGACTTTGTAAACAGCCGGCACCTCATTGTGTTGAGCGATAGGTCAGTGCTGATTTTACGACTGTACAATGCCAAAAAAAAAAAACTTTTCTCAGGCAGTGGCTACTTCTTCACTGGTGGCACCTGGCTTCTTAAAGCTGTGGAAGCTTTTCCAAAGCAGTACAGCATTTAATCTTTCCTAGGCCAAACCGAGAAGAAGTTGTATGGCACCCAGTAAAGGCATGGATGAAAAAAATATATTCGGGGTCATACTTCAATGATGTAGTTGCTGCACTTCCTCTTCCAAGCTTGCAGAAAAATAAGTAATTATGAGATTGTCCAAGAACTGTCATCAGAACAAGCAGATCTATGTCTTCTTCAACAATTAGTACTTTATCGAATTTCTGTGACTTTGAGAGGGCGAGGTCCACTACTAAAACGTCAGCATCCTCTTCTACTTGTTGTACTTGGATGTCACACTGTTGAAATTTGCTTTTGAGCAGTTCTATTAGCTGATTCCTATTACTGTTATTTCCCAAGAACTTGTTTTGAGCAATTTGATTGATCGTGTTAGCACTAATAACTACATCAGTAGAAGTATGAATCTTGGAACGACGTAGTCTTTCTGAGCTTTTTGTGCCACTTCGTGCAAGATCAGATGGATATTCGTCAAGTACAACTGCAATGTTTGTTCCATAGTACTTTTGCAAGTAAGAAGAGTAACTGTTGGCAATGTCAAAGTAGAGAGCATTTCGAGTCCAAATTTAAACTGTCCTCTTTTCCGAGTGCTGTGGAGCGCTTGCTATTGCGTTTAGAGAAAAGTTGTACGGTGAAAGTTGTTCAAAATTTTATCGCCTTCAAGACTGATATTAGTTTCCAAAGTTCAGAACTAACCAACAACGAGATATTTCGAAAAAACGAGAAAGATTCCAAAAATTTCGAGGTTTTCAGGCCACAGAAAGTTCCGCCGAGGACTTTCGAATTGGAAAACTTGGTTTTTTTATGATTGGCCTCCATATATACAAGTATTTGCCACGGCCAGCTGTTATCAACTGAATATTAAACCATACGGTAGATTGTAGACACAAGTCTTCTTTTATCTGTGGTGATTGCCCAACGGGGTCCTAAGTCAAAGACTTGTCAGGACCTCAGGAGCGGGAATGTATTTGAGTGTGTGTAAAGGCTTTGTTACTTCCAACCTTCTCGCCGTTTAAGGGGAAGCAGTGTCGAATTTTATCCCCAACACTGAAGGGTGCCTGAAGTCGATACTGACCACCCCTGAGAAAAATCCCAAGTGCGGTTCGAACCGACGACCATGCGATTGCAAGGCCGGTCCTCTTACAACTGGACCGTTCAGGCGTTAATAACAATGTTTATAACAATGGAATATTTAATGTACGTAATAGCTTTACTATTACATACGTTAATGTTATAGCAAAATCATCTGTCTTGTTTTCTGATTGTAGGATGTCATCAAAAAGTTGTTTCATTGTAATAAATATTCTTAGAAGAGGCGCATATTCAATGTTATAAATTATTTTTTTTGTGTCACACAACAACTTATACTTTTACATTCGTCGCTTAAATAAATCCTTATCTAAATATATTAATTAAGGTAACATGTAAATTCAAGGTCGTTCTAATATTATTATTAATAATAATAATGTTAATAATATAACATCTTTAGACTGTGGACTTATGCTTAATTTATGGTTGTTGTATTGAGTATTTTTTTGCGCACGATCGCCGCACTGTAATTAGATTTTTTCACGTCAAAAAATTCCAAGGCCGTCACTGCAAATACATAATTTCTATGGCACTCGTTTCGTTAAACGTCGACTTGCGCAACCGACTTTTTCCCTTCGTTGAACATCTAAATAAGAATCTAAGTATGCGTACATGCAGTACGTATGAGGATCATAGCAAGCCAATAAGTCTGCAAAAATTGTCTGCATGCTAAGCGACCGGAAATGGCAATAGAGCAGCGCGCATTCCACTCACGATATCGGCCGCTTGCTCCTCTAACATTACGAAACTGCTGCGAGCCTGAAGGAGAGAAAAAAAAAAGAGACCAACATTATAAGTAAAGAATCCGCTGCAAATCACGCAATATCGCGACTAAAACGATTATGTAACTTAAACGCTTGAAAAAGTTCGGAAATGGAATTGGGCTCCCCAAATTCAATATTGAAGCAATTGTAAAATTATTGCTTTCAATCAGCATCTTTTTTTCATTAAGTCTTGTAGTTTCGATGACTTCGGCAGTATATTTTCGAATTGACCTATTATTTTTCTTCGGAAAGGACCTCCAGTTTCACAAAACAACTGTACACACAAATGCAGGTTGTATTCGAATGTTTTGCGGTCAATAACAACATCGGAAAATTCAACTCTAAACTCTTCCAAGCAGTTTCGTACTCAGTACACCCATGCCCCATCGATTTTTGAACTATTACTAAAATAAGTTTCAGTCACAAATGTTTTCTGCTCTAATGTAAACACCATTTTGTAATGCAGTAAATGTAAAGTAAATAAGTCCTGAAAATAACTTATTTTTGTATAAAACCACCAAACAACGCAAACAAACACGGAAACACTTACTCGACAGTTGGCAGGACGAATGACACTAGTGACAATTCTATTCGGCTTTACGAAAACAAAATACTTCCATAATCAATGCTACCGGAATATTAAATGAACACATGATACCTCCTTTTTAGTGTGTGGTAACAACCAAATTGGTATCAAAACTTTGATACTTTTTACAGTTCAGAATAGATGTTACTTATTATTGTCCTTGTTTGAATTTCTCTGGCTTTTAACATCAATAATGGCTTTAAAGTTTCCTGTTCATTGTTCACTCTCGGTTACACTCTAAACACAACAATATTTATGTTGTTTTGCAAGTATTCGCGGCCATGACGAAGAACGACGGTTATTACACGGTCGTATTTCTTATACGGGCAATTAATCATAACTGATAGTTAAATTAGTGTTTGTTTATCTGGTATTAGACGTCTGCGTCGTTTCGTTCGAGTACTCGGCGTTTCGCATCGAGATTTTCGCTCAGCTGGATAACACAGAGAGAGAGAGAGAGAGGGGAAAAAGCGTACCAAAATTCCACGTTCGAACCCGACGACCCCGACAGAGCTGCTCGAAATAAAGATATAAATAACGCTGGCGATTGTTATTAATTACTATTAAATTTGGCAATTAAAAGAGGCAAAGGATAACTTGATCATTTAATCTTGATCAAAACAATATGTCATCGACGATTGTGATTTTTGTTTTTTTTTTTTTTAATTTTTTTTTTATTATTTTGTCGGACAGTGTGAAGGCTCCTCAATTAATGGACAGTTCGTGAAATGAGAGACGTCTTGACGTCTTTAAGGTCACAACTAATGAGGTCCGATTTACCTAACAATGAACGTCAGTAACGTCGTCTTAATTTCGCACAGATTAAAGTAAACAATGTCAAGTGTAGAACAAACGATACTTAAGTCGCTAGCGTGCACATTTTTTTTTTTTTAATTCAGGCGAAAACCTAGATTTCCATTAATTTGAAGGTATGAAAGATGCTTGTACACTTAGCAGAAAACACGTTGATGGAAAATTAAAGAAAGGTAAAAAGTTTTGACCTCTGTCTTATGTCTCAAAAATAGAGAGGCCAAATTTATTAAAAATTTTGTAGTGTATCGATCAACTATTCTTGCGTTTTGGACGTCTGTGTAGTTTGTACTTAAACGAGACCGATACCGCCGACCGATCACACCGTTGCCAACCACATCCATGTCATTTTCCAAAATATATTAAACATAAAATACTTATCGGGCAAAAGAAGAAGTGGGATGTATTCTCAAAAGAGAAGCGGCAAAATATATAAATAGATGGATAGGAATATCGTAGTGGCCTATGGTCCAAACGAGAATGACACCGTGACAAAGAAGAATGATTTCTGGAATCAATTAACAGACGCCGTAGAAGATGGCAAAGGAAGAATATTGATAACGGGGGATGTGAATGGAAGAATGGGCAAACAGGATGAAGAATCAGGAGAAACAATAGGAAAACATGGCGAAAATACCAAAAATAACAATGGCACAAGGCTAATCGATTTCTGTATTCATAACAATTTAATAATAACGAACTCCTGGTAAGAACATATTCACAAGTTCACCAGAGAAGTTGCAAGCAGAGGAGAAAAGTCAATATCGGATTACATAATAATAAATAGAAGATACAGAAACGAAAGAAAAGATACAAGGGTTAAATGAGGATCTGAAATATATTCTGACCACTACTTAGTAGTATCTAAAATGAAAATGTGGACGGAAAGACAAAAGGAAGTTTATAATAAGAAAACAGACAACACCAAAACTAAGGTAAAAATCAAAACGTACAAGCTGGGAGAAGAAGAGGTGGCAAGAAAATATAAAGCAAGAGTTGCAAGATGAGTAAGACGAGTGAACATACAAGCAGATTATCATTAGAAACTATATGGGAAAATATCAAAGAAGTATTGACAAGAACGGCAGAAGAAGTATGCGGAAATTCAAGAATCAATGGGAAAAAGAATCAAACGAGCTGGTGGAATGAGGAGTTAAGAGAAGAGATAAAGATGAAGACGCAAAGATGGGAAGAATATCTAGGGTGCAGAACAGCCGAAAAATACGATAAATATAAGCAACAGAGGACCAAGTTCAAGGTGAAGCAAACAAAATTAAGATCATGGGAAGAATTTGGTGAAAAGATAGAAAGGGGCTACTTCGGAAATCAAAAATTATTCTATAAAATTATCAACACGCTCAGAAAAGGAAAACAAAGACAATTAAAAATATAAAAGATAAAGGCGGAAAGATACTGATCAAAGAAGATGGCATCATAAAGAGATGGAAAGAGAATTTTGAAAAAATGTTAATAACAGGACAAGAACAAGAAACAGTAACTGAGGAACAAAAGGAACCAAACCATGTGGAACACAATGAAGAGCAAGAAGAAATAACGAAGGAAGAGAAACTAAAAAGAGGCAAAGCGGCCGGACATGATGGAATAACGGCGGAAATGGTTAAGAATTTGGGGGATAACGGACTAAACGTAGTTACTACATTGTTCAACAAGGCATGGCAAGAAGAGAGAATATCTAAAGAGTGGGAACTGGGAATAATCTTACCACTACATAAAAAGGGGACAAACGAGAGTGTAACAACTATAGAGGAATTACACTCTTACCTGTGGTAGCTAAATTATACGAAAGGATTCTTGAAAGTCTATTAATGAAGGCACTTGAACACAAACTAGAAGAATCGCAATGCGGATTTAGAAAAGGCAGAGGAGTACAAGATCATATATTTGTCATTAAGCAGCTAATACCGGGTGTTTCAGTGAAGATGCACCAAACTCGGTATGTTGGTAGATATCGTGAAAAGAAATAAAAGTTTCCTATAATATTTTTTTTTTAAATGAATAAGTTTTGAGATAATCGAAGGGAAAGGAGAATCGTATATTTTTAAAACGTACAATAGATGAGAGCGGCTCGAATTCTTAACCTACCTTAACGTTCGGTTTTTTACTTTATTACCTCATAAACTGTCGGGCCTCAGATGATATGATGAAACACATTTAGTTCGTTCACTCCGTTCGTTCACTAACGTTGTAGTGGCGAGTAATTAGTTGGTGTAGTTTATGCTTTTCATTTTTAAGTTTATTATGTAAGTGTGTGTGTGGGTGTGTTGGTGGTGCGATGGGCAATTACACATTTCGAGAATACGCAGATTATTCGAACACATGTTGTAAGGTAATTGCCATTTGCGTAATTCGCCCGCTTCCGAAATTGTTTCTTCCTCATGTGATCAAGTTCAGTCTGATAGGCAAATAATTTAACAGACCGGCGTGGCGGAAGCAACAATTCTATTCAACAATTCCAATTTATTAATTGTACATAATTGTAGTAATTGTTGGATACAGAAACAAATAAAAACGTTACAAGCGTTAATTTTTTATCGTACATTATTAAGACTCGGCAAATTTGATGTAATTACGGTTTGCATAAATGTTAGTGCGATGAAAACGCACGCTTTTTTCAAAGTGTTCGCCTTTAACACGTCTTGCGGTCAAGGCCAAGCTTAAAAGCTTCTCATAAATTTTTTCGTTTACGATAGTTATTTACTGTCTTCTTGCAGGCGTGTGCCATTCATAAAACAATTTAAATCACTCGTCTTGTTTCACGGCTGCAGAAATTTAAATCGCTACGGTATTTCTAAAAACATCGGCTCCAAATTATGCAAATTTCAAGTTGCACCGATTAAAAAATTTTATTAAGATATTTTGTTTGAAATAATGTCAGAAACGTGTCCCTTAAGTTTGGTGCATCTTCAATGAAACACCCTGTAGAAAAACTCTCAACAGATAAGGTATTCGTGGCATTGATCGATCTAGAAAAAGCGTTGGATTTAAGGGGGATTTAAGGGGGAAGGAAGTAAGGGCTTGTTAGTGTTGTGATACACAATAGAGCAGGCGGGGTAATTAACGAGAGTTGTTAACTGAAAAGGGCTGTTTTTGAAAGAAGTTGAATATTAAAGAGAATAAAAATTTTCTTCAAAGAATCAATGATTTCCGAATTCAACATTAACGTAAATGTATAAGTGCCACTACTCACAATCAGCTACGTAAATGCAAGAGATTGTTCAACCAAATTGGAAAGCAGTATATTTACGCCATGACAAGACTAGCTTGGGAAGAATCGCAGAAGTTGCTTTGATGGAGTACATAATACATGAATACATAAAAGATGGCGCATCCAAGATAACGAGACTAATCTTCAAGAGTTCAAAAAGTGAAATGAAATGCAAATCAAGGCAAATTCGAGCAGTAACTAGAAAAGATGAACACAACAGCAACAAGGAGTTGGCCAACAAGTTGGACCATTTGTCAAATATGAAGAATCCAGGGGGAAGATACTGTTTCAATTGTAGATCTAGAGGTCATGATCGAAACCATTGTACGGTACGTACCAAGAAAAAGGGCCAAAATGTTTTAAATGCAACGGATTTGGACACGTTGCTTCAAAATGTACCAAAAGTAAACAAAATATTAGTTTTGTTAGTCCCATTGATCAAAAGTTTGTACCAATCAAGGTGAAAGGAGCACGTTACTATGCATTGATGGATACCGGAAGTGAAGTCAACCTAATCCAATCTGGTATCTACGAAAAACTAGGTAACTTCATCTTATTCGTATATTCAAAGAAAAAAAAACTCATGGTTTATGTACATTGCATGAGACTGTATCAGATATACTGCGTCGGTCTGACCACCACTGGTTATGCGTTTATCATGAGTAAATGAAGGATAGAATAGTAGAAAGCGCATGAGTAAACGAAATAGCTACATCAGTCGACGTTGCCGATTGATAACGCGGGCCACGCTCCGGCCGCAGCATTCCTACCTTCGCACGCAACATTGTAATATCTCTATTTCATTTACACACAAGTTTCAATGAGCCTCTCCTTCATTTACTCACAATTAACCGTATACCTAGTCAGACCAACTGTGTATAAAAGATATCCTTGTGAGAGCAAGAAGGATAGCCTTACGTACGCGCGCGAGTGCGAGAGACCGGGTTTATTGAGTTCGTCCCTTTCGGGCTAAATTGTTCCTCCATGTCAGAATGTAAGTCGCACGGTGCTGTGTTCAGTGTCCTTGTGGGAACTTTTCTACTAATTTAAGCTTGTTTGAAATACCTTAAGTAAATCCGTCGCTAATTCTAGGTCTAATATACACGTTGCCGCCTTGTTCTAAATTAACCAAGCAAAATTCCTCATCCCTAATGATAACTAGATAATTAAAGCAGGTTCTTGTCCGATGAAAATTGTATCACAAATTCTTTGAAACGCACACTGAATATGCACACTAACACTTAACGTTTCGCCGTCGTTCGAAGCTGTCGAACGAAGAATTTGTGAAAACTAGATAGTCTACATTTAGCTTAGTTTGATTTACCATGAGCGTTCGCTTCGCAAGGGTGAGGTCATAACACAGAATACACAGAATTTTATGAATTCACAAGTTCTGCTTTGGTTCTTAACACTGTTTCTTCAAAAGACTATTGACAGACCATGAATGAACCGTTAGTATTATCGCCTGAAATAAATTCAGATTTTGACGGCTCATAGCAGTAAATGGTGGAACATTATTAGCGGAATGAATATCGTACAGAAAGCCGAACGCTCGCTTAACTGCAAGGCATTGGCCGGTTCAGGCTAATCAATCCGGGAAAAAAAGACTTGTGTACCTTGTTGATACGCCTGAGGGGGTCTCAAATTGCAAACGTTAAAGTGAAAGATACTCTGGAGGCAGTTGGGATAGAGTTATGTGAGGTAATGCAGCGGTTTCACAGAAAACCGAATGCTCCGTTAACTGCAAGGCATTGGCCGGTTCGGGCTAATCAATCCGGGAGAAAAAGACTTGTCTACCTTGAAGATGGCCGAAGAGTACGCCTGAAGGCGTCTCAAATTGCAAACGTTAAAGTGAAAGATACTCTGGAGGCAGTTGGGATAGAGTTCTGTGAGGTAATGCAGCGGTTTCACAGAAAGCAGGACACTCCGTTAACTACAAGGCATTAGCCGATTCAGACTAATCAATCCTAACTAGATAGTCTACATTTAGCTTAGTTTGATTTACCATGACCGTTCGCTTCGAAAGGGTGGGGTCATAACACAGAATAGACAGAATTTTATGAATTCGCAAGTTCTGTTTTGGTTCTTAGCATTGCAAATGTTTCTTCAAAAGACTATTGACAGACCATGAATGAACCGTTAGTATTATCGCCTGAAATCGTGCATAAATTCAGATTTTGACGGCTCATAGCAGTAAATGGTGGAACATTATTAGCGGAATGAATATCGTATCGTATTTTGAGTCCGTCGAGTTGTTAAGTTGTGATTCTTCCAGGAGAAGCTTTTATAGTCGCGCGCGTTTTTTCTCGTCATTGCACACAGCGGAGAGTACATGCACTTAGAAGTCGTCAGTAAATATTTCAATAATTTATGTGTTGTTCGCAGAGGGCAACGCACCGTGTTTATATTGCACCCATAACCATAACGTAAGTCATAATAGGTGTTGCAGTGTAAATCAAATCAGATGTGGCTATTTCACGCTCACACACGCAGACAATTAAAAATTATAATTAATGATAAAGTTGTGAATCACGTCGCGCGTAATCAGTCAATTTAATCTTGAATTGTCACTACAATAGACGTGACGTCTGCAACACAGGAAATCATAGAAATGTGTGAACTGATGAGGAGGACATAGTATCTATCTAACGTGCGTGGGCAACAACGGATGGACACCTGCGATGGACCAAATCGCGAGTCCTTAATCAAATTTTTATCTCTCACGCTCTTACACACACACACACCATTACATTCCAGGTATGATGATAAAGGAGAACGCAAACACGTTCAATGTCAATGTCGACAGCGTTATCTGAGGATATTTTATTGCACGTTGTTCGACGAATGAAGCTCAACCGACGAAATTTTCGCCTTGCACAAGGCAGATGAGCCGACGTGGGACAAATAAAAGACGCGAGGCAGACAGATTGATCGACCGGCCTCCATGACAAAGAATCGCCAATTTGAAACACTTCATAAACACGTCTACTTAATGAAAAAAGAGAAGCGCGAAACAAAAGCCTAACCACACGTATGTTTGTACGGCCGTCGTTCGACCTGCAACGGCGAGTTTTCCATCTCATTTGTATGCCGCTGCTGCAGCCTTAACGATTTTCATTATTCACAGTTGTAAAACTTTTATTTACAAAAAGACGTTTCCTTACCGTAAGCTTCACCTGGCTAGGAGAGAGGCGATGGGGAAAAAAGGCAAAGACTTCTTGTCTTTTAATGACGGCGAGCTTTAACAAGAACTATACTACAAGAACAACAGCGATCAATTTTAGCCAAGACATTCTTACAATTACGATTTGTATTGTAAACAAGACTAGCTTATAAATTGGAAAAAAAATAATCAATCTTGGTTAAAATTGAAACAAAGTAAAAACTTCTGAAATGGTTCAGAGTAGGCCAAGAATATTTAGCAATACTCTCTGCCGAATTTATTCACAACGAAGCCGACAGTATTCGTGTTAATCGCGAATTGCTAATGTGAACACAAAAGTCACTTCTTCACCGTGCTCTCGCTGTGTCTCGCTAATGATGGATCACTTTGAACACTTGTTTAAAATGATGGTAATTAAATAATGGTGATTCACTCCTTAAAACAAGAAAAATCCAATCGGAACTCAACAAAGTAATCTGTTAAATCCTAAATCCTTGATTCAATTAAACCAACTCTGAGAACCCAGGACGTATTTGGATAGAATAATCACAAACATACAGTGCGTTAATATATTTTTTAGATAAGGGGAGGCTATGAAAAACAAAATCAGACTCTTAGCTTGATTCGAAACTTTTATTCTGACATTTGCTTCCTGACCCTTGTCAAATCTGTTAGTTGTTTAAACGCTCTTGAACACTATAGTCATGGGTCAGTAAGCAATCCAACGGCATTTGAAATTAGTCGTTATCATGTTAAAGAGTTTTAACAAAGCCTTATGTATTCAACTGGAAGATTTTTTCTACTATCGTCAAATGTATCTTGACATTTCAATTTTGACATAAGTTAATTTCATTTAAGCTACGACTTAGGTTTTACTTTTCATAGACTCCTCTAATCTAAAAAACTTATTAACGCATTGTACATAAAACTGCTTAAATCATTTTTAGCAAACAAGTACTACGATAGAGTTACTAG
Source organism: Dorcus hopei (assembly GCA_033060865.1). Lineage (NCBI taxonomy): Eukaryota > Metazoa > Arthropoda > Insecta > Coleoptera > Lucanidae > Dorcus > Dorcus hopei. The sequence continues at coordinate 46,069,463 of CM065421.1, forward strand.
GAAGTACCAGATCAAATTTCCAAAGGCTAACGCCAGAAAGCTCTCTCACCAATATGATCTCATTATTTGATTCTTGAATTATTCCTTCTAGTTATCCCATTCAAAATCGTAATACCTTCTGCGAATATTTAAATAATAAATATGTGTGTAAACTTGAAGAGTATAATGTAGCAAATACAACCTGTCCTGTGCAATTTACAAAAAAAAAACATTTTTATATACGGGTGAAGTACGAAAGCGATTTGGAAATTTTCCTACGGCTTTGTTTGTACGGTTTGGCAAATTTCGGTCGTTTTTGCAAAGACGAGGAGGCGAGAGGGCTCTTAATAGTCGCTAGTTGTCTCTCCTAATGGCGGCGGCTGCGAATTCTGCGAATTTTAGACGTGCACTCGCCGGCCACCAGATAATAACGTATCTGCTAATGCGGTTGTTTCGTGCAGAGGCGAGCAAGATGGCGACTGGTATGTAATTGCAGCCGGGACTGTACCAGTACCTGCTCTTGCACTTGTACATGACCTTGGGATGCATTCGCGGGCCCTCCTCGATCGCTACAGGAAACGGACACAGTTATACGAGGAGAACGATTTCGATCGAATTTATCCACGGTGAATGCTGAAATGAGGTCCAGGACCGGATTTTTATACTTCTCGAAAGCTACTTTGGAGGTAACAATGGCCCCAACGAAACAGCAGATATGTTTTGGTTTTTTAACGTTCATGGAAAGAAATTGAAACTTAAGAAATAAAATAAAGAGTTTTTTTTCCCTACAACTCAATAAAACGATGCCAATATTTTCCCTAAATATGAAGAAAAGATCAGTCTCTTTAGAATAAAAATTTGCTGTCGATAAATTGCACCAAATGTACAAATGTCGCTTTATCCTGACAACAAGGGACTTTTTTGGGCGACAATTGTTGTCGTTGTATATTTTGTCAAATTTAGAATTTAGGAAAGTTTACGCATTTTCGATGTATCCGTAAAACACGAGCACGTTTGTTTATTTTGTCTATGGTTTGGTAATATGATACGGGTATATGCGTCAGGCAGAGGGATGAAAGGAAAGAAAGCTGCTAGCGCTTAGTCTGGCGCGGTCCTTGAGGGCTAAGCGTGTTGATAATGTTGCGCTAATTACGCAAACAGGCTCGCTAGTGTTGTAATAAATTGCAATTGACATGTGATGAAGTAGTTATGCAAAGATTAAGGTGATACTTTGACGTAGAGTGAGGTGCCAATCACGTGGTGTCCTCTGATGGCTCGGACAGAGAGTAAGAGATTGGGCATTCTATCATAAGGGTGATTGCTCTTTATTCGCCGATAATCGGAGAGAGTAGGGGATCACTCCACGTGCATACGGCATTTGGCCTTATCCGCTAACAGCAGAGGCGTGAGTAGTAAATGCCGGAGAAACAACTAGTTGTATACCTGACCAGATGATTGCATTGTGCTTTCGAAGAAAGGTCATGACTTGGTGTTGACTGTGCTTAGGCCGGTGTAGCAACACTGTAGAAGGCAGTAGCACAATGATTCTGAGAACGTACGCTCAGAAGGCAAGGTATGCTAATATCCACCTGGGGTTCATCTCTATGCATGCGAAGTACAAAGATGGACATTCGAGGATACCTTCTCCGTGAATTCGCATCCCAGCAGGGAGCTTCCGCATCCGGAGTCGCCACTGGAGGTGGCGGTGCCGGGAAAGGGCCCCGGCGAGTAAATAAGTCCTATAGTCTTGAGTAGATACTCGTAAATGATTATTTGTAATTTTGCATGGCATCGGACCTCTGACATTGTTATTAGTCGAGAATGTTTAACAAAAAGAAAAACTATCCTACACAATTGAGGAGTACATAAGCGGAGAAATTTTCAACCTTTAACACAAGAAGCAAAATTTACTGATACCGACACTTTTCGATCTGTTTTGCTTAAAAATCTCAAAAAAATGTCTTCGTGAAAGGAAGTTTGGTGAAGGAAATAAGCTAAAGACATTTGCTAAAACTTATTTTGCAATTCCAATGAAAATGACGTCATATAAAAAAACTGCTTGGTTGTCAAATTACTGTCGCTGTACTAAATACGAAATTTTTTATGAATTCGTTGTGTTTTGCAGTTTTTACGGTTTTGTTTTCTTCCGAGAAATGAGAGAAAGTAATTTGAAATACATATCGTACGTTAATAAAGTTTCTAGGTAAAGAGAGAAATGAAACAAAAGGTATTCTTGAAAGAATGTCCCACCCTATTTGATCCAACTAGTTTCAATACGGCAGCAACTCATTTCAGAGCGGTTATTGTAAGAACTGAGGAAACCGTCAGTCTCCCTTTGAAGATTTGCTGCTGTCAGCTCTCAGGCCGACGAATGAAGATCCCAGTGCTTGCTAAAGAAGCTGGAGTATCCGAAACTACAAGATTGTGCACGAAGATTTAGGGATGAAAAAAGTTTCGGCACGATGGATCCCCAAACTCCTCGCACCAGAGCAGACATTGGGGAGGAAAGAAGAGCATTTGGTGGCCACTTTAGAGAGCGATGACAGTTATTTTTCGCGATTTGTCATAGGCAACGAGATTCTATTAGGGCATTCTATTAGGATCCTCGTACGAAGCAGGAATCGATGCAATGGGTTCATAAGGGCTCTCCACCTCCAGTTGTCTTCTGGAAAGTTTTGGGACTACGAAGGTATTCTGCTTATTTAATACAGGTATGGAAAAAAGACCCACAATTAAAGAAGAGATTTACGATAAATTACTATTCTGCTGTGTTTCTTTCTTCTTTTTCTACTTTCAGCGATCGACCGGTTCGGAGTTCTACCGAGACTGCTGTGGGAAGTTGACGATTACTCTTATGTACACATGTTATTAGTAAACAAGATCAAGGATTACGCAGCTGCACATTATGAACATAATCCTGTGACATTTGCCTTAGGATAATACAAGAGTAAAGTTTTAAATTAAAAAAAAGGCATAGAACAGAAGCAAGTAAAGAAGACTCTTAATTTCATAACACAAGTGAAGTACCTACAACTTCATGTGACAGACCAGAAAGTTCACTGAGTGATTCTTCTAGAGGCAGCCTGGGTAGAATTGTGTGAGGTGATGCAGCGGTTTCATAGAAAGCCGAATGCTCCGTTAACTGCAAGGCATTGGCCGGTGTAGGCTAATCAATCCGGGAGAAAGCGTGGTAGACCCGGAAGTCCGTTGGAGGCAGCCTGGGAAGAGTTCTGTGAGGTGATGCAGCGGTTTCACAGAAAGCCGAATACTCCGATAACTGCAAGGCATTGGCCGGTTCAGGCTAATCAATCCGGGAGAAAACGTAGACTTGTCTACATTGATGATGGCCGAAGGGTACGCCTAAGGGCGTCTCAAACTGCAGACGTTAAAGTGGAAGATACTTCTGGGGGCAGCCTGGGTAGAGTTATGTGAGGTGATGCAGCGGTTTCACAGAAAACCGTACGCTCCGTTAACTGCAAGGCATTGGCCGATTCAGACTAATCAATCCTGGAGAAAAAGAAGACCTGTGTACCTTGATGATGGCCGAAGAGTACGATCCAAAACCTGAAACAGGCCGTTAGAGAAAAACGTTCTCATGGAGAAACAAAACTTCGCTGTTAACGACAACTGCATCGAAAGCCCTATAGCCCTGATTTAGCGCTCTGCGACTTCTTTTTGTTCAAACTTCTGAAGATAGGCAGAACATTTTTCTCAGATAAGGAGTTGAGAGTCGCTACAGCGTCGCTTTTTGAGGCGCAAACAAAACAATTTATTTGGATGTTATGAAATAACACGAGAAACGCCGGAGCTTTTCTTAACTTAACTTTAAAAAAGTCAATCCTATTATTATGGAAAAATAAATTTTGTTTCTTCTTTGCCATTTTGTTCATTGCTCGTTTCTTCTTTTCATTCTTATGGTTTTCTGATGGAATAAGTTCTATATTTTCTCTCCTGTCAAACCGCTAAACAAATTTTACTTGTCAATAAAAAAAATATTAATAATTATATTATTATATTGCTACGTTATTCGTTATTGAGAAATTAATTTGTTTATTTTTCAATAACGTACTATTGCTATCATAAAAAACTAAGACAAGATTTTTTAAGCTGTGTAAAAGTGCTACCGACCATAAATTTAAAATTATTTGAAATGGTCACTCATTGTCAATCATACCTACAGTAAATATTGTTCTAAAAGCTAGGATAGCTGCTTGCATAGAAAAGGTTGTTACAATTAGACAAATTGCACAGAATTTCAGCGTTAACAAAAATGCAGTTACTGACTTGACAGCAAAGTAAGATTAAATATAATAAAATAATGGAAACGCATGGCTACTGGACTTAAAAATTGTCCTAGTTTTTTATAATATCGATAGTACATATTCGTCTATAACATTAAATTCTTTCAAATTCAGAGCGTAATCTTTTCCTTTCGTTTTAATTTAATAAAATCTATGAACACCTTTGGGTTCTTTGCACGCTCGTAGATAATTTCTTACGGTCATAAATAAATTATAAGTAAATCTGCTGAAATTAAAATTCTCTATTAACAATTTCTTTAGATACAACGAAAGTGACTGTTCGTTTAAATGAATTTAAGATAAACTATGTTCCTGTGCTTAAATACGTATATCACCAGTTGAAAACAATGGAAGGCGTAATTATTATTGTTGACTTTAAAAGCAAGATCAAAAATGTTTATTTATAACAATTAAATAAATAATCTGTTCAGTGTCTTACGGTTTTATACTTCAAACTAATGTTTATTATCACTTCACCTTGCGTATTTGATTCGTATTCATTAAATTATGATGTCAATCGATACGTTCAAACTCGTATATTTTGCTTGACTCTGATACATTCAACCTCGCAGGTTTTATTAGACTCCTCCCCAATTTAACGTCCCTCGTATTTACAAGCTGTATTAAAAAAAACTCAAATGCGTCATACAGTGATGAATACGGAACAACAATTTTTTGTGAAAACGCGAATTGAAATCTACGTAGTGTGTGTGTCAGTCTGGTGATGATGATTGCATCATTTAATCGTTCCTCTCATGTTTGTTTTTCTTAACAAAAATTTGTGTTTTAGTAATAGCAACATTTTTGTTGAAAAACGTTGGGATCATAATTTTTTTTTCATTTAATATGCAAAACTTAATTGATGTCTGATGATTCACGAATTAAATTACAATTAATACATCAAAATCATAAACACAAATAATATTGTTACAACTTTCAAGCTTCAAAACCAAAATAACATAGCAAATATGTATAAACAATCATAACTCTCAGCTTAAGCGTAAACAATAACGACTAGCAAATACCAGAAACAGAAATTATTTTTAGAGAAAATTAGCAGATAATGCATCTGAAGCAAATGAAACAGTGAAGAATGTGATAATTTCTAACAAAAAATATTCATGAAAATAAAAAAAATACATTTTAATTAAGAAAATACTCGAAGTTATTCACATCAAATTTTCAGTCAAAAAGTTTAAAATGTATACAGAAAAGCGTAGTAGAAAGAGAAAGATGAAGAGTGTCATTGATTTAGTAAACAATTGAATTTGGCAGTACACACTAAGAAGTTTTACGAAAACAACGCCATAAAAGTAACGGAAAACAAGTCCTTGAAACAGGTTCTCATGGTAAGAAATAGATAGCTTTAACTGCATATTATGTACACACAAGAAAATATCTATAAAAATGCATCACAAAGAAAAAAATTAATATACAACCGAATTTAAGCAAAATAAAATGTACACAAAAATTTGGTTGTAGAATCGATTTTTCAATGCAAAAAGTAAATAGCTGCTAATATCAAGACAAACAAACTACTAAAATGAAAGGTAAGAAGGCAAGAAAGAGAACTAAGATTGTCAGAATAAAATCTACACTCATGATCATCGATTATAAATATCTAACAAATCGAAAATCCATTTTTGTTTCATTTTCCCTTCTCGAAACACATAAAAAGCATCCGTATTTGATTCTATTGTGTAGTTATCCTATTGTTTAACTTTCAAAGATTACATTCACCTAATCCTGCATAAATTGTATTCCAATGTACTCCAACGTCAAGTAAGTACATTAATATAGTGTGTAATCGAATAAGTTTCTTTTACTATAATCACAAAAGAAAAGAAGCGAATTTATGACACACGTATGGGGCAAATAATAACGAAAAAGTGCATGCAGACATATCTGAAAACTGTGCTATCAAATCAGAAGTTACGGCGGGCAGCGTCATTGGTCCTTTGCTCTGTGTGTTGTATACTGCAGATCTACCAACAACAAAGGATACAACCATTGGTACATTCGCTGACGACACAGTTATATTAGCTGCGAACGAGAATCCTATCGAAGCTTCAAACAGATTGCAAAATAATTTAAATCTAATACATAGAAATCTTGATAGATAAAAGAGTGGAAGATCAATATTAACCAAGAAAAATCAGTACAAGTCAACTTCATCCTCAGACAAGAACAGTGTCCCACCTTAAACCTGAACAATGTACAAATTCTCACATATACGAGCACAAAGTACCTGGGCCTACAGATACAGCAAGCTCACCTGGAAAGAGCACATTATCAAAAAAAGGAAAAAGATAGATCTAAAAATAAAAGATTTCTACTGTCTTACTGGAAGGAAGTCCAAGCTATCCCTAGAAAACAAAATTTTCATTTACAAAACGAACATCAAACCAATCTGGACATATGGGATAGAGATTTGGGGTTGTGCCAGCAAGACCAATCAAACCATCGATGAAGACTTACAAGTCATCAAAAACTACAGCGCAAAACACCAGAACAAGCTGAAAAGTCACACAAACGCTCTACTACACCCATTATTAGAACCACATACCAACAGAAGACTGAAAAGAAACTGGCCAGCTGTTCTTAGAAACAATTGAGAATTCCTCAATGGGGGAATCCTCATCACGCCATTATAGGGCACTCCAGTCCTCAAGCCATATCATTAGCCTATAGAATGTACTATAAATCTGACTGCTAATAAATTTATTTAAAAAAAAGGATTAAATTTAATGGTAAGTTAGATTATGACGCATATTATAATGTGTCACATTCTAACTTATAATTACATTTAATCTAGACGTAAATCTTTCGTGAAACCCAGGAATTAAATTAAAACAGTAATCAGGAATCACACCTAAAGTGACCATACGTTTCCAACGGGGCAATATCGTTTTTAAAGCAGTTGTCCCGTTGTCCCCCGAGAGATCACTCAGTACGCAAATGTGTCCCGTTTTACAGATTTTAGCCGTAAATGTCCCCTTATAAAGATCTTAACCGTAATAAATCGGTATTTTCTGTTCTCATCAGACTAATTATACAGTGTGTGAAATGAAAGAAAACCGGGCGGTGCTAGTGACACCTTCCAAAAAAACAATTTATTCAGAGAAATGCACCTAAGAGTTTGTTTTCCTTTTCTTTTTCAATTCATTTAAAATAAAAAAAATAACATTATGATAATTTCGACAAGTTTTAAAGAACGCGCAAGCATCCACTTGTTGGCTGTCATATTTTCTCGACTCACAGAAACAAGTCGCATGAGTTTTTAAACCAAATTTGAGTTCTATTATAAATTTTTTCCGATTTTTTACTTTTTTCTTAAAATATATACGAAGAGGTGGGATGCAAAACTCGCTCGTTCCATTTTATGAAAAAATTAAGGTGGCCGTGGATTCTACAAGATTATGTCATGCTCTTTCAGAATACAGAATTCAACACACACTTTTCCAGGATAGCAGCACGTTTAGAAAGCAAAAAAAAATATGTTTTGACCTGCTCACACTATCAGGTGTAGAGATTTTTTACGTTTTCTGAGGAACACGTTCATGTGGAACGAGCGAGTTTTGCATCCCACCTCTCCATACAAAAAATCAAGAAATACTTAAAATGAGGTTTTTGTTTAAAAATATTAAAGAAAAATCAAGATTTCTTTATTTAAATGAATAATTTTTGATTTTTTTAAATTATCGTTATCTACACTGAGTATAACACTAAGAAGCCAAAGAAGTTAATGTGTTTTTTATTTACATAAATATATATACCTATATATAATCAAAAACCTTATGATACCTTTACGGTGTAAGGTAAACTAATTACTATTTGGTATTCTAATTTTAAGTTTTAATTTTCGTCACTTCCAGTATGAATTTTCTTTGCCCATTCTTTGCTAATTTTTTCCCTTCACTCCATATTAGTCCTCTCCCTTTTAAGTTATTTACTATTTCCAGGTTTTTCTTGGTCTACCTCTTCTTCTTTTTTATTGCAATCTTATTTCCCATATCCTTTTTGTTATTCTTTCTTCTCTCATTCTTACTACGTGTCCGAACCATCTCAATTGGTTTAGTTTGATGCTCTTCAGGATCGACTCCACTTCTAGTTCTTCTCTTATTATATTGTTTCTAATTCTATCCTTTCGTGTAACTCCTTTTATATCACGAAAGAACCTCATTTCCAGGGCCTGAATTTTGCTTTCTAGCTGTTTTGATAGAATCCAGCTTTCGCTTCCATATAACAACATCGGTTTGAAAATTGTTTCAGAAACAGTAACTTTTGTTTTTCTGGATATCTCTTTCTCCTGATGAATATACTTTTCAGGGAGTGGTAGACTTTGGCCGCGTTCTCTAATCTATAATTTATTTCCGCGTCTATTTTGCCGTTCCTTTGTATTCTCACATTTCAATCTGTATATCATTTATCTTTATTGATGTATCTCGATCTTCTTTACCTAATAACATCATCTTGGTCTTTCAGACATTTATCTTTAGGTTTTTAGTAAGTAGCGCGTTCATCCATACCTGTAAGTTGTGCTGTAGATCTTGTTCATTCTTTGCGTAGATCAGTAAAATCGTCGGCGAACACACTCTCAGGTATTTCGATTAGTTCCATATTCCTATAATCCACCTTTAGTTTTTTTTTACTTTTCCTTTTACTTCTTTTAGAACGTCATCCATTACTATGTTAAATAGAGAGACTCCTTCTTGTCTTAGGCCTTCGGCGGTTGTGAATTCTTCGGATTGTAAGTTTCCGGTTCTTACATAGAATCTTGTATTTTCGTAGAAGCTCTTTATACATTGGGTCAGTTTGCCATTTATCTTCCTCTGTTTTAGGCACTTCCATACTGCGTTCCTTTTAACGCTATCAAACGCTTTTTCTAGATCGATAAACGCCACGAATACCTTATCTGTTGAGAGTTTCTCTATTAGCTGTTTAATGCCAAATAAAATTTTCTAAATCGGCATTGCGATTCTTCTAGTTTGTGTTCAAGTACCTTCATTAATCGTCTTTCAAGAATCCTTTCGTATAATTTAGCTACTACAGGTAACAGTGTAATTTCTCTGTAGTTGTTACACTCCCGTTTGTCCCCTTTTTTATGTAGTGGTAAGATTATTCCCAGTTCCCACTCTTTAGGTATCCTCTCTTCTTACCATGCCTTGTTGAACAATGTAATAACTACGTCTAGTTCCTTGTCCCCTAAATTCTTAACCATTTCCACCGTTATTCCATCATGTTCGGCCGCTTTGCCTCTTCTTAGTTTTTTGATAGCCTCTTTTACCTCATCCTTCGTTATTTCTTCTTGCTCTTCATTGTGTTCCGTTCTGTTTGGTTCCTTTTGTTCCAGTTACTGTTTCTTGTTCTTGTTCTGTTGTTAACATCTCTTCAAAATACTATTTCCATCTCTTTATGATGTCATCTTCTTTGATCAGTATCTTTCCGCCTTTATCTTTTATATTTATCTTTTATATTTTTAACTTTCTTTGTTTTTCCTTTTTCAAGCGTGTTGAGAATTTTATAGAACAACTTTTGATTTCCGAAGTAGTCCCTTTCTATCTTTTCACCGAATTCTTCCCTTGATCTTAATTTTGCTTGCTTCACCAGATCCTTGAATTTGGTCCTCTATTGCTTATATTTATCGTATTTTCAGCTGTTCTGCACCCTAGATATTCTTTGCATCTTTACTTTTTCATCTTTATCTCTTCTCTTAACTCCTCATTCCACAAGCTCGTTTGATTCTTTTTCTCATTGATTTTTGAATTTCCGCATACTTCTTGTGCTGTTCTTGTCAATACTTCTTTGATATTTTCCCATATTGTTTCTAATGGTAGTCTGCTTATATGTTCACTCGTCTTACTCATCTCCTCTTCAACTCTTGCTGTATATTTTCTTGCCACCTCTTCTTTTCCCAGCTTGTACGTTTTGATTTTTACCTTAGTTTTGGTGTTGTCTTTTTTCTTATTATAAATTTCCTTTTGCCTCTCCGTCCTTATTTTCATTTTTGATACTACTAAGTAATGGTATTTTATATAGATAAATAAAGTTCGTTTCGTACAATATTTTGCGCTTTTATCGATGGTCGAAGATTACAAGACTTTGTTTTCTTAATGTAAATAGTTAGACTTTTATGAGCAGCAGTTATAAACTGTATTAACAATACGCAATAATTGGCTTGAAATTAATTAATTCAGCAATCAACGCGAGTGGATATTTAGAATTTCTTTTTGTTATCGAATTGCATATGGACGACATTGACCAAGTGACTGTGAATTTCGTCTTTGATTCTTAGCAAAATACGAAGGTCGACGCATAAACGTGTATGTTAACTTACAGCGAGGTTTCTATGAGACTTCTTGGATTTAAAAAAAAGTGGTTCCTCTAAATTGCAGTGAAAGAGAAAAAAGGTCAACGAAATTGAATGATTCGAAAGCGAAAAGTCACAGGCGAGATTTAAACGTTACCCGGCCCGAGCAACGGCTCAAAATTCTCGACTATAAATAAGGCAACCCTGTGCAGGTCAGGAACATACGCCGTGTAAACAAACTAATAGAGATGGTAATTCCGGATAAGTAGAGATCTGCTCGCTCTGCAGCAGGGCTCGGCCACTGCTAGTTTACGGCCCACACGATCGCGGTAGACAAGTCGACCGAAATAAAATGAGCATTTTATGGACGGGATGTACACGCCGGAGGAGCGAGCGTTCGTTGGCAAACAATTAATAAACCGCGTTCGTCCTCTCAGAGGCAGAGTCTATGGTTTCGAGGAGCTATCGTGTGTCATCGTGTGGATGCACACACATTGGACACCTTTCCTTCCACGGACGTGATGCCCATTTATATCTCGCACTTTCGATTAATAACGTGCTATTAATTTGTTTTCAGATAGACCCCCCCAACGTTTCCCAGGAATGATGACTCCTATTCCATGAATCCCAGTCAATTCCAAATATGGGATCTAACTAATTGATTATATCGCATTCCTAAATAACTATTTTCTATGCAACTGCAAACTCAAACCAAAATTATAGAACAACAATCAAACTAACAATCCCTACTTACTTGCTACCAATTTGCTTGGGTTTTGTTCATATCTTTCCTACTTACAAACAAGTGAAAATGTCCCTAAAACCAATTTTGTTGTTCACTTTTGTGCTTCGTTTATTATAATCAAATAAAAACTATAGACTCATTATTGGGTAATATCTTCAAGTATGAGTATGTGCAATACATATTTTTTTATCGCTTATTTGGTTAGGATTAGCGTGCTTGCGTCGCACGACGAGGCTATTTGTTAAACAATCTAATGCAAATGTCATAAAAATCGGTTTTCCGCAACTCCAATACCTACAGGAATCGCTTGCGACATTCCGGCGAGCACGTACTACACTCGATGCACGACAGAAAAAAAACGGCAGAAAAAACTCGAGTTTCTTCGCAGACGTGGTTTACATAAAACATAAAAAAAAACACTTCTAACAATGTGCAAAGTGTTAAATAAAAACACATAAATCTTTTCGCAAGGGACGTCGTGTTTTAACAATTGCATTGTGTTGTTGGTCTATTGTTTTCGAACAAATTTCAGTCAGATTTGGCGCAAATTCTATTCTTTTTTAGAGCAACTTTATTATTAATCACCTGTGCGTGTAAGGCCCCATTCTAAACATGTTTATTTTCTATTGCCTTTGTTTCCTTATTCGCCCCTTGAAACTTAAAATTTCAAAATCGCCAGTTATTTTCATTTCACTTTAAATCACATTGCTGTGTTGAGGGAGTTGGCGATTTTCCGGTAATTTTTTGATTTTCATGGCCCCACATTGGGCGCCATATTAATGCTGTGCTATCTGGACCTAAAGGAATTTTATTTTTATTGGCCCAGATTAAAACATTCATTGTAATTTAAAATTCTGTAAAGAGAGTTTTCTGCTTGTTTCCTGAGGGCTTGGACAATTGGGGAATTAAGTTTTTATTTTATAATAGTCGAATCCTGCCTCGTTTAAGTAACTAAAAACCGACGACCTTGCGCTCAGCCCTGATTACTGAAGTTTAAAATTTTTGATTTACTTAAATATTATTTTAAGAATAAATGTTTTTCTCAAATAAATAAAATGCCTTCGTTAAAATCAATAATATTCTTTAATTAATTGAATTTGGTTGTTTTTAAACACGTTTGGAATCACGGTAAAAATTAAAATTAACACACCACTTCGGCAGACTTAACACTTTAACACAATTTGAGAAAATCTGAGGCACACCCTTCGGCCATCACCAAGGTAGATAAGCCTTTTTTTCTGCCGGACTACTTATCCTGGACCGGCCAATGCATCGCAGTGAGCGGAGCGTTCGGCTTTCTATGAAACCGCTGCACCTCCTCACTGAACCCCACCCAGGCAGCCCCCAAAAGTATCTCCTCCACTCAACGAACTTCCTGGTCTGCCATATGAAGTTGTACCTCACGGTATCGTGGTATCTTCTCAGATATTTACACTGTATCTCGTGTTAGGAAACTAAATTTCTTTGGCAATTTTTTTTTTTTTTAAACAATTTTATATTGGCCTAAGGACCAGTTCTTCAATCACAAGTTAACTTTAACTTTCAGTTTATTGCCATAGGAATATGTAATTGCTTTCATAATTGTTGCTATGGGAATAAACTGATGGTTAAACTTAGCTTGTGATTGATGAATCGGCCCTAAGACAAATATCACAGCACGTATTTCCCAATTTTAATCAAATCTAAATCAATATTTTTGCGTAAGAAGTGTTTATTTCCTTCAAGTTTTACTCAATTCAGATTAATAATTTTTATTTACCTTAATAAAAAAAAGTCGCTGTTGAAAAATATACCTACTGTTAATTTTGTTTTGATGATTTATCTTTAGATAAAACTCGTGGAACCTTTGTTGTGAAATCTTATCACTGCAATCACGAAAACAAATGTCTTCCTTGCGCCATTTGCCGGCAAAATGTTGATAAAAATAGTTTTGCTTTGTCATTATAAATAATCTTTTGTTGCTCTTGGTACGTAACGGAATTTCGAATTAAAAACAATCCAAAGGTTTCCATACAACAACATGCAAGTTTTTCCTTTGTGCTTCACTTTTTGAGAACGGAGAATGACAACATTTCCTACGACAAATTTTTATTCGACACCTCTTCAAATTAATACAAGTACAGAAAGCTACGATACGAGATGATTTTACCTAAAAAAAAATTGTAAATATGTATAACTGCATCCATAAAGAATGTATTTCCATGAATGTTATGAATGAATTTGTTTTTCACAAGTGTTTCATCCATTTCGATTTGATCGTCAGCCATACTGAATATGTATCGCTCTCTAGGGTTCCTACCAACTAATAATACTTATTACTAGTTTTCTATACAATAACATTATGAATTTACAAATATTGTTAGGGGTTCCGCAGGGCAGTAGTAAAAAGGATTAATAAGACTTCGTTTTGTTAATTTTTGTTTATAAGCAGATAAACTTTATAAAATTCTACGCGTCACTCAGAACCTTTTACACTACAACTTGTAAAAACTCGCTAGTTTAATAGACATTTTTATTTATTTATTAACTTCGTAACGTAAAATGGCTTTTTCTGTACGTGTTTTCTCCAAACTTTTTCCTTGCTACTATTACCTAAACTTGTAAGTAACTAGAAGAGGTTCCAATTGTTTATCTTTCTCTCAATATCAGAAAGGTGATTCATTTACATACATCGAAGTTATAAGAAGCACATCTTTTTTTATTGATTAGGGGCTTAACACTGTGTACAGTGTAAAACGTTGTGAAGTACCATTTGAGATGATATATAAACAATAGTGAAAGCGAGAGTGTAAGAATGAACTTCCTCAGTACAGAATTTCTCAGAAATTGTTCATCAATAAAACATAAACAATGTTTAAGGATAACAAGGACCCTGATGAAGATTGATTCATGGATTCTTTATTTGCCAACCTGACCGGAGAGTCAGAAAAAATGTGCACAGAGTAAGAGGATTAGATACTTTCGTCATAAAAAGAAATATATATGACATTACGAAGAAGATAAGAATGAATGAGAATGTTGGTCTTAACGACGAAGGATTCACATTGGCCGCAGTTCAAATAGTCTTCTTCTATAATCCGAAATATACGAAGATCGTGGCTGAAAAAGGTGTAAAAGAGACCCCGCAAGAAAAAACTAATGCAAAGTTCTCGCATATAGTAATGTTCATGAGGAAAAAATTCCATCTTTCATTTTTATACAGGTAAACGAATGTAGTCTCTAATGAACCTTCATTTCCCCTCAAAGAAGAATGAAATAAAAAATTATTCTCTCCTTCGATGGACTTCCTATCCATATAATTATATAATTAACACTCTGATGAAAATACCATAAGAAATTGATATGGTATTCATAACCTTCTCACCAAAAATTCGATCCTTTCATATTATTCCAAACCATGAGAACTGCTGGAAGTCGAATACTCGAAGATTTCCAGAAAACCATCCGACCAAAACTTATTTTACCGAGCAAATTTCAATTTTCTTTAAGGATTCAATCGAATCCCGATAACTTCAACAGCAAATTTCCAGACGTAACTTATATTCCAAATAAGTTGGAAAAATTTAAAACCTTGGAGGATGCTAATCGTAAATCAAGGACCATATACACGTAGAAGCACAAACTCAACATCTGAGTCCTTTACTACACTTCTATGATTTCTGTCTTATCTGGCTCAACTCCAACGGCCCCAGGTGTAGTTATTTTCCTAAGATAGTACCACTCATGTAGACATTGAATCAATTCTCTGGTTCAAGTCATTAATTCATGAGTTGAAAACAATACAAACTGAGACAAAAGAATCCAATTTTGAAATGTCTGAATGAAACACCGTCTTAAGTCGTTTCTAAAATTTGAAAACATTCAACAAAACCTTAAAAAAAGAAAAAGCATATCACAAGATGTTATTGAAATTGTAGCGTCAAAAGTAGTTCCATAGCCACTACAGCAAAGAAAGTTGAAGTTACTAAAGCAAAAAAAAAACATAAACGAAAAAGATAGAGTTCGACTTATACCCGATTTCTTCATCGCCTTATCTTGAGGTTAAATTTATCTGTCAGTTAGAATGTGACACATAGTATGTGTACGGCCAACTGCACGTCACATTCCAACTGTTAGATAAATTAACCTTAGGTTAAACATGTAAAGAAATCGGCCATAAAAAGGAAAGAAAGGAAATTTCTTGTTTGCGAAGAGGATGATAAGATAATACATCAGAGAATGCAATCACAATAAAGAATGTATTTGCTCTGGACCTACTAAATTAATGGAAAATGACCTTTTTTTCATCAACAAGATTAGATATTATCAAAATGAAGGTCTTTCAATTAGCAAGAGAAATTTTTGAAGAACTTTTATTTTTTATATTTGTTGTTTTTACATTACAAGGACAAATAAAGCTTCTTCGTTACGATTCCTATTATCCACTTTAAAGTAGTAAGATACACATGCATGGAAATAAATAGGAATATTCAAGTTCCCAGTGATTCCTTGTTAGTAGTAATACCAAGATTTATATATTATCTGGGTTTTAATATTAATGCACAGTGGATCAGATTGAATCTACAGACAAAATCGTAGAGCTTGTTTATTATGTTTAGAATATATTGCAAGAAAGCTCTGACCTATTGGTTTTCGTTCTTAATTAGGTCCCCTTGCTTTTGCACCATCTTATGGCCAAATCACTTGTGAATCGAGCCAATACCAAGCGAACCTTTTGTCTGACTTTAGGAGTTTCCTCAATCCCTAGAATAGTGAGGACAAATTCTGAAAAGTTTCTCTTATGTCAGGATGCTGTAGATTGTATGTTTCGTTTTCTCTCGTTGAATCAAATAGGTGCTTTCTAATGAGACCTAAAATAAAAGTGAGAACAAAGAAAAAGTGGGCAGAGATGTGCAGCTAACTGTTTTGGATTCATGAAATAGAAGCATTTTGGAATATATTGAACCTTGATTTAAAATCAGTCATCGTCGGTCATTTTTTTATGTCTCATTATAAACAGTAATCACAAAAATTTATTAAGTTAGAGTATGTCCAAAATTAGGTAAATAATGTAATTTGGTAATAAAAAGTACTTCCTAATTGTGTACAAATTTAATCTAGCTACCGGTTTCGATAAGTTATCTTATCTTCATCAGGCAACTAACGTCTAAATGATTTGATTGAAATAATTTGATTTTGAAAACACCATCATTGGAGAGAAGAAAATGGAATACTCAGTACTCAGATAGTGTTTCGGTTTTCGTTTTTAATTAGGAATCGATCCTTGGTACTGTTGCTTTTGCACCATCTTCTGGCCAAATCACTTGTGAATCGAGCCAATACCAAGCGAACCTTTTGTCTGACTTTAGGAGGAGTTTCTTCAGCCCCTAGAATAGGGAGAGTAAATTCTGAAAAGTTTCTCTTATGTCAGGATGCCGTAGATTGTATGTTTCGTTTTCTCTCGTCGAATCGAATAGGTGCTTTCTAGTAAGATCTAAAATAAAAATGAGAACAAAGGAAAAGTGGGCAGAGATGTGCAGCTAACTGTTTTGGATCCACGAAATAGAAGCATTTTGGAATATTTGAACCTTGATTTAGAACCAGTCATCGTCGGTCATTTTTTGTACGTCTCATTAGTAAACAGTAATCACAAAAATTTATATTAAAAACTTTAAATAGCCAGGTTTTAATATATATGTATAATATACAATTGTATTTTTCAACAGGGCTGCATTCAATACAATTCCTTAACTGATCAGTCGTGATCATACTGCGCTACGCTATTCCTGGCCATTTCCTTTGCAGTTTTCCACTGTGTTATCCCAAGTCTCCTGTGGTCCTCCTCTTCTTCTTTTTCCTTGCATTTTAGCTTCCAATATTTGCTTCGTTGGTCATTCATTCGCTGTAAGTGGCCCCACCAACTCAATTGACATGTTTCTATCAATCACCAACAGATTCAATTTCCAATTCATTCCTTACATGGTTGTTCCGTATTCGATCTGTTAAGTCTTCTGAAATCCTTCATTTCCACTGCCTCACTTATCTCCTTCATTTTTTCTCTAGGATCCACGATTCGCAGCCATACGTTAATTTTGGTCTATACATGGTTTTATACGCATCCAGATTTTAATAATAATTATTCAAAAATATGTTTAAATGTATTTTACGTTGTAATTCATTTTTCAAAGTTACGCATAAATGTTAACTCGATGAACTCTTTTAGCAACATTGAATAAATGACTCCAGAAAATTTTGCTTTGTGCCTTGTCGCATCTGCTTAGTCACATTTGATACACTAGGCTGATTCGGGTTCCCGTGAGGACAGAACCATCAGAAGCATGCTCCTGGACGTCCTAGGTCGGTTTTGGGACTGTCCTGGCGAGAACCCGAACAAGCCTACTCATAGAGTAACATAAAAATATGAGACATTGTAAAGTGCATACAATGGGTCTTCAAGAACATTCTTTCATAACATAGACACAATCAGAAAATCAATGTATGTCCATCTAGAAATTCATTTTGGCCCAATGTGGAATGGGATCAATCATTTTCACATGAACACATCCAAGCGTGGGGAGTATGAAGCATCAGAAAACAATATCAAGGTTGTAGGCTAAAATTCTACGGTATTAATTTTAAATATACGAGAATATTGTTAAAGCTTTGGGATGAGGACACAATGTTGTGGAGAAGGATTCCACGTCATGTAACCAATGAACTCAAGGAAAAGAGAATGATTTTCGCTGATCTCATAAACTCTGTCGAGGATCATGGACGACCAACTTCTTTCGACAATGTAATGATTGGAGATGAAATATGGGTATCTTCGTTTAATCCAGAAACCAAAAATCAGTCAAGGAAATGCCGTCACACATCATCACGCAGTCTAAAAAAATTTTAAATGCAAACATAGTTATGACAACTGTGTTCTGAGATCGCTAGTATATTATTCTTGTTGAATATCTTGAACCGGGCACCTACTACAGTCAACATTACATACTGACGATAAAAAACTTAAGGTAGCCATCAGAAAGACAAGACCTAATAAAAATTTGCATAACTGCCTTTGCCACACTTCAGACAATCCAGAAGCTCTAACCATCCAAGCCCCATCCAGCTTTTAGTGCCGATTTAAACCCATCGGATTTCCACTTGTTTGGCCCAATGAAAAAACGTTTAAAAGGAATCCGATTACACTCATTGGAGGATATAAAAGTGGCTGTAAAACAATGGGTTAAAAATTTGAATAAATCTTTTTTCCAAACTGGATTTGAGCGATGAGTTTGAAGATGCCAAAGTTTAGAGAGGGGAGGAGATCATGTTGAAAAATAGTGTTAAGATTGTACAAGTTTTCTTTTAGTTACTTTAGTTACTTTTTCATTCGTATCTTACCGCCCCATGCGTTTTTCATTGTTGCACTCTTCTCTCGCGCGTAATTTATTCTACAAGAGATCTGTGGTATTTTAGGCCACTTAATCGTTTAACTTGCGTCAAGTTCTAAAACAGAAAAAAAATCGAAAGGAACATAAGCGATTGTGCATCTCGTTTCGTTGCTTTAAAAATTGAAAAATCAGAAGATTGGATTTTACACCTCTTTGAATATCACTCTGCCGCAAGTCCACTCATGTGTAACTGACCTTAAGTGCAATTTGATTAATCCTCAACAACTGTCAACAATAATTACCACTAATTGCTACAAGTCGCCATTTTCAACAGAAAAATTTTCACCTCATGCACGCTCATTAAATAATCGAGGTATATAGGTGAGAGAAAACATAAATTCACACAGAAATAACCGCACTTAATTCCGTTACACTTTTAAGACAAATTTATTGGTAAATTCGTCGAATTAACAAAATAAAAAAAAAAATACGTTACGTTTCCAAAATAATGTCATCTTTGGTTTATTAAGGATTCAATGGTAAGTTTATATTTTTAACAACCTCCGTCCTCCAATTTGAGTTGAAATGCAGGAAAATTATAAGTTCTCTGACATACTTCTCGAAGATATCCAACGATTAAAATTCAGGCGTTAAATGTCCATCCAAATCCTGAAAAATAGTGATGAATTATTTTCCTTTAGGAGATGCCGCACAAATCAAAGTCCTTACGCAACGTCTTCGACTGGAAGGCAAAAAAAAGACGGGAATTTATCGACTCACGAGAAGCGCAGAATTAATTATCCGTATTTTTTGACCACACGAGAAATTCCACATATGTATGTATTTATGTACCTACCTACACACGGACCCAGCGACAAATAGTCTATTGCTTTTCAAGGTCGGACGACAATCGTAACCAATTTGATGGGCCCGAGGAAACGTCCGTTATGTCATTTATTATTCCAACGGTGTAATTCCTGCTCGAAGTCATCTTGGAAGTTGTTGGAAAAGCGCCGAAATTCGGGCGTGATTCGGCTTTTCACGTTAACAGCGCCCGGCCGCATTAAAATTCTTCAATAAGTTTTTACAAATAAGCCTAATTTGTTATTCAAATTGCGAGACTTAATTTATGAGACGAGCGGGACACTAAATTCTTCGTTGTGATATTTCAATTTGTATTCCTCGCCGAAGCTAACATAAAATAATGTGTCGTGACGTGGTACAGACTGAATGTTCTTTCCACATTTTAACACCACCTTTTCAAATTCACATGCAGGAAGCACTTTGGAAATAATAAGATATAAATTTATTTATGCCACAGTCTTATATCTCAAACATTCATGTAGATAGTAAAAAATCTCAATGAACATTAATCGTAACTGAATGTTACCTGTTTAAGGTAAAGGATCAAATATCAAGCCATAAGCACGTCACGCAAACACGTATTCTTGTTTTCTTTATCTGTTCTTTCAAGAACCAATGACAGGTCATAAAGGAAAGAATCGCCTCAACTATGTCATTTACCCAAGTATTGCTTCAACAACCGCTCCATTTTCACACAGTGTTGAATTATCCATTCCAATACCACCACTGAAAGGGGTCTTTTTAAACAAACATGAAACTATGTCAACTGGGAGTTTCATCGAAAGGGTCAAACGAGCTTCATTTTTCAAATCAACAAGAATTTAGACGATCTAGGCCTGACCAAATCAAATGCTAAACTTTTAGCTTCGCGTCTTAAAGAATGGAACTTATTAGATTTCATCGATTGTTGGCGACCATACAAACGTTCTTCCCAATTCCTTCATCTTTACGAGTCCTTGATGACTGGCATGTGGTAATTTCAAAACATCTTCTTGATATACTTTCTGAATTAACTTTATTACCTAAAGTCAAACAGTTTCCATCTGTTGCAATTTCTTCACGTTTCAAAAAAAAATTCTTTACATCTGGATTTAAAACTTCTCTTGGCCAACCATTTTGTGCATATACAAAAACTTGTTTCAATGCTGGATCTCGTTGAATCGCGTCTGCTCTTTCCAACGAAGTTAAAGCAGGATCACATTTATCTATAAAATGACAAAAATAAGTGCATGCTAAAAAATAGTTACGTTTGTCCTCCAGTTCGTCATGTTCAGGTAAAGAAACATAAGCTGATAACCAACCTTCTGAAGTCTTGCAGCTGCCATAGCTGGTATTCCTTTATTTTCAACAAAAATTGTCATTAACGGAGCATGATCCTTAACAAGTTCAAAATGTCTTGCGTCATTCTTCTCCATTAAGATGTGTGCTGTCACTACTCCTACCCCATATGGCGAAGCATCACATGTTAATTGTAAGAGTTGTGACGGATCAAAAATAGATAAGACATTGAGCCTGATGAATAAAAACTAAGCAATTGCTTTAAGCATTGACTGATTAGCAAAAGCAAAAGCTATAAAAGCAAATGCTTTAAGAAAAAGCAATTGCTGAATTATTATATGAATAAAAATCCTAAGCATTTGTTAGCTTTCCGGATTCGTTGAAGCAATTGCTAGTACGACTTGTGCAGATTTGCTTATCTACATAGCTAAAGTAGGTACGTTAGATTCGTTATCGAAGCGATGTTCATTTTTAATAAAATGTCGGATACTAATGATCGAGATAGTTAGTAGTGATAATGAGACCAAGTTAGACAAAAAAATTATTTTTGTTAAAAAAATTAATAGAAAATAAAATCATTTTTAATAAATTGGATTTAAATATTACATTTGTCTAATTTTGTGATCTCTAGTAATTTGACTAGAGTCTTGTATGAACGTAATCAGTTTTAAAATTGTCTTAATCAATTTATCAATTTATAATTGTTTACTTATTGTTAATATAGGTATTTATTTATATAAATTTTCTCTTTATTTTGAAGTCAATGTCATTCTTAAAAGAAAGAACGTAACTTTTCGTCAATCCCAAAAATTATACATATTTATTTATTATCATTTCAACCCTAGATCTCAGAAGAGATATTGGTATCGTCATAGAAAAGAAGATCATAAAACTCTTTAAATTCATAAAAGCAGCGTTTCAGCAGGAATTGTCTTAGTTTTAATTTAAATTTAGACATTGATTTGTTAGTGGTAGTAGTGGCGGGCAAGGGCTGAAATCTCATTCCGTATAAAGAGGGTGTAATAGCAATTATTTGGCTAAAAAGCTCAAACCAGATACATACAAACAAATAAATTGTTACTTGGGTCCTTTATGGTCTGATTAAAATTTTAGTAAAAGAGTGAGGAGAAGAAATGGAAATTGTTGATTTCTGTGATGTAATTAATTTTGGGAATTAAGACCTAGTTTGGGCATAACAATAGAACTTTTCTCTTACTCTCGTCGAGACACCTAGAAGAAGACGAGGCGTTGTAAAAATTGATAAAGTTGAAAGTAAAGGATAATTCAACCCCTTTCTGTTATCATAATTTTTAATCACCCGTCCCTCGCACAAGTACCTAATAACTGATAATTACAAGGGGATTTTTAATATTTCCCTTACAACTAAACAAGTTGCAAGGAAAATAAGCAATATAAAGGAAAGGTGAAAAAGAAAAGTTTGATTTAAATAAAACTGGCAAAAAGAAATTTTGTTCATAACAAACGTATAGTTTTTAGAAACAGTAGTAGGTTTAGAAACAGTTGCTTGGGTCAGATAGGGCCACAAAGAAATATTTTCATTTTTTCTATAATTGACAATGCACCACCACTTTTCTCGCCACTATCTTCTAAAAAATAGTTTGCAAGTCACCAAACGTTTTCGCTGTTAAACCGATGTAATTTTCTATAATCTTCTTCTAGGCATTCGTTACGTATTTTATATAGTATTTATATCACAAAATCTTTTAAGCGGACACTAAATCGCGCACTTTACACTTTACGTTTCGCAGTCGTTCGACCGCTTCGTCAGATGTGAAACGTAAAATGTAAAGTGCGTGATTTAGTATCCGCTTAAAAGATTTTGTGATACAAATTTCATCGGACAAGAACCAACTGTAAATATAGTATTTATGTATACAAATATAAAGAACTGCGCCGTTATTATCGTGCGAATGCGATGAATAAGAAATTATAACTGATTTAAGCAAATGCAAGGATGGGGCAGAGGAACCTTAATAATTTTTAAGCAAATGCTTAAATAGAAAAAGCAATTGCTACCTTTATTCATACAATATTAAGCAAATACTAGAAATTTTTAAGGACAAGCTTTTGCTATAAGCTTTTCCTTGGTGTCGTAGCAAGTGCTACAAGGTCAAGCAATTGCTAAAGATTTTATTCATTAGATATTAAGCATTTACTAGTAAATTTCAAGAAAAAGCAATTGCTTAAACTTTATTCATAAGGCTCATTATCTGAACATACTCACTTTTTGCTTTCTTCATTGCATACACCAATCCATTTTCATTTTACATTCTTATGCAATAAGTCGTATAAAACTTTTAATCTGGATGACATGTTGGGTATGAAATAACCCTAATAGTTTAATAATCCCACATATGATTTTAGTTCACGTTGATGATTGATATGGTTTTAGTGCCAATTTAATTGCTTTTATTATCTCTTCAGTTGGTCTAACATCTTGTTCATCTATAATATGTCCTAAATATTCAACTGATTTTACCAAAAAAAAAAATACATTTAACCACAAAATTTTGATAAAATTTGAAAGATCGAGAAGCCGAAGGTCACAAAATTTTGGCTGCAAGTCCAATGGGGCCCCCGATCATCCTCTGTATAGCTATTTCGTCCCTAATTGGGGCCTTATCAGCAGAAGAGTAGCTTGAGAACTCCATCGCAATCCCAACGACCAACAAGACTTGCGCAAAGATACAGGTCAGAAAATTATTGCGCTTGAGTTATATCGTTGAAGTCTTCCTAAAACTGTTAAAAGACGGTCATAACAATCGTCATGTGTTTTAGCTGAAATGAGAATATTGTCCAAGTAAGATACCATCCTGGCATCCCCATTAAAACTTAGTCCATGATGGATTGAAATTGCGTTACCATAAGCTAGTCGAGTAAAACGAAATACACTTGACAAATCAAGGAGAAGAAAACATTTTACCTTCGGCATGTGAAGCGTATATGTCTTTAGGATTAAGTAATGGATATTATTCTTTATTCAAAAGTGTATTTATTGATACCTTAAAATCCACACGCAATCGAATTCCTGCCTTGGGAACTACCACCAATAGAGTTGCCCAATCGCTGTGTATATTCTCTTTCACTGGCCTCCTAATTTCTGTTTCCACATCCGCTTTCAAAGCATATGGAATTGATCTTGCTTTACAAAACCCAGGAGTTGGATTTCCTTTCAAGACTAACTTTGCTTCAAATTCTCTGGTCTTCCCTCTTTTTGATTCAAAAACTGTTGGAAATTGTTCC
This sequence comes from Dorcus hopei, assembly GCA_033060865.1. Classification (NCBI taxonomy): domain Eukaryota; kingdom Metazoa; phylum Arthropoda; class Insecta; order Coleoptera; family Lucanidae; genus Dorcus; species Dorcus hopei. The sequence continues at coordinate 46,093,565 of CM065421.1, forward strand.
CTTAGATTATTTATCAATTGATTTTTGCTTTCAGAATTTAATTGCATGTGAAATATACTTCTGTTCCATTTGATATTCAGTTTTTCTGATGTTGCAATGATGGGAGACCACAAACGCAGAAAGCGATACAAAATTACTTTTAAAGAAACTTATCGGACAGTTATTTAAAGTACGATTTGCTATTTAATAAGGGAGATTTTGTAAATGCTTTAAACTTTGAAATGTAATTCCAAATGGCAGCCGGATTTTTCTATTCGAAAGAAATCTTTAAAAAAAACTATTAGGACACATTCCTCTGTAAAGACCTGCTAGAGATGACATCAGTCGTGATTCATTTATATTATACATAGACATAAACGTCGGTAGCAATTCGAATTCCTTCATCAACGAAAGAATGACGCTGCAAAGACGATTTACAACAGAAACGAGGAGGCGTTCGCCAGCATTAAAATAAATTCGAAGAAAGGACGGTGGGTACGCGAACCTGAAAAAAAAAGTCGCAGAGCTACCATTAAGAATTAATTTTATAATTTCAACAGGTAAACAGAAGTACAGATTAACGTTTTTATCAGCTGAGAAGATCTGTATATATGTGAAAATATTTGGAATCCATTTTGGGATACGCGAAAAGTAAATTAAAAAATTAACTGCATCTGGTGTGCATTGGTTAGAGTTATATCTTTGGCTTTCGAAATGGAAGTTAATGGAGGCTGAAAATGATTGGCATAATATACTTTAAAGTCCATAAAAATCATAAAATATTGAGACAAACGTAAAATTAGGTCGCCCCGGAACATTTAATTCGTTCCACTTGAATCTTTATAAGACACCATCGATAACAATATAATTTGTATACAAGAAAACATAATACTTTCTAATTAAATACTCGAACAATAAAAGTTTTACGGCCGTAAATACACTGTAATAAAACGTCATTAATATTTTAATGTGACTCTCCGTGTATAAAGTTTCCTCTTCTGAGAGTTAGGCGTCGTTAAAACTTCATAATTACCCGACAGAGCAGGGCAAAAAAGAGTTTCTCGAGTTTACGCCGTGTAATAATAATTAAGACCTTCCTTGTACAACAAAGTAGGTTCAGGTTCATTCTGTCTTACGCCGCACAGTATTCAAAATGCGAAAACGAAATTTTCTAGCGATACTGAATATTTATTTAATGTTTTGTCTATCCAATTTCGGATGCCTTCTTTCGTCCCTGAGGTTCTCTGTAGTATGTTCAAGCCATCTTTTCCTTGGTCTTGGCTTTCCTGGCATTCTTTCTACATGGCCCAGCTATCTTATTCTCTGTCCTTTGATAAATTTACTTATTGCTGGTTCTTGAGAAAGAGAACTTCTCTTTCTCCATCCTTCTTCTGTGTATTTTCTTCCGTAGATATTGCCCTTAGTAATTTTCTTTCCCACCTTTCCATGATCTCTTCATCAGTTTTTCTTAGTACCCAGGTCTCACAGACATACGTTGTTGTTGGTCTTATCACACTCTTATAAATTCTTGTTTTGGTTTTTCTGGATTGCATCAATTTTCTTAAACTTACCCTTAGCTATACTGGCCTTTATTTCTAGGTCTTCTGTTCCCTTTTCTTCTATTAATACTCCTAGGTATCTAAAGTTACTGACTCTTTCTACTTTGTTTACTTTTCCTTCGTGCGACGTCCAGACTACTTAGGTACTCTTCTGTTTCATTTTGCATGTCTCGCATTATCATGTATTTAGTCTCTTTCTGATTTAGTTCTAACCCAAATTCCAAATTATTTGCTTCCGTTTCTAGTTTTTTTGCTATACCTTGTAGTTCCTTGTTTGATTTCGCAATAATTAACGTTAGGTCGTCCGCAAAAGCCAAACACTGGTGTTCATTATTAAATATTGCTCGCTCTTTTTTTATTTGGCTGTTTAATATAACTGCTTCTAGTCTAGTACAAGATTGAAGAGTACAGTTGAGAGAGGATCACCCTGTCTGAGTCCTTTGGTGACTTGGAATTCTTTGGATTTGCTGTTTTTCCATAATACTTCGTTTCTTGTTTTTTTCTAGTGTCATTTTAACTAAGCTGAAGAACTTGGTTGGTATGTATACCTGATTAATGCAATGCTTGGTACATTTTGTTCCTATCTACTTTATCATAAGCTTGTTGGAAATCTATGAATAAAATATAGACTGCTTTTGTGTAGTTGTTGAGTCTGTTTCTAATTATTCTTGTTAGCACCTTGTAACACGTATTCCAAAGTGGTATAGGGCAAATTAATGCCCATTCTTCTGGTATTTTTTCATTTTGCCTTACGTCTCAGGCCAATATTATACTATAAAAGATCTTTGACAAAGATCTTTTATAAAATACTTTTAGAACATATTTGAAGAACTTTTATTTTGTAATATTTCTTGATGGTTATTACATTATAAAAGATCTTTGACAAACACATCAATATTTTTATAGTTTTAAACAAAAGGAATTGATAAAATGGACGTCACACACGTATTTGCTTGTGCAGCGATAGTTAGTGCCACGGTAACTATCTCTTTATTGTTAAAAAAGAAGAAAAGAACACAACGACTTTGGGTAAGGCCGTGGGTTGCAAGGCGTGATCTTAGAGGAATCCATCAAAACTTAGTTCGCGAACTAGAGTGTGAAGGTATCAAGAGTTACAAAAACTATTTAAGAATGGATGAAGATACCTTCATTTTTTCCGCTAAATATTGACTTCTCAAACCATTCAACTTCTTTGTTATATCATCTACCGTGCATCCTTTGGAAATCGTATTTATTACTTCAGCAATGTTTTTGTATGCATCTAATCGCTTATTTCTATCTTTGTAAATTTGGATGTTGACTGTTGTAGGTACATTTCGTACCCCTCATACTCCGAAATTAATAATTCGTTGAGGAAACGCACCACACAAATTTGCCTTCTGCCATCTTGTTTTCAAAGTAGTAAATCTTTTATAAAATGTAATCACCTGTCGTTACTTTTTATAAAAGATATTTTGTAAAAGAAATATTTTATAAAAGATTGCCTATTACACTGTCATACGTTTGATAAAATATCTTTTATAAAAGATCTTTGTCAAAGAACTTTTATAGTGTAATATTCGCCTCAGCCAAGTTCGTGTATCCTCCAGTCAGTGCAGTTGTTCCTCTTCCGCTTTTAACATTTCTGCTACGATTTTGCTTTTCCCTGATTTTTTATTATTTTTCAGGACCTTGATTGTAAAGTCATGTTTGGTTACGAACAATATACCATATTGACAAAGTTCACATTATCACTTAACGGGTGATATGCGTAAAACGTAGTACATGCTAATACTTTAAGCATCTACTTGAAAAGTATATTAGCGTAGTACTTACTATCCGTATCTAGTAGATACTATTATGTACAAGAGTACATAGAAGTTTCTACTTCGCCATAGAAACACCTAATGGAAATTTTGTAGTATCTACTTTAAAAGCCTCAAATTTCGGCTGCCGCATAGTACCTACTTCAGGTTAAGTAAACTTCTCATACGCGATAAGAATTATAATAAAATATTATGGCTCCTTCTATGAAAAATGCGTACCCTGAAAGTGTATACAGAAAGAAAATATATACTGATGATGTATATGCAAATTATTCAGGTAAAAGTGACAATTCGTAATTATAAAGTTAACTGATGCACCAATGGATTGCAAAAATACACAGACATAGGTATGATCAGTGTTGAGGGTATATGATATATGTACAATGTATGTTATAAACTGTACAGAATATACTTTGTCGGTATGTTGTATATATATTCAAGTTTTTACAACGGATATGTATATTGTCAATTTCAATTTCAATAACGGCTTTTATTTTCAATAATATGTTACAACAAATGTAAACACAATATGGTTTCAATATGGTTAAATAACATTGAGTTTCTTTATATCGCCAACTTGAATTGTGACGCCTAATATACAAAGATAATAATTAAAGAATAGGAGACGATGTGCGCATTGCTGTAAGAGCAAGAGTAAAGTAATAAAAAATAATATTTAAGAACTAATTGTACACTATGTTGTGCAATTCCGTTCTGGAGATATTATTGATCCATAGTTTATTTTTTTAGCGAATAATTTAAACGAAAAATTTAAAGCTATGATAGGACAGATATTGACTCATTAAATTTAACTACCACGCAAGTAAAATTATTTTGACCAATACTTTTTTTACGACAGGGCGTTACTACTTTGTCTTTATTTCTAGTAGGGAAACGGTGAAATTTGTATTGAAAAAATCCTGGTTCTTGTATGTAAATTTAAGAATTTTTTAATTATATTTAGAGAACGGGGATTAACGGCTTCAATAAAACTTCTATTATACTGGTCAATATTTCGTAATATTTTATTACTTCTTCAGGACCAACATTAAATTTGTAAATTTAAGAACCGTAAAAGCATAAAGCTGATGTCAAACACTCCGAACTCCCTATACAACTAACTGTTCGGTAGGATATCTTCGTATTTTATTGAAACATATTTTTAATATAAATTTTTGAATTGTTAGGAGCTTTCTGATGAGCGTTTTCCCCGCATTACCCCATGCAATTATACCATAGGACAAAGTGGATTGAACTAGTGCATAGTAGATCATTTTTAATATTTTACTACTTAGGATGCCCCTAAGCCTTTTAAAAGTGTGAGTTAAATATTGAAGTTTCTTTTGCAAGTTATCTATTTGGTCGGTCCATCTCATATGTTGATCTAGAATCAAGCCTAAATTTTTAATGGATGGTGAATATTTTATCTGATTGCATTTAATGCAGCTATAACTACAATTGATATTGTCACAAAACATAATATCCCCTAATTTAAGATAAAGTTGAGGGTGATTGTAGGATGTAAATTGTAAGTATTTAGATTTGTTAATGTTTAGAGTTAGTAAATTATAGTCTAGCCAGTTTTTTATCATATGTATACATTTACCACCTTTTTTTTTTTCAGGTTACTCCAAGTTTCGTCAGCAATATAGAGAACAGTGTCGTCAGCGTAAGAGATTACCATCGATATCTAGTTCTAATAAATCATTTATGTAAATAAGGAATAGGGTAGACCCCAAGACCATTCCCTGTGGAACCCCATGTTTTTTCTTAACACCCGTATCCGAAAATGAAATAAATAATTTGATTTATAAATTAAAGAACAATACGTCAGCCGGCTTAGACGGTATATCCTCCAAAATGCTAAAAACAATTACTAATTTCGTCCGTAAGCCTTTAACCCATTTAATCCATAAGTGTTTCAGTGAAGGAAAATTCCCGAGTGTCTTAAAAAATCAATTATCATTCCCATTTATAAATCTGACCAATACAGACCTTCTCTTATTTCTAACGTATTATCGAAACGGCTATAAAAAAATAGATTAATGCATTTCCTTGTCACCCACAAGTGCCTTTCTAATAGATAGTTTGGCTTTAGGCCACAATTATCAATCGAGGATGCCATTGCACTATTATCAAAAGACATTTATAATAACTTCTAAGTCTTCTCTGGGAATATTTTTGGACTTGGCCAAAGCTTTTGATACCGTAAGTTATAAGATTCTAAGAGAAAAACTTGAAATTTATGGTATTCGTGGTCTTGCTCTTGAATTATTATCAAACTTCCTGGAAAGTAGACACCAAGTAGTCAGAACAGCCCAAAGGAGATCAAGCATGTACATTGTATATTAGATACTTTTACAAATCGAGGATATTTAGATGAATAACCTTTTCGGGCCACAAAAAGTACAGATTGACGTATATTATAAACATGTATACATGTTTATGCCCGACTTTTAAGTACCTCTGTATTGACCATCGTGCAAACAACTATATTACCTGCGGATTGTATAATATTTCAGATATAATATGTTGTCAAAGGTAATACAAAATAGATATTGTATGCATATACAAATAAAATATCGTATATTGTATATGTATAGTTATATACTCTTTAAATGAAGTACATATATTGTATATGTACCAGATATCCATTTTTCCCAAGTATATTGTATACGTATATTAGATCCAAAAATAAAGTATATTATCCAACACTGGATATGATAGATATTCAACAAACCGTATTCGTGTATAAAAAATGAATGAAAAAGTTACTTTACTTTTCTTGGCCTAGTCTGCAGTAGATACTTCACTTTAATAGTAAGTACTTGTAAGCGTGTTGTAGCATAAACTTTGCTTTCGTAGCATTTTCTTCAGAGCTGTAGTAGGTACTTTAATGGAAGATTCTTCGAAAAACATACTTATTTGAGAAGTATTAGCATCTACTTCGTTTTATGCGTACCACCCATTACCCCTAATGATGCCAGAAACAGTTGCTTCAATTATATGTCTTAAGTCACAACTGTATAAACCAAGTCTTTACTTATAAAATAATACATTCTAAATTCATAATAAAATATAATGTAAAAGCATGAAAAAAGTATGTACCTACTAGTGATTCGAAAATATTGAAATGTTTAACTTCTCAGCTGTAAGATCATATTCACATACTAATGTGAGATATTCGTATAAAAAAATTGATGGTTTGTCCCATTGAAACTGATTGAAACTGCACAATTTTTAATCACATGAGACCGGTTAGTAGGCCGTCGAAAAATCCCATTAGGCGGATTCGAATGACCCAAAAGTTCAAGGGTGAGGTTAACACACGGAATATTGTGCGGAGATATCGATGTGGTCACGAGCGTTCGCGCACAATTACGTAATTTCCCGAAACGGTGGCCGCCATCGATTTCGGGAAGGTGTGTCCGGCGATTTTCGCGCTCTTCGACGAGAACGCTCTTTTTTTTTGGCCATCCCATTCCCGAGTAGATTAGCTAGACCTACGCGCTACCAAACAATTATTAATTTGTTTGGCATGCCGTGTCTCCTACGCGCGCGTTTGTTGTGTGTTTTTTTCCCTTTCAAAACTGATAAATTATGCTCGGATTACTAAGTAACAGTCATTTTATCTCTGTCAGAAAAATTGTATTAAGAAAGACGACGTTACAAAAATCTATCAACTCGTTTCAAATTGAAAATAAAATTACAACAAAGATTGTGTTAAACAAAGACAAGTTTCTACAACTCCTGATGCTGTAGATCATCTAACAATCGATTAGATGACTCGTTTTAGAAAGCAACCAACCATCACCAAAACGTCTTCCTTCTTCAAAGCTTGACTTTTTTAAATCTCGACGAATTTACCCATCCCGCACAGCAAACTGGAATTTGCCAGTAACGTCGTTGAAACTTTTATGATGACCCCAAACATGAGAATCTTATCCTTCAAATTCAATCTTCTAAACAAAATAAAGTCAAAAATAATAATAAATAACTAGAGTCTTAGGCAATTGGGCTAAGACAGGCAAGAAAAACTACTTATCTAAGCGCCACGTATCGTCGGTACCATTCACAATGCCCACGTCCTTCCTTTGGGAGTCCCAAAATAAACCTCGTTCACTGCTTCCGTGTGCTCGATGAAAATCCCGGAAGCTTTTATCTCGGACTAAATTACAGTCGTCTACACCACTTTTGGATGATACAACATTAATCAAGCCTTTCAAAAATGAGCACTATTTCATGCAGCAACTGAAAGCTTTTCAACTCGATCATACTTCAAATAGAACATTTAAGTTTAAAGTGCGGAAATACGAAACTGTGTGTCAATTTAGAAACGCTGCAGGTACGATTTAAACAAATTTTGGACCAAGTTTTGATTTTTTTTCAGAAAGCTCTAATCCGAAACGGATCCATTTAGGAACGTACCCCTCAAGTTTGACAGTTTCTTTTTTCTTAGGACACCTGTACTGTGCTTTCTTTTATTTGTTATTGGTGTGTGAGAAGGCAGTCAGTCGAAGTACTTATTTATCCATTGTAAATTTAACTCAGAAATCCAGCAAGGATGATAATGTGTGTCCTGGCAGAGTTCCCGGACCCATAATTCAGGCGTTTATTTTTCGCAGGAACAAATTAAACAGTTCATGAAACAAACGCGCGGGCAAAACAAAAAAAAACCCGCCGACCGAATTGCTACATTGTAACGATTTTTACGGGCGCTCAGAACGGCACGAAACCTAATAGCGTTACCGTGTTGTTAATTACCGTGTGTTTGCGTTTCGGCCCCGGCGAGATCGAGCAGCCTGATCCAAGGAACAAAAGATGTGAAGATGTCTACACGAAAAGACTTGCTGGTAAACCTACTCGTAGTCTGCTTCCAGCGATCAGTTTGATTCAAATACTCACTCGACCACACCACATGAAGATGAACTTTAAGTTCATTCATTGTAATTAAAAATTCAGCAAGTTGATTTTGATTTTTTTATGACAGAAGATAGAGCGAAAAAGGGATGACTTCCTAAACCGATTCACGTTCGTATGAATAACAGTGGTCAAATAGTTGTTATGATTTGCTTAAAACATAACGTGACATAGCATAAAGTGACATTTCACGTGATCTAATTAAAGACCTGGTTCACAATGTTATGAAAAATTCAAAAGCTACTTTATGAAGTTTAACGGAGAATAAACGCTACCTCTCCATTACCTGATCATTTATGTATGTGGTATTAATGGAAACAATATTTTGTCCGCCTTTAAGGCAACGAATTTACTTTGGTAACTAGTGTTTATAACACTAGTGTACAGCATACATGTGCAAATATTTTTCTCTTTAAAATTTTTAAGTATGACAATTTTATTCCGAAACTATAAAGTTTGCCGTCGAGGCAACATTATAAAACCTTGTTATCTGTCTCTCTCGATAATTTTCCATTTAACCCAGACATAACCATGCATTACCATTGCATCACGCGTAGACAGGCCCTAATCAGAGCCAATAGAAGTCAACTCCATAGGATGCAACTGGCATCACATATAACTATTGAATTTAAACCTAACATAGAACGGCAACGCAATGCTTAAAACTGGCAGCCAGAAATTGGAGGTTTACGCGATTAACTGATGCATTATTTAGTAAATAATCTGGTTGTAGGATAATTTGCAAAGGTGTAGAGTCTCTATATTACTATACCTACACCTACACCTTTGCAAATTATCCTACAACCAGATTATTTACTAAATAATGCATCAGTTAATCGCGTAAACCTCCAATTTCTGGCTGCCAGTTTTAAGCATTGCGTTGCCGTTCTATGTCAGGTTTAAATTCAATGATATAACGCAAGAATACAAGGATGCCAAGAATGACCTGAAACGTGCCATAAAAAAGCAAAGAGCTGAAATGTGGACTGAATTATGCAATGACCTGAACAGCGACCCTTGAGGAGAAGGGTACCAGATTATCACAAAGAAACTAAGGCTGAGACCTCCTGTTTCAATAAGTGACGACGAATTAACACTCCAGATCCGGAAACTATTCCCCAGCAAAGAAAGAATAAGATGGCCGAACATCGAAGTCGCCGACGAAGAAGTCAGGCCAATTACGATGGAAGGTTTGATGATACCATCCTCAAGATAAGATGCAAGAAATCTCCAGGACCGGACAACATCCCTCCGAAAGTCGTGAAAGCGGCGGCAAGGGAAAACAAGCGGCAGTTTCTTCAGGTGATGAATGACTGCATGACGAAAGGCAAATTTCCAAAAATCTAGAAACAGGCAAAGCTAGTACTTGTCGAAAAACTTAAGAAGACGGAATCCGACATTAGAACATACCGACGCATCTGCCTCCAGGACGTGACTACCAAGCTCCTGGAACCGCTGGTGAAGCACCGGCTGACGGAAGAGCTGGATAAGCTCAACACCATACACGACCAACAGTATAGATTTAGGGCGGGCAGGTCCACCACGGATGCCCTAGCCGAGGTATGCGACATCTGGACAGAACGAGGGAGTTCGCCCACAAAAATAGGCACTTGAAAACGCCTTCAATTCGGCCTCCTGGCAGAAAATCGCCATGGCACTCCAGAAAGCAAACATCAGCAACCCCCTGACCAAACTGCTGCAATCATACCCGAAAGATCGGGTCATCATTAAGCCCAATGGCGAAGAGATGACAGTGACTTGTTGCATCCCGCAGGGCTCTATTCTTGGACCAACCCCGTGGAATGTCCTATATGACGGCATCTTGCGTCTGGAACTGGGTTGCGGAGTCAACATAATTGCCTACGCGGACGATCTAGCAGTACTTGTAACTGCCAAGACTACGACAATCCTGGAAGAAAAAACCCGATACGTAGTGGAAAGAATTAACAACTGACTCGAGGAGCACGATCTGAAGCTCGCAACGGCAAAAACAGAAATGATAGTCCTGGCGGGACCAAGAAGACTGAAGACCCTGACCATAGAAATAGAAAGCCAGACAATGACATCCAAAAAAGACATCAAATATCTAGGAGTCCATGTCGATTGCGAGATGAGAATGACAACCCATGTTAAGAAAAACGTGTGAAGAGGCGTCCAAAACCTTAATGACATTGGCAAGGCTGCTGCCAGACGTGTGAGGCCCGAGAGCTAAAAAAAAGGAAAGTCCTGGCCGACGTGGTTCTCTCGGGCAATGAAATACAGACACTACGAGGGCCTCTTAGAGAGAGTCAATAGAAAAATAGCAATCCGGATCACCTCTGCTTACAAGACGGGGGCCACGGAGGCGATACTGGTGGTTGCAGCGCTCCCGCCTATAAAACTAAAGGCGAAAGAACGGAAACTAATGTACCAATCAGGCAAAACAGACTCCGTAAGTCTACAAGAGGCCCTCATGGAGAAATGGCAGCAGTCCTGGAACTCTTACCAACGATGGCCAAAACCGTTCATCAAGGATGTAAAAAAGTGGAGCTCTAGAAATTTCGGTGAAGTGGACCATTACGTCATGCAGGCCATCACAGGACATGGCGTTTTCGCTAGCTACTTAAAGAACATAGGTAAACTGCATTATTAACGTAATGCAAATTTTGCATTATATAGGAAAACCTATTCCTAGAAATTGCATTATAAACTAGTTTATTGCCACAATCTGGCAAATTTTCCCACTACATCGCTCTTCTGGACATTGTACCCGCTGAATCACATGTTATACCTATCTACAGGTCGTCCTTCTTGAGAAGCATATACATTTGTATAATTTGACAAATATAATATGTATAATGATGACAAAGGGGGGTCATCTTCATCATCAAATTCCGAATTAAGCTCAGTACCATCTACTCGCACAGCTTCCACATCACCTGCCAAGTAAATTGTGAGCAGTGACTTCATCCTCACTTCCTAAATCTTCATCAGTTATTTTAGCCCTAGCATTGTCTGGTGGAAGCATTATAATGTCATCTGGTATGTCAGAAGTGTTTTCCAAATTTTCAATTTCCTGCAAGATCTCATGAAGTTTTAAGGGACGTTTAATAGAAACTGAGAAGAAAATAAAAACAAATATTGCATTCGTACCATATAATACCTTGATCCTTTGTAAAGGATGAAAAAATTGATTGCCATGTTAGAGGTGAATCAAACACAACACATGCACTATAAAAACAATGGCTTCAAAAATAACGTTAAAAACCTTACCTCCGATTATCTATAACCAAGTTTAAACATATTTTCCTCACAAGTTTAAACATATTGAAAAATCAGTTGATTACAAGGCATTTCGCGCGGACAACATGTGGATGTATGTTTAAATAAGCTATCTATGCAGTGACATCTCAGTTCATCAAAACGAACTATTAAATGAAGAGTTTTCTTTAGTGGCCCTTTTAAAAGGACTGTGGTCTAGTCTGGGTTAAGATATTCGACGTACATATACATCACGCATGCCCTTAGCTTTTCCTTTGAATAGGCCATAAACTTTTTTCCTTTTAGGACAACTCTATAGGCATGGTAATGTGCGTGGTGATGCTCATAAAACCAATCAACCCTTCCTTTTTATCCCATCTTATTCTTCGCACTTCACGAAACCTTTGATGATTGAAGATCAATAAATTACTTTCCACGCACGTATACAATAATTTAACAACACTTTAATGAAACTGATTCACGGTACAGCATTGATGGTTACGTTCAATACATACCACAACTGTATCTAATAAATAAAATAAATAGATAACATAATATCCCATTTTCGTTCCTTTAAGGGTCGGTCTTTCCGTCTTCCAGTTAAAGTTATCCGGCGAATAACTTGATTTTTATGAATTGTATTCATGGGTAAGTTATCCGTCCGTTAGTTTATCAAGAGATGGAAAGGCCGGCCCTAAGACAATTAGAAGTAAAAATATAAAGTGCAACTAAACAAAGTTGCAATAATGGAATGGCAATTATACTTAACAAGATAAAATATTATTCTCAAACCGAACTCTTACAGCAATCAGAGGAAATAAAAAAATAGAAACGCAATACTTACGTCGTAGCTTTCGATACTTAAGTGATTATAAGAAACGGAGATATAAGAAAAATAGGAATAGATAGATAAAAGGCGCCAGCGTATTTTAACAGGAGCCCTCCTTTGATGTCAGGACAGAACTTGAACAGTGTTTTTATTGATGACGATGATAACCGATCAAGTATTTCTCCGAGCATGTTTAGATGTGTGTAGAGGTCTTAAAGCGAGCAGAGCCTACTGCGGATGCGGACGAAGAAGGCGAGCAGCGGTTCAAGTCGGTTGTCGGTTGCATGAACGCGCGGTGCATCTCCGTTATATTTGGCCGCGATGCAGCGTTGCAGTTGAAATGTGCCAAGCAGGAGAAGGAGGAGAGCGGAGGAGGCGGAGACGGCACTGGTCGGGTCACTGACCGTTGAAAGTGAAAAGAGGAGCGAGAGTGTTGGTTCGTTCAATGAGCGCTACTCGCTAATATGCGATTAGAGGCGGTTTAGGCCCGCCGATTACTGTAATGCGCCGGCCCGTTGACTTCTCCCGTTTCCGTCACCTATGCAAATACGTCGACGCTAACGCGAATACCGCGGAAAAAACGGCCTATGTATGTGCGCGACCGCTTAGCCGTTATCGATTTTTTACCGGAGCGCGATCGCTCGAAACAGGCAAAACAACTTTCATCGATTTGATTCAGTGCGGCGTACTCGCCACTAGAATACAATATAATACGGGGTGTTTCACTTTCCAACGGAAATTTCATTTGCACAATCACAACGAATCGAAAATAGCCACAAACCACAGTAGAATGCAGGATTTTAAGAACTTTTGAAGACTTGGCAAAACTACACATTAAATACATACCATCGAGTCTATTAGACCCATGTAACTACTAATATGGGTCTTAATTTTACAGTTCAATTTTATTTTACTCTTAATTTCCGATACTTTTTGTTAACAATAAAAATAGTAATAATAATACATTTTTGAATGTACGTAATTCACACAGTTGCAAATATGTACATACATAGTTCTCATTACTTTCTTTCTCAAAACAGTCATTCATTTCTTGGTCATTTTTGAACACATATTACGCCTATCGTATCAGTGGTTTTCTTTTTACTGCCTCAAAGCAATTCAGTCGATTTTATGGTAGGTCACTGAGAAATAAGAGAGATATGAGAATCATATCATGGTAATATGTTATCATGGCAACTCAAAGAGGGGATGGCTTCTATTTGTTTTCAAATATGTAATTGGGAGACTGGGGCCTGCGGCCGACAATTACCCTGTATTTAGGACGTTTATCGCAAATTATATTAATGCTATAAATGAATAGCATGTTCACGAATATTTAAATTGAAGTTTGCAAAGGGCAATACGCATTTTATTTAGTAACTTTCTGAGTTATTGTTATGTAATTTTTAAATATGTATGTACGTATATGTCATCCCGTCCGATTCACTCTTCATACGAAGGAGTCGGGAAGTCGTACGTTCGAAGTCATGCTAACTTCCTTCCCATGTTCCGAATTGAAAATGCTTGCTCACTCAGATCGATCCTCTGTAACCTCTATGTAAAGTATGCGATTTATCTTTTATCAGAAAAATATTGCTTCACCTTTGTGATCAAACAGTGAAAAGTACAATTCTCTATACCTTTTTTAGTTTTTGAAATATTCCAATTTATTGTAATCACTGTAATCGTCAAAATTTTTACAAAAAAATTAATAACTTCAAAATAATACATTTTAGCCCTGATGTATGTTAATACATATAAAAGATGTATAATTGAACGGAGAATCCAAAAATGTAACAATATGCGGGGCGTTCTGTTTAAGATAAGAAAGTACGTCTTGACTGATTTTGTAATATTTAAATAGCTCCTCATCGATTATATTACCGTACGCAAATGTTCAACGATCTGCAAGGTGTAGTTTCCAATATATTCTAATAAGCCACTCACCGGGAATATGCCTGTATATACTATTCTAAATTCTCAATCTCAAACTAAAATAGCGTTCGTTGGCATCTCTACACTGAGAAAACAAGATGTGTTAATCCAACCAAAAAACTATTTGTCCAACAAAAGATTTCGTTTCAATACGTTCAAACAATTTTTTGTTATAATTTAACATTTATATAAATGTCATTAATTTTATTTTGTACTAATCAGATTACCATGTCAAAACAAATAAATCAAATAGCTTACTGTTATGTTACACAAATACTTTGTTTACAATAAACCAAATATTTAGTTGTAAATTTCTGTAATAATAAATTTTATTTAAAGTAACCACACAAAATTAAAATGATATTTTCGTTACAGTAACATGTGTATGTATACCTATTTAACAAAAATTTTAGTGTAATCAACATTTTTATTCACAACAAAAAGAAAACTGTTATATCAATGCATTTTGTTTTCTCAGTGTATACCTAGTCCAATCATATAATTTGGAAACGTTACTAAGGACCGGTCTTTCCATCTTCCCGTTAAAGTTATCCGGGAAATAACTTCATTTTTATGAATGGTTCATTGATTTTTATGAATTGTTTCCATGGTAGTTATCCGTCAGTTAGTTTGTCAAGAGGTGGAAAGACTTATTAACCTTAACCATTCAAAGTAATTAATTGTAGTATGAATCATCCCATCCATGATAGTATCAAATTTTGAAATACATCCGTATGCTTCAGAAAGCTTTGGTGGACTATTTCCCCAATATTTACTGATTAAACCAAGAATCGTTAGTGCATGTATTTTCTGGTCCAAAAATTTGAGTTTTAGAATGTATTTGCATCCAATCAATCGTTTACAGAAAATTAAGGGAAATTTCTCGCAAGGTATGCTATGAAATACAGTTTAGTGCAGCCTAAATTCTCTGATAAATATGTAAATATGATTCATACTTATTCATACTGACATATCGCAGAGAGCTTTCAGGCTGCACTAAATCTATTTTGCGAAAAAATATACGACGAAATGACGTAACCTGACAAAAGTCACAACGCTGTTTCACGAAAGTTAGAAGAAGATAGCTACATAAAAATTCGTGACTAATCGATCGATCAGTATACAGCCTATATCATAACGTCCGACAAATATTCACACCAGTGGCGCACCCACGGGGGTGGGGGTAAGGGGCCTGAAGCTCCCCCTATGTGGTACTAGAATAACAACCTAAACATAAACAACCTCAAGAGTAAAAACACTCCAGACGTATATAACATCAGCACCAGGCTAGTCAAAACCGTAGGCAACTTGATAACAGCTCCATTGACGCATATTATTAACCACAGTCTCGAGGAAGGAATTTTTCCAACGAGTATGAAGACAGCCAGAGTCGTTCCAGTTTTAAAGAGTGGCAATTCTAACGATTTCAATAACTATAGGCCAATCTCAATCTTGCCCGTCTTTTCAAAAATTTTAGAAGGAATTTTGGCTGAACAAATCACAAATTTCTTCGAAAGAAACAACTATCTGCATGATAACCAGTTTGGCTTCCGTCGCAATAGAAACACTAGCAAGGCCATAATGCGTTTAGTCAAATATATGGTAGATTCAATCGAAGAACAGGACGCAATTGCGGTACAATTCTGTGACCTTTCTAAGGCCTTTGACTGCCTCTCCCACAAGATTTTCCTTTCAAAACTTCAACATTATGGGTTCAGAGGTCCCCCCCTAAAGTTAATGGAATCCTACTTCACCAACCGACAACAAGTGGTCTGTATTGGGAACCGTAACAGCCCGCCAGAATATATTTCACATGGAATTGCACAAGGATCCATACTGGGCCCACTTTGCTTCATACTATACATCAACGATCTACCTTCCAACATCAACGCCGAAACCGTGCTCTACGCCGATGACACATCTTTCGCTGTAAGAGACAAAGACCCTAAAAGCCTTAGTGGAAAACTAGACCTTGCTTCCCAGACCTCTGCCACATGGTTCGCAGCCAATGAGCTATGCCTCAACGAAAAAAAGACCAAAAACGCCATCTTCACAGCATCCCGAAAGAGTGCAGTAACAGTCGATGAAGTGAAGTTCCTGGGCGTCCATTTGGACACCCGACTAACCTGGCAGAAACATTGCGCTGAGCTTTCCATTAAATTATCCCGCTCAATATATGCTATTCGGCGCATCAAGAACATCGTGGATATAGAGGCTGCACGTACAACCTACTTCTCTCTGTTCGAGTCGCTAATGACTTACGCAATCGAAGCCTGGGGGAACTCTTCCCATGCTAAGAAAATTCTTGTCCTGCAGAAGAAAGCAGTACGTGCTGTTGACGGCTCATCCAACGACACCCACTGTAAACCACTATTCATCAAGCACAAAATCCTAACACTACCTGCACACTTCGTTATAAAAGCCTTAGTTCATACTAGGAAGAAATTTAACCATCTCGAGACAAGATCCGATGCACACGACCACGACATACGTACAAAGGAAAATATATCCATTGAGCGGTCCAGATTATGCCTAGGGGCGAAACAAAACCTCGGTATGAGGCTATTCAACAGACTACCTCTGTCTTGGAGGAAAACAACTGTCCCAGCGTTTGCCAAGCGACTGAAGTGCCTAGTGTTACTTAATCCAATCTACAGTATGGATGAGTTCCACCAAATCTCTTTTAACACCAGCAAATTACAATGATTGTACTTATGATTGTTCTCATGATTGTATTTATGACTTCATTGCTATGCAGTGCAATAAAATACATTTACATTTACATTTGAATTTATTAAAATAATTTCTGTTTTGGAAAAAAATGGAGCACATCAACTTAATTTTGTTTTTGTTTCGCAATGTTAGTTTGGCATATTTTTTTTAAGATTTGGTAGTTTCTGTCTTTTGTCTGCTTTCGTCTTTTTTTTGTTGTGAATAGAATCTTTTATTTTATTAATTTATTGTAAAATTTTCAGTATGAAATATTTTATTTTCAAAAGAAATTTTTATTGGATAACTTAATGTTAGTTCGGTGTAAATTCATATTATGTATCTTTATTATTTAATACATACTTATTCGTTCTTACAATTATTATTTTTTAGCCCCCTCCAAGACAAATTTCTGGGTGCGCCACTGATTCACACCACGCCATTCTATATGTTGAAAGCTATATAGAAAATTATAATACTACTTTCATCTGGTTGCGAAGTTATTGAGAGTTGAAAATTGATTTTTGTTTCAGTAAGGAGCGATAAATCTATCTAATTTCGTCAAAAAGTACTTGAAACATGCAATAGATTAGTTAACTAAATAATATTTTCACCTTTTTTCCCCCCCGTTTACTTCTAATTTACATTTTACTAAAGCAAATTATTTGCATTTTATAATCTGTATAAATGTGTATCCAGGTAACTTAAAAATCAGTGTCCATAAGTGTATTTTTGCGGAATTCTCCTGCTTCTTACTGCAAATCAAGAAAAATGAACTGTACCTATTATGTACCGTATGAATTATTGAAAACAAGCCAGAGTAGGCCATGAAATGTGCAAACTTACGTCCTAGATAAGATTACTTTTAAAACAAACGTCATAATAATTTTACTTATGCCAATGTCAAAATATCACAATAAATGTTCGAAATGTCCTTCACTTGCAAACATAACTACATTACATGTAAACTTTCTAATATAAACGATTTTTGATCATTGGAAAGCATTCTGGTCAAACTTTTAAAAAAAAAATTTTTAACATTTGTTCCTTGACAAATTTGAATATTAATTGTCATAAGTAAATTTATTTAAGACATATGCTTGGAGATACCAAAGCCAACTCTGGCCTGTTTTCAAAATATCGCATGGTACTATCAGGGCCTTAAAATTTGACACGATTTTTTTATCAAGTAGCCAGAATTTCTCTAAATTATAATTTTGTAGAACAGGCTTTTTTCTCAATTTTGACACTAAAGACATTTAAGCAAAAGTCAGATTGTTTGGTTATTTTTAAGAACAGCAAGATCGTAATCTATTAGAACTGAAATAACAGAATAAAAGTAGCGAGCAACCATATTCTAATATTGCGATTGCAAAATCCTTCTCTCCTTCAGAACGCACATGATTTGGCATCGTGATGCTACAACTTTAGCATTACATTTGAAATCTGACGTTTAAAGATGATTATTTCTGACAAGCCGTTAAAGAAAAATTGAATCGTGCGAAATTTTAAGGCCGCGATAGTACATATCATTTTAAAATGAACTGACTAGTCTCAATTTGCTTCTTCATATTCAACATTTTTTACCATTTCAAACGCGAAATTTTTTCATTGATAGATGATAAGAAAAATACTGCAGTATTGCAGTTACTGCAAAGAATGTAGAAACAGTGAAAAAAGCTGACCGAGGATTCAAGTCAAGATTCCATGACCAGTCATTAATCAAATTTTACATTAATATATTTGTGTTAGAAAACATTGTTTTCGTTGTATGTCCCCCTTATTCAGTACGGATCAAAACATGGACGATGCAATCAATAATAATAATATGAACAAACACAAAAGAATGTCGACGAGTCTCCTGCGTAGTGTTAAAATTGGGGGACATCAAATAATTTGTTGTTTTATTTAGTTTCTTCAATTTTTTTATTATTACATATTTTCAATGACTGCGGGAGAATCGTCCATCTTCTGTGATTTTTTTTTCTTTTTTGCCTAATAATTTGTTTATTTAATTCAATTTTCTTTTGATCTTTTAACAGATTTTTAATATTTCATTAACGTTTTCTGCAGTTTACATTGCACATTAAAGACATCACATTTTTGACGCACTGCGTCTACTTTTGAGAAAGCTCTTCAGTAATTTATTTAAGTATGTAGTGCCTGTAATGCAAAGAATTTCTGAGACGTATTACGTTGTATTACGTCAGTTTTACACTTTTAGCAGAATTAAGGACGTGACACAGTCTGACCGCATTTGATTTACGAAGGCCCTCGTCAATTACGTATATAAATAAATAGCGAAGTGCATAATCAAAACAGGGTCTATTCTGGAGATATTTCGGAACAGATATTACAACAAAAAATAAAACAAGAGATGGTGACATCATAAAATCAAAAAATGTACATTTTAATTCAACTATTTCTCATATTTTTCGGGAACGCAAAAGCACAAACTAATCTGATTCCTTCTTTAATTCGACTTTGGTTGCAGAACTATAATTAATTAATTAGTTTCATTGGATAATTTTCACCAAAGAATTTTTTTAATTTGTTAAAATACTTATTTGAATAATTTTTGTTTCCTATCACCAGCAGATAACATTGCATCTAAGATCGGTAAGCACAGCATTTCATATTGCATCGTTGAAAAACCAGTAAACAAGGGGCAACCTAGCCACGTAATTAATACAATACACGAGGTGTTCCATTTAAAAAATTGAATATGTAATTTTATAATTCTTGAAAAGGGCTCTATTTTTGCTAAGGCCCATCCGACATTTAAAATTCGTGAAAGTTTTGGACATATACATGTTTAAAAGTATTTCTTCCAAATATCAACTTGATCTCATTTAAACAATCTGCATGCAGACGTTTCAATTTGAGTCGTTTCTCGACAAAATATAACATATCTCGAAAACTACTGAAAATAAGATTATAAAATAATGTTCGGCTATAACGAACTCTCAGTTATAACTTATAACGTAATTCAAGTAATTTAAAAAAAAAACTTATTAGATGCATATTTCGGTTTAATTTACCGATTATAGCGAACTTTGGATGTAACGAACATGTTTGGTACATACATTTTTTGGGACTTTACTGTATGTTGTTATATATATCATTTGTTACTTAATAAAGAAACAGTATACATAGTTGAAAATAATTTTAAAAGATGCAGAACGCAAACCTGCACAACTTTTGTTAATAAAGTTTTTCGGTAGAATGCACCTAAAGTGTCATTTTCGCACTTCCTCAGAACTGTGGGACAGCCTGTACATTCGATAAAAAAATCAGAATGTCTGTACATCCATGACTCATTATTTAGAAAAAAAGTGAAGACGCTAATAATACTAATTAATTGTCAATTAAGCAATAAATTTAATTTTTCGGTCATTGGAAAGAGAAATTATGTATCTGCAAAAAAAAAATTAAGTGTCCCGAATTTTTTGATCACCGATGAAGTCAGCAACAAATGTATTCCATTTTATTCGAGTATCACTTCCAGCCACAGTTACGGCCATTAAAATTGGTACCCCTTCATGCTGACCTCACCCTTATTGACCTGTAAAGGAAACGACGGCTATCGTACTGTGTCATACGGCTATCGTCTCTCCCCACTCATGTGGTCCTTCAAATCGCAACGATTTACTTTGCCACGCGAGTGTACATAGAGGACAGATCTTTTCATACAGGGTGTAATCGAATAAGTTTGACTTATTAATACTGTAAGTTCTTCATCACATAAGGAATTAATTTTGCAAATGTCAATGGTTTTGCTCAAAAATTAAAAACTGACCCACCACAAGAGCGCATCGCCTTTCGTTTAAAAATCTCTGCTCGTTCGTCAGTGCGTCTGCGGTTATTATAAACGCATCGTAAAACGATAATTCCGCAAATGTCACGGTCACTGGGTCAGTGTCGTCCGCAACACATTTCGATAACGAAATCTTCGTCCATCTGTTAGATAATTGATAATAATTATTACATCATGATATTCCATACTTTGTAAACAAGTAACACACTAGGTGATTTAATTTGTTAATTTCGCGTGTTAAAATGATGAATGCATGTTTCAAGTACATTGATTAGAAACAAACTGGTGACAGGAAAATTTTGGGGATGCAAACTTTGTTTTTTTGGTTCTGTCAAATAAATAAATGCATTGACTGCACTTAATAAAAATGTGTAGTTTAACGTTTTCCCTAAGTTTTGAGAAGAACATTCTTAAATCATTTACTCTAATAAAGTAATAAGGAGTGATTTTATCGCTCAAGCTTAACAGTATGAACGTTTATTGTATAATTCACGTATAAATTACTACTTGCTTTCAGAATATTAAATGATAAACTACGTCTAATAATTAAAAATGCAAATTTCAACAGAACAATTGAACTATCATAATCAACTGACACTGTGAACAGGCGTACACACAGTACCTCCTCGATCTTTCGGAATTTTGTTTGTTTAGTCTGAACGTAATAAAGAATCATAAATTAAGGGAGGACGAGTTCGGTGTGCTTTTGTTGTTACTGTTAACTAGGATTTAGGATTACTGTTTTATTTTAAATTAAGGAAATAAATTAATATTATTAGGTAAGAATTATTTTGTGAAAAAGTTTCATTTCTATTACTTAAATATTAATTTAAAAACATAGCTGGGAATCGCCGTATTCGTGCGTAAGTAATAAATGACCTGCCTCAACGTTTATTGTATTGGATCTGCGGATTTACTGCCCTATCATTTATTGCTCATAATAGTAAACTTCGCTCAGCCGGGGCTTTAAATTTCAGCCAGCGCTTCTCAAACATTTTATGTGTATATTTTTCCGGAGTTATTTCACCCAAACGTATGACATAACTTCGCTTCTTTTCTTGTGCATTAATAGTGGTTACAGTACGTGAAACTTAATTGATTACACCCTGTATATATGGAATGGGGAAGAACCGCGGGAGCTAGATATGTTTCTTGGCTACGGCTTTATGTTAATGGGGTAACTGTAATTGTAATTTCTAAAATCGTTAGATAGAAAACCAAATATGTCTACCACATTGTAATTCTGTGCGCCTCATACTAAAAGGTAAATGGGATAATAGGATGCAGTGATGGCAATGATGATGATGAAGGGCATCAATGTATTTCCACTTCAATAACTTTTTTCACTTAGGCACAATAAAGATGGAAATTAATACCATAACATTACTGATTACTTAAGGTTAACTATTTAAAAACAACCCTTCCCAACTAAACCCTCCACACCTCACCACCAACAACTTTGGAAATTTAGTTTGTGTAAGTGTCCAAATTTGACTATTTTCTATATCGTTTCAACCAGAAACATTTTGACGTAACACAAAGCAAACGTCTAACATCTCCGGCAAACAAATCCAGTAGCATCAGCATCAGCAGGAGCAAATTCCTAAAACAAAAGGTCAACGCATCGTATATGGCAGCGTGCGCTTGAATAACAAGAGTGCCGGGAAATTTAACAACTCGAGTACCTAAATAAACAGTGCCGCGGAACGTAGTATATTCGAGGAGGTTTGCAATTCAAACAAACAAACAAACGCACGACAACCGACTCCTTCGAGACAGAGTAGTTCGTTATCTACTGACAAAAAAACAATGCCACTGATACGATTTGTTTACCTTACGTGTGTTAACATACATATATCGAAAGCAAACACGTTTTTTTTTTTTTTAATCAGAAGTTTTATCGAAAAAGATTCGTTATCGAATGCGTTCGACGCAAGCGCATTTTAATTTTAAAAAAATTGTAGAAAACGATTTCTTCTTGAATGCGTCCTTTCTTCTTTTCTATCTTATCGAAAATAACTTAACAAACTTCCTTTCAAACAACGAAAATATTTTTGTGTGCTAGGTACGTATTTTGAGATTATTTGCTCAACGCAATGCTGCAGCACAACAGCAAGAGCTATTAATGAGAGTGTTCTCGTTATTGCTCATTTGCACAATTTGCGCTAGCGTTGGAAATAAATTACACGACTTTACACCCGGGCCTGTGCCAAATGGATGCTGGTTACCAATTAGACCATAATAAACGTCGCTCGGAAATTAAAACGTAGACTCCGCGAATCACCATTTCACGTTAAACGTTTTATCTGAAAAAGTCTCCTGTTATTATGTTTGCAAGGCCAAAGGAAAAGTTTATCCAATGAAAATTTGTTCGATATCATCTCATATACATAGACGTTCTTCAGTTACATACCACTTATATTTTCTTACATTAGATATCATTATGTTAATATAATTCCACTCTGCTACTTAGCCACGACAATTTTCTGACCTGTAATTGTGCTGTGATAGGCAAATTCGCAACCATCCTGCTGCGTCAATAAGCTACCACGCACGAGATGGCTAGTGCGAACAATTGGCGTATCAACGAGAATCGCAAAATTTTGGCTGCAAATCGGCTGGATTGCAAAGGGCCCCCGAGCCTCTGTATAGCTATTTCGACCCTAGTTGGGCCCTTCCACCGCAATCCTAACGACCAACAAGACTTACGCAAAGATTTTTAATTTTTGCAGTTCATCAAATTTTATAAATTATTCAGATTTTTTTAACAATGTTATGGTATTTTGTCTTACGAAGATAAAAACCAACAATATATGAAATCTCACATTAATTCCTATAGCTCAGATTTGCTGCATACCCTGTAGAGAAGTGTCCTTGTTTATTTCAAATCAGAACTAAAGGCTTTTCTGAAAAACGAATGCAAGAAAGTTGTTTGAATCACAAAATGTCCTTTTATTGTCTGTCGTTATCTAAGTTCTTGCAAAGTCTTCAATAACACTTTGCAATCTAATGTTACAGTTCAAAAACGCCCAACGGATAAGTTGGCAATATTCGCAAATTTTACGGTCAACTTAGAATTTGTTGTGGCAACCCTGTTACCGGCTATTACGCGTACGATTATCGATCGCCACGTGACGTATCTTTTATAGGCATCTTCAATAACAATGGTTCTGATTGGTCGAAGCTGACGGCATCAGCAAGCCTCTCGCGTCACCCTGTATGACTTTATTGGAGCGTCTCATTACTCGTTCGACTGGTATTCGATGTCGTCGGAATTAGCATTAAGTGCATCGCTAAACGAGATTAGGGGTGATTTTCCACTCCCCTGCCAAGGCCTGGTTAGCATAAAAGTCCAGGTAATGTTATACTAACGACGTGATGCTATCATGATTTCTAATTACGTTGTTTCTTTTGATTCGGACTTTCTTTTTCGTTTTTGGATATTTCTTTTGGGATACCTCTCTTACATTTGGATACCTCTTTTGGTACTACCGAAACTCGCCACTTCGCTCTGCGAAATCGCTAAGATCAAAGAATTTGCCTGACGCAGTTGATTCATAATCGCCACGGACAGCGTACAGAGATCGACCTTGACCTACCAACACATTTTTAGTTATGTGAGTTTAATTTAATGACTTTTATTAACTGTCGCGTGACGCTGCGTTGCATTAAGAGCGAATTTTCGACAGATCTTGCGCTATGAATTGATGACATTTATTGTGTAGTAGTGATGAGTGATGTGTCCTTTTATGGGCATCTTCGATAACAATGGCTCTAATTAGTCGAAACTGATGGCATCCGCAAGCATCTCGCTTTACCCTGTTTGGCTTTATTGGAGCGTCTCATTATTCTTTTAACTGATGTGTCGAACTGATGGTCGGAATTTCCATTAAGTGCATCGCTAAACGAGATTACGCCTTGTACATCCCTTTGGGTGGAAGAAAATAGCGTAATCGAAGGTTGTAACGACTAGGAGCCCCGGCATCACGGCCCACCCCTTGTCCAGGAAAGTTGGACCTCACCTGTAGACGTGACGCCACTTTGTGACGTAATACTTACGCCGATTTACGTCATTGGCAGCACTATTCCCCGTTGAAGAGCGCTCTCTCACTATTGACAGCTGTTTGTCATTACGCTAGATTTTGGTTACAAGGTCGGAAATATTTTAATTACTTTTATTTACGTAATATGTCGATTCACCTAAACGCGGCGTTGTTATTCTTTTTATTTGTTTAATCAAGTGACTTTCATTAACTTTTGCTGTGAACGAAAAGCAGATCTGTTTATTGGATAAAGTTTAACTTGTTCGTTTGCTTGATAACCAAGTTATCTTGTTGAACTCATTGGGACCCCTTTTGGGTCGAACTCACTACTTGTTAATTAACTATTTATTTTCTTATTATTACTTTTCTTTTTGGGCATTTCAAATAAAAACAAGTGTGCTCAGCTGGTGACTTTTATTTTTATTTAACTTGTCCACCCTTTGCTTTTGGGATTTCGTTGAACCCTCCCGTCTCCAGGAGTTTAGTCGGCGGTGCTGGAGAACATCGAAGTTACTCGCACAATTTGCTGTCCTTCAGGTAGGTGGCAGACTTTTATTAATTGTCGCTGTTTGAATGGTATCCATTGTAACAGTTTGCAAATCTTCAGGTAAGTTTTAGGAAGTAAGTAACCTACAGCAGAGTATTATAAGTATTTGTTATTATTTTTTACAAAACCATGAGCAAAAAATGTAGGGTTGGGGCAAGTTAGGATTTCGAGCAACAGGGCAAGATGGAGCTCTATCCCATCTTGCCCCGCTCGTGTTCCTTTTGTATACCCTTTATTTACGCATCATGGCTCGAACCTATAAAAGAAAAGTGGCAGGAGTTCCTAGGAGAAGCATGAAGTCGACAATCGAAGCTGTCATTAACAAAGAGCTTGGATATAAAAGAGCTACAATTCAATTTAATGTTCCAGAAACCACGTTATAGAGAAGAGTTAAGGAACGCAACCAAATAGGAGATAATGTTCCAAAAATTAAGAAAAAGTTTGGGGCGTTTTCGTACAATGTTTTCTCCAAATCAAGAGCAAAAATACTTACAAGAAATGGAAGCTCATCTCTTCGGATTGACGCCTTATAATCTAAGAAACATCGCATACCGTCTAGCAGAAGTAAACGGCATTAGACATTCTTTCAATTCGGAATCAAAACTGGCCGGGAGAAACTGGATGAATGGCTTTTTTAAGCGTGACCCAAGTGTATCCTTAAGGAAACCAGGGGCAACCAGTGCTGCCAGAGCAATGGGATTTAACCGAATTGCTGTAACAAATAATTTTTACAATCTTCTTGGTGAATTATATAACAAATTTAAATTGACTCCAGATAGAATTTACAATACCGATGAAACTGGTGTATCCATAGTTCCAAAAACTCAATCTAAAGTCATTTCCCTCAAAGGCAGAAAACAGGCTAGGCTGGCGTAATAACTTCTGCTGAAAGGGGTAATACTATTACAGCTGAAATATGTTTCAGTGCAACTGGTCACTATCTTCCCCTTCTATTAGTTTACTCAAGAAAAAGAGCTAATCCTGAACTTCTCAACGCCGCTCCTACTGCTACACCAGCAGACTATTATCCAACTGGTTGGATGCCAAGCGTTATATTTTTTAAATGGTTTAAAGGCTTTGTTACCCAAACTGGCGAAACTCCCATAAACCCAGTACTATTGATTTTAGATGGTCACAAAGAGTACAGATGTGATTAATTATGCCCAACAAATAGTGTTGTGCTATTATCTTTTTCTCCTCACTGTACTCATAGATTACGACCTTTAGATGCTGCATTTATGAAACCCCTGAGTACCTATTATTCTAAAGAAATTAGCATCTGGTTACGGAATAACCCAGTTCAATGTCGTGGAATTATTCGGACACGCATTTATTAAATCTGCTACAGTGGTAACGGCAGTTAATGCTTTCAGGAAAACTGGAAACTGGCCTTTTAATCCAGAAATATTTACAGATGCAGATTTTGCTCCATCTGAAACAACAAATCGTCGAGATCCCTCCGTGTTTCAGCCACATGTCACAGCAGAGGCGGAACAATCTATAGACAATTCTGGACTTTTCAATGTAGCCAATGACCAACGAGAAAAATCAAGCATTTCAAGATATGATCCAGAAATAACCCCATCTTGTAAAAGTTTCACCGGAAAAGATATTTTCTTTGAAAAAAAGCAACGAGCCTAGTGCTTTCAAATTATTTTCTCCGGCGGATATTGTACCCTACCCTCACGTTAGCATTGAATTTAAGAAAAAGACTAATCGCAAAAAAATAAAGCTACAATTTTAACTAACAGGCCGTATGAAGAAGAACTTCTTCAGCAACTCAATTCTTCAAAAAACACAAAAAAGCTGTTAAAAAAAGAGAGTTTCAGCGACTCTGAACCAAACAACGATTCGAATGATGCTTGTTTATATTGCGACTATTTGTATTTAGATTCAACCGAAGGATGGGTCTAATGCATTAAATATAAGAGGTGGGCTCACTGTTCGTGCGCCGGAGAAGATGAGGAAGACGATGACGTGCACCATGTAGAATTTTGCAAAGAATAGAGTTTCTTGTTAACATCCCATCTTGCCCCACTCAAAATTCCAACTTGCCCCGAGGGTGGGGCAAAATGGGGTAATTTATAGCATTATATCCTTGTTTTAATTATAAACTAATTAGTCCTTTATATTTTGTTTTAATAGCGTTCTAATAAAAAGATATTATGTAGTCTACGTTTGTAGTTTGGTTATTTCCTTTGGAAAGTTTGCTCAGAAAAGGGGACCAAACCTTAAGTATCCCATCTTGCCCCACTCTCCCCTACTCGTAGGAGGACCAGATCGACCTTGACCTACAAACACATCTTAATTTAATGATTTTATTAATTGTCGCGTGACGCTGCGTTGCAATAAGAGCGAATTTTCGACAGATCTTGCGCTATTTATTGTAGTAGTGATGAGGTGGACTGATCCGATTTTATCGAGTAAGTAAATAAAGAAACGTACATTCAGGTACAAGAATTATGAATCGTTTTACTTATGGAATTTTAGTCGACATTCTGTCGAATTAACCGATTGTAATGTAATATTGCAACTGTTCTTGTGTTTATTGTGTGTGTGTGTGTGTAATTAAAGCAATTGTTTATTGTAGTTGTTCGTGTATTTGTGCCGCTACCTTCAGCGTACAAGTGAGTAAATTAAACCTCCTGGATTTGTTGCGCAAAACTATTGCGAATTCTAGATACAACGGGAACACTATCTCGTATTATCATCTTCAATTGGGTTATTGTTCACCCTGGCGCTTTCTAACTCTTTAAACTACTCCCATCTTCACTGAATTATCTGAGGCGACAGCTGATTCCAGTCTAAAGATTTTGTGATAGCACTAAATTATTTGACAATTCTTGAACAAAAGTCGTATTTTTCTCTCTTTTAAACTTTGAGTATTTATTTGGAATAAATATAAAAACGCAGTAACACAAGAACGTCATGTAATAGAAAATTTATATGTAATAGAAAATCCCTTGTAAACATTGATCCGTCAGTGAAGCGAATGTTATTAACAAAGTTCGGATTGTCCGTCTGTTCCCGGAGTAACCACCGACAAAATCGCATGCGTTGGAGGTAATCTGCGAGCATCAGAGCTTGCACTCTTTGAAAATGGAACGGGTAATTGTTCCTCACGAATAATTTGCCAAACAACAAACTGCACAACTGAGACAAAGGATCTGCTGTTTGGCTAAACGCGATCTGGGTTATGCTGACTGTGCATACAAACGTCTTGCAGTCAACGCATTTTGACCACATTCGCCGTAAATTTACATCATATCCACAATAACACTATTGGAAAATTCGGCCATATTTTCAACGCTGTTATCTGCGACAGAGTGCGGTTGAGAACTGAGTAACTGACCTACTTTAACAACCGATGCCGACACACCAGCATACTTCTCCGATTACGTAATTACGTAATAAAGATAAACCAGGGACTGTCAAACTGTTTCATCGTTCGCTGAAAACATTTATTATCTCTAATATTTATTAATCAATTCAAAAACTGCTTCATTCTATCACTTTTAATTTCAATTTTCACTGATTTCATTTTTTGCATGAAGTTAAAAAACAGCCTGTAGATATAAAAAAAATAAGGGAAATAGAAAACATAATACAACTAACTAACCGCTCTCAATACATGACATACACTAAAAGCTATGACACCAAATTTACACTATCTCTAATCATTAAAAATCACTCTGCATATTACTACACGGAGTTTTTAGGTTAAAAAAATTATCCCGGAAGTAAATTTAAAGTTTCCAAATGAAATTGATCGTCTTAAAATTTATAAAAACGACGGTGAGTGAAATAAATTGCATCGAAAATTTTTTCAGATATCCAATGGCGAAGCCAAACGCCTCCTCTGACAAAGACAAACGCAGTAATTTGTCACGTGCAGGTGACGGCGGCCAGAAAAATTTATCTCCGGCTTATTATTGCTGCCGGCAGAAAACTGTTTTATGACCGTCCTGAAACAATTTTAACAGCACGCGATATTTTATGCACACAATTTATATATTTTCTCGAATGTCACCTACGCATTCCGAATCTCTGCCAAGTTCTCACCGATTCAATTAGAAACCCTCTCTCGTCGGACGCGTCGTCATCACGTCAGTGTTAGACAGGACAACAAACAGCGGCGCGGAGATTTTTTCGCTCTCCCGTGAAGAAAGGAAGAGGTCACGTGGCGGTGCCGTAACAGTCGTCCGTCGACGGCCGCGGCAAATCGAGCGTCACGACGACGACGTCTCCCATCAGGTGTGTACTTACACACCGGAGATATTTCTGAGTGATTATTTTTACACCGTGCCAGACAGAGGCATCTGAAGTCGTTAACGCGCTGTTTGGAGTTCAAGTTCAACGTCATTATCGACTCATCCACCTCAAAACCTGACACTACACCGAAAATAAAGACACGATTTCCAAATAACCTGCGCCAATTCACCGCGCGATATTTACCTACATGGACACGCGTGTACTCAATAATGAATACGGAACGGATACTTCTATTGCATGCCAGAAATAATATTTCTAGTTTTCAAGGTTGAGCCAGACAACCTGGAAAATATTTAAAACAATATTTCAAACAAAAAAAGATCTGCTTGAAGTCGATTCTAAAAGACCAATTTCATATTTTTATTTTAGTAACAAACTTTGTTTATTAATATCAATTTTACATATCATTTCTCTCCCAAGGGAGTTTTCATTATACTGACACTTACGTTTAACGTTTAGTTTAACTCCCTTGTGAGAGAAATATCATTCTTCTCCCAAAGGAGTAAATATGCTGAACGTCACGATTTTGGTGTCGTAAAAACGGCTGTCTACTCCCGGTCGTGAATAAACCGATTTTGGTTACCAGCCTAATAGCTAAGGATAGGGATGTTAGCGTATTACACGTTTTGTGTACCAAAAGTATAATACATGGGTATAAACTGTATAAAATATTGACATATAAATTTTGTATAATACTCAAAGTATAAAATATCCTGTAATACTTTACTATCTAGATAAATGTTCATTAAAAATAATAAATCCTTTAACAGACAATCGAGTCGTTTTGTCAATAACTCGATTGTCTGTTTAGCAGGCCACGCACTACGGAACATGTTGGGGAACATGCTCGGCAACGTGTTCGTCAACATATCTTCTATTGACCATACAATGCAAAATGCATTTTAAACTTCAGTTGGTTTTAAAACACACGAGCTGTGAATACGTGTGTACTAATTATGTCAGGAGTTTTATCAAAGCAACAGAAAGCAGTACTTGCAGTAGACCTGACGATAGAGACACGGAAAAGATTAGGAATAAGAGAAGAATATGGACAAAGCAATGGCTTTTAAATCGCAAAAAATACGCCACGCGAGAACTGAAATCAATGGAACCAAAAGACTTTCGGAACTACTTACGAATGGATGATACCGCATTTGCAGTACTCTTCTGAATGATGCCCTTAAGCTCTTTATTCTTTTATTTATGAATTCTTTGTCCACATTAGGAAAAACACTTTTACATTTTCCTATTAATGCCAGCATTGCTTCACTTTTCGAAACTTTATTTAAATGTTCCTTTTACCTAACACCCCATCCTGGAAAATATTCATATAATTCAAAAAATTATTTCCAAAACCCTTTGTTGTCACTGAAAGACATCGCGTACGTTGCATATCGTATAAAATTTAGGTTCAATTAACAGTCGAGGTAGCATGTTGTGACGACGCCACACACACAGCAACATGCTCGGGCTCGTGTGCTGGGCTTTTGGGTATTTCTTCAGGAGCCTGCAACTTCCGAACATGTTGATCAACCGCCCACATGCAAGCGGACTTGTTGCCACGAGCCATGTTACCCAACATGTTCCCTAGTGAGTAGCCTGCTTTAAGGGATAATTAATTTTTATGGACGCTTACGTAACCGGACATACAATACGTGCCCAGTTTGAGTTTCCAAGTGGGGAAAAAATGCTCTCCTTTAAAATTAACAAATGTGACTTGGAACATTTTTCCCGTGGGCCCTTCATATCTACTTTACGGCCTCTTCTTTTAAGATGGGACATTTTTTTTGACGTAAGTATGTTACATTCAAATCTCGCGCTAAAATATCGTGGCGATATAACATCATTCAGCTGCGTTTTAACACAGTTGGCGACCCTGTTGCCCCTCCTCTACATCGCTATGGGGGAAACCTGCGTGCGGTGATCGCTGAACTTTCATAGGCTATGAAGGCACCATGTGACTCTCAGGTCGCATGTCATTGGTTATCGTCGGTAATCCCCGTGCGTCGAAGCGACCTTCTTCATCTTCAACCTCGTCGCGACCTTTCTTGTTCGGAGCGTTGTGTCAGTGTGACGTGTTTTTCGTGTGTGTTAAATCTAATGGAGTACTTGCTCGTTTGGAGAAGTAACTCAATTGCGGCTTTGCAGGAAGATCAATTGACACCGCCGAACATCGATTGGAGACAGTTTTTAATCTCCTTACCAAGCCTGAGGCCCCAGTTCCCTCAGGTAAAATATGACGACGCATGCCGACAAATAGGCCAACATGGCCGCTAACGAAAAATCATTTCTTCTATGTAGGCTTTTCTATTTGGGCGCAATTTTCTGGCGCAGGCTATTAGACCAGACCTTTTGGCCTAGTTCTCCAGGGGCGCTCGTGCCCATAGTCGTATTGAGACCCGATCGAGAAAACCTGATCAGCCATCTTGACGATCTGAGCGGGTCCAGTTCAGACCAGTTTATCGACGCTTCCTGCGGTTGATAGAGGGCGTTGTAACTCCCCACCGGCCTCTGCGCTTCGGTTGGCACCGCTGATTTTGACGTACGTCTGGACTCGCAGTTTCAAGGTTAGGTTTTCACTTTAATCTGATGTTTTACGGACCGATCGGTTGTTAAATTTTACTCCTAGCTCGTGAGAAATAAACCGCGAGTACGAATTTCGAAGTACGAATTGCGCTGCGCTTACCGTAGTTAATTTAAGCCTAAAGTAAGCAGCCAATTGTAATTGTTTATTAATAGTGTAAAGTGTTTATTGAAGTGTGTAATAAATTGTGTTAACTTTAGCTACGATTTTAATTTTCTACTTTCACGCACACCAGCGAGTAGTTTCGCCTCTGATTATTAGTTTCTTTTTCTGCACGATCTGGTCGAGTGGAGACGTCGGCCGATCGAATTACGTTTAGTTGATCAATTGTCTTCTGGCGCCCTTTATAAGTTTAACACCTTAAGTTAACCCGCCCCTTTCTTCACTGTTGCTAGCTGGGGCTCAGCTGATCGTAGATCGGCAGAAGCTTGTCATCTTGAACCGTGGTAAGTAGAGGTAAGTAAATTTAAATTTAAACTTTGGTGACAAGTAATTCCAAAATATCAAAAATTTTATTGGGCGACTATAAAGCTTTGTGACACAGCATTTATTTGTATTGAAAAAAATATACAGAGTGGCCCATCGAAAACAGTCAGACTGAATATCTTCCAAGAAAATTTTTGTTTGAAAAAACGCAAAAACAGGTCGATTTATAATCCAAGGGGGACACTTTTCTATCCTATATCCAACTGTCATCCCCCTCCTTTCCAGCTCTCTAACCAATAGAATTTAAATAGGGAATGTACATGAGTGGCATATCATTGAAAAGGTAATTTTATAGAGAATCCAGTAATGTGAATATGAATATTAGAGAATTTGATTTTAGCGTCCTCTTTCGGGGAAAAATTATTACATAATCCAAAGTGTGACAACTCATATGAAAGCTAATTTTAATAGTAACTCAATGCGCAAATTGAAATTATGTAAAGATATTGAAAACTGACTAAAATAACTAAAAATAACGATACCAAATCTGTTACGAACCCTATTTTTAGTTATTTTAATCAGTTTTCAATATCTTTACGTAATTTCAATTCGCGCATTAAGTTACTATTAAAATTAGCTTTCATATGAGTTGTCACACTTTGGATTATGTAACAATTTTTTCCCCGAAAGAGGGTGCTAAAATCAAATTGTCGGGTTTTCATATTCACATTACTGAATTCTCTATAAAATTACCTTTTCAATGATATGCCACTCATGGTACATTCCCTATTTAAATTCTATTGGTTAGAGAGCTGTTATGTACAAATCTTGCCCAGTTCTTTCTGTCTTTTGCCATCATTCTTCCCCTGTTCCAGTCTACTACTCTTTCTTCGAAGCATTCTGCCACTACATTGTTCCACTTTCTCCTTGCTCTGCCTCTAATTCTCTTTTCTTGTGTCTTTGTTTGCCATATTTGTTTTGATTGTCTCTGGTCATTCATTTGTATAATATGTCCAAACGATTTTAGATGTTTTTCTATATTCCTTAGAATTGGTTTCACCTAGAGTTCTGTTTTCACTGCCATTAGCGATCCTGTAATGAGTTACAGAGTCAGGGTTGCAAGTTACAACTTGCTTCAACCTACAACGTTGTATCCTGTTACCACCGAACATTAGTACATTGCCAAGATTGCAGCTTCTTACCAGTTGCTAAGGAGGTACCACCGTTGTTTATGTTACAAATTCGTTTAGAATGACCCCCAAAGAGATAAGTTTCCATCATCCATAAGTTTCAGTTCATAATTACAACCACCCGGCAAGCTTTAGTATTATTAAATTTAGTCAAGAAAGTGTTCACCTTTTTGGTCACGACTGTACACGTTTAAATTTTTAAAAATGGAAAAAACACATGGCATTCGTTTATTATTTTAATAACCCTAAATAAATGTAAAGTATTTTCTTGATGTAATTTTGTTAAAAGGTGTATTAACGATGGAAATAATAAGGAAAAACGAATTAAGTACGAGGACAGGATTTGATTTCGGCAGCCTTTCACGTCGGTGGTGCTACTGCACAGATCATTCATCTACAACCTTTAGTTGTCAACCCTGAAAATTTGACATTAATCTGTCCACCAGTTTATTGTTAGCTGGCTCTTTGAAGTAAACGAGTTTTGTGTTCGTATTACGATGGATAACATTGAGAAGCGCGCCGTTATTAAATTTCTTTATTTGAAGTTTAAACACTGCAGCAGATATTTTGGAAGAGATGAATAGAGTGTGAGGTATTTATGCTCCTTCATATGCTATGAAAAACTGGGTAGCTCAGTTTAATGGATAAGATTGAGAAGCGCGCCGTTATTAAATTTCTTTATTTGAAGTTTAAACACTGCAGCAGATATTTTGGAAGAGATGAATAGAGTGTGAGGTATTTATGCTCCTTCATATGCTATGAAAAACTGGGTAGCTCAGTTTAAACGTGATCGTACAAGTGTCCAAGATGAACACTGGTCGGAACGCCCTACTTCAAAAATGATTACCAAAATACACGATATGGTGATAAACGACCGACAGGGCCAGTGCCGCAGCCATTTCGCCGTACTGTCACTTGAACTGGGCTTGAAAAAACTGCGCACAGTGGGTGCCGCGTTTACTCGCAATGGAACAAAAACGCGTAAGGGTGCAACTATCACAAGAATGTTTAGACCGCTTTCAGAGAGGTCCATCTGCTTGAAATGCAAAAAATAACAAAGATTTGGGAAGTGTTTTGAAAACATTTGAACCAAGTATTACTCGTAATCGAGTAATTCTTTGAATGCGAGGGTTAATCGAACCAATACTTATCAGATATGGTCATTTCTGGTACTAAGATAAGTTCGACTAAATCGGTTTACCTTGACCTAATGAAGCCACTCTTGAAATACCCCTGTTCTTTGCCAGACCATTATGTATGGGTATAGTCCCTCTTAAGTACAACGTTTTGCTCTGCCACACGATTTTTTTTTATTTTTTCGGCCCTCTTGAACTAACCCCCAAATTTTAGAACTTCCTCCGTTGGTTCGAGATACACACTACATCGACAACATATTTAGCAGTGCACATACCTTACGTATTGGTAAGCGATGTTTTGGTTAAATTATTCTTTCTTTCTTTAAAAATGTTTTTATTTCATAATTAAATACACTTCTGAAGAAGCTATCAAACGATAGCGAAACGTAGAGTATTTGTGCGCTATTTAGTGTCCGTTTAAAAGATTTTGTGATACAGTTTTTATTTAATTTTATAAATTTTGTTGCAAGTCGATTTTGATTGCAGCGAATACTTCGAGCATCCTCTGTACAGCTATTTCGACCCTATTTTGGGCCTCATCAATCAAAACCGACTTGCAACAAAATTTTTAAAAAGTTTCATTATGCTTTGACAACACACATGGCCGCCTTGTATAGTTTCAGTTCATAATTACAACCACCCGGCAAGCTTTAGTATTATTAAATTTAGTCAAGAAAGTGTTCACCTTTTTGGTCACGACTGTACACGTTTAAATTTTTAAAAATGGAAAAAACACATGGCATTCGTTTATTATTTTAATAACCCTAAATAAATGTAAAGTATTTTCTTGATGTAATTTTGTTAAAAGGTGTATTAACGATGGAAATAATAAGGAAAAACGAATTAAGTACGAGGACAGGATTTGATTTCGGCAGCCTTTCACGTCGGTGGTGCTACTGCACAGATCATTCATCTACAACCTTTAGTTGTCAACCCTGAAAATTTGACATTAATCTGTCCACCAGTTTATTGTTAGCTGGCTCTTTGAAGTAAACGAGTTTTGCGTTCGTATTACGATGGATAACATTGAGAAGCGCGCCGTTATTAAATTTCTTTATTTGAAGTTTAAACACTGCAGCAGATATTTTGGAAGAGATGAATAGAGTGTGAGGTATTTATGCTCCTTCATATGCTATGAAAAACTGGGTAGCTCAGTTTAATGGATAAGATTGAGAAGCGCGCCGTTATTAAATTTCTTTATTTGAAGTTTAAACACTGCAGCAGATATTTTGGAAGAGATGAATAGAGTGTGAGGTATTTATGCTCCTTCATATGCTATGAAAAACTGGGTAGCTCAGTTTAAACGTGATCGTACAAGTGTCCAAGATGAACACTGGTCGGAACGCCCTACTTCAAAAATGATTACCAAAATACACGATATGGTGATAAACGACCGACAGGGCCAGTGCCACAGCCATTTCGCCGTACAGTCACCAAAGAACTGGGCTTGAAAAAACTGCGCACAGTGGGTGCCGCGTTTACTCGCAACGGAACAAAAACGCGTAAGGGTGCAACTATCACAAGAATGTTTAGACCGCTTTCAGAGAGGTCCATCTGCTTGAAATGCAAAAAATAACAAAGATTTGGGAAGTGTTTTGAAAATATTTGAACCAAGTATTACTCGTAATCGAGTAATTCTTTGAATGCGAGGGTTAATCGAACCAATACTTATCAGATATGGTCATTTCTGGTACTAAGATAAGTTCGACTAAATCGGTTTACCTTGACCTAATGAAGCCACTCTTGAAATACCCCTGTTCTTTGCCAGATCATTATGTATGGGTATAGTCCCTCTTAAGTACAACGTTTTGCTCTGCCACACGATTTTTTTTTATTTTTTCGGCCCTCTTGAACTAACTCCTCAAATTTTAGAAGTTCCTCCGTTGGTTCGAGATACACACTACATCGACAACATATTTAGCAGTGCACATACCTTACGTATTGGTAAACGATGTTTTGGTTAAATTATTCGTTCACTTGTAATTAGGGTTTATTGCGAACTTGGTGAGATGCCAATAATTATCTAAAAAAAAACCGTACTTCAATCCTGTAGGTCTGTGAGCACCGCACCCGCGCGCACCTCCGATAGTTACGCCACTGGCTTTCTTTCTTTAAAAATGTTTTTATTTCATAATTAAATACACTTCTGAAGAAGCTATCAAACGATAGCGAAACGTAGAGTATTTGTGCGCTATTTAGTGTCCGTTTAAAAGATTTTGTGATACAGTTTTTATTTAATTTTATAAATTTTGTTGCAAGTCGATTTTGATTGCAGCGAATACTTCGAGCATCCTCTGTACAGCTATTTCGACCCTATTTTGGGCCTCATCAATCAAAACCGACTTGCAACAAAATTTTTAAAAAGTTTCATTATGCTTTGACAACACACATGGCCGCCTTGTATAGGATGACTTATTATGTAGCAAACCGGCTTCAATTTGTCAATCCCAATGCAATGTTAGGTCAAAAAGTGATCGCAGGATGTCGCGATTTAAACATTTCGTTTTTATTTCACTTGTATTAGAAAAAAAATTAGGATACTAATTGAACATATTGGGCTGATAATATGTGATGCTGTTGCTGTTAAATATTAGAATTTGAACAACATACTAATTTTACAACTGACACGAAAATGTATGTGTGTATTTATAACTATTGCAGCTAACTTATCTTTTTCTACTTCTATGTAATTTGTACGTGTTAAATTTAGGCATTTTTAAACTGGCACAATAGTATAAACGCTTGCAACTAATCAGCTCGGTTCAATTAATTAATCAACCGTTTAACTATAAGATGGAATTCTGCAGGCGATCAGAAAATTTAGTCTATTCAAAGGCACGCTATAATAGAAATGTTAAGTTTTTCGTAAGGGTGTTAGCCTCATGCCTTTCCAAGTGGAGCTTAATTAATTAATTATTTTTTTTTTTTTTATAAGCGAATAATATTTTGCGTAGCTAAAAATATACAAAAATAACACTTTAATTTTTTTTAAGAAAGAAAAACGACGTATTTTAGTATGACCTTTATAATTTTGTATTTATTATTTTAATTATTTGGAAAAAAATGTGAAAATTTAATTATTGGCCCAAGATTCTTATTCTGAAGGTCCATTTCAGGTATGATTTTCTAATTTCACAAGAATGTATGTTATGAAATAAAATAGAGGTAGAAGAATTCCTTGAGAAAGTCAAGAACTGATTTCTACATTTTTTGACATTTCTAAAATGGATAATCCTTTAAATTTTTTGTACGGTTTCTATGATGTTTTCTCAGAAAATTTTATAAAATATGTTACTCTAAGGCCCGATTTTACAATCGTCGGATAAACTGAGTGTAACACAATTCTTGGAATAACGTGATGTAGATATAGAAAAATGTTACATAAAGGGCATTCGGCGAATAGTTACCTATTATTCGGCGAATAGTCCTTATTTCATGACTGTAAAACTGTGCCTGAATCTATTGGAAATAAGTTGCTTTAATACCTACGATTCTACTAAAATTTTATCCTTTCTTCTAAACCAAAGTAAAAAGAAATCTACGACTGAATTTTTTTTTTACGAAAGACTCATATGTACAATCGCAATAATTAATCATGACGCTTACAGAAAGCTTACAGGACATCGTATCCATCTGCTTAAAAACTATGAACGTCGAATGCATCCAAATCTTAAAAAGTGAATCCGGGATGTCGTAAATTATTTTTTGCTTAGATATCACAAATAAAATGTCCACGACGAGTTTTTCTCCAAAGGTTATGTCTTGAGTCATGACAATAGAGTAGCTATGGGGGGTCTGGCTCAATTTCCCATTTGATTTAACATAGGAGGTTTAAATTGTAAAAACGATGGCAAGATGTGTGGTTGCCTACTTTCAGTGGCATGGAGTGTCGGCAGTCGACGCGTGTGTAGAAGTTGCATACGTGCAAGGCGGAGGAACGGCGTGCGTGTGTGTAGAAGTTGCCT
Source organism: Dorcus hopei (assembly GCA_033060865.1). Taxonomy (NCBI): domain Eukaryota; kingdom Metazoa; phylum Arthropoda; class Insecta; order Coleoptera; family Lucanidae; genus Dorcus; species Dorcus hopei. The sequence goes on from CM065421.1 coordinate 46,132,521, forward strand.
ATATGAAAGACGTGTGTGTAAAAGTTGCATACGTCCAAGGCGTTTGTACAAGTTGCCTTGTTGTACGACGACCAATATTTAAAACAGATCAATTAAAATCAGTTTTCAAATAACAGATACCAGTTTACAGATAACAGGTAAATGACAGGTAGCAGTTTTCAAATAACAGAAGACAGTATGAGTACCTATTGACCCTGAAATAACAATGTAGTGGGTTGCCTACACATAAGGCGGCCTCATATTGTATATGTGTATACTACTGTACGTATTTAATAATTGCTACATTCTTGAATAGACCGATAAAGGAAAAATATTGAAAGAATAGACATCACAGAACATGGGAAAAACGTTAGAAAAATTTTATGTATTTTAGTTTTCCGAAAATAATTAATGAAATATTGTACTACAAACGACAATACTTCCAAGGCGAATGAATGGTAGGCGATGAATAAAATACATAAATACAGTTATAAAAGTGTTTTATAAGTTTTGTAAAAACGAGTGTATTTCGATGTTTATTTTAAGGACAGTGTGATTATTTGTTAATAATTACCGTCTCATTATTAACACAAACCAATTGAAACCTTTGTATTTCCAGAGACAACAAAAGCCTTTCCTGCAAAACTAAATAACTAGTTAATTGATTAATGTAAAGCTTACGTTAAGAAATATATTTAATTTTTTTAGTTTAAGATTTCGACAATCTTACAATAGCTCAACTTTTTCCTACATAAAACGCTAACAAAACTGCTGCTGATCACGATTGCGAACTTAAAGAACGCAAGAACGCAGGTGGTAATAAACTACCTAATGAGGTAGTTGTGAAATTAAACCAAACACATTTTCCTGTTAAAAGACTTGGGAATGATAATAGACAACAAACTAATATGGTCGAGACGGATACAAACGATCCTACTTGGATTACCCGTTGGTTGGGCTGTTGTTGCCACCAAAATCCCGTTTCAGTGGAGAAGGTCGTGGGCAAACAGTTTCGCACAGGTAACTATAGATCGAGAAAGGGCGCCACTTGTTGAAGATCGCAACAACTTGCAATCGCAGGATTCCCCCCAACAGGAGAGAAATCCCCACTCACAAGTCGATTCGGCTCCGAAAATATTAACCATCCCAGAAGGGAATAGCAAAAAAAAGGAAAAATTCGCAAAATATCATCAACAAAAAAAAACACAAACGCCACGTTAAACAGGCTTTAATGAGGGTCAGTGCAACACAAAATAAGTCGTGCAGACAAAAAAACTATATAATTCCGCAGTAACCTCCTTCTGTGCCAAAATAAGGAAAAAAAATATGCTATATACAATAAATCATTAAAGCCCAAAATGAGCAACATTAATCACGCAAAAAGCGCGATAAACAAACCCAAACGCTAGGGATCCCACATGTCTGTTTATAAGACAAGACTGCGAAGCAGTCAAAAATACGTATTTAAAAAAACGCATTTAAAGTAAACTAACATTACAAAAAGTCAATCAAAACCAACATTTAAATCTAAACGCCGCGCCGAGAGAAATCCGAGATCAAATTAACGTCAAACGTTCGTCACTACACAGAAGGCGTCCGGGCAATTACGGCAATGAGCGGGTGAACGGTGTACAGCACAAAAATAAGAGTTAATAAAAATACGATACCCAGGAGACTTCCAGAGCACCCCGGCTCGCAGCACTTTGGTGGGCGGAGTCCGTAAGTCCACCTCACGTTTGCGAAATTTTCCGCTGCAAAAATTCGCCCCAACGAGGTTACGATTAAATTGGCCTCAGGATAGGTGACGAGAGTCCGAAGAAAATTCGCCTCCGGAAGCAATCCGATTTCACACGCTCGTTCAACTTCCAGACAGGGGGGATTAACTACCCTCAAAACCCGGATGCCACCCGTAACTGCTCGCGCGGCCTGGGAAAGCCGAGCGCCCGATGAAAGAAATGCCACGCGGCGCGTGCGGTGGTCCAAGAAGATCCAAAAATGCCGGTGAAAATCTGGTCAAACACCTCTACCAAACCGTGATTTCTTGGGTACAACTCACAAAACCCCAACAGGGCGCGGAAATACCAAAATTTCGTACACCAAAATCCGCAGAGAGACCCAAGGGAACACAGGGACGCACACGCCAAAAACCAGACCAGAAAAATGTCGGAAAGCCGCGCCTATCCTGCTTGTGTGAAAATTTTTCAATGCCCTGTCCTCCAGAATTCCACGCGTTTTCAGACTTAAAGCCAATGCACCACATCGACTCAGCGCGAAGATATCCACCACCGACCGGAACAATCAAAACATTCAACCACGAAGACCGCTAGACCACAAAATAGCGAGGACGGAGCGGAGGCGACTGTAACGCTATGCGTTCACTTGTCCGCATCGTACGCATCGCACGAATCGGATTTTATCCTGCCTATGCGTTCACATCGTAAGAGGCGATCCGTCCGATGCGAAGCAGTGAACGCAGATACATTTAAAATAACGAAAAGAATGAGTTTTTATGATCCGTTCGCTGCGTGCGATGAGTCCGATGCGGATAAGTGAACAGCTAGCTTAACAATACATAAGAGCACAACTGGATTACGATTATACAATTTTTGGAGAGGCATCTAGAAACCAATTATGTCGATTAGATATCGTTCAGAATGAAGCACTGAGACATGAAGCGGATGCTATGAGGTCCAATCAGTAGTCGCTCTACACGCAGAAGCACAAGATCCTTCATTAATTTTCCGTAGACAATTGATTGCATGTAAAATACATTCTAAAACTCAAACTTTGGATCAGAAAAATGTTATAAAGAAAACACTTGCACTAACATTTGTTGATTTAATCAGTGAATATTGGGGGGGAAAAGACATCAACAAAGCTTTACATAAGCATACATACCTACATAAGTACATATTACTTGCCCAAATTATATGGGGGTGGATTATCAAGATAAAACGATCTTTTAGGCATAATAAATAGTCTTAAGGGATTTACACAGATGCGTCAAAGGCACCAGAAAGCTGTGGGTGTGCGTTTTATAATCCTTGCGAAGAAACTGAGGCCATACTAAATGCTTTGCAGTGTATTGAGCAATAGTTTTAAGAACTAATCAGATAAATGTGTATGCAAAGCAAAATGAGAAATTAGAATGGTACACAGGATGATTCCTAAGTTGAGTGAGAAAGTTTAAATTGGTTGCCATTCTCATTCATACAAAGATGGCGTGACTTACCGCTGAGACCACTAGGGGAAACCTAATGAGCAGAATGAATTTTATTTGGAAAAGTAATATAATAAGTTTTCTATTTTTAATTGCATTTGAAAAAAGTGTTTCTTTTAACGAGTTCTGCGCTTATTAAAAAATATGACTCAATTTAGGAAGCACCCTATACGTAATAATTAGTTGAAGAATTGTTTAAATATTGTTCCTTTACTATTGCAAATGGGCGATGATCCCGACATGCCTTATAAAAAAAACTTTCCCTAAATGATCACTAATCGGAATATCATGACATTGATGAAAAAGTTCGTCTCTTTCAGATTTAGATACAACACGTGTCCACTGACTGGATTCGCCACTAAAAGCAGAAAAACGATCTCGAACGTGACGAAACAAAACGTCATTCTCAACACGGAACGTTGGTTACTTCATACTTCACTAATCCCACAAGTCGGGTATGCCAAGGGTCGTTAGCAGATTGAACATCAATGCTTGAAAGCGTAGGAACAGTTCTTGATAAAGCATCAGGTAAAACATGTTCTTTGCCTTTTCGATGAAGATTCTTCAACCATACAAGGGAATAATGATCACTAATGACTAGTGACTGTAAAATGTGAGCCTTCGAGATAGGGTCTTAAACGTTCGATGGCCAAGACACTCTTTCTCGGTGGTAAAGAATTTACGTTCTTGACGAGTGAATGAACGACTTAATTCCATAATCAGAAGCGTCAGTTTACACAACAAATTCCTTAGTAAAATCTGGACAAAAAAGAATGGGAGCTGATACAACAAGATGTTCCTTAATTTTGTTCCAAGCTTCCTCACACTCAATGGTCCACACGAAAGACCTATTCTTACGAAGTAAATCCGTAAGAGGGGCGATAATAGTCGAAAAATTTGGTACGAAACGTCAATACCAACTGGCCATACCTACAAAACGACGAACTTCAGGCTTTGGAATAGCAAGTATGGCTTGTAGTTTTTCAGTGTCAACATGAAGACCAAGTTTATTGACGGCATACCCCATATCACGTAATTCTTCACGACAAAATTGACACTTGTCCTTAGTCAAGGTCAAACCCGCAGAAGCAATTCGATCAAGAACCTTCTGAGTAATGTTTTTCGCAGTTTGACATAACGATAATGATGTCGTCAAGATACACAAACACATACGGTGCTAAGTCTACTCCATCTATAAGTCTAAATCTACTCTAACTATAAATCGTTCCCAAACGGCCGGAACGTTATGCAAACCGAAACCCATTCGTTGAAATTGGTAAAGGCCACGATTCGGAACTGTGAAGCCCGTGTATTGTCGAGATTTTTCAGCAACGGAGATCTGCTAATACCTTTGTGTAATTGGTGGGCTGTCCGTAAAAATTTCATGCTCGACGAAAGTGGTACAACCTAAAATCTTTCCTTCATTGCTCCGAAAATGAACATTCACCATGTCATCAAGCGCAACTTTTTGCTCAGACGACAAGAGAGGGTGTGATACCACAGCATCAGTCGAACAGAGAGGGTTAGATGAAAATTGCCATTCACCTATGCGCAAATCTGGAACTATTCCCATGATTCTCCAAAATTCTGCACTAAGAATCAAATGATGGTCCACGTCAGATACAACAAGAATTTCTACCATCTTAATGACGTCACGAATTCAACAAACGTTACCATTTGCGATGATTCCCGATATGCCTTATAAAAAAAAACTCTCAATAACTTCAAACCATAGAGCAGTGATGGCGAACCCATGACCCGTGAGTCACGGGGTGGCCCGTCAAAATATTTAGAGTGATCCTTGTAGATATTATTATAAACTCTATAAAAATTGCGATTTTGTAGAAATTATTTTCATCATGGTCTTTTTTCACCTCAATAATACAGGGTGTCCGGTGACGTAATGTCACCACTTCACCTACGTGATTATCAATTCAAACTAAGTAAAAAACTCTAATAAAGTTTTGTTCTGAAGTAAGCCGTTTCAAAAATACTGGGTGTTTAATGTTTAATTTTTTATTTTTAAAATTTTAAAGTTCATCAAATCATTTATCCGTTCACCTTATAATCAATTCAAACTAAAAAAAAAACTCTAATAAAACAAACCGTTTTTCAAGAATACGTGTTTCGTAATTTTCAAACTTTATCTCAAAAGGTGTTCAAAGCCAACTAGACCTCTTTTGAAGCACGCTAGAATGTGTTTAGCAAAGAACGGAGGTCATTTTTTATTTTTTTTAATCTGTGGTGATTGCCCAACGGGGTCTTAAGTCAAAGACTTGTCAGGACCTCAGGAGCGGGAGTGTATTTGAGTGTGTGTAAAGTGTTCCATGGCTTTGTTACTTCCAACCTTCTCGCCGTTTAAGGGGAAGCAGTGTCGCACATTATCCCCAACACTGAAGGGTGCCTGAAGTCGATACCGACCACCCCCTAAAATTATCCTGAGTGCGGTTCGAACTGACGACCATGCGATTGCAAGGCCGGTCCTCTTATCACTGGACCGTTCAGTTTGTTTTTTAAGATTGAATTGATTATTAGGTGAACGGATACATGATTAGATGAACTTTAAAATTTTAAAAAATAAAAAATTAAACATTAAACACCCAGTATTTTTGAAACGGTTGACTTTAGAACAAGACTTTATTAGAGTTTTTGACTTAGTTTGAATTGATTATCACGTAGGTGAAGTGGTGACATTACGTCACGGGACAGCCTGTAGATGTTACATTTTTTTTGCTATGGCTATGTAATTTGAATTGGTATGAGTGAAAGCAGAGTTGAGCTGATTTAAATTATTTTATTAAAATCATCGCTGATTTTAATCAAGCGATTTTTATTTTTAAAAATTATGATTTAAAACGATATTCTCATTGAATAAACAAAAGTGAGTCTAAGTTTCTAAAGTTAAGGGTATGTTTTAAGACATTTGACGATTGGGCAATTTTTGACGTAAAATAAAACAAAAGACGATCGACAAATAAGTAAATAAAGAAAATTTATAAATTAAAAAAAAAATGATAAAAAATCTCATTAAATAAAGAAAACTGAGTAAAAAATTAAGATGTATTAAGTCACTTGACAATTGTGCCATTTTCTATGTAAAAAAAAAAAACAAGACGATCGAGAAATGGAGAAAATTTATAAAATTTAGAATAAAAAATTAAGGAACAGTTGAAAGTTCAGAATGCTATCCTGCTAGAACTTTCAACTGTTCCTTAAGCTCGCAGAAGCCGTTATAAAAAATTAACAAATTAAACAAATTATTAAGGCCTGGTTTTTCGATTACAGTTTAACTTTAAACTTCAGTTTATTTCCATTGCTGCTATAGGGATAAACCGAAGATTAAAGTTAAACTGCGATCGAAAAACCGGGCCTAAGTCATAGTAGTCTCAGACAATAAATTATTTTTCTCGAAATTTTTCTTATACAACCCATTGATATTTTCAGACGACCGTAAAGAGAAAAAATAAATATTTTTATGTTAGGATTTCATTTACATATTTTATTAATCTCATTGTTTTGTATCTTTATTTGTGTTAAGTAAATAAATATTGTTGTTTTGTCGAAACTTACAGCGAAAAATTGGATTAACTGTAGCCAGATATGCCTTTTAAGAAAATTGAATTTTGGGCAGTTAAACATAATGACATTGAACAACATATTGAAACCAGCCTGTGATTTTTTTGGGACGGTTTGAAAGCCTGAAGATTGTACTTTCAAACGATATGCAACTTGAATCTTGAAATTTGAAAGTGTCATATAGTCGTCCCAGTTTGGTAGCGGTTTTATGGCCTTGCCAAAAAAAGCGACAGAAAGGCGACCGCAGGTCGGTCTCTTTAAAACTGTTTTTTATAGCAAGATCATAAAATCAATACAAAACTTGGACGACTATACGAGGGCTGTCCGATATTAAAGGTACAAGCCAAAATTTCACTAACATATACATATATTTAAAGAAAATATTTAATACATTTATCCCAGCGTGACAGTAGTTTGAACTTGCCTTCGCGGTAGTGTTGCCTGTCAAGTCGATTAAAGTAGTCCACAACTGTGTCTTGCAATTCCTGTTGATTCGCAAAGCGTTTTCCCGCCAAAAATTTCTTTCGGGGTCCAAATAAATAAAAATCGGAGGGGGCCAAATCGGGACTATATGGCGGATGTTAGAGGACCTCCCACTTCCGCTGTACCTTTAAAATCGGACTGCCCTCGTAAATAAAAAATTTTAAAGGGTTACCCAAACTTATTTTTAAGGAATTTAAAGATATCTCAAAATCTGTCACATTTAGGCATGGAGATGTCTTAACATTTTTTATTTACAATAATCAGAATCAGAATTTGTAATTAAAAAATGTAACATTCCATTTAAAATAAGAAAATTAAGGGCGATTTCCGGTTTAACCGGAAGTAATAGGTCTTTTCGCGGAGACGTTCCGAACTAGTTCGGAACCTTAAAATCCATGCACTCATGAAAGTTATACACTTGAAAGCGTATTAAAATCGTTCATTATTTCGATGGGCATTTGATTTTAACCGTTCCGAACTAGTTCGGAACGTCTCCGCGAAAAGACCTAATGTAAGAGTGAAAATATTTTATGCGGATGTCTTAGGGCATTGTACCAACTTTCAGAATTTTTGTATATTTCTTTCCCTATAATAACGTGTGTTCAAAAAAATCCGTTATCGAGAAGGCTCTGAACTTGCTTTAATTTTATGACAGCACGTTGTAGCTTAGTACGTATGTCGCAACCTTGAATAACTGCGAGCTGTCAATAGCGTCAACTGTCAAAGGCTTAGTTTGCATTTTCGAGGTATTTGCAATGAAATAAATGTTTTATTTCATTAATTGCGTTTTATTGTCCATTTTGTACAAAATCGTAATTAAATATAAAAAGTTACATTATGTTTATAATAATCGTATGGCTACGACGTGACTTTGCAAAATTTGCACTTGACACAAGCCCACTTGATAACGGTTTTATTGGAACGCACTTTATTTTAATAGGCCATTCTATTTGGGAGACCCTATATAGTTGTTAGAGCTCGTAGAACGGCTCTACCTTTGAGTTCTTCACTTTTTATTTACGCTGTATACAGGCTTTTACTTAACTCTAATCATTACAGGTTCACAAGATATACAGGGTGCTATTCAACTGCGATTATACAAAGTGGTCAAGAATAACTGTTTGAGTTGGCAATATAATTAAGAGCATTTTTTATTCGGATATTTGCAACATTGCAACCGGATATATGTTTTGTTGGTTTATTTGACGTAACCTGAACAGCGACAAGATTATAGGTTATGTGAATAAAAATTAGCGTTTTAATTTAAATTTGAAATGTCAAGTGACGCTTGTAAAGTGACGGCTGTCAGTGTCAAGCCGTCAACAACTAAAAGTTACTCCAGTTGTACCATTTAAAAACAAAATTCAGTACTGCCAACTCAAACCACTGTACTGCCAATTCTCGACCACTTTGTATTATTAAACAAATTTTCAATGATGATTTTTGAAAATTTGTTTCAAGTTATTAATAAATATTTTAACGAAATTTGACATTTTTATTTGCAAAAATAAACCGATGAAGTAGTAAACATTAAAAGACTTAAAAAAGTGGCATTTTGATAGCTTCGACGAGTTTCAACGTGCACGTATGCGACAGGTCATATGCCTGTTTTAGACGGTCATATTTTTGTATCAAATTTATTACGAAGTCAGAGAGATAGCTACCACAGTGAATGTTGATTGGTTGATTTGGCACTTCTCACTCACTTCGTACTAAATTTGATACAAAAATATGACCGTGTAAAACGGGCATTCGAAACAAGTCGCAGAAATTTTTAAACCAAATTAGGTATAAATTATCTTTTCGATTTTTTATTATTTGCTTAGAAATGTATACGAAAAGTATACATGTAAGTTAATAGGAAAGTGGTATGTATGTGTTATAATTTCCTGTAGCTACAGCTTTCAACATAGAATCGTGTGGGGTGAATATTTGTCGGAGGTGATGTTATAATGCAGCCTGTATAAAGTAAAAGTGTGAGTAAATATTTAAATATAAAAATAAAAAGTACAAAGGAAAGAAAATTATTTTTTAACAAATATGTATTTGGTTTTATTAACACACAATAAGTTAAACCTGTTGAGTCTAAATAACAATAATTTCATTTCGACATCCAACGACTTTAAGACTGTCACGGTATTTTATTTTTTTTTAGTATTGAAATTTATTATCAAAGTGTTGTATAATATTTTTCTAGTTATCAAGAATACTTGACACTACATAGAACCGAAAATCGAGAACGCAGACAGTTTGTTGATTCAACCTATATAAATCGAGTTTAAAAGAATCTTTGTAAAATGTTTTCGTTGAAAAGCCAGACGATGATATTTAAAGATTTAACTGTTACTTTCAAAAAATTAATTAAACACTTAATGATTGACCACATTCGAGGAGAATTACTGGTCGCCGGTGCTTTTATCGACGATACGCGGAGTAATGAACAATCCTTTTATCTGCGAGAAATGGGCATAAATATCCGCGATAAACATAGTTTGATTGCATAACGACGAATAAAAGTTAAACGGCGATCGGTCGTTGACCCGGCGATTTTTTTTAGCGATTAACTGGACTCCTACCACCCCACCGTAAATAAGCGATTAAATTTCGTCGCATGAAAGCAAGGGAGCCCGCAGCAGCTTCCACCTCCTCATTAACCGTTTCGCTTATTAATATCTATCGCAAGAAAAAATTAATAAGTGTTAATTTGTTCGTTTAAAACTGGCACTCATTAGCAGAGGACCAACGAAAATTCGAGAGAAGAAAACACTTTGTGAAACCAGAAATGGTACATCTACATACATACATATTATTAATAGAGTGTGTTATCAGCTGATTCTGAACCGTCACAACGAGTTGAATAAAATAAACACGAAATGAGAAAAAAACTGACCGAATAAGTAGTCATGTGGATGATAAAGTGCGTCGACCCCGTGCATGTATGTCAGGATATCGCACACAGAAGCTTGTTTATGAATAATCCCTCTCACCATTTAAAGAGATACTAGGCCCGACGAAGCTACCAGACGAATGACACAACAGACTTTACGAATATGTGCACGGAAAGTCCGAAATTCCGCTTCATCCAACAAACCATCCACCCAATACTTTCCGATAATGAAATTCCCGACTCGTCCGCTAATATTATAAGCGGACGGCGTGGAAATATGAATGAATAAACTCATAAATAATACATTTCAGGCTGACACGAAAAATTCTCCTTCTTCTTACCTTTGCGGTTTGACAACAGGTCTTATCATCGCTGGCCTCTTCTCGTCCTTATTGGGGAGTCGCAAGTAATCTTGGTCTCCCAACAGAAAGAGATCCTTTGAAATAATCATGGCAAAACTGGCTCACTGCACTTTCGTCGCTGTCAATCAAGATAACATGTCTGTCACTAATAGAGGAGTAACACGGCCCTGAGGCACCACATGAATCCACACGTGTTCGGGATCGCGATCGAACAACTAACAATCTCCACAGCTTGACTATAACTGGTCGGCTATCGGATCGCGGCGGCCGAGTGCGCGCCGCGCGGCACTTGTTTCACTCCCGCACTTGTTTCCCGCACCTGCCTTCACGCACTCTCTGGATCACATCTTCATCGGCCGTTCGATTTTTTCCCGCACGTTTGCCTCCTGCCGAATCCGATCTGAACCACCAACAACACCGGACACGACGTTTTACCGCGGTCGAATTGGCAGCGATACATGACCGGATTTAGATTTTTGGAAGGGCCCGCAGCTCACTTTATTAATCCACTTTTAGAGTAGATTACTCTAAAGCGCTCGCTCGAATACATTCCATTCACATTCAATACAATCCAATAAAATGAGCTTTTTTATTGAAATTATACAATTCTTAAAAAGCCAATATTATTATGTATTTCAAAATAAGTCAGAAAATGCTTAATCATGTGCAAGATAGTTTGCTTATTATTTAGTCAAAATCTATAAAATGTTCTCCATAAATGTTCTCCATATTAATGCAAGGTCACTCAGTAGAAACTTTGGCACTCTGAAGCAGCACATTTGCTCTAAAAATTATGATATTATTGGTGTCTACGAGACGTGGCTGTCTCCAATCCTAATCCTAATCCTAATCCTAATCCTAATCCGAATTATTTTCCATTAATGGATATCGCTTACTAAGATCAGACAGAATGGATGGTAGAAGAGTGTAGTAATATTAGAAGTAGTAGGCATTGATGTATAAAATAGTAACGAGTGTCTAAATAAAAAACTGGTCAAGTAGGTTGTGGAAAAATTTCCAAACAAGGTCTGTATGTCTTGGATAGCTTCGTACTTTTAGCAAAGAAATAAACCGCCGTAAAGTAATAAATGATTAAAGGACTTTTCTTCAATTGAAAAAGGCATTTTTTAGTATTTTATAAAAAAGTCGTTTTGAAATAAACAATTTTAAAGCAAAATCACTATTAATAAAGAAATAATTCAACAACAAATTTTGACGTTAGATTTGACAGCTCGACGATTAAACTTAGAAGAGACGTGCATGCAGTGAACAAATTTTCGGCCACAGCCAACTTGACCAGATTTTTATTTAGACACTTGTTATATTATTATACAAGTTTCACAAGAAGGCTTATTGTAACACGAGTGGGGTTGGGGTACGACTAGCGAAGCGTAGCGAGCTAGGAGTGCCCCAACGGAACGAGTGTTACAATGCCTCTTGTGAAACGTGTAAAATATACTATTTTTTCTACTTTGCGTCACTTATTGAACAAAAATATGAAAAATACTGTCAAAAATTGGATCTCCTTAGTATATGGAGAATTTTAGATGTAATGCGTGGCAACACTGACAACCCTTCGTTTTAAATAAAAATCACATTGACAAGTTATTAATTTTTCTTTTCCAGCTTCATTGTGAATTCTCTGTTAAATAACAAATAAATAATGAATGATTTTGTAAAATCTATTAGATATTTTCAATTAAAAATTGTCTAAAATTTCCCCAAAAACAGTTTCACAATGAGCTTCATTGTGAAACTGTTTTTGGTGTCACAATGAGTTCATTGTGAACGCAAAGTAGAAAAAAAATATTATAATTCAATACTTGTCTTGTCAAAGAAGTTTGTATCTTTTTACGTTATTGTTAATAAATTGGCTACATTTTGGCGACGAAGAACACTGAAACACGTTGAAACGATTACGGATAAAACATGAGTGAAGCAACAAAGCATTTTCATTTTGATAAATTTACACCAGAAAGAGAACAGTGGGAGTATTATTTCCAAAGGTTTGAAGTAGAATTGGCGATACATGAATTAGACACTCAAGCAACAGCAATAACAAGACGTAATTTACTGACGAAGTTAGGACCGGATTCATTTAAGATATTGGTGGATCATTTTAGACCAGATGTGATTACAACGAAAACATACGCTGAAATAGTAACTGTTTTAAACAAATAATTCAATAAATAAAAAAGAAATTGATCAGAAGTCAGCAGATAAAACAGATAATAGAGTAAATATCTTCTTATGGAACATGAAGAACTATTTGACGGAAAGATGAGCAGGATAAAAGGTCACATGGCAAAAATTCACATGGGCAGCGACGTCTTACCGAGAACATGTCGACCACGACCAATACCAATTGCATTACAAGATCAAGTAAAGGCAGAAATAAATCGGCTAATCAACGAGGGAGTTTTAGAAGCAGTAAACACGACGATTACGCCAATACAGTGGGCAACACCAATAGTAGTAACGGTGAAATCAAACAGTAGCGTAAGAATTTGTGGAGATTTTAGAGTGACTATTAATCCTCATGTACAAATTGACGATTATCCGCTACCTAGATTTGATGATATAACAGCAAAATTGAGTGGGGGACAGCAGTTCTCTCGGATTGATCTTAAAGATGCATATTTACAGTTAGAAGTCCATCCAGAATCTAGAAAATATTTGGTAATAGCGACCCATCGCGGATATTTTGCGTACAAAAGGTTGCCGTTTGGTATCTCTTTTGCACCAGCGTTATTTCAGCGCATAATGGATCAGCCTTTAAATGGACTAGATGGAGTGGTATGTTATTTAGATGACATTTTAATTATGGCCCCTAACGAAGAATTACACCTAGGAAGAATAAAACAAGGCAGCGGGAATAAGAACGCAGAAAAACAAATGTATGTGGATGAAGGATAGCGTTTCATTTTTAGGCCATATCATAGATTGTAGAGGATTACATCCAACGGAGGAACGTATAAAAGCGATACGCGAAATGCAAACACCTCGAAATGTGAAAGAACTTGGATCATTTCTAGGTTCCATCACTTACTACGGTAGATTTATACCAAATCTACAAGTAAAATGCGCGGAGTTACACAAACTTTTACAGAAAGGACAGAAATGGGAATGGACACGTCGAGAAGAGGTAATTTTTCAAAAGTTAAAAAAAATTTTGACTCCAAATGATACTCTCGTACACTATGACGAGAAGTTGCCCATTTACGTAACAAGCGATGCCTCAAACAATGGAATAGGTGCAGTTCTATGTCATAAATATCCAGATAATACTTTAAGGCCCATAGTATATGCATCCAGAACTTTCAATAAGGTTGAAAGGAACTACTCAACTATTGATAAGGAAGCTCTAGCAATCATCTACGCTGTAACAAAATTCAATCAATATTTATATGGGAGATATTTTACACTGCTTACCGACCACAAACCACTGGAGCGAATTTTCAGTGAAAATCGGGAAATCCTAAAAATAGCCAGCAATCGTTTATTAAGGTGGGCAATGCTTTTAAACAGTTATAATTATACGATAAATTACCATCCAGGACGGGAAAACGCAGCAGCAGATGTATTATCACATTTACCATTCCCAAGTATGAAGATGACAGATGTTGAAGAAGTGGGTTTACCAGGAATAGGACAACTACTACACTTAAGAATAACAAAGCTACCAATCACGAAACAAGGCGTCTGCGCGATAAAACGGAGATTGATGAAAATCTCAAACAAGTGAGTCACTACGTTCAAACATACTGGCCTGATAAAAAACAATTAACAACAGAGCTATTACCATTTTATGAAAAAAGAACACAATTATCATTAGAAGAAGGTATATTGTTTTGGAAATATGTATCCCAAAGGAACTTTACAAAACCATTCTTGAAATGTTACATGACGGACATGTAGGTATGTCGGCAGTCAATAGCCAAATTGCATATATATTGGCCTCATCTTGACAAAGATATTATCACATTTGTTAAACAATGTACGCTCTGTCAACAATCCAAAAAAAATGACAAGAGTGTTCCATTGTATCCATAGAGTGCACCTCCAGAGCCATGGTGCAGAATACATGCAGATTTTGCAGGACCCTACAAAAATAAGATGTGGTTAATAATTATTGATGCCTACACTCGTTGGTTAGAGGTGATTCCTCTCAAGTACACAACTGCCAGCATAACTGTGCGCGTTCTACAAGATGTGTTCGCCAGATTTGGGTTACCTAAGTTTATAGTTTCTGACAACGGACCACAATTTATATCACAAGAATTCAAAGAATTTTGTATGAAACAAGGAATAACCCACATAAAAGTAACACCATATCATCCTAAATCCAATGGAGTTACAGAACATGTAGTGAAAACATTTAAAACTCGCATGGATGCTAGTGATCCAACAGAGGATCAAACGTTACGGCTACAAAAATTCTTATTTTCATACCGAAATACAGTTCAGCGATCAACAGGAAGAACTCCGAGTGAATTAATGTTTGGAAAAACATTAAGGACGATTTTCAATCAACTAAAACCAGACGTACAACGTAATATGGAACAAGCAAAACTAAACCAAAAACGACAGCACGATAAAAATGTAGTTTATCAAAAATTTAACACAGAAGAAACAGTTTGGGTTAATAATCCAACAGAAAAAGGATCTACACAGCAAAAAACATGAGTCGTGTAAAATGTGTAGTGTACCTGGTAAAAATTTTAGATGAAATTTCTAGAGTACAGCAAACACTATTTTTTACACTACTATAAAATACAAAAATTATTTTCTCTAATATCTCTCTGCCTTCAAAATTACTCTAATTGTCGTAGAAAAAATAATCTATTTACAAAATTACTCTAAATATTCACTACAAAGTATTAAGTTCTTATAAATCTCTATGAAAGATTTACCAATAGAGATAACTAATTTATCTATAAGTTCTCTGACAGAGAGTATTGTATACTACGGTTATTAAAACGAACTCTACGATTTCATAAATTGGACCTAGTAAATATTTAACTCTAAACTGATTGGACTTAAACACACCAGTTTTAGTGTTTAAATTTTTCACTAATTTTTTACTGTGTACAGCAGGGAAAATTATTAAACAAACAGGACCCTATTCATATACACTGCGTTCGTAAAGTATCGAATAAATTCATTTTCCACGAAATAAACGATTTTTATGGGAAATCCGGAAACAGGTCGATTTTTAATTAAAAAATGACACTATTTTAGTGGAATTTTGTATCTCCCCCTCCAACCCCCTCCGAGTGACAGTTGCCCCTTTAAAATTTTTAAATAGAATGGGGGGTCATGTGATACCTCATTTGGAAGAGCTTTTCATTCTCTATTCAATAATATAAGAATTTTCTTAAAATTCTTATTTTTTCTAAAAAGAATAATACATTTTAAAATCAACACACAAAATTTTAAAATGAAATAATTTAAATGAAATGTTCGAACTGGGAACCGTTTGATTCATGACAATAGTACAAACGTTGCTGACGTTCATCTAAAACATTTCATTTCCAGGATAATTTGATTAATTCCAAATTTTGTAATTTTTTTAAAAACTCTTAATGAAAACGAGTAGAAACTGTAGATACTAATGTATGTAATCAAGGTAGAAGTAAAAGTAATAACACCAATATCAAAGAAACTGTTCAAAATGTGCTCCTCCTATCTCTTGACAATAATCAAGACGAAATTCAAACTCATGCAAAACATTGTCGATTATTTCCGGACTGATTCCTCGTATTTCATTTCTTATTCTGTCTTTTAGTTCTTCAAGACTGTTTGGTTTAGTTCTGGAGACTTTACTTTTTAGAAATCCCAATAAAAAGAAATCGAGAGGTGTTAGATCAGGAGATCCAACCAGCAACTCAATTGCCCCCCTTCGACCAATCCATCTACTGGGGAAAACGTCATCCAAATAATCCATTTTAAAATTTTGTGTGTTGATTTTAAAAAGTATTATTCTTTTTAGAAAAAATAGGAATAAAAAAAATTCTTATACTACTGAATAGAGAATGAAAAGCCCTTTCAAATGATGTATCACATGTCCCCCCATTCCATTTAAAAATTATAAAGGGGCAACTGTCACTCGGAGGGGGTTCGAGGGGGAGATGCAAAATTCCACTAAAATAGTGTCATTTTTTAATTAAAAATCGACCTGTTTCAGGATTTTACATAAAAATCGTTTATTTCGTAGAAAATGAATTTATTCCATACTTTACGAACGCAGTGTATAGTAGATGTGGATGGCATTTCAAAAATGCAAACACGCAGATCAGCTACGTCCACGTATAACAGAATCAAAAGTGAAGAAAATACCGAGTGTACGCCAGATGTTCCTATTAGTGACATGAACCATACAGACCATACAGAAAACTATACAGACCATACAGAAACAGGCTCAAAAACTCTTGAAGTGAACGGTGCTGATGAAAATAAGCACAGCGTACAAGAAAATGACAGGGCAGCAGATCACTCAATGGTAATGGTGCGAAGAAATCCAATAAGGGAGAGACGACTTCCACAACGTTTTCAGAACTTTTTCATGGAAAAGGGGAAATGTAATAATATTAGAAGTAGTAGACATTGATATATAAAAAAAAATATTATAATTCAATACTTGTCTTGCCAAAGAAGTTTGTATCTTTTTACGTTATTGTTAATAAATTGGCTACAAAGAGGAGGCGGTTTGCTTTATACATATTGCTATGTTATTTTGATATTTTGAAATTTTCATCCTGTATATAATTAGTTTAGGTTCATTATTTTTGAAATTGTAATTTAAGTGAAATGTTAAATAACTATACTTTACCTTGGCTTAGTGTGTTCCAAAGCACTGGTGAAATTTTTATTTTACACAAATAACTAAAACACTTTTCTGTCCGATTTAGAAAATGTCAATTGACATACTTGATGTTACGCTTTTGCCAACAACGAAAAGCTGGTTCAACCAGAGATTCCACGAAGTACTCCAGGATGATCAGGAACATTGGGACGACAATCTCACATAGCATGAGTCGAGTTCCAAGACATCCAAGGATGAAGTGCATTCCTCCGAAGTCGAAACTCCTGGACGAGCCGATCATATCATCGTGAAAGACGTTTCAAGATTATCTAAGACGTTTCAAGATTATCCAGGCGTGGCAAGTTCATCCAGGCGTGGCAAGTTCATCCAACAGGCTAGAAGAGGAAATCCGAGACAAACCTCGAGCCTACTTCTACAAGAAGAACGGAGGAAGACGTCGTATTCTTGTAAAACTCAAGAACCAAGACAGAATCCGTCTTTCGAAGTTAGATGCAGTTCGACTGGGCCTCTTCAGGATGTAACTTCATTTTTGCAACCTACAAAACAAGATAGTTATTATTTGTGTACGAGAATTTTTGATTTGTTTATGTTGTGTGAACATTGCATACTGTGGATCAAGTAAGCGGTCGTCCAGGTGACGCATTGATCACAGATAGATCTTTCATATTATGAATTACATTTACTGGAATTATTCCAATATTCGGCTTAACTAAACATGGTGTCAGGTGTGGAAGAATAACTTCACGATAAGCACAACTGCTATAGAATGGCGAATGGTGAAAATGCTAACTTGGCCTCCTCCGGGGCAGTCAATTGGAAACCACCAGAAAATTTTGACTTTAATAGACCTGAATCCTAGAATGCTTGGCTGAAACGATTCGAAAGATACATCTCTGTAGTTGGTCTGACAACTAAACCTGATAAAGAAAAAATCGATCTGCTATGCTACGCTATGGGGGAACAGGCTGAAGAAATTTTGAAGCGATTCGGGCATTAGACTATGTTGTGACTTCACACAATTAAACAAATGTATCGCCAGACCGATATATCCTCTTCCTAAATTAAATGTCACTTTGGCACGCTTGAGAAATGCCAAAGTTTTTTCTAAATTAGACGCAAAATCTGGATATCACCAGATAAAATTATCAGAGGAAAGTCAATCATTAACCACTTTCATTACTCCTTTTGGACGTTTTATGTTTAAACGACTTCCTTTTGGCATAAATTGCGCGTCTGATTATTTTGCGAAGATGTTTTCCGATTTGTTCCGAGACATAGATAATGTTTTAGTTTACGTAGATGACATACTTATCTTCACCAATGATTTCGAGACACATAATAAAATACTTGAAAAAGTTATTCAGCGCTTATATAAAGCAGGAGTGACGTTAAATGAAGAGAAATGTCAATTCGGTCGCAAGAAAATAGAATTCCTGGGACATACTATTTCTGAAAATGGTATTGACATTTCTCCTGAAAGAGTAGCGGCGATCACGGAATTCCCGAACCCCAAAAATAAAAAGTCATTGTTACAATTTTTGGGGATGGTAAACTTCGTAGGAAAATATATACCACATCGTGCTCAGCTCCTAGAGCCATTAAATGTTTTGCTGAAAGGTAATGTACATTATCAGTGGGATAGTCCTCAAGATCAAGCTTTCTCTAAAGTTAAAACTTTATTAAAAGCGGCTCCAACCCTTGCACACTTTGATTATTCAAAAAAAATTATAATCCAAGCGGATGCATCTAGTTACGGTTTGGGGGGTGCGTTAATCCAAGAGTCTAAAGAACAGAGAGAGGTTGTGGCCTATGCGTCGAGGACTTTAAGCGAAACGGAACGCAGATATAGCCAAATTGAAAAGGAAGCTTTAAGTTTAGCTTACGCTGCAGAGAAATTTAAAGATTATGTGACTGGAATAAGTATAACTTTCGAAACTGATCACAAGCCTTTGCTTCAGGTTTTGCAAACGAAATTTCTGGAGGACATGACTCCTTGGTTACAACGAATCCGTATAAGGCTAATGAGATATTCATACGATGTAAAATACGTCCCAGGAAACAATTGATACTGCGGATTCGTTATCCAGGAACCCGAGTTCAAGTTTCAATAAAGAAGACGTAATTTTTAGCAATGAATTATCATATTTTGTTAATTTTGTTTTAAATCAAATACCCACCTCATCCAACATGTTAGAAAGGATTAAAATTGAACAAGAAAATGATTTCGTTTGCCAAAAACTGAAGGAATATTGCTTCAATGAATGGCCAGATAAGAATTCTATTCCAAGAGAATTAAGTCCTTATCTTGCATTATCTGAAAATATTTCCTTTTCACATGGCTACCTCCTGTTCAATTCTAGATTAATAATACCGCCATCTTTACAATCAATTATTGGGGCGAGAATACATGAAGGACATTTAGGCATCAACAAATGCCGAGAAAGAGCGAAACATTCTGTTTGGTGGCTCGGCTTATCGTCACAAATTCAAGATATAGTTACTAAATGCCCCAAATGTATTCAGGAACGTTCTAACCCCTGTGAGAGATTTGTAAAAGAGGAATTCCCTGATCGCCCATGGCAAAAAATTGGAATTGACTTATTTAAACACGAGAAATGGTATCTCATTGTAACAGATTATTATTCTAGATTTGTAGAAATTGAACATTTGAAAACGTTGACAGAACACGAAATCATTGAAATTTGTAAAAAAATTTTGCTAGATTTGGAATACCAGAGATTGTACGGAGTGACAACGGAACACAATTTAGTACCGCGTTCAAGGCGTTCGCAAGGAAATACAATTTTACTCACGTCACTAGTTCTCCATATTATCCACAACGCAATGGTGGAGTAGAGGCGGCCGTTAAAATAGTAAAAAAATTAATTAAAAAATCAGAAGATATCAATCTTGGTCTTCTGGCTTATAGGGTAACCCCTCTAAAAAATGGATTTTCTCCGGCAGAACTTATGTTTTCAAGAAGAATTCGTTCTACTTTGCCATTGCTTTCGGAAAATTTAGGTACTTTCGTGAAACACAAAATTGTGGCTGGAAAAGAGAAAATTCATAAGCAGTTACAAGAATATAATTATAACCTCCGACATAGAGCGAAAAATCTTCATCCGTTGCGTGGCAATGATGATGTATGGATAATTGACAAACGAGAGTATGGAAAAATCATCGAAGCATCGAAATATCCGAATTCTTACCTGATAAAATCACGTAATGGTGGTGTTCTGCGCCGGAATCGAAAACATCTTATATTTGTCCCTGTCGATTCAGAAGATCCTCAAAATAACAATGGAAATAAAAAATTAAATTTTCCAAAATCAGAAATGACTGAAATTAGTGGTTGTAGCCCGAAGGCTAATGTTGCTATTCCGGAACATTCTGTTGAGACAGAAGAAATTTGCAAGCCAAACGAAAATGTACGGGATATAGATAATGACGAACCAAAGATGCCAATCAAAAACGCTTATACACCTGATTCGGATCAAACTGTTATGACGGATGAAATTCAAGTACTCCAAATAAAAATGCACAGGATATAGACATTAATGCCTATGTCACAAACACCAAAGATAACACAATCTCCCAGGCAAGAATCGAAAATCTTTCCGAAAAACAAAGAAACCAGAGTGGTTAAATGATTATGTGCCATATTAATCTTTAAACTCCTGCATTCTATAACGTATTAATTTTATTGCGTTCAAATGTAACTTTTGTTGTTTAAAGTTGTAGTTTCTTTAAATAAAGGGAAGGATGTTGTGTGAACATTGCATACTGTGGATCAAGTAAGCGGTCGTCCGGGTGACGAAAATAATAAGAACAGTACACGTTGATCACAGATAGATCTTTCATATTATGAATTACATTTACTGGAATTATTCCAATATTCGGCTTAACTAAACAGTTTACAATCTAAGGATTTTGAATTTTTCTTATGTTTGGGGTTACAGAGTTTTTTGTACCTTAAAAAGTGTAAAAAAGGGAGATTTCTGGGTAAAATTCATGCAATTCAACCCAGGCCTTGAGCAGTTGAACATCCATTCACTCTCTGCACTTAGCAAGTGAACATTCATACTCTGCACTTAACATTGAACAGTTTAGTATTAACGATTAACAGTTTGTAATCAATCTTAAGCTCCTTCAGAGCAACATTTTGTGATCGAAAGTAGTGACCAGGACATGTAAGAATATTCCAATGATTAATATGGTTAATTAAAAATGCTTGTTCAAAATAATTTGTAAATACATACTTACCAAGATGTAAGCATATTTCAAACATAGGGCACTCTTGATAAAGGAGACTATAATCGCATTTTTAATTAAAATTTTGATTAAAATTCCCATGTACCTACGACGAAGTCGATTACATCTCAATTTATGCCAAACATAAATTGATGTGCATTTACACTAAACCTCTAAATGTACTAACCATTACATTGAACCTATTTTACTTATGTACTTATGCGTATTTGAAAATGTTAATAAACAACAAATTTATTATCAATAAATAATTTGTATGTCAACCTTTAAAATCGAATTTTACTCACCTACTTACACTTCACGTAGCGTGACAAAAATAACCGACATTTTAAAATCACCACCATTAGGACAAATACACTTCAGAACCCACTTCAAACAAATTTGTTTTGCAATACAATTTGGTACCCTGAGATATTATATCAATAAATAATTTAATAACGAAAAGAGTCTTATGTTAAATTTTATGGGTGACTTTGTTATTTGAGTTAATTAATTTCTAATCCTAAAATTTAACAAACAAATTTCATTTAACTCGCAAAAACATCGCAATATGTCAGATCCTCTCTTAGAATAGAATTAATTCCAACCATGAATAGCTTATGTTTTGAACAGTTGTGGATATTATTAAAAATCGGCAGCTTTACAATTGCATTTGTTGTAATATACAAGCCACCCAATTCAAGTACCTTACATTTTCTTAATGGTTATGAAGAAGTTTTAAGTAATATTATTGTTTCCTTTGATTTCGTGACGTGTGTTGGCGATTTTAACATAAATATGTTAGATAGTCTTAGCAACTCGTGCAAAATGTTGCAAAACCTATTAGATTCCATAGGACTAAAGCAGTTTGTTTCTGAGCCTACTAGAATTGGCGATCTGAATTCTACTTTGATTGATCTTATTATCGCTAACTCTAACTTAAATCTCAACGATACTGGGCGTGATCGATCTGAGTGAATTCTCAGACCACTCTTTGGTTTATGCTAAATTTTTATTTGAGTCACTTGAAAAGCAATCAGTCACTCGCAATTATAGGAACTTTTACAATCTAGATTACAATGATTTCTTTGCTGACTTACAATCTATTCCTTAGCAAGTTATTCTTGACATGACTGACATTGATGATATTGTCAATTTCTTTAATCACATTCGATAAACACGCTCCTTATAAAACAGGAAAGCTTAAAAAAACCTCCCGTTCCGTGGCTCACGGATAACATCAGATTAATGATGTCGCTTAGGGATGCTGCTTTCAAACGAGCTAAAACGCTACGCACTGTAGGTGCTTTGAATTATTACAAAACTTTAAGAAACTACACTTTCTCAGCAATTCGAAGGGAAAAGAAAGCCTATTTGAATTACAGCCTGAAACATAGTACTACTTACAAACTATGGAAAGATTTCAATAACCTGAACGTACAGCTGAATTCAAAAAAAAACGGGAAATGATTTTTTTCCAGTTGTAAATTTGGTTCCATTTGTCAGTTAATTGTCTACTTGACAATCCATACATATCTTTAAAAAAAATTAACCTATTTACCTATAAACTGACATACCGTCAAATAATTCTAACCTACTTTTAGTAAATCCATTTTCGCACTATGAAAATATTGAAAAAAACGTGTCGATTTATTTTGACATTTCCCGATTTTTTTGAATTCAGCTGTACATATTTAGTAGAACTCCTAACTGTCAACTGCCACCTCAATTACGAGATGTCAATGCCATCAATAATCATTTTGTGAGTGCGCATAACTCTCTGGATGCAAGTGTTGAATTGCTGCACCATTACAGTAATAATAGACGTACTCATTTTGATGAACTTCTCAAACTTAAGTCTATACCAAATAGTGAAGTACTTAGACATCTTAATTCCATCAAGTCCAACCAAGTCCAACTCTGTTGGTTCTGGTGGCATTAGCACTCGCATGCTTTATCTTTGTTGTCCGTTTATTATTCCGTACATTTCTTATATCATTAATTTTTGCATTCTCAATTCAGTTTTTCCGAACTGTTGGAAAGAATCGATTTTATTACCCTTACCAAAGAAACCTAATCCAATTATGTTTAATGAGCTCAGGCCTATCAGCGTGCTGCCTGTACTATTTAAAGTGCTTGAAAAGTGTGTCGTCCAGCAAATGCGTGATCACTTAAATAAATTTCACTTACTGCCTTCTTTTCAATCGGGCTTCCGCCCTAACTTTAGCTGTGCTACTGCAGTGTCGTTAATCTATGACAACATCTTTAAATCTATTGATGATGATAAAATTTTTATATTGGTTTTACTGAATTTCTCTAAAGCCTTTGACACTATTAATCACAGCATATTACTTTCAATTTTCCATTACATTGGCTTTAGTGAAAATGTAGTTACATTTTTTAGCAATTATTTAAATGGTAGAAGTCAAAGAGTTGCCTGTGAAAATAATGAATCAGATACGTTACCAATATTTTCAGGAGTTGGTCAAGGCAACATTCTTGGGCCTTTGCTCTTTTCTATATACACCAGTTTCATCTTCGAATCCATCCAGTTCTGCAGTTGTCATCTATACGCCGACGACACTCAGCTGTACCACAGTTTCGAGAGGTTAGATATCTTAAGGGGAGTGGCTGCAGTAAATTCGGATTTAGAAAAATTATTCTCAGTCGCGTCTAGTCACTGCCTTTCATTAAATCCGGATAAGTCCAACGTTATGGTTTTCGGAAGAACTAAATCCCGCATCTCTGCTCTTGCCCATGTGTCATTCGAGTGGGTAACTCCACTCTTGCTCTAGTAGACTGCGCCAAAAATCTTGGCTTATATTGCGATACGAATTTACGTTTTAAAACCCATGTAAGCAAACTTGTACAGAGGGCTCATGGCAGATTGAAGATCTTATGTGGCAGTAAAGATATCTTAAATTTGAACTTGCGAAAAATGCTATGTGACTCGCTTGTCTTATCACAGTTTAATTATTGCGACGTAATGTATGGTCCTTTCCTTGATAAAAAGAATACAACTAGTTCAAAACTCCTGTTTACGTTTCATCTTCGGGCTTAAGCGCAGGGACCATATCTCACATACGTTCGCCACAACTCATTGGTTGAACATGGCCAAGAGGCGCGAGTTTCATGCTGGAATATTTTTCTATAAAATTAGGTTGAATAAAGTACCGCAGTACCTACATGAGAGAATTTCATATAGGACAGACATTCACAACTTAAATATAAGAAATAAAGGTTTACTAACACCTCCTTTTCACCGAACATCAATGTTCCGACGTTCATTCTCGTTTAATATTGTGAAATTCTATAACAATATACCATTTTCTCTTAAACTCTGTTCTACACTGCGTTCGTAAAGTATGGAATAAATTCATTTTCTACGAAATAAACAATTTTTATGTAAAATCCTGAAACAGGTCGATTTTTAATTAAAAAGCGACACTATTTTAGAGGAATTTTGTATCTCCCCCTCCAACCCCCTCCGAGTGACAGTTGCCCCTTTAAAATTTTTAAATAGAATGGGGGGTCATGTGATACCTCATTTGAAAGAGCTTCTCATTCTCTATTCGGTAGTATAAGAATTTTTTAGATTCTTATTTTTTCTAAAAAGAATAATACATTTTAAAATCAACACACAAAAGTTTAAAATGAAATAATTTAAATGAAATGTTCGAACTGAGAACCGTTTGATTCATGACAACAGTACAAACGTTGCTGACGTTCATCTAAAACATTTCATTTCCAGGGTAATTTGATTAATTCCAATTTTTTTAATTTTTTAAAAAATTCTTTATGAAATGTAGGAGAAACTGTAGATACTCATGTATGTAATCAACGTAGAAGTAAAAGTAACACCAATATCAAAGAAACTGTTCAAAATGTCCTCCTCCTACCTCTTGACAATAACCAAGACGAAATTCAAACTCATACAAAACATTGTCGATTATTTCCGGACTGATTCCTCATATTTCATTTCTTATTGTTTTTTAGTTCTTCAAGACTGTTTGGTTTAGTTCTGAAGACTTTTTAGAAATCCCCATAAAAAGAAATCGGGAATTGTTAGATCAGGAGATCTAGCCGGCCACTCAATTGCCCCCCCCCCCTATTGGGGAAAACGTCATCCAAATAATCCATTTTAAAATTTAGTGTGTTGATTTAAAAATGTATTATTCCTTTTAGAAAAAATAGGAATTCAAAAAAAATTCTTATACTACCGAATAGAGAATGAAAAGCCCTTTCAAATGAGGTATCATATGACCCCCCATTCCATTTAAAAATTTTAAAGGGGCAACTGTCACTCGGAGGGGGTTGGAGGGGGAGATGCAAAATTCCGCTAAAATAGTGTCATTTTTTAATTAAAAATCGACCTGTTTCAGGATTTTACATAAAAATCGTTTATTTCGTAGAAAATGAATTTATTCCATACTTTACGAACGCAGTGTATATCAACCTTTAAATGTCTGTTCCGTATTAAATTACTCAAAACTTAACCATTTGATATGCTGTGTTCTGCTTCAGACTGCAAATTTCATTTAAATATAGTTTCTAAAACTGATTTCTACTGTAAATTCGACTTTAGGTTCTCTTATTTTAGTATTACATCTTTTCTCTGTTTTTTTTTTTGTAATTGTTTATTTCTGTGTCGGCAAATTATTTTTCTGCCATTCAGCTTTATAAATTGTCATTTATGTTTAATTTAGTGTTAATTTTTTTAAGGTTTCGGAGGTAGAGCAGTACGTTTTTTTTTATAAAACTACTGATCCGTAACCTTTTGACCAATTTTATTTAAATTCATACTAGCTTGTACACTGTATGTTTTCCTGATCAATGAACTATTATTACTATTATCAATTAAAACACATTCCCAATTTTGCATATTTTGAATTGTACTTGGAATTAACCAAAGAATACAACCTAATTCATCAGGCATACTGTAGAAAATCGAATTGATGTTATCTTAACTGTACTTAGATAACACCTCATTTAAATGCATCGACAATTTTTAGTATGAGCATTAGTTATTTAATATTGTTCAACAAAGTGCATATTAGATCACATATAATACTAATAGAGCATAAAATAACTGTGCAAGTTATGCTACGTTGATACACCGTGTCAATATTTGACAGCGAGAGCAGTTATAACGCTGTTATTCTTAACATCAATGATATAATATCATGGGCCCGATTATACCCCTTACGCTCCCAAGAAGGCCTTTCAATGTTTCTTGAGATCTCCTTCCACATGGGCCCATAATAAAAATCATAAAACACACATTTTATTCAGATTTTTTGAGATTCCTTTTGCCTGTACTTTAGGATACGCACAATTGCGGGGTTCGGGAGTTTGCTACAAGAAAGCACTATTGTGTTGCATAATAAAAAAACTATTTTTTTTTACAGTTGGTTCTTGTCCGATGAAATTTGTATCACAAAATCTTCTAAGCGGACACTAAATCGCGCAACTATACACTTTACGTTTCGCAGTCGTTCGACTGCTTCGTCAGTAACTTCCGTTTATCTTTTATGAAATAGAACAAAATATTTTTTTTCGTTGGCAAGGCATAAGTACACATCACATTTTTGGCATCTTATTCTTGAACGGCTATCGCATGGTGATAAACGACATGTATGTGTGCTTTTAGAGAATCGTTTATTGGCCTATGCTCTGAAACGATCGCGGATTTGTTTTTCAAAACAAAATCGGGTTGCGTGTTTAATTGTAAATAACAAACATATGCTCAGATTCTCAGTAGAATTGCTACCGGATGGGATCCTGTCCCGCGCCGCGGTCCTTTTCAGGAGAATGAAACCCCCCAGCGCGAGTCACAAAAATTTGTAACGTTAGGCCACGCTCAAATGGCACTCCTGGTTCTCTGCCATCATAGACAAGTCAGCTTGACATTTTAGCTTTGCGTTGGTTCAGATTTTTTGTACGAATTAGTCACACTAAATTTTAGAACATATCATATATCATATAACATATAGGAAAGGGATCAATTACATTGCAAGTGGAAAGTAGTTCGCTTTGTTGGCTTCATGTGTCAAGCAAGTATCGGATACATTAAAATGTCATATAGACGCTTGTAAGATTGAGTTATAAGCTATGGGTATGAGGACAGAAAATGTGGAGTAGGCGTGATTTTGGGCTAGAGCAGCGATTATTGGCCCGGGGTTGTTTCAAAATTTGCTTGCGGAGTCCGAGGGAGGAGATTAATTGTTTAGTTGGAAAGAAAGAAGCTCCGGAAAAAGACAGAAGCGTTTCAATCTCTCGAACGAACGGTTGACGTCTTTAATTTTGACTTCGCGAGTTTTCTTTTAGTGCTTACAGTCATTCTCTCATTTTCTCATATTTCTAGCTAAATCATTTTATTTCGGTACGGTTAAAACTCAGTGTGTTAAGAGAAAAAGCAATTAAACAAACAAAACCACGAATACGTACGGATTAGAGCCACTGGTGTACCTAAACAAGTGTGCGTGCGGGTGTTGTGTTCATCTCGGGTACGCGGATAGGTAATTTACATTTATTTTTATTTCTTCGTCACATACTTGGTGGTGTAAATTGGTTAAGAATTATTTTAATTTGCATTAATCAGTGGCTAAAGAATCTGTAAAGTTCAGTATTCGTATTGCCTTTGGATAATTTTAGTCAAAATATTTTTATTTGCATTTGAGTCGAGGTTAAACCTCAACAAGTTGCATTCACATGAGTAAAATTTGTTGGTTATTTGTTGCATAAATTATTAGACCAGTTCTGCATAAATTGTTAGACCAGTTCTGCGATTTAATCAACCGAGTCAATTATTTAGAAATTCAAATACAGTGTACTCTTGGAGAATAGTTCTACCCTTTTGGAGATATTCTCTGCCAAGTTGGAAATACGCTAACGGTTGTATTTCGATTTGCACAGGGAAGTCGCCAGTTTGAATCACTGGTCTGAGGCAAATTATATCTGCCGCCGAAACCAAGTGAGCCAGCACAATCTAACCCCAGAAATCAAGGCCAATTTATTGCTCGTTACGAATTTCGTGAAATTACGAGGCCGAACAATTTGAACCACCTATTCATAGCCATCTTCTTAACAGAGTTTTTCTCACACCCTGTGTGTGGACCGAAGTGTGGTCTTTGCCGAGAGATTTGCAGGTTAATTAGAAGCGATTTGCCGAGAGACGGAAAGTGCCAAAACCGCAAAAACGGAGTGCCAATAAAACAGTCATTCGGGTCCATTGCGCCAACAAATTAGTTAGATAGGTTTAGCCGACGAAAAAACGTCGTAGGGTGATTAAAAGTCGTACACTGTACCTTAAGGCGACTGGACGTAGTTGAGAAAAGATCCTACCCATTCGACCTCAATTAATTAGTTTAGCTAGTGATAGGGTTTCCCATCACTCCGAAAGGAGTCCCTGAAAAACTAGCGGCGATTGCTATTGATTATCTTGCAAATTGATCGCCGATGGCGGCATTTTGTATCACATACTTCTCCAGAACGTCTGATTAATTAATTAATTACTTCCATTAATTAAGTACACTGTAGACACACTGTGCCACACTGTGCGTTGGTTGATTGAGCAGAACGCGTCTTAGAGTACGATCTGAAGTGGCAAACACTAGTACCAAGACTAATCTAAGTTTGTTACAGTTTACTTTCGATCGTGTGCGAGCACACCCTGTATAATGCATATTTCAACGATTCGAGCTATTTTTAACCCGTTTTGTTCTGTTTCCCCACTAGGCGTAGGAATGTGCCATTCCACGCCTACGCAATTCACCCAAAATTCTCTTTTTAAAATATTTTCGCTAAAAATTTCAGACCAGCCGAATAAGTACATATTATAATAATTAACCCCATCCTTGCTTTGTGTCGAGTTTGTGTCTACGCAATATTTAATTGTCCAATTTAAATGGTCCTATTTTGCGACGCGTGTATTAGCGGATGAACGAGTTCGAGCTTCGGAATGTGGTTGAAGCCGGAAACTGTTGCAGATGCCAGTAACCTTTACCCTTTATCTTGATTGGTTTCCGCTGACGACTTAAAATCTGCCATTGGCACATTCGAATATCTCTCTCTCTTTAGTTGTTTTTTTCTTTTCCACCGGTCGGGGGAAGCGTCATTGTTTCAGTAATACTCTGTCTGCCCCATGAGCTGCACGTGTCTTTCGTGGAAAATTTAGTGTCGTGTTGGCTTCATCGAGGAGGTGAAAGTGAGTGGTACGGCTTTGTGCCGAATTTCTTTGGCTCATTTGGGAGCGGAAAAGCCGCATTTCCTCTGAGGTTTGTGTCAGCCTAGCCTTCCGACTAAGTAAGTTTTGCGTGATGTTACTCTCTCGACCTGGCTCTTACGTTCGTCTTTCTCTTCCTTCGTTTATAGGCTTCTGTTACCGGTCTTAGTTAGGACCAATTTCCTGTTGCTGGTCTCGGTTTTGACCAATCTCCTATTGCCGATCTTGGATTGGATCAAGCTCTGGTATCTCGTGGCAAATTGCGACTGCAAAGCGACGCATCCATCCGAGGAAAAAGCCGATGTCCACGGAAACGCCCCATAGACGGACGTAACGACGCTACTTAAGCAGGTCATATTTCCTTAGTGTCTGCTGAAATTTTCGTTTCTCGGTGGATTGAATGTAGCCGCATTTGTGCACATAGTTCGCGTACACTAGCGAAATAAAATCCGTTTCGGAGGAATTCTCCGGCTATTGCGCGTCAAGCGCACAACGCGGTTTCTTTGCCGCTAGAATAGGCGACTATTACTTTGTGTCTTTTTAATTAGCTTTGTAGCAGTTTCGGATCCGAAAAATTAGGTATTACCGTATTATGTTTATGGCCTAATTGTTTATTTGAATTGTTCGACCTGCGTTGTTTTTATTTTATTTGTTTTTGTGTGTGCGTTAATAAAATTGTTTCATGCTTTGGACGTACCGTGTTTTCTTAATTTTTCACGCGATTCCTTTTACAAAAAAATTAAGTGGCGCCTGTATTTGGATTGGCCTTCGCGTTTTGGTTTGAGAACCCCCCCGTCCCACTGCAGCTGGCTGGCAACATTGGAGTAAAGTTTCGCTCCAATGTAAAACTACTACTTATCACCCAGGTAGGTAGCAAGTTGAACTTAAATAATTGTTAATTTAATTGAGGAACAGAGTTCTCCAACAACTATGTATTTGCGTGTGTACCAAACCACCAGCTACGTGATTGAAGTCAGTCCGGTCGCTACGATATTCGAAAGTAAAATCCGTTAAGCGAATTCTACAGTACTTCCTGATAACCGTAATTTTGTTTTCTCTGTATTGGTTTAAAACGCAAGGGTTTTTGCGCTCATTGTATCAGATCCCGCGGTGGCTGCGGTAACACTCCATCATTTGGTCGCACAAATCAACGCCACCCATTTTCTGAGTGTAGGCTCTAACAACTGTGGAACAGGCCACATCAATATGTTCCTTTAGTTTATTGTTCCGTCTTTGTACCTGTTTCTCAAAGCCAACACCAAAAGTCGTTGAAGCCATTTAGATTTACTTTCTTTCCATTTAGTTTTGCACAGTTTTTGGTCATTTCGCGATATTTCTTCTGATTTACCACGTTTCAGAGTATTGTCAGTTTTAAATTTGTGACCTTTGAATCTGTTAATATTGATTGTTCCTGTGGCTTCAATACCTATTTTTGACAATAATGGTATAGTTGTAAAATAGCGATAGAAAAAAATACCTTTCGGTAACGTTTCGACCAAACGCAAATTCACAGTAGGCCCAAGTCCTAGGTTGTTGTTTCGCGCTGATAAGTTTCAAAGTCCAGAACAGAATATTTTTGTGTGTGACTATAGATATCTTAAGTTTTTGTAAAGTTTCTAAACTTTGTCAGTATGTATTCTGTATAGGTAGGTATACAGGATGAACCAGTAGTGCGTATTCGGAAGATGGCGTCTTTATTATTGCAAATTTTTAAAATCTGTTTTCGCTATTACTTACGTATGGTATAGGTACATGAATTAAAATTAGTTACAATTGTACAGGGTGATTCGTGTGGCTGTGCCAAACCAAAGTTATGTTTTTTTAAATGGAATATGTATATTGTATATTATGGCCCATATCTATTTACCCGTAAGAATAGATCAATTTATTATAAGAACTAATACACATTTAAATGTAAAAAATAGTACTTTTGGGTATTTAATAGACCAGAATACGCACTATTGTCTCACCCTGTACTTGAGAAATGAAAAGATCGACTTAAGAAAGACTTCAGTACCTACTATGAACCTCTAGTCAAACTACAAATAACTATGTTAGAAAAATTTGTTAAGGTATTCATTGGTTTCTATAAAGATTGTTCTAGTAATGATAATGACATTTATTGACTCTGGTAACTATACTGGCGTGCAATAAAATCGCGTACACCTTCAAAATCAAGTAACAGAGTTTTTACCTATTTTTGGCTTTGTAAACGGTGTTTTGTGAATTTTGACATACAATCAACAATGTAGGTTATAAGCTGAGAATTTAAGATTCTTGTTACGATTTATTTAAATATGAATTTGTTATTAAAGTATCAGGAAACAAACGTAACAGAGGTGCATTTGTTTTTATAAAATAGAATTTATGAATAAAGGAAATATAAAGTTCAATATTTTATCATTTCTCCATCAGCTTCCAATACTCGATTCAATCTTCTTATGAAATAAGATTTCACCAATAATTTTCATCCTGGCTTAATTCTACCTTATCATGATTCAAGTAAAATAGAAAGCGTGACCTCTTCTGTTCTTCCATCAATACTATTTTTTTGGCACTTGTCGAATTCTTTGAATCAGAATTTATAATCCTTCGACTTGCAGTTGACCATAATGCCGGAAGGTTTGTCACAAATAACGAGATCTCCTATTATTTGAGATGGATTTTACTTCAAATGCTTAAAGAGGGCTTCATCTTGCTCATGAGTTGAATCTTTTTAACGTCCCAGAGCTGCTTTTCTACTTACACTTTCTTTCTCTATCTACATTTTCTCTGTTTGTGTAAGAGTGCATTTATTTAGACCATAATTATCCGCCACTGCTATTATTCGTCATGCATTTTCTAAAGGCGTTTTCGGAAAATAACTCGGTTTGGAAAGATTAACCCTAGCAGGTTAGTGAATTTTCGAACGCGAATGTAGTTGTCAGGTCAGTATCAGAATACCCACGTTTGGCCAAATTTGATAAACCCGTCATTTTGTGCAAAATAATTGACAAATAAAATTAAATACTTTAATTAGAACAGATCAAATTATTCGTTAGTACATGTCACACATTTCAAATTACCCCAACTTCAAAAAAAGGAAACAGATCAACATAACCTCATAACAGAACCTAGTAACCCTACTCAATCACTAGAGTTACTTGGGTCGCGTACCTGTACTAATTTTCGAAAGCAGAACAAGTAACCAGGTTTAATTTACGAACGCTTTTGCACGAACCTGACTGCTCCGACTGAATTTCCGAAAACGCCTTAAGAGAGTATTAAAATTGATTCTGTTTGTGTCAGTTCGGCATTTTTATTGTTTGACACTGACAGATTATAAATAAAACCGACTTAATACAACAAAAATTGGGAGTACGCGATTTTTTTGCTCGCCACCGTATGTATTTATTTATTTTTGATTAATGTTATATTAACAGAATCTCAATCCTACATGAAACTACAACGTGACAATTAAATTAAATTTGAAATTTATGCTGATCCTTTATATTATTATGAACTTATATAGTATCTGGTATTATAATACTCAGTCAGGTCTAAATGTAGACGATTTTAGGAGCATCTGACATCCGTGTTTTGGTAACACACTACTAATGAAACACGTGAACCAAATGACGCTTTTATTGCCCGTAATTGATAGACTGCCGGATTTTTATGTTTCTCTCGCATCTGCTTTATTTCTCACTAACAAGCGGTATCTTACTAACTAGAAACGGAACTGTCCAACTTTGACATTTACGCAAACGGGGTTTCTTCATTAATGATGCTCGGACGAAAAGTGACGAAAGTTGTTTCAGTTCTTGGCCGTTGAAGTATTGAAAATATTATCTACCCAGTAGCGAGTCCAGTGTTGTAATATATCTAGTTACAAGTATCTAGATACTGTATCTAGATACCGTATCTAGATACTTTCAGTGTATCTGTATCTGTAACTAGTTACATTGTAGTACTTGGTATCTGTAACTGTATTTACTTACATTTATGTATCACTGATCACTTAGATATACAGATAATTTTTTAAATAAAAATATTTTTTTTTTTTTTCAATATGGTTTCTGTGCATATCCATTTTATAATACTAGAACGCGCGAACGTTTTTCGTTCGTTGTGTGGTTGCGATTATGTCAAGTAAGGCGACCGTAGTGACCGATCGCAATAATATATTTACCAAAATTCAAGGTCAAATATGTATTTAAAAATAACAGATTTACAGAGTAACAAATTTTGCTATTTTTTAACGATAAATTGTCACTATCTTGAGAACTATAAACTTTAGATGAATAAAACCCTATATTATTTTGATCCAATCTGCCTAAGCTATTATAATCGTGCAATAATATACCGAGTACTTAAAAAATGGCAAAACAGCGCCATTGTGCACTATTCAGGGACACCCTCTGAGCATGGAAGAAAGGTTAAAAAATGCTGCCTTAGATTTATGTGTCTGGTGACTCATATTAAACAATACATATTCAGTCAACGTAAATTCATAGGTAATTAAATGCAGTTACTTACCAAATTAATAGCTTGATGGCCAGATCATTTTGATGATAATATATGAAAAACAAGTACTATTTATTGATTTTAAATAAAAATTATTGTTGAACATCATTTTAAATATGTCTTCCACTATAAAAATTGTTGAAATATTCAGAATTGGTAAAAATTTCAAATTCCAATCTTGTAACCTCCATATCTCTAAAGAATCACGAGATAGGATTTTTTTAACATTTTTTTAAGCACCCAGTACAGAGTATTCCATTTAAAAAGATGTAAATTAGAATTTCCACACTCTTACGGAACACTCTGTACATATCTAAATAATTTTAGATTGTACATCTAACCGATATGTATGTTAATGCAATTTTAAAAATATTAATCAGTAACGCCAGAATCTTCCGATCATGCAGTTAGCCCACCCTGTATGTATAAATAATATATGTATGTATCTAAAAGGTATCTAGATACATTTATGCTGTATCTGTATCTGGATCTAGTTACTTTTCAAAAAGAAGTATATGTAACTGTATCTAGTTACAAATTAGGGTAAGTATCTGTATCTGAATCTAGATACTTTGAAAAATGTATCTGTTACAACACTGGTAGCGACATCGAGTATAACTGTGTTGCTACTGGGTAATTACTTATACTGTAATATTATTCTTATTCATAATGAGAAAATTCAAGGAAGTATTTATGTACAAAAATATACAAAATTAATGGAAGAAGTTAAGAACGCTTAGGCCCAGTTGTACAATGCCAATTTAACTTTAAGCTAAAGCTTAAACCCATGTCAGCGATTATTTCAACAACTGTTGTTAAGGGTTTAAGCTTTGGCTTAAAGTTAAACTGGAATTGTAAGACTGGGCCTTAGTTATACGAATAATTTCAGCTTGAAAAAACAGAAATCAAATAAAATACACAAATTTAAATTATAATAAAATACAGAGTGTAATTGTTTAAGTTTCACTTATTAATATTGTAAGTTCTTCATCACATAAGAGAATTCATGGTTTAGTTCAAAAATAAAAAAACTAACCTACCCCTAGAGCGCATCGTCTTTTGTTTGAAAACTTCGGCTCCTAAAACAATAAAACTCCGGCAAAATTCACGGCCACTCGATCAATGTCGCCCATATGCAAATCGATAGCGGAAGAAAATTCTGAATATCCACTGATTACTGAATTAATTAATTTTAGGCTAATTTTTACGTATTGTTAATGCAGTTTATAACTGCTGCTCATAAAAGTCTAGCAATTTACATTGCAATCTTCGGTCATCTTTATCGGTCATCATTAATTAACTTTGTAAACAAATAACATAATAAATGATTTAATTTGTTAAATGACTGAAAAAATATATGAATGTTAATATTAGTTAGTTTTCATTACAACACTGAATGATCTGCATCTGCAATGTGTTTATTTATTTTTTTGAATAATGTTAATTTGAACGACCTTTCGGAATTTTGTTTGTGTAACATATTTTGGTTTTTACAAAACTAAAATATCTCGATTAAAAATATTGCTAAACACATGTCAACTTGAATGTTAGGTTATACTATGACCTGTCCTTTGACCAGCGATTGTCACGCCGCTTGCAGTTACACTAGCAGGTTTCCATCTAGTGTTGTGCTTATTCGCACACAAGCTTAAAGAGTTGTAAGGTATATGGCAGCAGCAGTAATAAATTTGCCTTAAAATTAAGACGCACTATCACAATTATTGCCCCTTTATCACATTTATCCCACTTCACCTTAATTAATTAAAAATAAATAAATAAAAACTTAGAATGTAAATGTTTCATCCTTACTTTTTTTTGCTTACATATCACTAATTGCTAATCTCCGTATTTTTTAGTACAAAAGACACATTTTGAACGTTTGTTATATTATCTGCGGGTTTATTGCATTTATTGTACATAATGGTATACTTCGCTCAGCTGGAGCATTTAAATCGCATCCAGTGCTTCTCAAACGCTTTTTGTAAAAAGTAAATACAGATTTTTCCGGAGTTATTATTGACTTTTGCCCCATACGTATGTCATAACTTCTTTTCTTATGTATTAATAGGGTTAGAGTAAGTGAAACTTATTCGATTACACACTGTATAATAGAGAAATTAAAACAAAAATAAATGCCATTTAAGCAAATTCAAAAGACAAAATATTAAAAATATACAACAGAATAAAAGAAACAACCCACTGCTAATGTTACAAAATTCTAAGCGAGCTGACTAAAAAATTTTATACAAAAATAAAACTATTGCTAAAAGAAGCTGGAAAAGAAAGAACAGTGTATAAAAAATAGGCAAAAAATAGAGAAGAAGTTTAAACTACAGATGCAGAGGATATCCGGTGATTATCCCGTATCCGACCTATTGTGTATTCTATTATTTTGCTGCCGCTACGTTACTACAATAACATTTCGAATAATTCCATTCTCCACGATTAGAATTATATTTTTTTAATATGCTTTAATCATACCAAATCTAGTGACACTAAGAAACTTAAAAATTTGAAAATACAAAATCAAATGAAACTTTTTAACAATAATGAGAAATACTTTGTGAATTTAACTAACATAGACTCTCCATTATAAATGTATGATCTTTAAATCAAGTATTTGCTACCTACCTGTAAGTACTGTAGGCCAGCAAATTAGCGCGAGGGACTGACGTTTCTCCAGCACCGCTCGGCAAAGCTCTTGGAGAAGAGAGGTTCGACGTAACCCCAAAGCAAAAGTGGGCAAAGTGAATAAAATAAAAAGCACCAGCTGAGCACTTTTGCTTTTATCTAGATTGCTCAAAAATTTGGTAAAAATAATATAATAAACAGGGTTAATAAAAAAAAAGGACCCAAACGCGGTCCAGTTACACAAACACGTAGAAAGTTAAATAATTTGACAAGTTAGAAAACTTTCGTCAAACAGATCTGTTCTTCGTTTACAATATTAACTTTAACGAATTTAACAATACACCGCAAAATGAGAATAAAAATTAGAACGCCGCGGAAATTGGGCCAACCCAAATGGGTAATTAAAAAAAGAATAATGAAGTAAATCCGACCTGTAATCAGTATCCGGCGTAATGACACTCGGCTGTCAACAGTGTCGGAGCGCCCTCTCGTGGTGGTTAGCGCCGTAAGTCAGTGTAGTAACGTCATCAAAGTAGCGTCGTCTTGCTGGACGAATCCACTTCCACAGGTGGGGGGTAGGCCGGGTTGCGGAACTCCGATCGGTACAAAAACCGGCAACCAGCCTTTTCCTTACGTCCTCAAGGGTTATCCCGGTTATACCAGATAGATAAAACTACTACAGGAACTCGAGCTAGAAGCCTGATGGAAGAAAAATATACGCGTTATGTTTCGACACGGACCCAAAATGGCCACAGACATACCTGTTCCTCGTTTCAACGACCGGTCAGGCTTTCGAGAAGCTTTTTGTTTTAACAAGCTTGTAATTCCCTCACGTATGTTTGCAAATCTCAGAGAAATTCCAATTCCTTCTTTCTTCACAGAATCTCGTGAAAAAGGAGCACCAAGATAAAAATCACAAATATACGAGCCGTACGTTGGGAGTTCTAAAGAGAAACTGACTGCGAGCGATCTTCGCGTTCTTCCCCTACCACAAGTTCAGACAGGAGTCGTTAGGATTGAATACAGATTTATCTAGTAAATCGAGTGAAATGGAGATATACTGTATGCCTAAATAACAACGCATAATCTAACTGACGCAATATTGTACAACATTGTGAAATGCGACGATCGGCGCGTAGGCCGTTTGGTTGTTAGATTCCCCATTTTTCCGAACACCCTGTACTAAGGGGGAATCTAACAACCAAACGGCAAACGGAAAAATATTATGAATAACTTAAATGAATTTTTCAACCGTAACATATTTAGTTCTTTCACTGAACATTTCATTTGGCAGATGTTAAACATTTTCTAAGAAACTCCAAATATAATTATGTATACTTACGTACTACTAAAGACTGTTCTACCACAGTAGGTAATAGCTATTACCTATGATAAAAGATTATGAAAAATTAAAAATGCTCATGTAAAAATTAGTAATAGTATGACCTTAGTCTTACAGTTTCTAACTTGTTCTCTTTGTATAAGCTGAAGAAATTTCACCGAATATCCGGCTATCCGGCTTGGGTATATGCGGGATATCCGATATTCTGTTATCAGGCCAAAGTACTATCCGCTGCATCTCTAGTTTAAATATTATTCAATTGAAACAAGGTAAACACAAGCTGAACATAGCTAAAACGTAAACGAATTAAGTCAATTTTTTAATTTTTTTTTCTTCATAATTCCAAGTTTTTTTTTACAAAGCATTACATATTGCTACGTTATTCGTTATTGACAAATTTTGTTTGTTTATACTTCAATAACGTAAATATTTTATGTCGAAGGCGTAACCTTTATCTTTTGTTTCACATTAATAAAATCTATGAACGCTTTTGGGTCCTTTGCACGTTCGTAGGTAATTACTTATGCTTATAAATAAATTCTTTATTAACAATTTTCTTATTTGCAACAATAGTGACCCCGTTTGTTTGTTTACGTAACTACCAGAGAGCCATTATCTTCAATGGCGCGCAGTTTTCTGCGAATATGTCTCATTTTTCGCTGGACAAAAGTAACATTTATTTCCCAAGTCTTCTGAAATATTCTTCTCCGCAACTAGTGTTCGTTCTGGGCTTCTCGATCATTACCATAAAATTTTCTAGCGGGATGTGCCCAAAATTCTTCAATATGTCTCGCCTGAGGAACATTTGGGGAATTGTTTTCTTTGGGTACAAAATTAATGTTACTTTCGTTGAAAAAATTCTTGGTTATTCTGGCGTAATAATTTTATTAATACTCATCGTCAAAATGATGTGTAATGAAGTGACAACTCTGTTACTGTTTTTGTACATATGTATTTAGTTAGGAGTTGTATATTTTAATTAATCATTAGCTTTGTTCCAACACAGTTTTAGACTAGTTCGAAACTGTTAAATATATTCGCCCATCGAATTAATCACCGCTTTCAAGAGCTGCGTTAAATGTGATACTTTGATCGGCGCATGCTTCTGACGGTTTCGGACTAGTCAGAGGCTCTACAGACCTCGTATATTTAGGATGCCATTGCGCAGAGTTATAAAGCATAATTTAGGAGGGAATTCCAAAAGAGTAGGGCTCCCCACCACGCGCAAGCCTTTATAAGCGCGCCGAGAGCACGCTTTAGGCAGTTATCCGCCGGCGCCGGCTCATTGAGTCGCCGGTCGTGGCTCCGCCGCGCTATCAAGCCACCGGACGTGGCTTGAAGACAGTGACTCGCCGAGCATTCCGAGCTGCCGGTCGTGGCTCGAATGCAGTCATTCGTCCGTCAATGTTTTGATTCGACTCAAACGCGTCTAACAACCTGTGCTACGTTCGCGTTACCTGCAACCAGTTCTCCTGTTCTTATCCCGATCCTGAGTGGGCATCTCACTCTTTCTTACCTGGTGCGGGCGTTTCACACATCCTGATCCTAGAGTGGGAGTTTCACTCTTTCTTACCTGGTGCGGGCATTTGGCACATCCTGATCCTAGAGTGGGAGTTTCACTCTTTTTTCCTGGTGCGGGCCTTTCGCACATCTTGATCCTAGAGTGGGAGTTTCACTCTTTCTTACCTGGTGCAGGCGTTTCGCACGTCCTGATCCTGAGTGGGAGTTTCACTCATAACCATACCACCGATCTGATCCCTGGAGCCTGTATCGGAACGTATGCATAGTGCGTTGTCGTTTAGTTGTTATTAGTGTCCGTGAGGCACATCGTATATTACCGTTCCCGAAACTTCCGTCCGGAATATTAACATTCGTTTACCAGCCCGTGATTTTCGTTTGCCGGAATATAAACATTCCATTTTGTAAACACCTGTAAATATAGACTAAGTTTGTAAATAAAGTTGTGTTGCTAAGTGATCGACGCTTTTGTTTTCGCTGAACCCGGATACCGACGAGCAAACCCGAACCGCCGGACCGACGTCAAGCAGAGCAACGATCACCAACTACACACCACCCCGAAAGTGACGAACCGTCACAGATGAAACAATATCAAAATATTGTTTCATCATGATATGAAGCAAGATTGGGTCAAAACCCAATCTTGCTTCATGTCATTACGCCAGAATAACCAAGAATTTTTTAAACGAAAGTAGCATTAATTTTGTACCCAAAGAAAACAACCCCCAAATGTTCCTTGGGCTAGACTTATTGAAGAATTTTGGGCACATCTCTTTAGAAAAGCTTATGATAATGGTTGAGAAGCCCAAAACGAATACTAGTTGCAGAAAAGAATATTTCAGAAGATTCAGGAAATAGATGTTACTTTTGTCCAGCGAGAAATGAGACATAATCGCAGGAAACTGCGCGCCATTGAAGATAATGGTCCTCTAACAGTTATGTAAAATTAGTTACGTATTACTTTAGGATGTAGGAACAAGCCCTAATTCTCATGGATCAATAAAAAATTTGCTACGTTTGCTTAAGACCTTTAAATTTTTTCCCAAAATTTATGTTACATACAGCTGTGTTTTGCCGTCACTTTGGGCGACAATTTAATGCTGTGTTCTCAGAGTGCTTTGCAAATTTTCTGATTTTTTTATTATTTTACTTTCTTACTTTGTTGTTTTCTTTCTCTCGGAGGCTCTTCTTCGATGATGAATTTTGCAGTGTGTCTCGTACTATGGTGCTCACCAAAAACGATACGACTCGGCAATTTGTTGGCCTTTACGGCAATACACAGAAGCAACGGCCTGAAACTGCTGTGTGAAATAACTTACTGGTCGACTACGGTCAGGTTCTGGTACCTGCGGCCCAGATGCGACCGTGATCCATGGGATTATTATTGGCAACAAATAACAAATATTATGCAAAGATTATTCAAGAATACTCAATACTGTTATAATTTTATAAATGAACTTTGTAAAGCTGCGCTGTCGGTAGGTATTTTTTTTTAGAGCTTTACTCGATTAATATTTTGCAACTTCTGTATTTTGAGTTTAATAAAGTTAAAGCGTATTTGCGACAACGAAATTCATGGACACGTTTTTTGTGGTAATAAAATTCGCGTACACGTCCGTTTTTCTTTGAATCATGAATTCATCATTTTTAGGCATAAAAAAGAACAAAATTAATTAAGTGAATTAAGAAAAAAGCTTTATTTTGATCTCCTCTAGCTGCCCTTTCAAGCTCCTCCGTACGTAATGAGACACCCAGTATACACATTTCAAACTGACTG
Organism: Dorcus hopei; assembly: GCA_033060865.1. Classification (NCBI taxonomy): domain Eukaryota; kingdom Metazoa; phylum Arthropoda; class Insecta; order Coleoptera; family Lucanidae; genus Dorcus; species Dorcus hopei. The sequence continues at coordinate 46,174,100 of CM065421.1, forward strand.
AAAATAAAGATTTACACCTGTTCTGTTTGAAAAATCTAAAAAATTACACAATATGTTATTAATATTGGTATAGCGTTTATCGTCTATTCTTTTTTACTGTAAATAAAAATTGCGCTGACACAAAATGTATTTTAAAATACAACCGGATTCGCCTTAATGCGGCATTTTTAAGTTTTCAGCGTCTAGAAATTTGTAATAAATAATTATTTTAAGAAAATTATAACGTCAAATGTTTTTTATTAGATAGGCTCGCTGTAAAAAATATATCTTAATCAAAGTTATATTTACGCATCAATAAATTTACGAACACTATATTATTGCCGACCCAAGGTTTAACCGAAGCAATAAAATTACAGCGGACCAGACTCGACGTACCAATTTAAATGCCCGCGTTGGCTCCGCCCAATGTTCATAAGGGTGCACTTTGCTTGCAGGGGTATCGTTTTTGTTGAGCATCATAGTACACCAATTTCTTTGTTGTAGCGTGTATTTTATGTGATAAATTTTTTAATGTAGATGGCACTCGCGAGCCTTCACATTCAAAATTATCTAATGTCACAGTTTTTTGTGTGTGTGTGTGTGTGTAATATTAAAAATAATGTCGTAGAAGAAAAACGTAAAATACAGTTTATTGTACTAATTTAAATAATTAATTTTCACAAAGTAATTATTATTCCGCAAGAAGAAGTTCCGGTTTTAAAAGATAATTTATAATATTTAGGTCGGGGTTTTCACAAAACCTTCCCAAAAGTTTTACTCACTCGTCTTCTATACGATGCTCCGGCAAAGGTTCCATTGCATTGCATAAATCGGAAGTGACGCGTCGTAAGTTCACGTGATCACTAACACAGCGCCCTCATCCGTTTATTCTCCGAACTTCTTACTATAACCTACAGTTTCCTTTACATATTGACGATAAACAAATTATCCTAATATTTACAATTCTAACTTAATTCTTACGTATTTATGCTTTAAAAAATCTAAATCATTTATCTAAAATAAATAGTTAATTTTTAATTGATTATTTCTAAAAATATTTAAGAATATTAAGAAATTTGTAAAAACAACTTGAATTAAATTATTTCTTAAACAAATCTTCCAAAATGCACTTAATACACTATCCTTTAGTTTATTTTATTATTTTCAAAATTATTCTTATTGTTACATTTTGTGAAGTAAATTCTATTTTTAGACTGATCGCGCCACCTATGGTGCAGACAAAATTTTAGTCTATTCCAGATTCGCGCCGAATGAACCCCGAAGTCGTAACATTATGTTAAAGAAATTTTCAAAGGAATACGTACTGTTCCTAAACACCGCAATACGTTATTTCATTAAACTCTTCTCAATTTAACGTTACTCGTATTTATAAGCTATCTTTACAAAAAATTGAAACGCGTCATACAATGATGAATATGGGAAAACATTTTTTTGTGAAAATGCAAATTTTAATCTAATATAAAAAATAACTTTGTAATCCTTTGTCTCTCGCATTTGTGCTCGGTCTTAAATGAATTCCCATGTAATTCTGATTTTAGTTGTTAAACAAATGAAACCATACATGTCTTTAAATTGGCCAAATTGGACTTGCTCCTGATCTAAGAAGTTTGGCTTCGGACGTGCCTTCAAAGAACTGCAAAACCTCCACGATATTGGACAACCATCGGAACTGCTTTGAGACTGATATGTGAGTGTCAGTCTGGTGATGACTATTACATCTTTTAATCGTTCCCATCATGTTTATTTTTCTTAACAAAAATTTGTGTATTAGTAGTAGCAACATTTTTGTTGAAATATTATTGTAATTTCCTTTTAATATGCAAAATTTAATTGATGACACATCACGAACTAAATTACTATTAATACATCAAAATCACAAGTACAAAAATATTTTTATAATAATTTTTAAACTAAAACAACTTAGTCATAAGTAAACATTTTACTGTGTGTTTAATTATACCATATAATGAAATAAAAAGAGTTTCACAATATAAATGAGTGAGTAAATTAAAAAAAAAAGGATAATAAACATAATTCTATTAGTACAAAGGATATAAAATGTAATTCTTTTAAAACAAACATTACCTTCCAGTTTTATCAGCGCGACTTCTAGTCCGATGACAAGGTAATTTCGAAGTTCGCCCGTGCGTAAATAAAAAAAATAACAAATTCATGTTCTGTCTCCGTAAATCCGAGACGTAAGAACGCAGATAATAAGCATAATTACCTTTCGTCAGTCATTAAAATTTCTAATACAACTTCAAACATACGCACGTACAGACGTGCTATAGTTAAGTCTCTAAAGATAGAGTTTAGCGCTCAAGGCCGAGATGTTTTGTTCGAGAAATTTGTTTACCTTTCCACCGGGCCGAAACATGGTAGGACATCATAATTTTTTTTACTACGAGAGCGGGTATGGTTTAGTAGCGGCAAGATTTATACCCCATTGTGAGGTGCCGTTGACCCCGCGTACGAAAGCGCGTTATCGAGCGAAATTTCGGGCGTTATGTAAACATGATAATTTTGGCAAACACGACGACGGGCCAGCGGCAGTGATTCGCGAGAACGTTATCTGTGAGCGCGTAATCCCCGTAATTCGCTTTGATTAAATTCGCAGTCAAAATTACGGAGAAGGTTCAGCGAACCCATAGAGCGTCGTCGTCGTGTGATAAAACTCTCGCACTAAATATAAACTTTTATATAAATAGAATAATCAAGTCGCAAAATGTGTAACTAAGTCGAGCGCGGTTCTCGATCGACGCAAGTTTCGCTCCCATCGGGCTCAATTGAACGGAAAGCGTTAAATAACAATTTATTGTTTATTATCGTCTCTCCGTTGGCGTACTAGGCAATTTGTTTCTGTAAAGATGGTTTTTCAACCACCTGTTCCACCAAAAAATCGTTCGAACAAGACTTTATTCAAATAATAGCATAGAAATACGCAAATTCGAATCAAAACTAGGGTTTCTGACCAGGGAATTCTCGATCTCGATTTCTGGGGAAACTTGCTAAATTTGATCCCGGAAAAAGAAATCGCTTTGGGTCACCGGGTGGCTTAGCGGTAGCCTAGCCGACTTTGTAAGTCGTGTCGCTCAAGCGGCACAGGTTCGAATCCTACCATTAGCCATGGATGTTTGTGATTGTTTAATGTCTCGGACCCAGCTTAAAATCACACTATGTGACTGGCAAAATGAGCCTAAGTAGCTCGGCCAGCATTGGCGGGTACTGCGCAAAGCAAAGATAAAGAAGAAGAAGAAATCGCCTCCCCGCTCAAGACAACTGTCCGCTCCGCACATCGAATTATTCTCTATGAGCGAGTTTATACATTTCATTTTAGCCAGTAGTGGTTTCATGAAAAGCAGCAAAGCGCATGAAACTCACATGTACAGCCGTGCGCAGCTTAAGTGCTACAATTTGACAATCCTAAGAGCTTTGTAACTTTGTTGTAAATTCCTTTTAATGTTGGAGTTCTTTTTTCTATTATGTAAAAATCATGAATTATAGTACGAATTGTTTCAAATTCTCCTTGTCATAGTGCTCTTTTGGAAGGTTGTCATGGTCTTTTTTGTATGGTGTTGAAAATGAAGTATTTTCTCCTTATTCAATGTTTTTCATTTCTTTATTGATAAGTTTATAAGAACTTTGTGAAATTCCTGTTGCTGCTAGGACTCTATCTTTCACTTTCTTCAACGGAATTGAAACTTGAAATGTACGCGGAATTTGTTTTCAAAACAAAACCGATTGTTGCATGTTTCATTTCAAATAACGAACACGTGTTCGAAAACTGCACGCTGTAAAAATACGGCCCGGGGTAATTAAGCCCGACGCCCTGTCCTGTCTCAAGGGCTGGTTTACCACTCAGGGAGCTCTGCAGAAATTCGATAATCGCAGGCGTCATTCAAATGCGCTACAGCTGCACAGACATCATAAAACAAATCTACTGGACGTTTTATATTGTTTTGCTTAGCTTTTGTATACATTTTGTCACGTTAAAATTGCCGATACATGTTCAATTTGGGTAAAGCAACGCCCACTGAATAATAGGCCTGCTCAAAGCAGTGGGAGAGTACCCCGAGAACTTGAGACAAAGCCGCGCGCGCCGCGCCGTTACCTGACATATTATTTATCTAATGCCGAATGTGTAATGCGGAGTCAGAGATGACCATAAATTTATTATTGTAAAATTAAATATATTCATAAAACTAATTCCAACATGTTAAACTATATACTATTGCTTTCATAAAAAACTAGGACAAGACTTTTTAAGCTGTGTAAAACTGTTACCGACCATAAATTTAAAATTATTTGAAATGGTCACTAATTATCAATCATACCTGCAGTAAATATTGTTTCAAAAGCTAGGATAGCTGCTTGCATAGAAAAGGGTGTCACAGTTGACAAACTGCTCAGAATTTCAGCTTTAACAAAAATACAGTTACTGACTTGACAGCAAAGTAAGATTCAAATGTAATAAAATAATAGAAACGCATGGCTCCTGGATTTAAAAGTTGTCCTAGTTTTTTATGATATCGATAGTACAATGCACGTGTGTGGAATATAATTATGTAAACTCACGAGCACGAGTTTAAAAATAAGTAAATATTTTTGTTGTTTCTAATATCTTTAAATTAAAAAAAGAAATAAATCATTTGAAACAATTGGAAATATGAACGATATACCAGAGTTAGCTGAACTACATACAATACATAATAGTTCTAACTACTATTGTCTAGGAGTCGCAGCGAGGACTACTATGATTTTTAAAAAAAGGAAATTTTTAATAATGTTAAAAAATAAGTTCTCTTAATAATTAAATACGAGATGTGATAATAATACATAGTTAAAACAGAAGAGTTACTTTCACACTGCGGTACTGAACATGAAGTGACCATTTTAAATTAATCAGTAAGCCCATTTACGTACGCGCTAACAGTTCAACGGCGAGACGCGTACTGACCGAGTCCCCCGAAAATCTTGGAGTCCCCCGAAATCTCGATGTTCCCCACTATCTAACTACGGCCTGTGTGAAGTGGGCGTTGGGTAAAGACATCAAATTATATTGCGAGTGAAGCATTCGCTTCAGTCTGGTTTCTTTCAAGCACGTACCAGATGCTTTTTAAAAATGTCAGCTTGTACACTTGTAAAGTTAAAGTTAGCAGTGCTTCATTTGCGACAGACGACAGCGAGTGTTCCTGATAAGCTAATGGGGTGTCTCTTGATACATTTTGGGCATCTGGAATAGGCGTAGTTTGAGATTCGAAGCAGCGATGATCATTAGTCGAAGTGATTTCAAAAATTGATCTTAATAAGTCCGGGGGGTGTTTTAATTTTTCGTACTTGGAAAGGACGGACGCGAAAAACGGGCAGAAACGTTCGAATCTCGCGAACGAGCAGTCGAATATTTTAAATTCTGACATAGCGGTTTTGTTTTGTAGCGCATGCAGTCATTTACTCATTTTTCTAGATAAATCATTTATTTCGGTACGGCTAAAATACAGTGTGTTAAGAAAGGGCAATTAAAAAAACCAAACACGTGAGCGTCGCGATGCGCGTGATTAAATCAGAGTGAGAAGTGCGCGGGTGTTACACGGATTACACGGTTTTAGGTAATTGACATTCATTTGTAGTTCTTCATCCTAACAATTGCGTAGGGATAATTAATTAGTGACTAAAGAGTCAGTAAAGTTCATATTACCATTGCATTTAGATAACTTTAATCAAACTATTTTTATTTACATTGAAGCGAGTATTAAAACTTACTAGTGACATTCATCTTAGAAAAATTTGTTGGTCATTGTTTCTTTAATTATTAGGCCAGTTCTGTGATTTAAACAACCAGCAGCAATTAACTATTCCCCACATCTACCTGGGAATTCAATACAGTGTACTTTTAGAAATCATTCTACCCTTGGGGATTTTCTCCGGCAAGTTGGAAACACGCTAACGGTTGTTTTCGATTTGTACAGGAAAGTCGCCTATCTCGATCACTGGTGTGAGGCAATTATATCTGCCGCTGAAACCAAGTGCGCCAGCACGATATAAACAAAGAAATCAAGGCCAATTAATTGTCGTTACGAATTTCGTGAAATTACGAGACCGACCAATTTGAACTACATATTCATAGCCATTTTCTTAAAAAAGTTTTCTCACCCCAGTTGTGTGAACCGAATTGTGGTCCTTGCCGAAAGATTTACAGGTTAATTAGAAGCGATTTGCCGAGAGACTGAAATGGCCATAAACACCCATAGTATAGTGTCGAAAAACAGTCAATCTGGGTTCTTGCGCAATAATTTAGTTAGATAGGTTTAGCCGACGAAAAAACGATGAAAGGAGAGATTTGAAAAGAGGAGCCAAAAGAGCCACTCTCTCAAGGCGATTGGAAGTAGCTGGGAGGGTCCCTACCCATTCGACCTAAATTAATTAGTTTAGCCAGTGTTAGGGTTATTCCATCACCTCCAAAAAGGAGTCTCTGAAAAACTAGTCATTGCTATTGATTGTCCTGCAAATTGATCGCCGAGGGCGGCATTTTGTATCACATACTTCTCCAGAACATCTGATTAATTCATTAATTAACTCCATTAATTAAGTACACTGTAGGCCCACTGTATCACACTGTGCGTTGGTTTATTAAACAGAACAAGTCTTAGAGTACGATCTGAAGTGCCAAACACTAGTACTAAGACTCGAGCTAAGTTGAAATTCAATTAATTATTAATCTAATTAAGGAGCAGAGCTCTCCAACTGGAGTAGAGGACTAGAGCTCTCTCTATCTGTGTAGACGTTAAACCACCAACGGTGTGAATCGAAAGAAAGTAGACCGCGCCGATATTCGAAAGTGAAATCTGGTAAGCGGGTTATACTGTACTTTCTGAGAATCGTAATTTTTGTTTCTTTGTATTTGATTTCAACGCAAGGGTTTTACGCTCATTATACCAGGCCCCGCAGTGGCTGGTACAAGGAGTTTTACCTTTTTTTTTGTTTTATAATAAATAACTAAATCTAATTTCGTATTTTATTTAACGTAATTAGCGCCTTGTTCTTTCAAGCGTTCTTTTACCGATGCACCAAAAAGACCGGGTTATCTCGACGCAGATCCAGATTAATAGCGATCACCAGCGGTAATTAACTATTATCATTCCTTTTATTCCGAAGGGTCGTTCAACTGTAAACAGAATCTAGGGTAACATAACCTTTAGGGCGGCCGCCAGTAGTCAGTAGTCAGGTAGCAGGCAGAGGATTCGTATAACAGGCAGTAAGACTAACCAGCTGTGTGACCTTTCGGAATTCCTCCGGGGTATACGGCCGGGCCAGTTATTCCTTTTGGCAATAAATTTAAGTTGTGTTTGTTTGGGCAGTTTTATTAAGTAAGTAAAAGTAAACAAGGGTTTTAAACGGGCGCGTTACAGTACTAATGTTAATTTATAACACGAAATAATTGAAATTGATATAACCACGTGTTAATACAACCTCAAATGTTTGTTGTGCTCAAACAATCTGTAAATAAATACTTATTTATTATACGGGTCTTCAAATAAACGGAACAAACTTACGGTTTATTTAACAAAAAGAACTTTTAATTAAAAGACAAAAACACTCTAAGGAAAATTTTAAATAATCACTTAATCACCTACGGCACTGAATACGTAAACAAACACAAATACCCCGTCAATACTGCAATAGACTCGTCCGAACGTATTTTGGTTTCTGCGTCGGTGACGTCGTAGGTTCTTCTCTATTTAATTTTACTCTACCAGAAGGTTTTAAGGGTGAGGTTGCGTACAGGCGGTACATTTTAGATGCGCATGATTGTACAGCCCTTGCTTTCTTGGTGCAGATAGTCATACGAGAAAACTTGCGCGAGTTACTGTCCGACACTAATGTCGCAAGTAACTTGCAAGTAAATTTCACGCAAGTTACTTCCATGTCTGTTTACACTATTAGCAATAATTGTCGCAATTATCTGTCGGACAAGTTCTTACAACGTCACAACTCACATTGTTGTTTACATTGTTTACTCGCGCTAGCGTTCTTTGGGGAATGCCTCTTTACGAGTATTCAGTACCCCATATAAAATGACGCCAATAAGACATATCCGTATGGCAGCGGCTCTGTTAGTCCTATGTGATAGTTATACACAAGAAGAGAAGAGAAACCGAACCTGTTGAGTGAGGGATTGGATAGTAAGGAGAGCAACGCATGGTGCTCACAATAATTTGCTTAGAGAGCTTAAAATCGAAGATGCACAACAGTTCAGAATGTTTATCCGTATGACAGCGGTAATTTTGAAGAACTACTGTCAAAAGTGGGAAGGGTTATCCCTAAGCAAGATACACATCTACGTACCTCAATTTCACCTACTGAACGTCTAATGGTAACACTACGCTTTCTTGCGACTGGTAATGTCTTTTGAGTATATACAGGATGTGGCATTTAACCGGGTTTCTTCATTAACGCCGTTCCTATTGAATATATGGAAAAATGTTTTATACAAAAGTATCATCCTTTCAAGTTCTGCATAATTTAAAATTATTTTCAAATATACAGGCTGTCCCAATTTGGCTGTACGATGTGTAACTTCGTTATTTTAAATGGAACACTCTATGTTTTATAACGAATTTGAGATTGTCAGGTTATTTTAGGGTAAGTTTGATAAGAGTTCCCTATACCTAAGTCCTATGGTTTTTAAGATATTAGGCTTTGTTTACGGTTTTCGGAAAATACAAATGTAACTTTTATAATTAAAATCTCATTAACGAAGAAAGTTAGAATGCAAATATTGTGGTACAGTTACAAGCTAAGTGGAAGGTATCTACCGCAGTAACAAAGTTTACTTTTCTTTAAACAGGGATTCAGTAAAACTATTTCCATTTCGACAATTGAAGGACATTAACTTTTGTTTTTTAAATGGAACGGTGTTATTTTTATAACGGCGTTAGATACTCTATAAAATTATCTTTCAATTAGCTATACACTTGCCTATACCAATTACTGACGGTTGAGGAGATATTTAATATTATTTCATAATTTCTGCATCATTTTGGTATAAAAAAAATTTGTAAAATAATTTTAGTTATAACTGTTTAATATCAATATCTGGTCCATCTGTGGAATACTGTGGCGAAGAGTAACTCTGGGTGACCGGAGTAACACTGTTGTAAACAGAAGAAAATGCAGGACCACCACTTGATGAGTTACTTGAATATTGACAGGAGGACGATATGTTTAACCAACTGAAAGACTCTCGTTCAGCAGCGTCTGCATCAGATATTTGCATTATGGCTTCATTAATCAAGCGTTTTAGTTTCCTTTTATTTGCAGGATTGTTTAATTGCCTCATTTCCTATGCTACATAATCTCCAAAAATTTGTTCATCATCTATAGGTAGATTGAGTGTATTTACGGCTTTTTAAATTTCTTCTGATGATGCTGTTGGGCAGTTTACTTTTTTATTTAAGCGCTTCTTTTGTGGCGGCTGTGTTTCGCAACCTTCAGATAAAACCTGCAAGTCTTGTTGGATAGATACATTTGGAGGATTGTTAGATTTCTGTAAAAAAAAGTAATCGTTTAATTCAGCTAATTTTAAAAATGTGTATTTTTTATTATAGGCCTCAATGACTTTAGATGAATGGCTTTGGCATTCAGGAAAGTTTGAAGACAAGTGGAATTTTCCACACTGTATTGGCGCCCTGGATGGGAAACGTATAGTTATACAGGCACCAAAACAGAGTGGAAGTTTATAATTACAAAAACATATAGTATTGTACTATTGGCCTTAGTGGATGCTTCTTATACATTTACTTATGTTGACGTTGGTTGTAACTGGCGAATTTCAGACGGCGCACAGTGGTTTAGGTTCTATAGAGATGCGGAAAAAACTAATTATTTTTGAAATTATCATTGTCCGTTATCATTTTTAATTTATTTTACTTTTTGGTGCATTATGTCTTTAAATGGATAAAATAAAATGAGTGAAAATTAAACCGAATTAAAAAAAAATTATTAAAAATCTAAATCTAAAACAAAATAGAAACTTATTCATATTTTTAACACCATAAGAACTTAGAAACTAAGCCACTGGATGAACAACAAAGGTTTCACATCAACAGATCGACAGTTGAAGCGATATTTACAGTATGTCAAATATTAGAACTGTAACCTAAAACGAGGGTTGCAAGTGGTCGCGCTAAAAAGTATTTTATCACTTAATTAGAAGTCTAATGTATGCAGAAAAATAGGTTAGAACATAGCGTTCGACGGAGCTCAAAAATTATGCTCTATTAAATTTTTTCATAAAACATTTTTCAACAATTCTTCGAGTCCTCTATGTAATAGCACAACAATTGAAATAATTATTTGGTTCTGGTAAGCGCTGAACATTTTCTATGACATAAATAGTTAATTTAGCTTACACTGAACGTATTTCTACAATAAAATTTGCGGATTATCCGTAAATTTCGGAATTATTGCCTTTTAAAAGCAACGATTTTTAGGTTATGTTCGAACGTTTTTATAGATATTTTCGAATGGGTTCTTCTTAAAACGTGCTGATAAGAGAAGGAAAGCCTTTTTTGAGTAAGTGTATTTCAAGGGAGAGAAACCTTTGTACATAAATATTTTTTTAAAAGTATCTATCTACTTAATGAGCAATACCTACACAAATAATTCTTGTGCGATAAGCTTTCAGGGGTAGTGTACTAGCTTGTCGCTTCAGGTGGACAGCGAACGTATTAAGGGAAAGGAAACCTTTTTGTGTAAATTTCAAGGTAAGGGAAACCTTCGAGTGTAAATTTACAAAGATTTCTCTTCCTTAAAAATTTAGCATTTAGGTGTAAATTTATAACAAGGGTTTCCTTTCCCTTAAAATTTACATACAAAAGTTTCCCATCCATTTTAGAAGACACAAAAGTTTCCCTTCCCTTAAAATACGCACAAAAGTTTCCCTACCCTCAAAATTTACCCACAAGTTTCCCTTCCCTCAAAATTTACCCACAAGTTTCCCTTTCCTCAAAATTTACCCACAAGTTTTCCTTCCCTTAAAATATATTTACACATAAAGGTTTCCCTTACCTTAAAATACATTTACACATAAAGGTTTCCTTTTTAATTTAATATGTTCGCTGCTCATTTAAATACACCTATCATACTACCCCTGAAAGCCAATCCCATAAAAATTATTTGTGTAATGCCCAAATAACTGTAGATACATTTTCATGACCAACGCCCGATGGGTCAACTCACTTTAACTAACATATACAGATCCATCCATCGAAGAAGAAATAGTGCCTGAAATTTTATGATTAGTGCTGGCATGATGATATCATCAGTGGCATGAAATTTTGGGGTTTTTACGAAGGCTCAAACTTAATTTCTCTACTTAGCAACATTCATATTCTTTCAATTTCGGAAAAAACCTAATTAGAAAATTGCAAAATAAAATCTATAAATCTAGAATAAATTCATTATGCGTTACCTGCTATTGCGACAGAGTCTCATAATTTGCCGGGTATGATGGGCAACATATTATAATAAAATGTTTTTATACAAAAGTTTCTCTTCCCTTCAAAGGCACATACACGAAAAAGACTTTCCTTCTCTTTAACAGCGCTTTTTAAGAATAACTTATTCGAAAATATTGATATGGAACATCAAACATAACCTAGAAATCGTAACTTTTAAAAGGTGATAATTTCAAAATTTACGGATAATCCGCAAATTTTATTGCAGAAATACGTTCAATGTAAGGTAAATTAACTATTCATATCACAAAAAATGTTGAACGTTTATGGACATATTCTTTACCAGACCCAATTATTTTTATTCAGCATAACATATTCTCTAATAGTGCTGCTATTTATTAAAAAATATTTCTTTAATGTAGTAATAACATCGTAAGAGAAATTCGTATAAAAATATGATGAATTTTTACACTGTCAGTAAGCATTACAACTCAAGCGACTTTAAGGGCTTGTATAAGAATGCAATATGGAAATATATCTAATTATTTTGTCAGTATACAACAGTTAATCATTAAGAATTACTAATTTAAAATCAAAATGCTCTGCAGTATTTTGAAAAAAATGGGTTTTTTCCGCATATTGACCACTGTGCGGCGGTGTCTTTAACAACTGTTCATTAAGTTCAGCTTTAATAAACAATAAGTTAGATTTGCCACATCCTGCTCCACTACCGGGGAGAGACATACCAATACCATACTTTATAGTGGCAGATGATGGTTTTGCAATGAAGCCGTACTTAATAAAACCATATCCTTACAAGAATCAGCCTGCTCCACATCGTATTTGTAATTACCGGTTATCCCGAGCGCGAAGAATAGTCGAGAATGTATTTGGAATTAATGCCAACGTATTTAGAATATTGCGAAAACCAATACTGCTGGAACCCGAGAAAGTTAAAAAAATAGTATTGACAATATGCATCCTACATAATTTTTTAATGAAAAGAATAGCCTCCGCGAAGATTTACGCTCCAACAGGTACTTTTGATAAAGAGGATGAGGAATCACGTTCTATCGTCAATGGAAAATGGCGACAAGAAAAGGGGATGCCGACAGACACTCTCCTGCCTCTTCGACGAGGTGTATACCGAAATTATTCCACTGAAGCTAAACAAATTCGCGAAGAATTAAAAGAATATTTCATGTCATCAGTTGGAGAAGTTCACTGGCAGTATAAATATATATAATCTAAATATTAACCCCAACGCTTAGTATAATCTTGAGATACTTTTAAGATTAAATAGCTTGCAACTAAACTGCACTTTAATTTTCAGATTTTAAGTAATACTTGTGAACTCATTTTTTTTTAAATAAATAAAATAAATACTTACCAAATTATCTGTATTATCCATGGAACGTTTTATAAATTGTACTGCCGAAAAATATGCCCAATTAGATATGTAGATTTCACTTGTACCAGACCCACTTTTTTCATTTTTGTCTTTTTTAGTTCCTGCATAAATTGGCTTCTTAAATTATGTAATTTTCGGGATATTTCATTTAAATTTGTTTCAAGCTTAATGGCGATTGATTGTAAAATAACTTGTTTTTTGTTTCGATTTCTATAATTTACTGAGTGAACATCCCATAGCTCAGGGTTTTCTTCATAGAGAGAAATTAACTTTTTTATTTCATCATGTGTCCACACCTAGACAACCTAGAGTATGGGAAAAATGTTAAAAAAATATTTCTACTGTAGTTTTCGAGAAATAATTAATCAAAAATTAGCCCCAAAACGACGATACGCTCCTGGTTAAAAAGTCGAGAGCAGATGAACGAAATAAATGTTGTCATAAAAGTTTTTATAGTTTTATGATACGGCAGCGTGGCTTCGTGAACTTCGACAATATTTACTTGACAAATGCATGCAGCAAATTACCTGAAGTAGATTATTCCACGCAAGCGATAACAACACTTTGAACACCTGGTAAACAAATCAATCAGTAAACTCATTCGCAATCTGTTTTGAACGTTAATTATTATATCGCGTTGGCCTAGTCACCACTGGCTATGCATTTACCGTGAGTAAATGAAGGATAGAATAGTAGAAAGCGCATGAGTAAACGAAATAGCTACATCAATCGACGTTGCTGATTGATAACACGGGCTACGCTCCGGCCGCTGGCGCCGGCCGAATTCCTACCTTCGCACGCAACATTGTAATATCTCTATTTCACTTCCACACAAGTTTCAATGAGCCTCTCCTTCATTTACTCACAATTAACCGTATACCTAGTCTTGATTAGACCAACTGTGTATACTACTCGCAATTGAAATACGAACACCTTGAAAAAAACATTTTTTTAATGAAATTTTACAGAGATGCAAAGAATTAGATAAGTATTAAATCGATCTAGCAACAGGTACCTAGCTTTTATCAAGACTGCTTTGAAGCATAAAGGAGATAACTTTTTGTTCAGAGACGCTGCGATTTGGTGTCGTACAACAGTTTTCAAATACAATTAAAGTTTTCAAGTACGGGATTGAACAGTTGGCAGATATCGTTGCAAATAACACTTAACAATTAACACTTCTTTTCACTCAGATGTTTACCCGACTATCTTCAAAACAGCAAAAATAACACCTATTCATAAAAAATCCGATAAAACTAACTATCGGCCGATATCAATTTTGCCTGCGTTTTCTAAAATTTTTGAGTATCGTTTAAAGATTAGACTTATTAATTTTTTGCAAATAAATAATTTGTTTTGTAGTAGTCAGCATGGTTTCCGGGAACGAAGATCAACATCTACAGTAATTGAATGCTTATTTTCGCGCATTTATAATAAATTAAATTTCAGATCACTGGTCGCAAGTATAAACTGCGATCTTCCTAAAGCGTTTGATCTCGTGGATCATGATCTACGGTTGCAGAAACTTTTTTACTACGGTGTGAGGGGTAATGCATTAAATCTTATCGGTAGCTATTTCACTAATTGTCAACAGATTACAGAAATCTTCGACCACAAAACGGGACAACGCGTACACTCACACTGAGAAAAATGAAATAGTTAAGTCAACAACTTTTTGTATGTCAACTTTTTGTGCGTTGACTTAAATAAAATGTACTTGTTTCAACGGTAATATTCTTAACTGAACATCTTGGAAATTGTTGAAGTAACACTAAAAAAATGTTAAACTATTACGTTTGACTGAACGATGTAAATGTTTTCCTTAAAACGAAAGTGCTTAATATGTTAAATCAAAAAGTTGAAATTTCAAAATGATCGTAAAGTGCTGTTGCTTTTATGTGTCTGTTTTGATTTTTTATTTAACGTAATAAATGTTAAGTCAAGTAAAAGCGAGGGTTAATTCTCATATTAATAAGCTATCGAGTTCCAGATGGCGCCTGCTAAAACTTCACGTATATTTACTGCCTGTCCCAGCATAACCTTGTTGTTCGACATCGTTTCTTAAACGGATAAGTCATTCATATTTCGAATGCGTCCGACATTATAAAGTTCGTTGAGGTTTATTCAGCTCCTCTTGTCACCTCAACAAAGGTTGAAGGGTTATCTTACTTTGGCAGTATCGCAAAGAGGGGAACATTTAATTGATGTTTCCCTAAACGATAGTCTAGATTGAATTGGACTCTACGCTTTTATTAGCCGTACTGAAAAATTACTTTAAATATATCAAAAATATAATTTTAATTCCCTAACAGCGTTCAGACAAATAAAATATTTAGCAATTTTAACAATCTAAAGTTCTTGTATCAATCTTCATGGGCATTAAAGCAACTAGAAAGATGTCTTCATTGTATGCTTGCCTCAAACAAAATATTGAGTTGATTCAATCTAAAATATTTAACATTTTTTGACTGTTGGTTCAATGACCACGCGTGATTGCTAATAGGTAAACGAAAATTACTGTTAACTGAGCGTGTTTTTGGTTGACTGAAGAGTTTATTTTTCTCAGTGCACAAGTCACGAGCGTTAATCGTGGAGTGCCTCAGGGTTCACTTTTGGGCCCACTTTTGTTTGTCATATTCATGAATTAAAACGGAAAAGTTTATGCCAGGACACTTTGGTTATACTGTCCTGATGAGGTCTAATAAGACCGAAACGTACGTCGACAGTTACTTTTCCTTGCCAGTTAAGCCATTAATTACCTTTTATTATATTCATGAATGATATCCAAGCTAATGTGAGTGCACCGCTGACTCTTTATGCAGATGATACCAGCGCCTGCGTACATGCGGACAATGAGCCAGAATTAATAAATAAAATGGAAAGTATTCTTCTTGAATTGATAAAGTGGTTTCGTTATAAATTACTAAAATTATATACTTACAAATTATATACTTACAAATTAATGTAGAAAAAACCAATACATTTTTTTTTCCACCACCAAGATATTATCTAAGCTTTCAGTAAATTGCGAAGGCATAAAAATTGAAGCGGTAGAGACGTGTTTGCTATTGGGATTAAAATTAGACGGAGAATTATCCTGGAATGAGCATATTGATATCTTAAGTCGGAACTTATGTAAGTCTATATTCGCGCTTCGATGCATGAAAAAACTTTGTAGCAAGAAAACTACTTAATATTTATTTCGCCTATTTCGATTCGGTTGCTAACTATGGGCTTTTATTCTGGGGTAATCCTCACTCGTTGCATTCTATTTTAATTCTATTTTATTGTTACAAAAACGTGCCATCCGTGCAATGCAGGGTCTTGGTCCACGAGAATCATGTAGAGAACATTTTCATAAATTACAAATTTCAACAATTTTGAACACCTACATTATCAAATGTTCAATATATTTATACAAACGTCGTGCTACGGTAGTGTCTGGTTTGGATGTTCACGAATATGGAACACGGAACAGAGACACTATTCGACACGATATACCACAAACTTTTTCCTTTATCAGAGTAGGTATCTGTTACGGTTTGGCTGTCTTCAATATCCCATACGGACTAATAAGATTATCTTACGTATCGTGGTCACAATTTTATTTTAATCTTTTAATTACAATTCAAAATTGAACTCTTGTCTAATGTAACAAAACTCAACTGTCTCCTTTTTGTTTTCTTGCCTACTCTATCATAACATTTCCTCCCCCTTCAGTTTTCAACTGCCCGGTGAGAAGCGTACTGGAGGACGTCTAATTCTCGTTGAACGTCTCTGCCTTAATTCATCACTTGGAGATGTAGGTTGGTTTTGTGGATTGTCAGTTGTGTGTTCCTCGTTTATTACTTGGTCTTGATACCCATTCTCGTTTATTGGCGTATTATGTGCAACCACTTTCATTCACTACAGGTCTCTTGATTATCAAAAAGTCATCCACTGTTCTGATTTCCGGTTTGCGCGAAATTCCGCATTTACGCATTTGATTCTGGTGTCGCCGCCAAATTCGATTTGCCGACATCCACCTCGTACATGATGCGACCCAGCTTGCGTACAACTTACCATTGATCCAAGGTGATCCATGAGACCTGAATGTTTTTGTGAGAACTGAGTCACCAATTTCGAATTTTTAAGTATGGTGAATGTTTTGTAACGACGTATGACGAGTCGGTAGCATTACTGCTAGTTGCGTTCGAGGTTGCCGCCCATGAAGTAGTTCGGCTGGTGATTTTCCAGAGTCTGGGTTAGGGGTTGTGCGATAAGTGAACAAAAATTCATCTACTGCATGCATTTTGCTCTTTTCTCCCTCCCAAGAAATTTTCAACATCGCTTTTTTAAATGTGCGTACCAGTCGCTCAGCTTCGCCGTTCGAGGCAGGGTGGAAGGGAGCACTTGTTAAATGCTCGATTCCACGTGCAATACAAAACTCCTCGAAGTTTTGCGATGTAAATTGAGTACCGTTATCCGATACGATTACTTCTGGAAGTCCTTCAATGATAAACATTTTGCTGAGTGCAGTTATCGTCGCTTCTGTTGTTGTTGTGTTCATCGCACAAACGTAGGGAAATTTTGAGTAGGCATCCACTGCAATTAACCACTGCTTATCCATGAATGGTCCTGCAAAGTCGATATGTATCCGTTCCCATGCTCGTTCTGCTTTCGGCCATGACTGATATTCGCATGCTGGACTCGTTTGATTAGCGCAACAGGAGTCGCAAGTTTTCGTGATTTCTTCAATGTCCTTATTTACTCGAGGCCACCAGCAGTAACGCCTTGCTAACTGATTCATTCTTTCGATGTCAAAGTGCCCATGGTGAAGTAATCTGAGCACGTTTTTTTTTAATCGACTGTGGCACAACAACTCTTGTCGTGTTGGTCTACCATACCAAAACACCGTTGTGCACTGTCAAATCCATTCGTCGCTAGAAGTACGGTTTTATTGCTTCATTTTTAATCGAAAATTTCTCTGGCCAACCATTTTCTACGAATCGTTTTACGTCTTTTAGGATGACATCTTTGGCCGTTTCCTTAGCTACCAGTGTTGCATCGATTGGAAAATCGAGAAGTGCCTCTTCATTTTCTTCAGTAACTTGTAAACATGAGGCTTCAGAGTTGTCGAAAAGTTTGTCTGGTCCGACAGGAAGTCGAGAGAGTGCATCTGCATTTGCGTGTTTGTCTGTTGCTCGGTACTTAATAACAAAATTGTATGACATCAACAAAATTGCCCATCTCTGTATGCGTTGAACAGATAATACTGGTAGTTTTCGATCAGGTGCAAATATTGTGACCAACGGCTTATGATCTGTTTGTAATTCGAATGGTCGTGAGAGTCCATATAAATATTGGTGAAATTTTTTAACACCAAAAATGATCGACAGCGCTTCCTTTTCTATTTGCGAGTACTTTTGTTCGTGTGAATTCATTGTTTTCGATGCAAATGCTATTGGTTTTTCTGATCCATCTGGAAAACGGTGCGACAACACTGCACCAATACCATAACTTGAGGCATCCGTCGCCAATACTATCGGTATTTCTGGATTGAAATGCACTAGCTGCGTTGCTTCGACGATGCTGCTTTTTAATGCCACAAATGCATTTTGCTGAACTTGACCCCAATTGAAAGGCGTTTCCTTTTTTTCGTAGAGCATTTAGAGGAGCTGCAAGTTGTGAAAAGTTGGGAATGTTTTGTTATAGTAATTGACTTTTCCCAGAAAAGATTGTAGCTGTAGTAAGTTCTGGGGTCTGGGCAGTTCACGAACTGCCTTGATTCCTGAATCTGATGGTCGAAGTCCATCTTTAGAAATTACATTCCCCAGGTATTCAACTTGATTCTTGAAGAATTCGTATTTTTTGCGATTGCACCGTAATCCGTTTTGTTCCAATCGGTGGAACAATTCCTCCAATGTCCGCAAGTGCTGTTCTTCATTTTCACCTGTGACAATGATGTCATCAAGGTAATTTGCGCAACCATTGAGACCGGTAATAATTTGTTCTATAAATCGTTGAAAAATTGCCGGAGCGCTAGCAATTCCAAATGCCAGTCGCTGATACTGGAATAGTCCATACTGAGTAGTGATGACAGCCAACTGCTTTGATGCTTCGTCCAATTCAATTTGCAAGTATGCATCTGATAAGTCAATCTTCGAAAATTTTTTTCCGTTCTGCAGTTTTTGAAAAAGCTCTTCCGTCTAGGTAATGGATATTGTTCAATGTCCAACTGAGGGTTTATCGTCACTTTGAAGTCACCGCATATTCGCAATGAGCCGTTTGGCTTGACAACCACCACGATAGGTGCTGCCCACTTGCTTATTTGTACTGGTTTTACGATGCCATTTGCCACTAAACGATCAATTTCAAGCTTGACCGCCTCTTTTTGTGCGAATGGAACAGGGCGCGGTTTGTGCGTTCGAGGAACTGCTCCATCTTTTAGGTATAAGTGTGCTTTGAAAGTTTTACACGTACCCAATCCTTCTGCAAAAACGTTTTGATATCGGTTGCAAATTTTTTCTACTCGTCCTTGTCTTTCCCTTGACTCTGGGGTCAAAACCGGTTCAATTATACAGGGTGTTTAAAAAAAACGTTCGGATACTGTAATCATGAATAGTACTCGCCAAGAGAAACCAAAAAGTCTTATAAGTATAGGTCCGCAAATAATTTTTTTCAAAGATAGAGTTGATTTTGCATTGAAGTTAAAAAATTACATTATTATGAAGAAGCAAACAGGAAACATGTGATTATCTAGACACAAAAAATAATTAAAGTAAATGTCTACCTCTCTCGCTTCGTAGAAAAGAAGCTATCATTCTTTCGAATAATCCTTGATTTTGTCGAAAGGTTTAGCAGTTATGTTCTATTCGCTGCTGCAGCTCATTTACGTTATTAACGGGTCTTGATTACACCAGAGATTTTAAATATCCCCAAATGCAGAAGTCTCATGGGATTAAATTAGGAGATCTAGGTGGCTTCAATCACGTTTTCCAAGAAAAATAAAAACGTTTCGCTATCGTTGTAAGAAATTTCTTAAATGCAACGTACAACAATAACTGGATAGGAAGAGGAGGCCCAGTGCCGTGGCCACCTAGATCTCCTGATTTAAACCCACTTGATTTTTGCATTTGGGGATATTTACAATCTCTGGTGTATTCAAGACCCGTTAATAACTTAAATGAGCTGCAGCAGCGAATAGAACATAACTGCCAAACCATTTAAGAAAATCAAGGACTATTCGAAAGAATAAGAGCTTCTTTTCGTCGAAGATGTGAAGCCTGTGTGCAAGCGGGAGGTGGACATGTAGAACATTTTCTTTAAATATTTTTTGTCTACATAATCACACGTTTATTGTTTGTTTCTTTATAATAATACAATTTTTTAACTTCAATGCAAAATCAACTCTATCCTTGAAAAAAATTATTTGCGGACCTATACTTACTAAGACTTTTTTGTTGCTCTTGATGAGTACTATTCATGGTTACAGTATCCGAACGTTTTTTTTAAACACCCTGCATTTACAATTTCCACTGGTGCTTCGTTTTCGTGAGAAATTTTTAGTCCAAAAGCGTTAAACCATGTTGCACCGAAAAGGTTTGCTCCTTTTGGTGAGTCTGCGATCAATAATCGCAAATTTCGAACCATGTTATTCAATTTGACCTGTACCATGGTCCATCCTTTCAGAGGAACGTCCATCTTTCCATAGCTCTGAAGTTGTGCACTTGGCTTGTTTAGTTTTGGTGATCCGATTGCTTGGTATCCTTCTAGTCTTACAATGCCGCTTGAAGCACCAGTGTCCAACAGGAACTTCATTTGTTTCCCATTGACCGTAATATTCACTACAAATCTATTGTGATCGTTTTCTATATTCATCACATGCACCGTTTCTGAAGAGTTTTCCTTCTTTTCAGTTTGATTCACCACTGAATTTCGTCGTTTTCGGTTGTTCCAATGACTGTCCTTTTTCTGCATTTGAGTTCCGCTGTTTTGCCTAGTTGACATACATACAATCGATATATGTCCGACTTTGCCACATGTATAACAAGTGCTCTTCAAATGATTGCACTCAATTCGCTTGTGCTTAATAAAGCACTCTGGACAAGATTTATAACGTTCAAATGGAATCGATTTTGCCGATGATGCACGATTTTGTTTGTCTGCACGAGTTAATGAGTTTGATCGTGGTCTGTTTCCTTTTCGATAACTGGCGCTCATTTGATTAGCCTGCAAGAAGTCCAAGTCCTTTCCCATTAGCGTTTGATTTGCTGCGTTCGTCGATTCAAAAAGTGCTGCAGTTTTTTCTAGCATTTCCAGGGTAGGATTCTTTTCTGATAACGCCGATTTTCGGACGTAGTCATGAGGTGTATGGCGTAGTACCATATCTCGAATGTTTTCGTCAACCAAGGTTTGTCCACACCCTTCCTTTGGACATACAAATTCGCAGTCCGTCGCCAGCCCACGCATTTCAGTGATCCATTCTGCGTAGGTTTGATCAGATTTCTTTCGAGAAGCCCAAAATTTGTGACGTGCAACCACAACGTGCGTATGTTGCTTAAAATGGCCCGTTAATTTTGTCGTTAGGTCCATAAAAGTTTTGGACTTTAAGTCATCCGATCCATAAAGTTTCTGTAACAGCTTGTAGATGAATGTGCCGACCCAAGATAAGAAATATGACCGCTTGTCATTTTCGTCTGTCACTTTATAAGCGTCAAAATGATGCTGGAGTTGCTTGTAATACAAGTCCCATTGATCCGAAACTGGTGTGAACTGTCGAAAGGAGCGAACGTTTACAGAAGTGACTGCTGTCTTTGCTGCGTCACCACTCCCTTGATTTGTCGTTTGGTGTTTTCCAAGGAGAGCCTCAATCCATTTGCGTTGTTCGAGCTCCCTTTTTTCTTCCCTTCGCAATTGGTCCTCGCGATCCTGTTCACGCTGAGCACGCATTTCATTCATGAAAAGCTTAATCAATTCGGTCGATTCACTTTGGAGCGAATGCAGCATGCAGGGAAATTCATTTCTAAGATTTTCTTAAATTATTTGCTCTTTTTGAGCAAAACAGTAGAATCCTAGCGATAAGAAAAGGTGCGGAATCATGAAATTCTATAAAAGTATGCTAAAATATTGATTGAAAGTTAAAAAAGAACATCTACAATTCCGTCATTTTTCAGTAAATTTTGTGTAGAAGTTTGCTCAGTATTTACTAATAATACAGTTAAAGTTCCAAAAAGACTAAAAATTTTGTACATTTGAAGATTAAAACATAAAAAGATACACAAGTATTAACGCTTCTCGTTGTGTTCTTTACGTATTTTGCGTATTTTGAAATGGAACTAACTTTGTTGACACGATTACTATGGTGAATTTATATAAAGTTTACGTTAAGGCCGCTTTACACGATGCAATTTGAATTGCAGCAAGGCGCCCGCCCTGAAGGCCGCTTTACAGTTCACAATTTTCATTGCCAGCTATAAATAATTGCAGCAATGAAGAATTGAACAATTTTTATTGCGGAACACTTTACAGATGGCAATAAAGATTGCTAATGAATCAAGCATCAAGTTTACAACATACTAAAAAACAATCATTTTATTAAATTTGTTTGTGTTAAGGTAGCAATGTATTCCAACAATTGTTGGAAAAAATAAGTGCTGCTCTGTGCATACTTATTGCAAGTTCGGCATTAATGGTAGAAAATCGCCGTTGCAATACAAGAAAAATAGGTTCGGAGCTATTTTCTGCAATGCAATGAAAAATTGCCACAGTTGATCAAAATGTAAATAGTGCGCATGCGTGCAATACAAATCACCGCAATTATTTATTGCAGGCAATGAAAATTGCGCACTGTAAAGCGGCCTTAAGAATCCCAAGAGTTAATTTTTTTTTTCATCTAATGTCCCCAAGCTCATAGAGCTTGTTGGGGTATTGGCGACTGCATAAAAACGAATGCAACCCTACTAATATCCAACCCAACCGTAATGGGTAACTTCCAAGAACAGCCAGGACCTATCCGCACCCAACTTCTTCAATATTGTCCAATTTTAAGAGAAATTTGCACTCAAAAAATCTGCGCATTGTGAATCAAAGTGTGTTCTATTGCAATTTTACATTCGTATCTGAGAAGTAGTTATAGTAAAAAATGATCAGCTTGTTTATTTACCTACCTTCAGACACTACGACCGGTATTCATAGTTAGTTCTTAAACTTAAGAGAATCTTAAGCAGTGTCTTAGGTCCAGTTGTACAATGCTAGTTTAAATTTAAGCTGAAGCTTAACCCTTAACTACGATTATTTCAACAATTGTCGTGAAGGGCTTAAGCTTTAGCTTAAAGTTAATTGGAATTGTACAACTGGGCCCTAGACAGATTTTAAGAAAATCTTAAGCATTTGCTTGAAATCTAATGGTCGTTTGCACCAAATACTTAAGCTTAGCTTAAATTTAAGTGGTGACATTTTTAAGTTCCACAGCATTGTGTAAGACATATTCTAAGTGACCCCTAAAGTTAAGTTGAGCTTAAATGCTTGGTGCAAATGGCCATTAGGGCAGTATTCATAGTCGTGCCTTAAGCAAGTGTTTAAAATCATTTTTCGTAAGTTTGTCTTATATATAAAAAAAAATTCTTCGTTATTCCACCCCTTCAAGAACAGTTTGGAGCACCTTTGAGGCAACTGTGAAACGTATTTAAATAAGGTCGCCTTACTTAAGTTAAGACTTCAAACAAATGCTTAAGATTTTCTTAAAATCTGTTCTAAGACATTGTTTAAGATTTTCTTAAGTATAAGAACTGACTATGAATACTACCGGCCTAAGGGCAGTATTCATAGTCGTGACTTAAACAAGTGCAACAATTTGAAGAGAATGGATCCCACATACATTTTAACAAGTCGAAAATACGTTGAAACAATAAAAAAATTCACCATAGCAACGTATTAATAAGATTTATTGAACAGTTTGTCTTTATAAATTTCATTGTTAAAAATTAAAAATAGGTTCCCAATAGACGAAAACAGCATCTTAGATCTTAGCGCACTTCACCAGCGACCTTTCTTCTTCTGGAGCAAATATTCTCTGCTTCGATTGATCATAAATCTACGTGAAGGAATTGACATTAGTAAATTTCCAAGTGTTATTCCGTTTTTAAAACGGAAAGATGAAGGATATAAGCCCAAAAAGTCGCTCCTATAGTAAGCAGTAGATTATGATATTATTAGTTAATAGTTATAGCGTATGTAATATTAGCTTTTGTTCGCGGAAACATTTCGAACCAATTCAGAACGAGTACGGAACTAATTCAGGATTGTCGTAGTGCGCATGCTCGATTATGAACCGGTTCGGGATGTTTATTTACCGCGAACGATTTCGGAACCAAGAATGAGAACTCTGAATTGTTAACTCTATAAATGACGATAAATGATCTGACATTATGGCCGTACTCTAAAAATACATGTTTTATTAAGTGAAAAGTAAAAACATTTTTTAATTTACTTAACAATTACAATTCTAATCAATATCAAATTAAACCTAAATTAAACTATCACAAAAAAACTACAAGAGAAACCCAAAATAAAAACAAAAACAATCGTGAATATAGCCCCGCAAGCTGCGAATATAGCCACACTGTCACTATACATTAAATTGCGCATGTCTCGAACTTACGGTTCTTGTTGAATCCCTAGAACCAGTAGAACTAGTTAAGAATCGATCTCGAACCGAATCTGGCTGACCCGCGAACACAGAACTGTAACTAGAAGTTCGGAATTTTGTGATCCGCGAACGTCATTATTTCAACTGCGCATGCGAATAGTCCCGAATTAGTTCTGAATCCTTACCGCGAACAAACCTATTATAATGTAAATTCAAATAAACGGATATTTTTGACAGAACTGAAAATAATAGTTATTTGTATCACAAGGCCAGAAACTGTCATTTTGCAAGTGAGAGCACTTGCCGTGTGATACACACTATTTTTGGTCCGACCTATTTTAAATTGTCTGAAAAGTTCAAAAAATCAAACCCCTTGTCATTTATGAAATGTCAACCACTGGATGTAAACGGATAACCTATACTGCCAACATTTGGTAAGTTTCTTGATGGCCTAGTGCGTCAATAAGGCTGTTTCGGACGATTTTGACGAATGTAACATCAACATTTCTGGCCGGAGGACCGAAAAATTACTTAATTTTACTAGTTCCATAAAGAGGTACTTTACGGCCGCAAAACTGTACCTTAAACAGAACTTTAAAGTGCAGTCGTACATAGGCCCAGTTTCATAATCGAATATAAAGTAGACTTTAATTAAAGTCACTATCATATGTCAGAACAAATATGAATACACATTTGTTTACACATCTGAATGTGACTTCAATTTTAAAACCTCCTTTAAATTCCATTATGAAACTGGAATAAACATTTAATGAAAATGTGATTTCAAATGTGATGTACTGTAACTTATTGTGAAACAATAAACACTCCTAACGAAGCTATCAACTGAGAACGAAACGTTGAGTGATAGTGCGCATTTTAAGTGTCCGTTACAAAAATTTGTTATACAACTTTCACAGGACACGAATTTACTTAAATTTTGTTTTATTGCCATAACAAAATTAAATAAGCTTAAAATTATGTTTCCGCATTGAAATTTTGTTTTAGAAATTCATTTCACATCTAAAAATACTAGATAATTCTCATTTAATACAAAAAATGAATTTCCCTGTAATCTGCATTTCACCGAGATTTTATCTTACGTTTCGTGGTCACAATTTTATTTTAATCTTTTAATTACAATTCAAAATTGAACTCTTGTCTAATGTAACAAAACTCAACTGTCTCCTTTTTGTTTTCTTGCCTACTCTATCATAACAGTATCAAAATTTACAATAAACTCCTGCATGATTTAAAAGAGACTCAATTAATGAGAAAATTTTTTCCAATAAAATCAAAAAATTATATGTCAAATTTTGTATTATATGCACTGGATGAGTTCTTCAACCATTCCCCTGGACAGGTGACGTCCGGATGTACCTGTAAGTATTGCACTGCGATATGTTTTAACATGTTCATTTGTATGTTTCTGATTATTTTAGATACTTAATTTTTATTTAATCATGACAATGTGATTTGTACTTCCCTTAAGTAATTTTCCTACATCACAATGTGATATTTCATTGGAAATAAAGATTCATTCATTCATTCATTCGTTCATCGAAATATTGCTTAAACATGCCGTGCAGACGACGAAGACGAAATTTTACGCAACTAACTCTATTTGAAAGAGGGCGTATAGCAGGGCTCCGTGAAGATGGTTTTTCATACCAGTAAATTGCGGGTTGTGTTGGGCGTAGTGTACGAGAAGCTAGTGTGGTTGCAGCGTCCCAGGCATGGGAAGGGCAAGGCCGAACACAAGGTTACTAAAGAGAGAAGGTTGCCTGGTAACTCGTGGAGTGACGCGTCATCCAGCAGGCCATCTATTTGCGTAAATGCATTAAATGGGCCTACTGAATGACGTTGAAAGTTACCAGGCAACCTTCTCTCTTTAGTAACCTTGGGCCGAACACAGCGAGCTCGAGGGTCTGGTGCTACAAGAAGGATCAGAGAACGGGAAGATCGACATCTTAGGTTAATGGCCCTAAAAGAAAGACACCGTACCACAAGATCCATTGCTGATGCTTGGCTGGCAGGAGTAGATAGGCCCATTCGCCTGCGTACTGTTTACCACTGGCTGCTTACCATGGGCATGAGATCCTACCGTATGGTGCAGACAACGTCAGAACTGGGGTCACGAGTGGCATAAACTTGCCTTTTCTGACGAATCAAGATTTTGTTTGGGGGCCCATAATGGACGGCAATTGGTCATGCGAACGCGCGGTGAAAGACAAAATTTACCTTTTGTTGTCGAACGTCACATTCACCGAACTATTGGGCTGATGGTTTGGGGGTGCCATTGCACATGGAAATAGATCCCATCTGCTTGTGATTCGTGGCACAATGACAGCTCAACGATACGTTAATGACGTTCTACGGCCAGTAGTTTTGCACTACGTTAGAAGAAGCATGGAAGAAGGAATTTTTCAGCAGGACAACGCGCGCCCTCACAGTAGCTTTGCTCGCGCCTTGCTAGAGCTTCTTTGAAGGTCTTAGAGGAAGAACAGATAGCACTGTTGCCTTGACCACCCCGAATTCCAGATTTATCGCCAATTGAAAAAGTATGGGATAACATGGGTCGCTATATTAACAATTTGTCACGTTCTCCAACCACCTTGAACGAACTACAGCATGCTGTAGAGGAAGCCTGGTTAGCTGTACCTCAAGAATGTATTAATAATCAAATAAACAGCGTGCCTCATAGAATACAAGACTGCATTCGTGAACGCGGGGACCCACTCATTACTAAGTTTTCGTTGGAAATTTTGTTTGTAATTTTAATCATTTGTTGCTTACACAATTTTTTGCATCTCAAAAATTTCATCTCAATCTCAAATTTCATTTAAAAAATGAGGTGTTCCTATTTCAATTGAGAGCAGTATAATTTCATTTTGTGTATGAGGAATTATTAACATGAAAATTTCACAACAGGAAATTATTTTTACAGAGAAAATTAAGGTTTTATTAGAAAACTAACAAAAACAAATTACATACACAAAAAAACTTTTACAATAACAAAAGGCTAATAACAATACTTAATGAAATGTTCAAACTGAGTTCCTTTGACTGTCAAGCAACGACCTAATCGGGATTGAAAATTTATTTGAGCACTTTGTAACCGCTCTACAGATATTCTGCGCATTTCAGCAGTTATTCACACCTTCAAATCGTCCAAATCTTGTGGTCTTTCTTCGTACATGTATTTTTTTACATCCAGGGTTGACAAATCCGGGGATCTGGCCCTCTTCTGCCACCTGTTTCGAAAAACATTATTTAAGCACACTAACATGTACTGCAAAATGTAGAGACGCTCCATCTTGTTGGAAGAAAATTCTGTTGGCAATATCTCAATTTTCATTCGAGAATAATGCGGTAATCGCAAAAACGACTTGAGTTTGAAGTAATTGAAGATATCTATCAGTGGCAAGGGTTTCATTAAGATAAAATGGTTTTATGATATGCCCTCCTATAATGCCTGTTCATACATTTACCTTTTGCGGATATTGTGTATGTCCTTCTTGCACCCAATGTGGGTTGGTTCTCAACCAATACCGACAATTATGTCCATTTAACGTGCCGCTTAGCATAAAGATCGCTTCATCAGAGAATACGATATTGGAGGTAAAATTCTCATCTCCATTGCATCTTTCCATCATCTGTTCGCAAAATTCCATCCGTCGGTCATAATCGTCCTCATTTAATTCATGTATTAAATGAACCTTATAAGGCCGCATTTTTTTCTTTTTTTTATATCTAAGCACTGAAGTATAGCTTGTAACGCACCCGTTTAAAATCCTTGTTTGTTTATTTTTACGTACAACTAAATAAACAATAAAAATGTCCAAACAAACACAACTTAAATTTATTGCCAATTTAAATAACTGGACCGTACGGTCCCCGAGATTCCCGAGAAAGGTCATCCGAAATATTATGACTACAATGGAAAATGCCTCCCTATGTCTACGCTAAGTCTGCTGCTTAAGATTTATTGCGGCGTTACGGCGTTGTGTTACGACTGAATAACCCTTGCGGGGAATCCGCGATAAATAATAATACTTTTAAATACGCCTCGTGATCGTTGCTAACCTGGACCTATGTTGTGATAACCTGTTCTTCTTGGTGCGTTGAGAAATACGTCGAGAGAACAAAGGAGCTAATTACGTTAAATAAAATACGAAGTTAAATTTAATTAATTATTTATTGCAAAAAAAAGGTAGAAACTCCTTGTACCAGCCACTGCTAAGTCTGGTATAATGAGTGCAAAAACCTTGCGTTGAAATCAATACAAAGAAACAAAAATTTACGATTATCAGAAAGTACAGTAAAACTCGCTTAACAGATTTCACTTTCGAATATCGGCCTACCTTCTTTCAAATCACACCGTTGGTGGTTTAATGTCTACACAGATATTGGTTGGAAAGCTCTGCTCCTTAATTAAATTAACAATTAATTTAAGTTCAATTGAGATTGGTCTTGGTACTCGTGTTTGCCACTTTAAGTCGTACTCTAAGACTCATTCTGTTCAATCAACCAACGCACAGTGTGACACAGTGGGTCTACAGGGCACTTAATAAATGGTATTAATTGATTACTTAATCAGATGTTCTGGAGAAGTATGTGATACAAAATGCCGCCCTCGGCGATCAATTTTCAGGACAAGCAATAGCAATCACCAGTTTTTCAGGGACTCCTTTTGGAGGTGGTGGTAATCCCTAACACTAGCTAAACTACTTAATTAAGGTCCTTTATTTTATTTTCCATTTCCCATAATGACAAAACTGTATCACTGAATCGAGCAAAATACGCTTGCTTCAAAATCACTAAAAATAATTATAGGTACCATTTAAAAAAACAAAGTCGGTTGCTCTAACAACAAAACAAAAGAAGATAGAAACAAACTAAAAAGGTCACAACTTGCATGGCAATAAAGCAAACAATCTTTATATTAAACTTTTTTTCATAATTTTTCAAATAAAAAAGTTACAGCCAATATTTCATACTCTGTTCCACCCTGTGTATAAAATTGCTTGTACAAGTTGGGCCAATAGTGCGTATTCGGAAGATAGCGAATTTATTATTGCATATTCTTAAAATCCGTGTGCGCTAAGACTTAGATGAGATATAGCTGCATTATTTAAAATTAGTTACAATTATACAGGGTGTTTCGTCTGGATGTGCCAACCCAAAGTTATGTTTTTTTAAATGGAACACCCAGTATATTATGAGCTCATCTGATTCGCCTTTAAAAATGGAACAATTTTTTATAAGATGATTAGGTACCTAAATGTAATACTTTTCGAGATATTGGCATTTAAACGTAAAAATACGGTATGTTTTGATACGCTGTAGATACGTTGTTTATTAAAATTTTATTTTGTAATTTTATAGGAATATTACATGACTTGTTGGCAGTAAAAAACAATGTTCTCTTTAAAAATAGGTCATATACTTTTTACAGGGTGAATCATAACTCGAATGTCTATTTTACTCTGATTTTTTAAATGGAACACCCTGTATATTATCATTAATTCTGACACATCGTAGATTAAGCTTTTCAGTAATATGCGGTTTGGTATACGTTACACATTGAATTTTCACATAATGACACTTCAAATTCGAAACTCTGTAATGCGGCGTTTATTCCGACTTCTAACGGATTACTTCCATGACAAACCGTTCATTTTAACTGAAAATTATTTTAAAAAGTTCTATTCAATCTGATTTTAAGTTTTTAGTTTGTTAGAAATGAACATTATCATTTGAATTGCTTATTTTATGTACATTACTTAAATAATTAAATCATTAATAATTAATATGATTTTACATTAAAAATAAAATTAACAATTAATTTAATAAATGTTCGAAATGCTGGCCGTGTTCTTCACACAACTGTATCCTCTGTTGGGTGGATCGATGAACATTTTCCAGCATTTCCGCATTAATCATGGCAAATGCGTTAGGATACAGAGGATACAGTTGTGTGAAGAACAACACGGCCAGCATTTCGAACATTTATTAAATTAATTGTTAATTTTATTTTTAACGTAAAATCATATTGTTTATTAATGATTTAATTATTTCAGTAATGTACATAAAATAAACAATTCAAATGATAATGTTCATTTCTAACAAACTAAAAACTTAAAATCAGATTGAATACAACTTTTTAAAATAATTTTCAATTAAAATGAACGATTTGTCATGGAAGTAATCCGTTAGAAGTCGGAATAAACGCCGCATTACAGAGTTTCGAATTTGAAGTGTCATTATGTGAGAATTCAATGTGTAACGTATACCAAACCGCACATTACTGAAAAGCTTAATCTACGATGTGTCAGAATTAATGATAATATACAGGGTGTTCCATTTAAAAAATCAGAGTAAAATCCCATGTAACACACCGGGTATAGAATATGTCTAAAACACGTTTTGAATTTAGTCTAAATGTAGAATATTATGGACTAGTATTTATACATATGAGTGACAGTCTAACTAACGTCTCTTTATGGGATAAATATAACGTTTACACAGTCTGTATATTTATAGGGTACGCGCAACGTTTATACATGGTTTATACTAGACGTATATTTTGAAACTATAAAATTATTATAATTATATTATTACAACTTATTCTAAAGAAGCTGTCAAACGTACGGCCAAATGTTGAAATTTAATTCAACTTTACCAAGTGTCTGTTCATTTGTAGTAATTATATATTTTGTGATCATTTGTAACGGGCAAGAAAGTTCCTTTGGTTTTGACTTATAAACGACAACTTTAGGGAGCAACAGTCTAGGTCGAGACATCTCGCGGCGAAATTTATAAGTTCACTATGTAACAAGGGTCACAAGACCAATTTGGATATATATCTTGAACATGTTACATCTAAACATTTATTATACTTTTTGAGATATTTTAAATTAAATTAAAGGCCTACGCCTACATGATACGATGGAATTTGATATCGTGTTTTTCAAATCGCGACATTTCATTACATTTTAAAGAAAACGTTTAATTAACGTATCACTTGTATCCTAGGATAACTAGTATGTACCATTAAAATACGAATATTTTTGGTATTCTATATACCATTACCAAAAATATCCCTGTCTATCGTATATAAACCGTCTAATAAACGAAATGGTGTGGCTTGGGATAGGCATTCGGGTTATGATTCACCCTGTAAAAAGTAAGTGACCTATTTTTAAAAAGAACATTGTTTTTTACTGCCAACAAGTCATGTAATATTCCTATAAAATTACAAAATAAAATTTTAATAAACAACGTATCTACAGCGTATCAAAACATACCGTATTTTTACGTTTAAATGCCAATATTTCGAAAAGTATTACATTTAGGTACGTAATCAAAATCATCTTATAAAAAATTGTTCCATTTTTAAAGGCGAATCAGATGAGCTCATAATATACTGGGTGTTCCATTTAAAAAAAACATAACTTTGGGTTGGCACATCCAGACGAAACACCCTGTATAATTGTAACTAATTTTAAATAATGCAGCTGTATCTCATCTAAGTCTTAGCGCACACGGATTTTAAGAATATGCAATAATAAAGTCGCTATCTTCCGAATACGCACTATTGGCCAGCCTGTATACAAAAATCGATCAAATTTATGAAGGTGTTATTAATTAAAAACAATTACCAAAATACATAGATCAGGAGAATGAAAATTAATATTAATTTATTTGTGGGAAGAGATCATTTTTTAAAATTTTTAAAATCACTGTCTCTTACTATTTAACGCACATAAAAAACAACTTATTTACGTATGTTCAAAACAACTATCTTACCTATCAGTAAATTCTAATAATGTATATGATATAAGTACATCTACAATTCTTAATTATTTCTGGATAATGAGTGTTCATAATTAAATCATTATACAGGGTCATTCAGGTTAACCGTTCATTAAAAGTCTTCGAGGAAGAAGTTCAGATAGAAATCGTAAATTTACGAAGCAAATAAATTTCAAAAGGAGCTTTTCAAGTAAAATAAAATTGACTTCCTGTCGCTATCAACTCGCTTATTTTAAATGACCTGCTACATTTTTTGTTACGTTAGTAAATACTAAAAATATTTAAAATTGCAATACATTTTTCTATCTCTAAATTGCACCATTTTTGAGATATTTTGAGTTTTCTTGAAAATCTGAATTCTACAATCTGATTTTCAAAAAATGTTGCCATGGTCAATTTTATTTATAAAAGCTGAGATGGTAGTTTAGATTTTACGGTTCTTAAAAAATCCATAAGCATAATCTATTAAACTATAGGGTGTTTAAAATATACCGCTCCACACGAAGATATTCAAACGCAATTTTTTCAAATGTAACAAGCGCAACCGTAACAGGAGCGCCTAATGAATTGGGTTGCTTTACGTCGAAGTAAAAATAAAAATAGCATATAAATTATGTATAATCAAAATACACAATTTTACTGATAAAATTGAAATATAAATAACATAGGAATGAGAGATACGAAAGACACTTACAGAAAGGAAGTTATTGAATAGAACGAAGGAAATAATATTGAAAATTGGAAAGATACAGTAAAATATACATTGACGAATGGAAGTAGAATAAAATAAAGGAGAAATCGGAACTAGTGGGAAAACAAACTAATGGAATGTAGAAAGATTGACTTGACAAAAAAATTACAACGTTGTTATGCTCCAACAAAAGTACCCTAGTTTGAAGTTAAAGAAACGTTTTATAGCAACTGATTAGTGTAATTGTAATGAATACAGTTCCAAAATAGAATATTATCGTATTAATGGGAGATCT
Source organism: Dorcus hopei (assembly GCA_033060865.1). Taxonomy (NCBI): domain Eukaryota; kingdom Metazoa; phylum Arthropoda; class Insecta; order Coleoptera; family Lucanidae; genus Dorcus; species Dorcus hopei. The sequence goes on from CM065421.1 coordinate 46,207,397, forward strand.
CAATAATAAGATTAGTTCATGGACTTCAGAACGGTTTGCCTGAGTAACCCTGTATACAGTATAATCTTCAAATAGTACTGGGAACATTTTGTTTTGATAACTTTAGAACTTAAGTCTAGTTAAATAGTAAGTGATAATTGAATACAGAATATTAAAAATAAATTAAAGTAAGATAAAAAACATTCGGGAAATGGAAATGTTTTATGTAACTTTTTTTAGAGATAACTAAAGAAGTGTAACATAAAATTCTAAATGTACAAGCACTGTTTTGACTCCAGCTGAACGAAGCGAGAATCATTGCATTCTTTCTAAATCGTCTGCGTCAGAAGAAAATTCATCTTCGCAATATTTACAAAGTGGAATGATCAAAGGCCGAACTTCATCCAACCCTATTTCGTTGGCAAAGTTTTCTTTAATTAGGTTCTCGATATACCTTACATAAGTCCAAACTTCTGTATTTACACTAAATACAAGTCGAAATATCTGCATCATAGTTTAATGACGTTTCTGTTTAAAGTTTTTTGTACAATCTGATGCTATACAGTTTAATTGAGTTCCATCGACAGTTTTATGGGGGCAATTATAAAATTTAATGACCCTATTGTAATTGTCAATTTACCAAAGAAGTTTTCATTTTGTTAAGTTCGCCCTTTAATGAACGTTTTTTCCCCCAAAAATTCGAGAGTATTCTATTTAGTTTAGGACGCTGTAGGTAAATTTGTTATTATATTCTTAAGTAGTTTTTGTATTGTTCAAAATAATTGTAACATTAAAAGATTTTCTTGTGGTTTGTTAACCGTCTTCGAGTTTTTGTAATGAAACGTATTGCGGTTTTTATAAGCTAAACGAAAGACTTTTTCAATGAAATAATTTGTAAATAGTAAAGAAAAATTTAGAGTAATGTAACCTGTGAACAAATAAAAATCAGATTAGAGCAGGCGGTGCAAAGAAAATGTATGTCTATGATTAAATAAAAAGTCAATAAATTTGACAGTCCATGAATGTATTACATTAATTATTTCATCACAAAATCTTCTAAGCGGACACTAAATCGCGCAACTATACACTTTACGTTTCGCAGTCGTTCGACTGCTTCGTCAGAAGTGTATAGTTGCGCGATTTAGTGTCCGCTTAGAAGATTTTGTGATACAAATTTCATCGGACAAGAACCAACTGTAAATATTAATTATTTCAGTTAATCACAGACATACATTTTCTTTGCACCGCCTACTCTAATCTGATTTTTATTTGCTCACTTTTTATTATGTATGTTTTACAGAATTTATTTGTTTACAATGGTTAAATTCAAGTGTTTATCAAATATATTAAGTTTGTGTAAATATTTAAAGAAATAAGCAAATTTAAATTACATGTATATTATAAGTAAATTATTTAGAATTTTTTGAAATTTTACGTAAAATTTAAGCTCATAATTGTAATAATTGGAATAATCGATTTATCAATGCAATTGACGGCCGGACGTTTGTTGGAAACTGTAAGCGAGAGCGCGGAGTTCGGAAATTGAATCAGGGATGGCGCCGCGTGAGCTATTGTAAATTAGAACAACCGGCACAGATACCATATCCGCCCGCGGACGATTCAGATGCATTCACATTCACGTTAGGAGCGTTTATCGGATTAGTAAGTATATATTGCTGGTTTTGCAAAAAACCATGCAAACAAATAAAAATTCGACTCCCGGAACTCTTTTACGATCAGTATTTGTTTGTACAACTTCATTGAACATTGGCTTAATAAACCGTTTTTTCTATCACTTTCTACGAGTATTCTTCTTTATTTACACACACATACACGAACACGTACACTGTCGCGGTAATTTTGAATGCAAGGGCTCGTGAGTGTCATTTACATTCAAAACTTATCACATAACGAATACACTCCACGAAGAAAATCCAGCCTACAAGATACACTGCAAAATACAAAAGGAGAGGAGCAGGAGCCGTCACTGACATCAACAAATTAAAAAAAGCAATAAACAAATAAGATTTAAACTATAAACAAAAATAAAAATAAAACTAGAGAAATCGACAAAAATTACCCTGAGAAAAGCAACGAATGCTAAAATGTGAAAGAGTCTCAAAACACAACAGTAAATTGACTCCCAAAACGTGGGGCATATCAGAAACTTTGAAAAATATCCCATACCACTGCAGTATGTACGCACAGAAGGCGTTGAATCAATTGTTACTATGGGAATAAAACGAAAGTTAAAGTTAACTTGGCATTGGTAAATCCGAACTTCGAACACATAAATATGTAGCTGGCTTGCCACCAAAAATTTGACAGATATAAGTAACTACCTTCCGGCATTTGCATAAGGATCTCTACTTTTTTAATGAAGTTAATTTTCCAGTATTTATTCCAAACGAAGTTACGCTTTAACATAAACAACTGTTTGTGATTAAGGTTGCTGGATGGAATATACATCGACTTTTATATCTGTATAATGCAGCTTAGAGTGAGGCTCTTCAATACGATACAGGGTGAATGACAATTGTTCCGACAAACCAACGCATAAGAGAATCGATGTCACAGAGTACGGAGAAAATGTTTAAAAAATTCTTGTGAACAGTTTATAATTAATTAAAAAATTACCCCAAAATCGGGCACCGGCAGTGTGTACGAAATACGACCGCCACGTTCTATAAATGCGGCAGTATAATAGGACTATAAAAGTTTTTATTGACTCTCGTTTGCACACAATACGATCTTGACACACATCTCAATTGATGTTATTACTCCTTTAACAGCTAGGGAAGGCAAGTTTCTTTTACGCGACGTAATTATTAGTAATTTCTAAAATTGCGTATGAAATACGAATAATAAATTCGCAAATAATTGTATAAATAATTGCTCGTTAATTCATGCAGATTATTTACTAAGGCGGAATGTACCAACCGTTTCGTCCATAAAAATCGCAATGGTTTAAACTTGATGATCGGAGGGATTAAATGCACGGCCCGACAGGCAGCTGATAGTAAAGTTTTAATGGATTTGTGTTAATAATTCCTCACACACAAAACGAAGTTATAATAATTACCATTCGAAACAGATTACGAATGAGTTTACTGATTTATTTGTTTACCAGGTGTTCAAAGTGTTGTTATTCTTTGCGTGGAATAATCTATTTCATGTAATTTGCTGCGTGCATTATTTGTCAAGTAAATATTTTCGAGTTCGTATTCACGTCGGGCGTTGGCCTAAAAACGAAGTTCCACTTAAAGGTCAAGTTCACAAAGCCACGCTGCAGTATCATAAAACTGTAAAAAAAAACTTTTACGACAGCATATATTTCGTTCATCTGCTCCTCGACTTTTTAACCACGGGCGCATCGTCGTTGTGGGGCTAATTTTTGTATTAATTGTTTCTCGAAAACTAAAGTAGAAAGAATTTTTTAACATTTTTCTCATATTCTCGGACATCGCTTCTTATCGCAGTTTCATTTTGTCGGTATAATTAACAGTCACCCTGTATATCAATATCGTATCAAAGTTGGTTTTTAAACGTATGTATGTTACAGATTCCTTCACGTAAAACTTAGAAAATAAAACATCAACACGCATACTCACCCTTGGTCAGCAGATTACGTCAGTTACGCATGATCTAATAAGTTTATACATTTTATTTTGGCAATTTGTTTTCACATGACTAATTTCGATTTGCAGCCACCTGCAATGATATCATCTTGATCACCCAATGCTGAGTATGTAAACTAATTTATTGTATCATTGATTTGTCATTGTTTTTGTATCATACCGTATATAAACGAAATCTTGTAAACCTTTCGTTAGAACACGTCAGAACACTTTAGAATTTAGAACACTTCGCGATTCTGCAGAACACTTATTCAAATGCAGAATACTTTACCGTCATAACTTTGTGTGTTCTCCTGTATTTCGATTATAATTCAAATATACAGAGTGTACATTAATGATTGAAGGGCGTTTGAATTTCCCGCCCATTAGATTATTTGTAAAAGTTGGTACTGCATACTATTCTGTTTTACCATGGGCGGTACATAAAATTTTATATTATTAAAACAATTTATTAGTGATTAGAAATTATTTTACGTTTATTAATTACATACATTGATATGGAGATTATAAAAAGTAAAGCAGATATAAAATAAAATTATAACATCTGTTCAAAATGTCCCCCATTTGAATCCAAACACAAATTTACTCTTCTTTTCATGTTTTCGAAAACTTTGTGTCGTGTTTCTGGAGTGATGCTGTTGACAGCCTCTGTAATAGCATTTTGTAATTCTTCTAACGTATGGAGACGTTCTGAAAACACTTTATTTTTTAAAAAACCGAACATGAAGAAATCAAGTGGGGTTAAGTCTGGTGATCGAGGAGGCCATCTGTCCCTACTTATTAACCTATCCCCAAAGAACTGTTGCAAATGATTCAACGTTGTCAGTGCAGTGTGGGCTGTAGCTCCATCCTGTTGAAAGTAACCCCGTTGTAATTCATCGTCATGAAGTTCTTCAATGAAAGGATTTAAAATTGTTTCTTGATATGCAAGTGCATTAATATTGTGTTGAAAAAAATAGGTCCAATGATCCTCCTTCTTGACAATGCCAACCACACACCGATCTTCTGAGGATGTAATGAAGTCTCTTCAAAAATATGAGGGTTTTCTGCACACCATATTCTACGGTTTTGCGAATTTACATAACCTCTGAGATGAAACCATGCTTCATCACTGAAGAAAGTTATGTCTAACATATCGTCATTATTTAAGAACTCATTAAACCATTGGCAATATTGCACTCGACGAGGCAAATCAAGAGGTAGCAACTCATGAGTTACAGTTATCTTATATGGATGTAAATGTAGAACCTTCTTGCAAGCCTTTTGGCATGTACCAAGTGATAAATTTGTTTGAGCCGATAAACACCGTAAAGACTTCTTTGGACTTACATCCATTCTTTGATGAATATCTGCGATGACTTCTTCGGTGAGAACAGTGGGCCGGCCTGTAGATTTTCCTTTAGAAACACTGCCTGTTTCACGAAATCTCTGAATTATACGGCGGACGTGTTGCATAAAAGAATCATATGTGAATACCACTTCAGGGAACTGTTCTTGATATTGTTGGTGACAACTTTGATAAGAATAATTCCACACATTTTGTTCATTGCGTATCCCCGACCGAAAATAGGCCTCAACAATAAATTTATTGTGCAGGTCCGTGAAAACCATCGCTAACCTAAAACGTTTGTGTGTATTTTTATTTCCTGTTATATGGCTGTACTTACCAATGAAAAATGTCTGACAGCAAAAATGGAAATAAAAATAACCTTTTCGTTAATACTAACTCAATAATAATAAAATAAGGAAATCAAAACGTAAACAATACAACACACGCACGCTACTGACGAAATTCAACATATCCAGTATGAATACCAATCTTGTAAGGCGAAAATTACTAATTCGACAACGCGCCAAATTCAAACGCCTTTCAATCATTAATGTACACTCTGTAGTTGTTATTCAGTAAAATTAACCGTTTTTTAAAAAGTGTCTTCTATAATCACCAACGTAAAATTGGCGCAGTCAGTAGGATTTTTCAAGAGATTCAAGGATTTTCAAGAAAAAACCTTCGTGGTATTCCAGAAATCCAGGGAAACCTTCTATTTGAAGAACTCCAGAATCCAGAAAGATTGGTGTTCCGGCACAATCACTGAAAAAACAAGAATCTACGTGGCTCATCTTCTGAAGTTTCAAGATCTGATCAGCGGTCCCTTTCCTGAACCAGACACAAGGAACTTCGTCTCAATGGAACTTGCATTTTACCTGTAAGTTAATTATTTTGTTGTTTTGCAACTGCCACATATTTAAATATTCCTCTTTATTTTTCGTATCCTTTAATTCCGTCTAACATGGCAGAATTCACTTTAAAGGAATTGCGCGATCTGGTACCTGAATTTGACGGTTGTCAGAGTACTTTAAATGATTTTATTGAAGCTTGTAATTTTATTACAAGACATGCTAATCCCGAACTAAATGATGCTTTAATTTTCGTAAAATTAGTAAGTAAAGTAGTTGGAAAAGCTAAACGATTTATTTCTTCACGAAATTTACATATTTGGGAAGAAATTCGATCATTATTAATTGGTCATTATGGAGATTGTAGAGATACCGAAGGATTGTTACGTGATTTAACTTCCTCTTTTCAGAAAAATAATGAAACACCGCGTAATTATATCCAACGTATTGAGGATTTATTAACTAAAATTAGAAATAGTGTTGCTTTAAATCCCGATTTAACAGTAAATCAAAAACAAGTATTAAATGAACATAATGAAAGAATAGGTTTAAAAACATTTTTACCTGGATTAAATGATACATTTGGTACAATAATAAGAGCTCAAAGACCTGAAACGTTAGATCAAGCTCAACAATTCATAATAGAACAAAATATTGCGTACTTAAAAAACTTTAGAAATACTAAACCTGCAATGAAAAATATTTTTAATACATCTAAAAGTTTTCCTAAAGAAAATTACGGTGGTCAACGAAGTAATAATTATTCAAGTAATAATAATCACTCACAACAAAATAAGTATTCTAATGAATTAAAATTTTGTAATTACTGTAAGAAACTTGGTCACTTAATTTCTAATTGTTACAAAAGAAATAACCAAAATTTTTACAATAATAATAATAATAATAGTAACAATAACTTTGAAAATGCAATACCAAGTACCTCGAGTGCTAACTTTAATCAACGTCCACCAATAATTAATCAACAAAGAACATCTGTAATTCAAAAAATCCCCAAGCACGAAGTGTAAATTTTATTTCACAAGATAATACCGTTTCTCTAGATGAAGAATTGTTAAATTTTAGAGAAACAATCGATACGGCAAATGATAGAAATTCTAGTCAATCTTTAGTGCTAAGTAATTTTACTGACGTACATAAACTCTTCTATGTACAATAGGGCGGGTCATTTTTGTATGGAAAAAAACAAATATTGCGCTTTTGATTTTTAATAGCAAAATTATATTGCCTTTACATGAAAACAGTGTAATGCTAAAATTTAAAGTAAATAGAACCTCATCTTCAGGTTGCGCTTTGCCTTGGAAATACGAGTAATTTGAATAAATTCTGGTAGTCATATAACATAAATGTCTCAAGGAAAATAGGGTTTTTAGAATAAAATAATCATTTATTAATAATTAAAAAAATAATACAACAGAAAAATTAATGAAAATCATTCAATATTGAAATCTTTCTTGCTATCGAATTTAGGCATTGCTGCGAGATTCGAGTTTTAATTTTATCCACCTTCTCTTGCCCTTTTAGTATACAGTTTTGATCATAACTCTGTTATTATTATTATTGCAAATACGAACTTTTCATGGCGTACTATTTGGCCTTTCTCGTATAATTTCAAAAATTCAAACGTAAGGCGCACCCTCTAAATATTAATTAAATTCAAAAATATTTCGTAGGTGTCATAATATCACTAAAAGACAACATAATTTTGCTATTAGGTAAGATTATCTCAAAGTTGAGTTTTTCGACCCACCCTAATGTACAACGTCAAGAAGGCTATACTTACCTAATCGATGCAGGTGCTCCAGTTTCTTTATTAAAAGAATCCATCGCTAAAGAAAAAAATTCAAAAATTGACGAAGAAGATCTTATGTTACATAGTTTTAATAATAAAGCAACTACTCTGTCTAAGAGTGTAACAATTCAAGTCGCTAAAAATCTTTTTCATAAATTTTATTTAATTGATTTCGCATTTCTGTTTGACGGCTTATTAGGCTTAGACTTTTTACAAAAATTCCGAGCTAGGATTGATTTAATTCATGAAAAATTAATTTTAAGCCATGGAGTATATTAACTCTACATTCTTATCAAGACTGGCCCGAAACACATAACAGTCGTGTCATTAAATTAACAATTCCTGCAAGAACTGTACAAACTGTAGAATTATTTGCAGAAGATGATAAATTAACTGAAGGCGTTTGTCCTGAACTTAAAGTCACTCAACAAATTAAAATCCCAAATTCACTAGTAAAAATAGATAGAGGTAAATTCATTACAACAATTGCAAATATTGGTGAAAAAGATGAAAAAATATTGCTTGGTCCTCTTCCTATAGAATCAATTAATAAAACACCTCAGATACCTTGCAATGTAATTGTAAACGCTCACAACCGTAAAGAAAGAATTTTATCTGAATTAAGATTATCACATTTAAATCCCGAAGAAAAAGAAAAAATTCAAGAATTGTGTTTAAAATTTCAAAACATATTCTATTTAGAAGGTGATCAAGTCACATTTACAAATCAAATAAAACACGAAATTGATACGAGTAATGCAAAGCCGATTTTTTCAAAAACGTATAGATACCCCCACATTCATAAACAAGAAGTAAAAACAAATTTCCGAAATGATGAAACAAAATATAATCCAACCATCTTTTAGTCCATGGTCTTCCCCAGTCTGGGTTGTTCCTAAAAAATTAGATGCAAGTGGTGAACAAAAGTGGCGTATTGTTATTAATTATCGAAAATTAAATGAAGTAACAGTAGGTGATAGATATCCACTTCCAAATATGGAAGATCTTTTGGATCATCTAGGTAAATGTCAGTACTTTACAACACTTGATTTAACATCCGGATTTCATCAAATCGAAATTGCTAAGAAAGATGTTTCAAAAACAGCCTTTACAGTAGAAAATGGTCATTATGAATTCTTACGAATGCCTTTCGGATTGAGAAATGCTCCAGCAACTCTCCAACGCATAATGATATGATATTATTGTATATTAGGGTGGGTCGAAAAACTCAACTTTGAGATAATCTTACCTAATAGCAAAATTATGTTGTCTTTTAGTGATATTATGACACCTACGAAATATTTTTGAATTTAATTAATATTTAGAGGGTGCGCCTTACGTTTGAATTTTTGAAATTATACGAGAAAGGCCAAATAGTACGCCATGAAAAGTTCGTATTTGCAATAATAATAATAACAGAGTTATGATCAAAACTGTATACTAAAAGGGCAAGAGAAGGTGGATAAAATTAAAACTCGAATCTCGCAGCAATGCCTAAATTCGATAGCAAGAAAGATTTCAATATTGAATGATTTTCATTAATTTTTCTGTTGTATTATTTTTTTAATTATTAATAAATGATTATTTTATTCTAAAAACCCTATTTTCCTTGAGACATTTATGTTATATGACTACCAGAATTTATTCAAATTACTCGTATTTCCAAGGCAAAGCGCAACCTGAAGATGAGGTTCTATTTACTTTAAATTTTAGCATTACACTGTTTTCATGTAAAGGCAATATAATTTTGCTATTAAAAATCAAAAGCGCAATATTTGTTTTTTTCCATACAAAAATGACCCGCCCTATTGTATATTCCGTTACTTTAGACGATCATATAGAACGATTACAATCAGTTTTTGAACGGTTATCAACATATAATCTTAAAATACAGCCTGTTAAATGTGAATTTCTTAGAAAAGAAGTAGCTTACTTAGGACACATTGTAACTAAAAACGGTGTTAACCCAAACTCTGAAAAAATCAAAGCAATTTTAAAATTTCCAATTCCAGAGAACCAAAAAGAAATCAAAGCATTTTTAGGTCTAACTGGTTATTATCGAAGCTTTATTAAAAATTTTTCAGCAATAACCAAACCATTAACTCAGTTATTAAAGAAAGATAAAGTATTCGACTTTAATAACGAATGTAAGAAGTCATTTCAAACATTACAAGAAAAATTAACAACAGCTCCAATCTTGCAATATCCTGACTTTGAAAAAGAATTTTTATTAACAACTGATGCAAGTGAATTTGCTACAGGTTCTGTTTTATCCCAAGGAATAATTGGAAAAGACTTACCGATAGCATACGCATCACGAACATTAAATGGTACAGAAGTTCGATATTCTGTAATTGAAAAAGAGTTACTTTCAATAGTTTGGTCAGTTAAACATTTCAGACCCTATTTGTTTGGAAGAAGATTTAAAATCATTACGGATCACAAACCCTTACTTTGGTTGTTTTCAATTAAAGATCCCGGTTCAAAATTAGCTAGGTGGAGATTAGAATTAGAAGAATATGATTACGAAATTATTCATAAACCAGGAAAAACAAATAAAAATGCAGACGCCCTTTCTCGAATACGAATTCACGCATTAACCAGTAGTAATCTGAGTATTTCTGATTCAGACAATGAAAATACTGAAATTAATGATGTTGAAGAAATTAATATTCCTGATCCAGAACAAGAAATTAGAGAAAAATTTGAAGAATTTGTTACCGAACGTAAAACTAAATCTTTGATAAATTTCAATAAAATTAAAGAAACCAATGACAATGTAATGTTTGCTGCACATGATAACATCATAATATTAGTTCCTTCAGATGACAACAGTCCCGTCATACATTATAAAATTTTAATAAGAGACACTTGTCCAGATCCAGACGATCAAAATTTAAATCTTACGGATATTTTAACTATAAAACAAAGTTTAACTTTACCTAAAAGAACATACTGTATCATTAAAATTCCAAATCTTAAGCTTAACTCTATTAACTTACAATCTTGTTTCAGAATCTTTTACCCAATAAAACATAAGTTACCTGAAAAACATTACTATTCGAAACCCTCTAAAGCACTTACCTTTCCTAGATATACTAAGTTATATTTTCAGTGATGAGGAAACAAGTTTTACAATATGTCATGATATTGTTACCGTTCCTCCTGAAGATGAAAGACCAGAAATATTAAAAAATTATCATTCTAGTAAAACTTCAGTTCATAAAGGAATAAACGAAACATTCAGACGAATACGTGATAGATACGTCTGGCCAAATTTAAGATCTGATGAAAATTTTATAAAAGTTTGTAAAACTTGCAACCAAACAAAAACTAATCGCAAAAATTTAGATTATCCTTTAGTTGTTACTGAAACTCCTGCTAAACCTTTTGAAATAATTAACATTGATTTATTAGAAATCAACAGAAGCAATATATTATTGACAATTGTTGACAATTTTTCAAAATTTGCACAAGCTTATCCAATCCCAAACAAACAATCAAATTCAGTAGTTTCAAAATTGCTTATTTACTTTCAACATTTTCCGATTCCCAAAAGAATTCACTGCGACGTAGGACAAGAATTTAATAATGCACATATGAAAGATTTATCAATTTTGTATAAATTCAAATTAACTTTTAGTGCTGTTGCTCATCCACAATCCAATGGAGTCGTTGAACGATTTCACGCTACATTGCTAGATTCCTTACGAGCATATCATTGTGATAACCCTCACAAACCAATTACAGAGGGATTAACCTTTTCTATAATTTCATACAACAGAAGTCAATCCACAAGAACAAAGTATACTCCTGCTCAAATTGTTTTTGGTCATATTAGACCAGGCGCACACTGTAGACAAGACAGTTTGCAGACTGTCTGCAGACAGTCTACGGCCGTACAAGTCACTGCGAGGGCAAGACTGTTTTGTCGCAGCAATACCGCACACTGTACACCAGAAATTCAAACTACTTGAGATTTCGTTGGACATTGGAATATTCATTTAGACTTTTATCATAAATTTGAGGTATCTTTTTGACTTCTTCAATTAATAATTCTATGTACTCATCCATTACTAAAACAACCTGGATACTGAAGGTACTCTAAATAATATGAAACGGTCTTTTTAGTTGTGAAAGAATATGTTGTACTAACGTTACACTTGCTAAGCAATCGGTCACTTGCATAGGTCGATCAAAAAGCACTCTGCATTAAAATATTCGATGCGCGCGAAAAGGCGTAATTGGTTATTTTCTGCCTTCGCGGTATGTGGGGGTAAGTAGACCTGAGACAGTAGGTGCGTTTTATTGCAACGTTCGCGTCAGCCGGTAGAAGTAAAACGTCGTTTTATTGTGCTGCTGGTGTCCACTGGTGGCAACTTTCTCTACCGTCGTTCAAGACGGTAGAACACGGTAGAGAGGGTGGGGATATGTCATTTCAATTTGAATCCATCAATTCGTCTTCAATGACTCTTTGCTGTTGTAAAAATCGAGCTATTATCGGAAACGGTATTTCACCGTTTTCCATTATTCCGTTAAATCAAGACGAAATAGTACCACTTTGACAGCTGAAGGTTAAAGCGTAACTATTACCGTTTTATTGTAACGCATCTACTGGCGTATACTTTTGCCACCAGTAGTGCACAATAAAACGCAGCTAGTTTTGTCTCGGTGTGCGCGGTACAATTGAATAAACAGAGCTACCCGACAGTCTGCAGACAAAATTGTCGGCGGTTCAAGAAACACCTCGTAGACTGTTTTGTCTTGCCCCTGCCTTGACTGGCAGTGTGCGCACTTTCATTCATTCAACGTATCCGCCAGACCAGACAAAACAGTCTGCAGACAAAAAGTCTGCAGTGTGCGCCTGGTCTTAGAGATGACACTGCAGAAAAAGTATTTACTGAAGAAGAACTCCAAACTGATTATGTAAACGATTATGTTACAAAATTTAATTATGATAAAGTAACTAGTTCTACCCAAAGTTCAAAAATAAAATCTAAAGTACGATTTGATGCTCATGTTAAAGAAAACAGACCCATTTATAAAGTTGATGATTACGTATACGTAAAAGAATCACAAATGGAAATAAAATGAAAAACAAATACAACGGTCCTTTTAAAATCATCGGAATAATTGAAGGCATTATTTCAAAAACCAGACAAGTCCTAAAATGATAATTGTCTGGCTTTTGCAGGAAACAAGTGGGATTTGTCTTACTTTTATAGAATCGCACATATTTCTCCGTGCAAAATCGTCGGACATGTCTATTTCATAGCGAAACAAATTATACCACTAGATAGCTATTGCCTTAAAGTATATAAAATAGCGATAACTTATAAACCAGATATTTTGGACTTGTCTGGTTTTTGAAATAATGCCTTCAATTAATGATCGTACCGCAGAAATTCAACTAAGTGAACACAAAAGATCAGTAGTAAATTTCGACAGATTAAAACCAGCCATTGTTTCAGATTCGTCATCGGAATGAGAGCCCGAATCGAACCAATAAAAAACAATGCCGGTATATTCTTCCAAAAGGAAGGTATAGTAAAGATATCAAATGATAATTGGATATTAATTGTATATAAAAATATAACGCCAATTCGCGAATCATTTGAAGAAAGCTTAAAAGCACAAGAGACAATAACTAACCTACTAACAAAGTCAGATTTTAATCTAATATTTAAATTATCGTTTAATAATCACTTATCGCTTTTAAAACAAATTAACGCGCAAATTAAAGAGAAATTAATTGAAATAACATTAACTACAAATAATCGCTATAAACGAGGCATTTTCGACGGTTTACATCCGTCCATTATTGATCCAAATCTATTACTTTCAGAATTAAGTAAAATATCTTCTAAATTAAATCACGGCAACTTACCTTTCAATCCAACACACGAAAACCTATCAAAATTATTAATGATTACAAAAATCGAAGCTCTTCAAACTAATAACAGAGTTGTTTTCATATTGCATATACCAATAGTTGAAAATTCAGATTACGATTTTTACCATATTTTCTCTGCTCCTACCAAGGATCCTAAAACAAACTTATTTCACACTATTATCCCTTTATTCAAATATGTCGCTATTGCCAGAGATTACAATACATTACTATCAATTTCGAAGATTGTTCAGAATTAATACAAGATGAATTAAGAATATGCTATGATCACTTCCCAAAAACATTATCTCAAGATAGTCCTTGTGAAGTGGTTGTTCTAATGGAATCAAGAATAATTTCCGATTGCAACAAGATCATCACAGATATCGCTGATTACAACGTCCAAAAATTGGCAAACAATAAATGGCTTTTGACAATTTCACATCAACTACCTGTCACAACTATTTGTCCAGAATCAAGCTCACAAACAGACATAATAAAAGAAAACTCTTTACTTTCTTTAAATCCAAAGTATAGTGCATTTATCGGTACAACGCGAGTTTTTGCAAATGATGACGAAAATGACACTATTTCATCGCAAATTTACGTCTCTAAAATTGAATATAACTGTTGTGAAGATTTACCGAAGAAAGAAGAATTACCGCCTTTACAACCAATAAAAATTAATCATTTAAATCTTGATGAACTAAATTTGGCACAAGATAAGTTAAAAGAATATAATCAAAATCTAAATAAAATAATGAACCTTTTGTTACCAAACATTGGAATACTTTTACTTATATAATTGTAATAACTATATCTTTAATCATATTTTGGTTGTTATGTAATTGTTGTATCAAGCGAAAATTCTTGGGATATTTCAAGAATTCCTTGACAGACGATGGTCATCCACCAGGGCACTGCTGTCCACAAATGTTCAATTACTGCAATTTACGTTCTACAATTTCAAAAAGACCTTCATTCCATCTCAGTACAACATATGACTCTACTTCCGAAGACATCATATTCCAGATGGAAGATCAACCAGTTCCCCCAAGGAGGTTACTGCAAAAGTCGCTTTAAAAATTTTCAAGATTAAAAATTTTTCTTAATGAGGAAGATGTTACAGATTCCTTCACGTAAAACTTAGAAAATAAAACATCAACACGCATACTCACCCTTGGTCAGCAGATTACGTCAGTTACGCATGATCTAATAAGTTTATACATTTTATTTTGGCAATTTGTTTTCACATGACTAATTTCGATTTGCAGCCACCTGCAATGATATCATCTTGATCACCCAATGCTGAGTATGTAAACTAATTTATTGTATCATTGATTTGTCATTGTTTTTGTATCATACCGTATATAAACGAAATCTTGTAAACCTTTCGTTAGAACACGTCAGAACACTTTAGAATTTAGAACACTTCGCGATTCTGCAGAACACTTATTCAAATGCAGAATACTTTACCGTCATAACTTTGTGTGTTCTCCTGTATTTCGATTATAATTCAAATATAGTTGTTATTCAGTAAAATTAACCGTTTTTTAAAAAGTGTCTTCTACAATCACCAACGTAAAATGTATGTAATTTGCCACGCAAAATCATGCATTCTTTTTCTTAACTAACACCACCAAAACCAGGTGATTCCTTCTATAAAAATCGTCAGTTCTTTAATTTATGGATGCGATGTGTCATAGCCACATAACTTGAGTAGAAGTGCCTTTTTAGTCACTTGATATGTAACGTATAAATAATAATTAGAAATTTAAAGTTTCATATTTGCACATAAGCAAGAAAAACACATGACTCACTCATGTTCTACCAAACGTTTAATACTGTGGTTATTTCTGTGGCTTTCTTTAGATTAAAACAATTCATAGCATTACTATCTAACCTCAAACCTTCGATAAAATGCTTATATAGTACACCTACGCATAGAAATTGGGACAAGGGCCAAGGAATTTATTAAAACTAACAAATATGTAACTGATACAGTATTGTCTCAAAATATAGTACTTGTCATTTTTTTTTTGTTTAATTATAATAACGTAATAGTAACAATAGTATAAATAACCTTTATGAAAATTATTCGAATTTTCATAAAATAAATTTCATTTAAATTAAGTTAATTTCACAAATGTGTTCCCGTGTTAGTCAAAAGCCTGCACCTTACAGTTAATATAAAACTTTTTGAATGTATTCCTTTTAAAGTTCCTTAAAGAATAAGAACGTGTATTTATTGATAATATTTCGAATAAACGCCTTTTCGAACAAATTACCGGGTACGTCACATACGAATCCAACCCAACATTAAACTAATTTCTCTCATTCGTAATCGCTGAAAGCATCTAAGTCCACTTCGCCGGTGTCTTCGCTCGTAATAAGTTCCATTATGGCTCTGAAAGGAAATAAACGGTTTCACATTAATCACGTTGGTTGGAAATAGTCGTTCGGAAGCTTTCGAATACAGAAATATATACTTTTAACTGACGACGCCGAACAAAGAGATATTCCGAACGCTGAAATTAATGTACGGTTAATGATCTAACAGGTATACAGCGTGAGTTTCTTAACTGAACCAGTAACTCAAATAAATTTTCACAAACTGCAATTTAAAAGTTAATCAATCGCTTTGAGCCATTAACGTTTAAACTTAATAACTGAAACTGTCAATGAACTGCTGAGAGTTCTATAATTTATTTATTACTTCAGCAAACAAATTTATTCATATTTTTTTGCACTTGATTAAATGAAATTTAATTGACGTCAGACGTTTTGTTTAAATTGGTGAAATGTTACGTTTATACTGTCTATTCCTATTAAACGTTCAATTATTATTAGTGTCAGGAAGATTTTGAAAAATTCACATTGATGTTGGATTCGAGAACTGAAGTGACGGATTGTAGTGATAAACAATATAGTAGGTCAGGTAATTAACAGAAGTTGTTAATTGAAAAGAATCTTTCTAATTAAAGACTGTAACGTTCACATTTTTCGCTGTCCGTTACATTATTTTTTTTGCGTATTTTCTCGTTATTTTGCTGTTGAAATTCAAGTAAACACCGTTTCGTTCATTTAATTAATTTCGTATTTATGACTTTCACACCTCTATCTCTCAGGATTTGTGTTTTAATTTCAGTTTGTAATGCGGATTTCGATTTTCTTCTTAAAGTCATTTGTTTTGTTTCGGAAATTAATCTGTAGATGTCGTACATGGTTCTGGGTCGATTTTATTGATCGATGCGTATGCGTATGCGTATGCGGAAATTGCGTGTAAAATCTTTGACGAGTTTCCGTCCTCCTGCTTGATGATCGTGCGACTTGGGTGTGTGCTCGTACACCATTAAGACGCGTGTTTTGCGTCTTCAAATTTTTGTGGTTTTGTGAAGCTGAACGGCTTTGAGATATTCCAGTTTGGCAAATATTTACGTCTCTAGTCTCGTACTGCCCTACTGTGTCAACTTTGTCGTCTGTTTTTTATCACAAACGCTACCGTTTTCGTTCAAGCACGTATCCGAGCACGTGTTGCGTTAAAGTTCTCGCTCAGGAAAAAACTAACAGAAGATTAGTTTTTTTTTGACTCCCGAAATTGTGTTGCGTTACCGAGGCCGAAGCTTTCCTCCTACCGCACGAGTTTTTATGCGAAAATTCCTTGCTGTTTACGGCGTGTCGTTTGAAGATACTACCGAACAGGAGTTCCTTCTTTTTATTTGACGTGGTTGTTTTTGGAAACAAATCCAGTATTACGGAGTCGTTTGATGAAATAATTCAACGGTGTTGTAAATGGAACCAAGGTCAAGTTACTACGGAGTCGTTTGAAGATAAGTTCAACGGAGTCGTAATTGGAACTCAGGTTAAGCTATCGTCAGGATTGAGTAAGCAACTCTCACCATTACTATCGTATCGCATTGAGGAAATTATCGTACCGTATCGTTTTGAGAAAATTATCGTACCGTATCGTTTTGAGAAAATTATCGTATCGTACCGTATCGTTGAGAAAAATACCGTATCGTGCCGTATCGTACCGTATCGTTTAGGAAATATTACCGTACCGTCTGAATTTAGTCTTTTGAATTTTATTTTGATTGTCGCGGATTTATTTAATTGTATATTGGGTCACTTTCGATTTAATTTAGCGCTTTTTGTTGGGTCATTTAGCATAGTTGCGTCATATTATTTTTATTTAAGTTACTGTACATCGTTAATTCTATGTATATATTTTGTTGCTCGAATTGCCATTTATGTTTAATCATTGCATCATTTTTCAATTATATTAATTTTTCATTCTCAATTTTTTTATTTTTGCTGCGATTAAAGACTAATTTCTTGAAAATTAATTTGCGTAACCTAAAAATCTGTTTGGAGTTCATTAGTTTTGTTCCGGACTGTTTTAGTAATTACAGTTTAAAGAGATTACTTGGCGCTCAACAGCTTTCGTTTTGTCACCTAACGTTTACTATTTCTTTTTATGAATTACGCAAGTTATTTTTTTAAGAATATAGTTCACAGAATTATCCTTCCGAATCCACCTCAGCCTCCGACTAAACTGAGCTATGGCAACCAAACAGGTGAGAATCTACTTACAAAAAAAGTATGTCACACGTATAATTAATGGCGCGGAATAACGTGGGGCTCGAGAAGGTAATTCTTTGAACACATTAGTTAAGTAGTATTACTGAAGTATTGATGCAAATTTCTATCATGTCTTATAGTCAGATGAAACCAATTTATCTTCATAAGGAAGAACTTAACTATGAATTAAGAATTCGTGGAGTTATTGCTCCTCGTAAAGATTTAATTGCTAAACGTAAGATATTGAATAGACTTACAGCACGTGACTCAGATAGAGATATAAGTTATGAAGACCCAGAATATTCTTTTGAAACTGAACGTGACACAATATCGCAAACTTTTGAATCACTTCAGACTTTGATTAATGATTTTGATGCGCCAGAGTCAGATTCATCTTTTAAAAAAATTGAGTCCAGGTTGATATACTTAACTCATCGGGTTTCGCGAATAAAAATTGAAGGAGATAATGCTGGTGATATAAAAACGTTTAAAGATGATAGTCATGCGACCTGTTTAGAACTTGAAGCTTCATTGCACGAAAAGATACGACAGCCTCTTAGTTTCGGTATTGATAATGTATCGTTGGGTCCAAATTTATCTACTACTTCAATTCCTTTAGCTCGATCTACGAATATAGGACCTGCATCTTTATTATCGAGTCATAAAAAGGTAGCAATTCATAAATGGGGAGTTCATTTTGATGGATCTTCCGAAAATTTGTTATCATTTTTAGATAGGGTTAGTGAACTTTCAATTTCTCGGGGTGCTACTTCTGAAGATTTATTTAACAGTGCCTGTGATTTATTTACGGATCAAGGACTTCTTTGGTACAGGAGTATTAGGACAGAAGTTACTGATTGGGATAGTCTAGTAGAGAGGTTAAAGCTTACATTTTTGCCTTTAAACTTCGATGAAAAGTTGTGGGATGAAATCAAGTCTCGTAAACAAAATAAAAAAGAGTCTGTTCCAATTTTCATTTCGATCATGGAGTCTTTGTTCAAGAAACTAAGTAAAAAACCTTCAGATAGTACCAAATTAAAAATTATTCGAAGTAATTTATTGCCTTATTATATCATGCAGCTTGCTTTGAGTGACATTACCGATTTGAAACATTTGCAGGCACTTTGTAAAAAGTTAGATGAAGCTTTCGAGGCCAAGTCAAAGGTTTTCAGTAAATTACAAAATTCTGAGCCTCACCTTAATTGTGTTGAACACCAAGTGAAGACTAATAGTAAGGACACAAAATTTAAAAACAAGGTTTGTTCTAAGGTTCCTCAGACACAAATTCCAAAAAATATCGTCTCGCCTTCGCAAAGTACCGATAGTGGAAACGTAATTTCAACTTTAAATCGAACTCCTAGTAAAAATTTATTAGTTTGTTGGAATTGTGGGTCATCTGGGCATGTTTTTTCAGAATGTGCTGCTGAGAAACGTAGATTTTGTTATAAATGTGGGAAACCAAATGAAACTGTCAGAACTTGCCGTATATGTCACCCACATAATTCTTCAGGTATCTTTAGGCCCAAAGTCGATCGTCATTTTGTTAGAAAATCTAGTAAAGAAATAAAGCAAAATTCCAAAAAATTTCCGTTGCGAAAAACTACCTTAGAGAAATGTAAACCAAGTTCTAATGAATGGTCCTCTTGGTTATCGGTTGTTAAGAATTTTTATGAGAAATCTTCTGAGATTAATCCATTGTTAGTGAATAAGGATAATGATATTAGACCTTATGTTATCGTTTATATTTTTGATTTTGCCGTAACAAGTCTTTTAGATTCCGGATGTACTCAAACAGTTGTAGGACAAAATGGATTAGATGTTTTAGATAAAGCAAATCTGAAAGTTTACCCTGCAGATAATAAGTATGTTTCTATGGCCGATGGCTCTAAACAACGCGTCACAGGTTTTGCCTATTTGCCGATCAGAATTAATAATGACACAAAAATTTTGAAAGCACTTGTTGTACCTTCAGTATCTCATTCGTTTGTATTAGGCATTGATTTTTGTCGAAGTTTCAACATTGTTCTGAACTTTAAACATAATGTGTGGTCTGTACAATCAGATTCTGTCTTATCTAATGATAATTCTGTTTCAAGTGATGAAAATTGGGTTAGTTTAAATTCTGAACAACGAATTAGGGTCTCTCAGGTTTTGAAGTCATTTGAAGAAATCCATAATGATGATATGTTAGGTAGAACCCAGGAAATTACTTATCACATTGATACGGGTGATGCTCCTCCAATTAAACAGAAACAGTATAACATGTCGCCTTATATGTTAGGTCATCTTAATAAAGAACTTGATGAAATGATTAGGTTGGATGTAGTTGAACCATCTTGCAGCAGTTGGTGTTCGCCTGTATTTTTAGTCAAAAGATCTAGTAGCTCTGATTATCGATTTGTATTTGATGGGAGAGGTTTAAACAAGGTAACCAAACCTGATAGTTATCCTTTACCAAATGTCGATCGTATCTTAAATAGTTTAAAGAATGCGAAGTATATATCTTCTGTGGACTTGCGCAAAGCTTTTTGGCAGATTCCCTTGGACGATGAGTCTAAAGAAAAAACTGCATTCGCCGTTAGTGGTCGCGGTTTGTTTCAATTTAAAGTTTTACCTTTTGGTTTATGTAATGGTCCTCAAGTACAACAGAGACTGATGGATAGATTATTTGGTCCGGAATATGAGCCTAACATATTTGTTTATCTTGATGATTTAATCATTATTTCTGAAACTTTCGACGAACATATTCGATTTCTTGATATTGTGAAAAACAGACTACAGGAAGCAAATCTAACGGTAAACATTAAGAAGTGTAAATTTTTTCGATCTAGTCTTCATTATTTAGGATTTATTGTTGACTCTGAAGGATTAAAAACGGATCCCGATAAGGTATCAGCGATGGTGAATTATCCTCGACCTACTACTTATACCGAACTTAAGCGATTTTTAGGTATGACAGGCTGGTATAGGCGCTTCATTTTTCAGTTTTCTTCGTTAGTTGCTCCGCTTAATAATTTATTGAAAGGTAAAAAGAAGGGTCAAAAATTGCAATGGTCTGATGACGCTGAAAGTTCCTTTATGAAGTTAAAAGAAGCTCTTGTGTCAGCTCCACTTCTTTGTAGTCCAGATTTTAGTCTTCCTTTTACTATGCAGTGTGATGCGAGTCAGGATGGTGCAGGATGTGTCCTCACTCAGATTCAAGATGGAGTAGAAAAAGTTATAGCTTTTGGTAGTCGAACCTTTAGTAGATTAGAACGTAATTATACCGTCATTGAACGAGAACTCTTAGCTATTCTGTTCGCATTCGAAAAATTTCGTTGTTATGTTGAAGCGTGTCCTCATGTGGTAACTGTTGTAACTGATCATCATTCACTGATATGGTTAAATAATATTAAGGAACCGTCTGATAGATTGGCACGTTGGTCAGTAAAACTTCGACAATATAATTTTGAACTAGTTCACCGTAAAGGTAAATTTAATGTTGTTCCTGATGCTTTGTCTAGAGCTCCTCTTCCAGATATTTCTTTTATCGATATATCTTTTGATGAATTTGATGATTGGTATAGTAGAATGTTGAAGTATGTGAATGATTTTCCCGATAACTATCCAAATTGGTCTGTCAAGGACGGATTGTTATATAAGTTTATTCCTCAAAAAGTTCGTATTCGCACTAACGTTAAAGAATGGAAATTAGTTGTACCTCTCGCTTATCGAGATGAAATATTCGAGAAATGTCATTCTGATCCCGTTTCGTCGCATTTAGGATTCTTTAAAACTTATAAGAAAATAGCTGAGGATTATTTTTGGCCAAAAATGAGGATAGATATTTTCAAGAATGTTAAATCTTGTCGTATCTGTCAATCGCAAAAAATTCCGGGTGTGACACCACAAGGGGTAGTGAGAAAAAATTTTTATTTCCATGGCAGTGCATTAATATCGATTTGATGGGACCTTTTCCTAGAAATTCCCAAGGTAATAAGTTTCTTTTAGTTGTATCGGACTTCTTTTCTAAATACGTTCTTTTGAAACCTCTTCGACAAGCTACGTCAAAGCCGATTATTACCTTTATTCAAAATGAAGTATTTTTGATCTACGGTGTACCTCAATTTATCATTTGCGATAATGGAAGTCAATTTGCTAGCAAATCTTTTAAGAATTTTGTTGAAAGTTATGATGTTCAGAAAATTTATTTTACCGCTAGATATTCACCCCATGTAAATCAAGTCGAGCGTGTGAATAGAGTTGTTGGTACTGCTATTCGAAGTTACATCAAAGGAAAGGAACATAAGAATTGGGATAAAGAAATCTTTAAAATTGGTCATGCTTTGAGAACAGCAACTCATGAAGTTACCGGTTACAGTCCAACTTTTCTCAACTTCGGACGTAAAGTTCCACTTTCTGGTAAATATTATGGTCCTCTTCACATTTCACATAATGTTAACATTCAGCCAACTGATCGTAATAATTATGTGGATGAATTGTCGAAATTACCCGAAATTTATAAGGATGTTCAGTCTAGACTTTCTGCCGCTTATCGTCGAAATAGTCATTATTACAATATGAGGAGACGTCACGTAGAATTTTCCGTAGGTGAACTTGTTTGGAAAAAGAATCGTATTTTATCAGACGCTTCCAAGAATTTCTCATCCAAGTTAGCTACAAAGTACGTATTATGTAGGGTGGTTCGCAAATTGTCAAAATTGGTCTATCAATTAGAATCATCAGATGGCGTTGATCATGGAAACTGTCATGTTAAAGATCTAAAGAAACATTTCGGTTCAAACTCAGATGTTTCCGAAATTTAAGGTAAGATTTTGTCGTCCGCTTTCATTTTCATTTTTTTTTCTTTCCCTTTTCGCATGTATCATCTATCCTGTATAACTTTGACTTATCGATTATGACCTCACTCCAATTTGACCCCTTCTCAATTTAAGACTTTCCGATTTTGTTTATCATTTGGTACGCGTAGTTACCGTAAGTTTTATTGTGATGGATGATAGATTTTATGTTGTGTTGGTAAAAACATCTCGCAGTGTCTCATGTTTTTATTTCTGGGGAGAGGGCGTGTGTAACGTTCACATTTTTCGCTGTCCGTTACATTATTTTTTTTGCGTATTTTCTCGTTATTTTGCTGTTGAAATTCAAGTAAACACCGTTTCGTTCATTTAATTAATTTCGTATTTATGACTTTCACACCTCTATCTCTCAGGATTTGTGTTTTAATTTCAGTTTGTAATGCGGATTTCGATTTTCTTCTTAAAGTCATTTGTTTTGTTTCGGAAATTAATCTGTAGATGTCGTACATGGTTCTGGGTCGATTTTATTGATCGATGCGTATGCGTATGCGTATGCGGAAATTGCGTGTAAAATCTTTGACGAGTTTCCGTCCTCCTGCTTGATGATCGTGCGACTTGGGTGTGTGCTCGTACACCATTAAGACGCGTGTTTTGCGTCTTCAAATTTTTGTGGTTTTGTGAAGCTGAACGGCTTTGAGATATTCCAGTTTGGCAAATATTTACGTCTCTAGTCTCGTACTGCCCTACTGTGTCAACTTTGTCGTCTGTTTTTATCACAAACGCTACCGTTTTCGTTCAAGCACGTATCCGAGCACGTGTTGCGTTAAAGTTCTCGCTCAGGAAAAACTAACAGAAGATTAGTTTTTTGACTCCCGAAATTGTGTTGCGTTACCGAGGCCGAAGCTTTCCTCCTACCGCACGAGTTTTTATGCGAAAATTCCTTGCTGTTTACGGCGTGTCGTTTGAAGATACTACCGAACAGGAGTTCCTTCTTTTATTTGACGTGGTTGTTTTTGGAAACAAATCCAGTATTACGGAGTCGTTTGATGAAATAATTCAACGGTGTTGTAAATGGAACCAAGGTCAAGTTACTACGGAGTCGTTTGAAGATAAGTTCAACGGAGTCGTAATTGGAACTCAGGTTAAGCTATCGTCAGGATTGAGTAAGCAACTCTCACCATTACTATCGTATCGCATTGAGGAAATTATCGTACCGTATCGTTTTGAGAAAATTATCGTACCGTATCGTTTTGAGAAAATTATCGTATCGTACCGTATCGTTGAGAAAAATACCGTATCGTGCCGTATCGTACCGTATCGTTTAGGAAATATTACCGTACCGTCTGAATTTAGTCTTTTGAATTTTATTTTGATTGTCGCGGATTTATTTAATTGTATATTGGGTCACTTTCGATTTAATTTAGCGCTTTTTGTTGGGTCATTTAGCATAGTTGCGTCATATTATTTTTATTTAAGTTACTGTACATCGTTAATTCTATGTATATATTTTGTTGCTCGAATTGCCATTTATGTTTAATCATTGCATCATTTTTCAATTATATTAATTTTTCATTCTCAATTTTTTTATTTTTGCTGCGATTAAAGACTAATTTCTTGAAAATTAATTTGCGTAACCTAAAAATCTGTTTGGAGTTCATTAGTTTTGTTCCGGACTGTTTTAGTAATTACAGTTTAAAGAGATTACTTGGCGCTCAACAGCTTTCGTTTTGTCACCTAACGTTTACTATTTCTTTTTATGAATTACGCAAGTTATTTTTTTAAGAATATAGTTCACAGAATTATCCTTCCGAATCCACCTCAGCCTCCGACTAAACTGAGCTATGGCAACCAAACAGGTGAGAATCTACTTACAAAAAAAGTATGTCACAAGACAACAAGTCCTGGTTGCATAATGCCAGTTTAATTTTAAGCTGAAGCTTAAACCCATAACAACAATTATTTAATTTATTTATTGTTAAAGAGTATAAGCATTGGCTTAAACTTAAGCTGGAATTGTGTCGAGACATCAAAAATTATTTTGGTCAAGGGCGGTCATGAAATGGAAAGCGGCTGTTTTAGCTTAGATCATCGTTTTCAAATAATAACCAGGGATCAGAGAGTTCAAGATAGGAAACGGCCATAAGAAATACATTGGGAAATACGACCATTAAAAATAATTAAAAATTCTAGTAGTTAACATCTGAAACACCAGGTAGCGTGTAAAACACGTCAAAAAGAAATTAAACACACACTGAAAATTCAAAATCAAAGCTAATTTGCTAAAAGATTATACACGATAAATTTGAAAGACATGTAAATGTATACATGCAATTCAAGAAAGTTATTAAAATGCGCATTAAGGTTGCTGTTTGTGAAAATCACCAGAATCACATCAAAATGACTTTTGATCTAGTCAATTACAACGTGTTCTATATTACCGGTAGATAGCATGGCTGACTACATTAATAAGCTAACGCTTATATGGCCGTTTCAATTCGCCTAAAATTCGGTTCCGAGAAAGCATGCCATGATATACGGTGACCAACGTCATCTATGAAAGTCACTTTAAACTTAAACCTACAAGATCGTTGCAAATTTCTTTGTATTAAGGAAAAGCAATAAGTCTGTTTGTTAACCTGCACTGGTTCAGACTTTTTTTTACGAAATATGCTTTAATGAAGCCTAAATTTTTTGATGATGTGTCAGTACGAAATCATATATTGTATTTTTCTGTTATTTCCACGAGACAGTTTAAAATCAGCGGTCTCGCGATAAGAGGTCTGTTCCATTCGTCAGGATTTCGAGTTCTGAACCGTTCAAAATCGTACTGAGCATGAGCAGTGCACAAAATTGGATATAAATTTCATACTGCGCATGACTCGAACGGTTCAGAATTTGAAATTCTGTCAAATGTAACAGACCTAAGATCACGAACCCGCTGAAGTAACATTTTTAAATGCGGCAATTTTAAAAATTTAATACTGCATCAATTGGGAGAATACTAAAATCATCTCATATTGCTAAAATTAGTTTTGAATTGAATAACTTGGGATCAGAATTTAAATTTAATAATAGTTATAATAATGATTAGAAAATGTATTGCTTGTGGCAACGAAAATATATCGCTTTGAATTTCTTAGTGCACTTCCGTTTCGAACTAAGTGGCTTGAAGCAATGAAAAAATTTTATGGTACCTAATTCTGTACCTCTGGAGTGTGTTCATAAACTCTCTTGGATATTCCTGAGTAAAACTCTTTCTCTCTCATATAAATGATTTTGTATATTTTTCTTTTCATTTTATTCACTCCTAGCTTTGCCTGAGGAGACTTTACGAACCCAGCCTAGAGGTAAAGAATCGTATCTCCAGTTTTTGGTTAAATGCCTTTACATATTTCTTATCAGGTAGAGCATGTTATTACTGCCAGTTGTAAATTAAAACATGTTAACAGTTGATTCTTGTCCGATGAAATTTGTATCACAAAATCTTTTAAGCGGACACTAAATCGCGCACTATACACTTTACGTTTCACCGTCGTTCGACAGCTTCGTCAGAAGTGAAAAATATGTTGTCAAAATAAACAAGGTTGTCAACGGAAACTGAAAAAGTAACTTGATTTTTTTTTTTTATATATACCGGCTGTTTCAAATTGGGTGTGCACTGAAGGGATCTCCTAAACCATGAGAGTTACAGATTCGGTTAAATGGAAGAAAAGTTGCACCAGTCATTGCTTAATTCGTATCCATTAACAGAATCAATTTTCTCTTAATTGTTGTTGAAGTATTGGTGAAAATGTAAAAATATCGATTTTCTTTTTTCCTCTGTAACTCCCTTATTAAAAATAATTTAGAAATTCTGTCTTAACTTTCTACAGGTACTTTTGGATTCTACTTTAAATAGGGGCAGTAGAATTGTGGTCACACGTTTCGTCTCTCCGCGACCATCCTCAGTTTACATTTTTTAAATATAACGTATACCTTTTTATTATCGTATTTGTTGCCATTTTTTCTCCTGATTGTAATGGTATATCACACTAAATTGTTGATATTAATTTGAAGCTTAAATAATACAGATTTTTATATGAAAATTTTATTTAATACATAATTTCAAATATTCAGTTCATTTTCTTAGGTATAGTGTAAATTTCAATGAATTATTTAATATCTGTCTCTTTAGTTATTGTATAATAAATTCTTTTAAGGGACACTGATAGTGCACATTTGTAGTATCCGTTAAAAGAATTTGTTATACGAGATAGTTGTTGACGAGGCTAATTTTACAAACAAGGGAATATTTAATAGAAATGTACATAGATATTGGTCCAGGGAGAATCAAAAAAGATTTCAACAAGTGTGACCACAGACACAATTCAGCTTAAATGTTTGGTGTGTATTTAGCATAATAGAATTAAGGGTCCGATCATTTACGAAAATCTGTAACAGCTGAACGTTACATCGATTTTTTAAGGACAGCATTGGAAAACATGTTAGATTACATTCCTCTAAATCATATTATGGAATTGTAATTTCAAAATGATGGAGCACCAGCATATAATGCTGAAATAACAACAAATTATTTGAATCAAACTTTTCCTGATAGGTACAAATGGACCTGTCGCGTGGCCTCTAAGATCACCAAATATTAGCCCTTTGATTTTTTGTTGATTGATTGATTGATTTTATTGATTTCTCCTCTTCCGACATTTGAATGCTAGTTATTAATATTTCGTAAGTAAAAAAAGTACTAAGGAATAAATTTACTTATTAAATAAATCATGACGAAACTGTATCAAGCTTTTTTATCATATTTTAACTTTACTTGAAAAAAAGTATTAATTGTTATACGTCACTGCAATCAGCAGAAAAAATGCTATCGAATAGAATAATTAAAAGATATACGTTGTATTTAAAAAATCGAAACTGAAGATGGTCGTAGAGAGACGAAACGTTTGACTTCAATTCTGCCACCTCTGTTCGAAGCAGAATAAGAAAGTGCCTGTAGAAAGTTAAATCAGAATTTCAAAATTATTTATAATACGAGAGATACAGAGGAAAAAAGAAAATCGACATTTTTACATTTTGATCAATATCTCAAGAAGAAATAAGAAGAAATTTATTCTGTGAATGAATACGAATTAGGCATTGCTTTGTGCAACTTTTCTTCCATTTAATCAAATTTGTATCTCTTACGGTTTAGAAGATCCCTTCAGTGCACACTCAATTTGAAACAGCCGGTATATACCTATATTATATTTATTTTTTAATCTAAAAATAATTTGAACATTACAAATGTTAAAAAATTGACAGATCTATGTTCTATTTAAGGAATCGAGAAAACAACAAAATGTATCATTTAAATTTGCAAAATCAGTACGTTTATTAATAGAATTCGACGACATTTTTATTTTACACATTTCAATAAAACGTCTTTTGAAAATATTAGACTCGTAATATAAAATGTTAGTATTTTCAAAATCAAAATTATGGTCATTTTCTAATGAATGTTCTACAAGTATTGAATGATTTTGATTATTTTTTTGGATATGATATTTATGTTGGTCTAGACGTTTTTTTAAATTTTGGCTTGTTTCTCCAATATAACATGAATTACAATTGAAACATTTAATTTCATAAACTACGTTAGGTTGTTTTAATTTTGGTGTTTTGGTTTTTAAATTTGAGAAAATACTATTTAAATTATTTACAGATTTTCTAGCTAAAATTAAATTGTGTTTTTTGAATATGTGTTTAAATGTGTCATATAGTGGTTCAATGTAGGGTAATGATATGTATTTTTTGTTTGAAGTTTGTTTATTGTTATTGTGGATTTTTGAATTTTGTAAATATTTAACACGATTTTTTATTACTGATTCTATAAGATTTATTGGATAAGAATTTTGAACAAGAGTCTTTTTTATTAAATTTAAATTATCATAAATGAAAAGTTTATCTGAAAGTAAAACAGCTCGATCTGTTAAAGAAATAATTGTTGCAATTTTATAGTTTTTAGAAGTATACGAATTAAATATCTACCTGACCACGTAGGTTTATGAAACCAATTTGTTATTAATTTGTTATTACGTCTAATGATATTTACATCTAGAAAACTTAGTGAATTGTTAATTTCTTTTTCTACTGTAAATTGTAATCTATTATGAAAAGAGTTAAATCTACTTAAAACAAAGTCTACTTTATCTGAAGGCAAAATCAATAAAATATCATCGACGTAACGAAAATATAAAGTTAAATTGAAAGGTAATGAGTTAATAACACTTTTTTCTAGTTCCTGCATGACAATTTCAGCTAAAGCAGGCGATAAAGGAGAACCCATTGCTGTACCGAAAATCTGTTTATAAAATTTATCATTGAAAACGAAATAAGATGTTTCAAAACATAAAGTAACAATTTCGAACGACGCTGAAACGTAAAGTGTATAGTGCGCGATTTAGTGTCCGCTTAAAAGATTTTGTGATATAAAACATGTTAGTTAAATTACAGTAGACCACGGTTATAGCGAACCTCAAGGGTTCGTTATATCCGAAGTTCGTAATAAGCGATAATGCCACAAATATAGAGAAAAATTAAGGGACTTGAAATGTAGTTTGTTATAAGCGGTGGATCGCTATAACCGAGGTCTACTGTACTGTAATAATCCAGAAGTTACATTGCTATTTTATTTCATTATTGTAAAAAATACTGCATTTTAAAACTTTAAACTTCGTTTTTTCTAAATCTATCATAATAGAGACACGATTCTTTACCTCTGAGGTACAGAATTGGAAATAACAATTCTAGTGTACTTTATTCATTTCTTCTGTAATTTGTAGAAGTCATTTTCACGAATCATCTTTAAAAATTATAAAAACAAGACTGGATTTACTAAAGAAGCTGTACCATCTATTTATAAGAATTTTTTTTCTAAATTTTACTTCACTATATCATTTTATGGTTTGTTTAAATTCTGGAGTTAATTATTAAGAATATTTAGCAGAAAACAATTATAAGGAGATTCCATATCCACACAGCAAATTTCAGATTTGCAATATCAAAACAATGTCTACACAATCTATAAGCAGCTCTAAAAAAGAAAATTAAAGATACAAAAATTATACAAAAAAAAACCTCCAAGAAATCAACCTATTAATAAGCATAATTTCTCCTAATAAATTTCTTTAAAATTAAAAAGACTTAATGAGAAGTGTTCAGAAAATATTAATAAGGTTAAAGAATTAAAGGAATGGGATAAACAATCTATTAAATTAAATTTTATTCATTATATGGAGAATATGTACCACTTCTTTCAAGTACACAATAGGTCTGTTCGTACAGCATTTCTGACTAGTTTGAAACTGTCAAATATATTCTTCGCAGGTTTCTGACAGTTTTGGACTAGTCAGAAGCTGCTGCACGAACAAACCTAATATTTCAAACCGAACACAATATATTCATTCTTTGAACAGCAGTGTTGCACCATAAGTTGATGTTACAGATGAAATATTATATTGGTTAGAAGTCGCATTGCAACATTACATTGATGATATCCAAAAAAGTTCAGCAAATGCAGATATTCAAGGACTGTCTACAGAAACGGCCCTTGGTTTACAATTTATAACCTCTGTATTAAATTTCTTTTGCAACAAATCAGATTTTATTATGTAATGACATAAAAAGTGAGCAAATAAAAATCAGATTAGAGTAGGCAGTGCAAAGAAAATGTATGTCTATGATTAACTGATAGTGTTTTTCACTTGGAATAAATTGTGCACTGAGTGTCCACTCAGAATATCTCCATCCCGTTTCATTACATAAGGTCAACATAAGATGAGAATATTCTGAGTGCGCACTCAGTGCACAATTTAGTCCCAGTGAAAAACGCTAGGAATTAAGTAACCTAATACATTCATGAACTGTCAGATCAGCCTAACCCGCGTTAGTAACAGACATACTTTTTCTTTGCACCGCCGACTCTAATCTGATTTTTAGTTGCTCACAGGTTATTAATTCATAGTTCAGATTCAGATGCAGTAGAACCCATATTTTCTCATATTCGTCTTAGAAGTGGTTCAAATGACTGAAGTCAGAGCGGCAGAATATGCACTTCAGCAAATTTTACGTTGTGGATTCGTCAAAGCTTTGACATCTACTAATATTGCTGATAATATAGATTACACGAGTCAGGCAAATTTCAAACCAGTACCTACAGAGGAATAAAAAGTTAAGGAAGAGTTATCTCATATTTTAAAACTTCAAGTTCAAAACGTATCTTTAAAAATATTACCTGATGGCAGTATTTACTTTGCTTCTGTGGCATTCTTAGCTGGTTACATAATTAAAAATAGAGACGACAAATTTCACTGCAATACTTGCTTAGAACCTCTTCTTTCTTATCTGATTCCTTGATGAAATTTATTATGATTCAGGACAGAGGAAGTTTAAACTATCCTAGTAATAAATTTGTCGGAATTATTAAGCGATTAACAGATATTATTCCTCTCTCGGAAAATACAAAAACCTGTGCACAACTAGGTATTTGAGATTCTTTGTCCTGTACTCCAACAAAATACAATTTTTACTTGTGACAATCACAAAAGACAGTAGAGAGACCTGTTCTCGATAATACAAGTAGAGAGAAAACAGAT
This sequence comes from Dorcus hopei, assembly GCA_033060865.1. Lineage (NCBI taxonomy): Eukaryota > Metazoa > Arthropoda > Insecta > Coleoptera > Lucanidae > Dorcus > Dorcus hopei. The sequence goes on from CM065421.1 coordinate 46,238,905, forward strand.
TTTTTGAAGAAACATGTTCGAATTTAAACTTACAAGCAGAAAAATTCTGAAACTGTTACATTTGACAGCTCACTGAACTAACAATTTTCGCCACAGAGGTCACTAGTCACCGTATGAATCTGTAAATTTTCTGGAACAATTTCAACAATGAAAAACCGCCAATTGAAACGGCCATATAAGCGTTAGCTTATTAATGGAGTCGGCCATGTAGGCAGCATGGCCAGCTCCATTAACATTCACTGACGTGTGTGTATGGCCGTGTCAATTCGCCTTAAATTCGGTTCCGGAAAGCATGCCATGGAGTACTCCCCTCAGCGCTCTCTATTAAAGATACTACAGAACTACTGACAGTAACGTAATGGCAACTGCGTCAAATTTTTAGAAGTCAAATTGAAACGGTCATACATACACGTCAGTGAATGTTAATGGAGTTGGCCATGGTAGGCAGCGTCAGTGTTAACATCTGAGACTACAGATGGCGCGACAAGACGATGGTCGCTAAGGTACTAAATCAACACTCCGTACAGGTAACGCAATCCCATTCCTCTCATGAGAGGATTGAGAAACAAAGATAACAAATATAATTGTCGCAAGTGCAATAAGGAAGACAACAGTTTTAGGGAATTCTGTTTACCGCAATGTCACTGGTTTCATTTTAAAAGTGTATTAGGTTATGTCTAGTTAAGTTATTTACCAATAAAAAAGTTGTTATTTTAAGAAGTGCAGAATGTTTCTTTTACGAAAAGGGCGGAATCATTAAATGTCATGCGTTAAAAGTTTGGGATGCGACATTTAAACTTAATTTTCTTAACCACTGACAGTAACTTTGACAAACGTCACTTCAAATAATATTTCCAACTGTTTTTTATCCCTAGATGAGAGGAATGTGTGACAAGGATAGATATAAAAAATCACTAAATGCGTTACCTCTATACGAAGTATGTTGATTTAGTACCTTAATGGTCGCTACCGTCACTAGATAAATACAGTACCGCAACCCATATGCTTAATATTTACAGTTGGTTCTTGTCCGATGAATTTGTATCACAAAATCTTTTAAGCGGACACTAAATCGCGCACTATAACACTTAAAGTGTTATAGTGCGCGATTTAGTGTCCGCTTAAAAGATTTTGTGATACATATGCTTAATGTGTAAGACGAAGAAACATGTTTTTGCACTAATATGGCCGACTTTCTTAATGATTTTCTTTCCGTCAAGTTTAATCAAATTTAACGTCTGTCACACAAAACTTTAAAAATGATTTAAAATGCCCGGGTGTGTCGTTTTGACTTGTAAAAACAGTAAGTAAGTAAACTTAAAACATACGGAAAAAAGAAATTCTTTAATTCAAAACAAACACCACAACAAGTTTTCAAAAATTTCTTCATTTACCTCCATGCAATATCCTAAACGATTATAAAAATTATTAATTGCACTAGTGACTTGTCCAAGGGTAATTCTTCCTGATACATTTTCACTTTCACATTTTCAACTTTCTTCGCCTGACAGATGTTCCAAATTAAAATGGACAAATTTTATTTGATATGACATTCGAAACCCTAACGACGACGATCATGCAACGATATTTTTAAAAATTGGAATTAGTTTCCATAGTAATATGAACAGCAATGTTTCATATTAAAGTACGGTGTATTTTTTTAAAAATGCCATAAAGGTTGGCCATGAAAATTAAAACACATGTCGTAGCTTGGCATCTAACACATGCCAAAACTGACAATTTAAAGTACATGAATGGAGCTAAAACATGCATTTTCTTTTCCATAGCCACCCCTTATGGCATTTTTAAAAAAACCCATAGTAAAATCACGGTATAATGATAAATGTTATAGAAACGGGCATTAGCATTTAAATTTCCCGCCAATATTTTGCACTAAAATGGCGACTGTTTGCGCTACTGTAATTATCTAGTGACGGTAATGGTCGCTTCGTTTCCTATCTTGAACTCTCTGATCCCTGATAACAGCTGATAATAACATGCAAATGTTACCAAATGTCACCGAATGTGTTGTAATTCTAACTTCATTATTATTTTATCTCTAGAATTAATATTGGCTAATTTGAAAAGTAAAATGGAAGAACCATAACATTTTTTCAACAAGAAAAGACAAATTAACGTAACTGTTGGGACTGTCCTCCGCCTTGTTCAATGCATAAATTTACGCGTCTTCTCATGTTAGTTATCTACAAAGGGAAATAAGCAGCAGCTTATAGGAAGATTGAATACAGCTACATATTTTATAGGAGACAGTATTAGCTGGAAAATGGATATCCGAGTTTGAAGATATCAGTGAACTCTTGCAATGGAATGATTCACAAAAGGTAATTTATGTCGATGAGAAAAATAACCTCATGGAGTTTCTTCAAAAATTTATTGAATTCCGAATTCACTATTTCATAATCAGCTACGTAAACGCAAGAGACCGTTCGACGTAACTGGAAAGCATCACGATGGAACCTGGGAAGAGTTGAAGAAGCTGCTTTGATAGAGTATATCTATAATAGATGGCATCCATTATGACATCAATAAGACAATCCTCAATAGTGCGAAGACGATTGAGGAACTCGAAAAGTGAATCTACCATAAAATGAAATGCAAGTCAAGACAAACCGAGCCGAGCATTGATTAGAAAAGATGAAGAGAAGAGCAACAAGGAGATGGCGAACAAGTCGGACCATTTGTCAAATATGAAGAATTCAGGTAGGAGACACTGTTTCAATTGTGGATCTAGAGGTCATGATCGGCACCATTGTACATACCAAGAAAAAGGGCCAAAATGTTTTAAATGCAACGAATCGCCTCGATATATACCAAAGATAATCAAAATATTAGTTGTGTACGTTCCATTGATGAAAAGTTTTTACCAATCAAAATAAAAGAAAGCACGTTACTATGGGCACTTTTCAGAATTAACCGGTTACTCCACCGGTAGACGTTTTAAAATTCTAAAATCCACTGTAAAGCTGTAATATGTTATTATAGCTATAATAAGTATGTAATAATAATACAGTTATAATAAGTTAATAACTGATTATAGCTAAAATAACATATTATAGCTTTACAGCAGATTTTAGAATTTTAAAATGTCTACCGGTAGAGTAACCGGTCAATTCTGAAAAGTGCCCTATGCTCTGATGGATACAGGCACTGATCTCAACCTAATGTAATCAGATATCTATGAAAAACTGGGTAACCTCATCTTAAATCAGACTACTCGTCTTTTCACTGGGCTAGGAAACAAAACCACAAAGTCCCTTGGTGTAGCCAATTAGGACATTGATGCTCATGTTGAAACTACTCCAATCCAAGGTTACTAAAGAGAGAAGGTTGCCTGGTAACTCGTGGAGTGACGCGTCATCCTTTTGTGTAAATGCATTAAATGGGCCTGCTGAGTGACGTTGTGGTGACGTTGAAAATTACCAGGCAACCTTGTCTCTTTAGTAAGCTTGACTCAAATCTACGTAATGCCTACCAGATCAATGACAGGTGAATTCATTATTTTAGGACAAGAATGGAAGAAAGAAGTAGAAGTAATTATCAGGCAAGGGAATATTTCTATTCAATTAATACCAGCTGCAATTGAAGAGAATTGCGTGGATAACAAAGACATTAAGAATCCAGAACATGAAGATTTGAAGGTCCTGCAGTGTGTTACGATTATGACCGATGAAATTGACGTATCTGAACAATACAGAAGTAAAATTGAACAACCATTAGCACATCCACCGAAAAAGGCAGGCAATAAGAATGAGGTTGACTTACCAACGATTATGTAACAAGAAATTTTGAGAAAGGTGCACCACAACGGAGATTTACTCGGAGGTGTAAAGAAGATCCAGAAAGTTCTCCAGGAAGAATACTACATACCGAAATTAAAAGAGAAGTTGGAGAGTTTAGTTAGCCGAATGTTGGGTTCCATGTATCTTGGCGGAAACAAAGGAGGGAAGAATGAAAGAGTTCTGAGACCAATATCTAAAGGAGATATGTATATGTACCTTTAGATACGCGTCACATTGACCATTTACGACCCATGACAGCGACGTCTAATCCCCTGTTTACCTATACATAGTAACAATTATAAAAACAATTGTTCCTATGGGAATAAAATGAAGATTAAAGTTAAACTGCGACTGAGAAACCGGGCCTAAGTCGAATAAGTACCTTTTGGTTATCGTTTACGGTTTTTCCAAACTCACTTGGATATTCCCAACCAAAACAAACACAAAGGAAGTTCTTGACATGTTGAACCTTATGCAACAAACGTTTGGAAACTCGAGAAAGATAATAAGTGACAGATCCAAATCATTTAGGGAATTTTGCACAAGGGAAGGTACAGAACACACTTTAACAACAGGGGTGCCGTAAGGAAACGGTCAAGCGAATGAAATAATTAAAATTATTATTCCAGTGATAACGAAGCTGGGCTATGAAGAATCCAGATCGTTGGTACCAGTACATAAATACACTACAGTATCTTATCAACACTTTTCAACGTAGCGTAAGGATACGAGCCCTTTCGAAGTTTTCTTCGAGCTAGAAGCAATAAAAGATATTCGACGACGAAAGAGATGTTCTACGAAAGATAGCCAAAGAAAATATACTAAAGATTCAGTGAAAACAAAAGGATAGTCAATCCAAAGTTTAAAAATTAAAAGGAAATATCTGAGACCATTCAAAGTCACTCAAATAAAGGGCAATGATCGTTACGAACTTATTACTCGTAGCAATAATGATGAAGAGCTTAAAGTAACGACGTCGACGGTTGACTGCATGAAACCATGCAGACTTTCTTCGGAGATCGAAGGCTTTGCAGGATGGCCGAATGTGGGATTCGATGACTGAAATGAAGGAATGTAGTGAACATATAAGTAGGCAGAGTAATTATTAACAAAAGTTGTTAAGAAGTTTAACATTAAAGAGGATAAAAGTTTTAAAGAAGCTATCGTAAGTTCCAGTGTTATCCTTCATCAAATAACTCGTCCCCTAAAGCTGGGTTGACACGATCCAAGTGAACTTTGATCCAATTCACTTTGACGTTGCGCACGCATTACTTGGATCCTACTTGGATCATCTTAACAAATCTACTTTGATAGGAGAGTTATATCCAAATTGACTAGGACGGCGTCGGCGGCCAACTTAATTTGACCAAAGTGATATTTTGATATGAAAACAAATGGTGTCAAGAATATAGGGTGAAACTTGGCAGATTCGATTTTGCAAGGTGTGGTAGCATACAGGAACTTGAAATACACCAAAAAAATGTAGAAAAGAAAAAACTGGATCCTTAGGCGTGAGGCCTTACATTTTCTGTATCCGTTCATTTACCATTTTTTTATTTTTCCTTTCACAAGATCCACTATCCGTGTTCTTACTTGACGCCATTTTTATTCACAACGAAGTTCCACTTTGATGAATGTAAGTTGGCTGCTGTCCAAGTCAACTTGGATGTAATTTTCCTTCAAAAGTGAACTTATGAATTATTAAAATGATTTCAGCAATGACCAAGTAATGCGCGCGCAACATCAAAGTATATTATATGCTATAACCGTGGAAACCAACTTGGACCAAGTGCACTTGTAGGTACAAATGCACTGGCTCCAAGTTGTGTTCCAAATAAACTTGGATCGTGTCAACCCAGCTTAAGCCATTTCTACATTCATGTCTTTGTTTACTTACTAAACCTGTAACTGATAACAAGGTAATCTTCTTTTTAAGTCAGACACTGGAAACACATTACTAATTTAAAAAATGTCTTCCTAATTCTTATACAGTTTCTTTCAAATTTGAAAATTAAAGCTAAAACTAGGACTTAACGTTGAATGTCACAATTTTTTGAACATTATAATAAAGAAATGTAAGTCTTTTTCAAACATATTAACATAGACAGGGCCACTCATAACGTCCGGACATTTCTAAAAGACCAAAAGTACTGTTACATCTGCGACCGACGCGACGCCGATAAATTTATTTGTTTTTGCGCCATCTATGAGTCAGCTGAAGATTACAGAGCTTTCCTTTGAGCCCCAGGTGATGCAGAAGTTACTGAAATGTTCGCTGTTTTATCTAAACTGTTCCGAAAGGAGTAAATTAAGCGAAGATGTGCGCGCTATTTAAATCAGCTATTATTCCGAAAGCGAAGTGTGCATTTAGCGACGAGTAGATCGTCTAAGAAATGTTATTTGTTAGACAAGTGTTGCAGCTCGTTATTCTTGAGTTTTGATTGTGTTAAGCGACCTGGGATATTAAAATATTTTTTAAAGTAAATGACAATTTCTCTGCGAACCCCAAATTAGTAATAATAGGATTATTCTTTAATGATATAGGGGGTCATTCTAATCGGATTTGCAACCTATCAACGGTGGTACCTCCTTAATAACTGGTAAGAAGCTTCAATCTCGACAATGTTTGGTGGTAACAAGTTACAACGTTGTGCAGTCTCGCTAATGCTCGGAAATAGGATCATACCAAGTTGTAACTTGCAACCCCGATTAGAATGACCCCCATATACACTTAACTTAGGCGTAGCTGAAGGAGGGAGGACTAGAGGGATTAAGAGGATGGCTTAACCCCCGCCCAATGGGAAAAGATCCCCTAAAATGTAAAAGGTAAGCCCTCCTCCCAGACAGAAAGAGCTAACTACGTCATGACACTTAACCTCCAATCTTTCAGGTTTGATTCTTAACATTATTTAACTAACATACTTACTGAAGTACTGCAACTTCCGAACTTTTCATGAGCCAATTAACGAAGCCTGGATGGGAAACCTTGTACTCCAAAAACCAGTTCAACCTGTTCCTCAAGCGAGTAATAATCGCAGTTGTGCTCTCCGAACAATTGAACTTCAACCCTTCGTTGACTGTTATGCAATTGAATCCGTTGTCTATCGATTGCACGAATTTATCCCCGAAGAAAATTAAAGGCAGGGCGTGTATGCAGGAGGCGTCGTGGATGAAGTCGCTGGATGATTTTAGTCTGACGTAATAAACGATTAGTGGAGATTCCACCGATTCTGCCCGGTTTAAAATCGAGCGGGGGTGAATTTCGAGGCGCTCCTGTTTCATTGTGTAGTACAGGCGTCTGTTTTTTCCTATTTTCCTAGTTTAAAAAACAGAAATATTACCACATAAAGTGAAGAATTTTTGCAATTCAATCGTTTGTATAACTCTTATTTCAGAACAATGAAACAATATAAATATAAAGTTATAAAATGCATTTTCCTGCAAATTTAATCTATGTCTTATGGCCGTGTGCACAAATTAACTCAGCTTAACATTAAGCATCATTTATGCCCGGTTGCACCAACTTTTTAAGCAGAACCTAAATTTAAGTTATGTCCGTGTGCACAAATTAACTCAGGTTAACATTAAGCATCATTTATGCCCGGTTGCACCAACTTTTTCAGCAGAACTTAAATTTAAGTTATGTTTAGAATGTGACATGGTCAGTATAATGTCAAATACACGCTCCTAAGGTCATGACAAATCAATGACTTAGGACCCCATTGGGCAACCACCACAGATAAAAAAAAACTGCGATTAAGGTAATTAGCAGGTACATAATTAGGGTTGAATTTTTGACTCCTAGGTTCTCGAACCTGTACGCTGTCCCATCTCTTGCTGTTATTATTTTTTCAATCTCCTAATCTCACATATTTTGTTTCCGTTGATCTTTAATTCTTTATCTTTAATTGCTTATTCTAGGTTTCTTAATGTGTCTATGAAGTTTTCTTTAGTTGTCGACATTTCAGCTATGCTAAATACTGATTCTCAAAATTGAAGACTCCTTTTTATCTCCACTTTCTCCAATTACTGCTTTCATTGTAGGTAGTATTCAGGAGTTCCAGATAATGAGCTGTCTTGCTTTAATCCTCTAGTAATAACATTAAAGTATCATTCAGAATTGAATTAGTGCAAATCGTTACTGTAGATTGGCCGTGCAAATGTTTGACAAATGTATTTTGATGTATCTATTCACACTCAACTTAGTACAAAACGTCTGTTGATTGTGAATAGACACCGTGGACTCATCAAAATAGATCTGTCAAACATTTGCACGACCAATCTGCACTACCGATTCGCACTAATTTTCTGCACTAATTCAATTCTGACCGAGCCTTAAGGCTGAGATACATAAAAGATTTAACTAAGAATTAAATTTAAGCCAAATTTACTAACACATTCTAACTTAGATAACTTAAATTTAATTCTAATTTAAATCTTTTATGCAACCCAACCAAAATATACCGAGTGTAATCGAATAAGTTTCACTTATGAATATTGTAAGTTCTTCGTCACATAAGAGAATTCATTCTGCAAATAATATCAATGATCTAGCTAAAAAAAAAAAACTGTCCTATCACAAGAGAGCATCGTCCTTTGAAAACATCTGCTCAAATGAACTCTTCACTTGCAACTATCATAAGCCGTCCTCAATTTACAATCACTTCACCTCAAAATACGTATTAAATCACATGAAACTGATAACTTATTTAGAAAACCAGCTTGATCAGTACAGGCAGTGTTGGAGTAGATGATAAAATAATATAATAATAAATGGCTTTATTGTGCAAATATACAATGTATATTATATACTGTACAGAATATACTTTGCAGGTATACTGTATATGTATTCAAGTTTTTACGACGGACATGTACAAATGATTCTAACATCAAAGTAGGCATTGAATATTGCGTTGGATATTCCACCTCCTTTTGAATGTGTATTCTACTATCTGAGAAATGTCAGTGTCAACACTTGAAAATTTTAGATTATGAAGTGAATTTGTAAAATTTCGCTTACACAAAATTAAAAGACTAAAAATTTACTTAAATTATTTAATGTTATGAAATTTACAATACCTGCGTTTTATGTCAGTAATAAATAATTTTGAACAGACATCACAATGAAAGTGTTTTGCTCCAAGGAATAAACCATTATTGCTTAAACACAACACCAGTACAAAATGTTTCAATTTGAGTTTACATATTGTGTTTTTAAAGTTAAAGTATTTATTTAGAATTAAACAGTTTCCAAACAGAGATATAAATGTAAAAGTTTCAATAACCACGTGCTACTTACACACACCGGAAAAACCTTGATTGATTTATGATTGGCAATACTTACTTACAGAAAACATTCTGTTATGGATCAAAGATGTCGGCTTGTGTAACAAAGTAATTTAAACAATGTGAAATTATCTCATTCAATACTTCCCCTTAATTTAACATTTTTAAATTTAAGTTTACAAATAACATAGACCTAAGCTAGTTTTTAACTTAACAATTAAGCCTTTTGTTGAAATGTCTGCTATTTGATCTTTTGAGCACAAGTACTTTACATTTAGTTAACCATCATTGTACATATGTAGTTACAAGTCTCTAATAAAAATTATATTTAACATCAATGTGTTTCAGACGACGGTGTTCCCAATTACTGATTAGTTTGATGCACGATTGATTGTCCTCAAAAATTGTTGTTAGTTTGTCACTTTCCACTAGAAGATCTCACAGTAAACCTTTTGACCAAATCATTCATTTCTGCAGCAGCATTCGCCAAGGAAATATATTCCGCTTCGGTGGACGATAATGCTACGGTGGTTTGTTTCTTTGCGACCCAAGGAATCGTTGCTCCAAACACTTTGAATAAATATCCACTTGTAGACTTGCGATCTGTGTCACCAGCCCAGTCAGAATCGGCATACCCAACAAGAGGAGTGTCATTTCCCTTTTCATAAAACAGGCAAATATTTATGGTATTCTGTCTATAACGCAAAATTCGTTTCAAAGCAACCCATGAGCATTACTCTGGTATCTACTAAAAAAGTTGACTGCAGCACTTAAATCAGGTCTCGTATTCATCATGGCGTACATTAAACATCCAATTAATTCTCTGTAGGGTTTAATATCGATTATGCATTCTGAAGACGATGTATCAGTTGGTGGTTTTACTTCCATAGGAATCTCGGTTTGCAATTTTCCATTTTAAGCGGCTTAGTACATTTTTAAGGTAAGTTTCTTGATTAAAAACATACCTTTTTCTGTTTTCTTAATTTGGATTCCCAGAAAGTAATTTAAATCGCCCAGATCTTTCATATGGAATTCCTTTTCAAGTGCACTTTTAATCTCGGTAATTTCATTTTGGTCATAACTTGCCAAAAGTATGTCTTCTACATAGAGAGTGATGTAAATTTTTGCTTCTCCGTTGACTTTAGTGTGTAGACATTTATCATGTTCTGACTTTAAATTCACAACGTTTCATAAACATATCAAACTTCAAATTCTATGCGCTTGGGGTTTGCTTTAAGCCATAAATTGATTTGTTTAGTCTACAAACTAAATTTGAATTATCAATGAATCCTTCTGGCTGGAACATATATATTTCTTCTTGCAATGTGTCATGTAAAAAGGCATTTTTTACATCCATTTGTTTCATGTAAAGATTTTCGTGGTTTATCACAGCTAATAGGGTTCGCACAGTTGTATGACGCACAACTGGGGCATAAATTTCATTATAACCCAGTCCTTTTCTTTGAGAACAGCCCTTACTAACTAATCTGGCTTTGTATTGAGTTACGTTTCCACATTTATCCTTTTTAATTTTAAACACCCACTTATTATTAATGGCTTTCTTACCAGGAGGAAGTTCTGTCAAAGTCCATATGTTATTTCTTTCTAGAGATTTCATTTCTTCATTTAGAGCTTGATACCAATCCACTTCGTGACTTCTTCCTTTTATATCAAAGTAAGAGAAGGAAATATTTTCTAAAAATGTTTGTACATTCAAAGCTATTATGCCATAATCATCCAAATATCTTGGTATTATCTTTGGTCTTGTACTACGTCTAAAATTCATATTATCATTCGTCTTGTCTAATATCAACTCTTCATTTTCAGTTTCGTCACCATTCTTGTAGTCCAATGCGTTCTTCGGATTCTCTTTTTTGTTTTCTGAAGAATATTCTTTAACTTTTTCTGCTTCATCAATTTCAAAACTATCTTCTTTCATGTCTAGATCTTCATCTTCAACATTTTCATTTTCTGTTCTTTCCTGGTAAATGTCAGCAATTTTCTCATTTTCGTATTTTCTTTCATCAAAAATGACGTCTCTTCCAAGTATAATCCTTTTATCTTGATTTGACCATAACCGGTACCCATTCGTACAATAGCCCAACATATAACATTTCTTTGTCCTTGATTCAAATTTGTGGAGATAAGTTATCGAACCAAATACTCTCAATTTTCTCAGATTTGGACGCTCTCCGAACCACAATTCCGCAGGTACTTTATCGTGTAAGATTTTGGTAGGGCTTCGATTGATGAGATAAACAGCAGCAAGTACTGCCTCAGTCCACAAAGTTTTGTCAAGTTGTGAATCAGATAACAGGCAGTGTGCTTTTTCCAATATCGTTCTATTCATCCGCTCAGCAACGCCGTTTTGCTGTGGAGTGTACCGTATTGTAAATTCAAACTGTATTCCTCTTTCCTCAAAATAATTTTTAATTTCCTTGGAAATATACTCTCTACCATTATCGCACCTGAAGCGACTAATCTTGAGGTTAAAGTGAGTTGCTTCCATTGATTCTAACACCTTGAAATATCGAAACACTTCACCTTTTGATTTCAGTGAATATGCAGCTGTGAAATGTGTGTAGTCATCTATAAAAGTTAATACATATCTTTTGCCATCGTATAATTCCGGAGTGACAGGTCCAAACAGATCACTGTGTATAAGCTCTAATGGTCTCTTTGCTCTTATATGTGTTTGAACATGTGGCAATTTTGTTTGCTTGCCTTCAACACAGATTTTACAGACTTCTACTTCATCTCCTTCAAAAATAACATTTACACCATCCACCAATTTACTTAACTTCTTAAGCCCTGTAGTACTAATATGACCTAAACGTCGATGTCCTAATTTATCGTCCTTTTCCACTTTACAAAAATGTGCACTTTCTGATTCAAGCAAGAGATTTAGTTCATATAATTTATGTTTTCTGTTTGCAATAGCCACAACAAGATTTCCTTTGTATATTATTCCCTTACCCTTATTAAAGATAATTTTAAAGTCATTCTTTTCAAGAACTGGAACTGATAACAAATTAAATTCTAGACCCGGAACAAACAACACATTCTTTATTTTAATGTCACGAATTTCCTTGTTTACAACTTTTTTTTGTGTTTATGTCACCAACTTTTATTGCTTTCGAAATCGTTCCAGACTTGGCACTTCTGATCTTGATTGGTTGAGTTAATATTTTAACATTTTGTAAATAATATTCCTCACTTACCAGATGCTCTGACGCTCCTGAGTTCAAGTACCAATTTATGTAATCACTTTTACTTTTACCTTCGTCTGTAGCAATAAAACAAAAATTCGAATTTTTCGCAATGTTCTCAGTTGTCTCCTCTGATGCCACATTAGCTCTTCCCGGATCCTATTTACTACCTATTATCTAAGAATTAAGAGTTATATGTCACATAGCCGCGACATCGCGCGACTGTTTTCTAACCTATAATTGTGCTGTGAATAGCAAATTCGCAACAATACTGCTGCGTCAATAAACTACCACGCACGAGATGGCCAGTGCGAACAATTAGCGTGTCATCGCAATTTTGGCTGCAAGTCGACTGGATTGCAGTAGGGCCCCCGAGTATCCTCTGCATAACTATTTAGGCCCTAATTTACAGTTAAGCGTTATACTTTATAAGTTTCAGATGAATTAATAATGACCTATACTATAAACTAGTCCATTTTAAGAGTTAATTACTAGAATGCTATCACAACTATTGGTTGTGTCTTTCACATTATTAGTGCACAAAATATTTACCTGGCAACTGCGACATTCGGATAGAGACCAGCACAAATAATAGCCTTTACTAAGCTCAGGTTATCAGAATTTCGATTAGACGCATGACATTTCGGATCAGGTTCCGGTACGAACTCCATTTCATAAAGGTACTCTGTAAACTGCTTCTTCATATTCTGGAGCAAATTCAGAGTGTAGGAACTCAGAAAGTTTTCATAGCAAAAGCGACGAGCATTAGGACCCGCCCGTTCGAAGCCAAGCAAGGCATAATGGTACAGGATATGATCGCTTTTAATGCCATTTGATAACTCTAATTTACGTTCATCTACCTCTCTTTCTTTACCTAAGGGTAGTTGAAAAGCATCCTTGAAATCAAGAGAGGCCGCCACGGATAGAATGGGATCCAAACAACTGAAGAGTGCACCTAAACAAAGCAAGCCAAGATTTGTTTTACTTTTATATTTTCTTTTTATTTTCAATGAAGTACTACGTTGTAGTTTTAGTTTAGTTTCGCTCTTGTAATTGGAAAAATATTGTTTAATTTTCTGGGAATTATTACCTAAATAGGGAATGCTGAAAAACTGTTGTTCAATGGATAGAGTTCTAGAAGTAGGAAGACTGGGGTAGGAAATAGTTTTATTAATAACATTTTGAAATAAATTTTTAATTACATCTATGCAGAAGTTATTATTGTTTGCTATTTGTAAAGTGAGACTTATTTCATTGCTGAGATCAGAGTGTAACATGGGAATGAAAAAGGATCGATAAAACAAAAAGTTATACCTGGCAAGTTTATGTTGTGGAGAGTGGGCTTACGATAGATTTTATAGGTTAATATATTAGGTAAGAGTTACATTTATATTTTCACTTTACTCATTTGTTTTATTTAATTAAATTTGTACGAGCAAAAAAGTTACTTTTACTTACCCAAAAGAATCATCTTGCCCATTTGCGGTGCCATAGGTAACCTTGCCAAATGATAGCCTAACGGAGTCAAATTTTCCTCCTCATCAAGGGCATTTAATCTCTTTAGTAATTCTACAGCTAAAGCAACGGCCTCCGTATCAGGTTGATCTATCAAAGACGACAAGAATTCACTTGCTTTTCCCAACTGTAATACTTTAATGGTCAACACGACGTCCTCTAATCTTGTCCTCAGAATTTCAGGTTTTATGTACTTATCTAAAAGTAACTGTCTCGCACGTGAGTACAAATGAAAACAAATTCCGGGCTTAACTCTTCCAGCACGCCCCCGTCTTTGACTAGCGTTCGCCAATGAAACCCACTGGGCATTTAAGGACTGAGTATTTGTATTGACGTCGTAATTTTTTATTTTGATTCTGCCACAGTCCACGACGAAAACCACATCATCTATTGTGACCGACGTCTCAGAAATATTCGTCGATAATATTATTTTCCGGATTCCTTTCGGTGGAGCGTCGAAAATTTGTCTTTGATCAACTGTGGGCATTTGGGAATGAAGGGGCAGAGTGAGGTATCGAGATTTTGGAAATTTTCCGCTGGCTTCCATTTTCTTATTTAAATTGGATATATCCACATAACCAGGCAAGAACACCAAGATCGCCCCAGATTCCGTTTCCTATTGTTACATAAAGGAAATTTTAAAAACACTTCAAGAGAATTTAAATTACACAGCGTGCATCATTGTTAAGGAGCTATTGAAGAAATTCCTACCGATAATGCACCCTGTATATATTTAATAATAGGATTCGTTGTTTTCTTTATTTAATTTTTACATTTGTATGAAGCACATTAAGTCTTAATATAACATACTCATGGTGTTCCACCCCTCGAAAACTTCGAAGACAGTACTTTTGTCTCTTGAGGACCTGAGATTTTAGTCTGAATGACAACTCATTATGACATAAAACATGAAACCCTCAATAGTTATCAATTCAAAAGTTTCGAATGGCAAAGGAAGTCAATTATCCACCACCGAAAAGCTCATTTTACAAAATGTCAAGACGGTTTAGAAGTGTTACCACGCTTAGGGGCCGGTACTTTCATCACTGATTAACTTTAACCTTTAGTTTATTCCCATGCCTACAATTGTAGAGATAATTGTTTCTATAGGAATAAACCAAATGTGAAAGTTAATCAGAGATGAAAGTATCAGCCCTTAGATACATTAAGGCAGGCGGCCACTGAACGCGAAGCTAAGCTAAACTAAGCGAAACTAAGTTTTTTGAAAATTAAATCCAACGTAATCTTACGCGGACATGGAAATAAAGCTAAAGGAAGCGAAATTAGAATAGCAAAGGTATAAAACAATGTTTACCTTCGCTCGGTTGCCTCGTCCGCGTAAGATTACGTTGGATCTAATTTTCAAAAAACTTAGTTTCGCTTAGTTTAACTTAGTTTCGCGCGCAGTGGCCGCCCGGCCTTAAGGATTTCTTGGCATCAAGGGAGTGCCTTGAATAGAAAAAAAAATTGCCCCATTCGCTGGTTTGTATGCTGTGATTTTCACGTTCAAGTTAGACAATTAACTTGTTTCAGTGCCAAATGATATTATACAGTGTGTAAACGAATAACTTTCACTTATCGTAACCATTAAGTATAATACGCAAGAAAAGAAGCGAAATTATGACATACGTATGGGACAAGCGTCAATAATAACTCTGAAAAATCTACTTTACTTTTTACAAAAAACGTTTGAGAAGTACTGTTCACAATTTAAATGCCCCAGCTGAGCGAAGTTTACTAATAGTTGTCTTTTATTTGCAGCTTTGGTCAGTTCACTTTAACTCAAAGAAAATTGATCTAAGTGATCCGTCTTAGTTACAAATAAAACATTCCAAAGTCTCTAGTCGTCATTATTATATTTTCATTCAAATGAAGTCTTTTTAATAAGTAATTTACAAAAATAATTAAGTATGTGTATAATGACAATTTTATTGAGTATTTGCACGTGGGATGGTTTAACGTTGCCTGCAATATCGTATCCCCTCCTAAACTGAACTAACTGATATTAAATCCGGTAGGTTCAGCATCGGTAAGGGGGGAAGTGATCTGGGTCACTTTGGATTAGATCAGTTCGACAAAAATAAAGTAGACAAACTTAATGAATATGTGATCCTGGGTAAAAGTGAACTGATTTCCGTTGCAAATAAAAGACAACTATTATGTGCAATAAATGACAGAGCAGTAAACTCGCAGACGTAATAGTTACAATAAACGTTGAGGCTGGTCATTTAAAAGTTTCCCACGAAAAAATAGAGAGATTAGCACTTAATGATACATAAGCAATAAAAAAGTAATGATGAAACATTTACATTTTCATTTCTTGTAAAGTTCATTTAAGTACTAGAAATGCAGATATCTCACAAAATAATTCTTACATAACATTAATTTATTTCCTAAATTGATAAACTTACGGAATTAAAAGGAAAAAGGAAAAAGGGAGTGCTATACTAGTCAAATTCGTGAGTTATAGAACAAGGAAGCTGATCTTCATTAACAAAAAGCAATTGAAACACAGCAAGGTTGTAGTACGAGAAGACCTTACCAAGTTGAGGGTAAATCTACTTAAAAATGCATCGGAATTATTTGGCAAGTATAATGCTTGGTCGTTGGACGGCACGATGTTTGTTGTTAAAGACAGGAAAAAATGCAGTTTTAATAGTACTGATGAATTAGATAAATTGAATAACACATAGTCGGGCGCAAGATGTGCGATAAGCAGGAAATACACGATCCCACATGTCTTAACACATGTACGCGCGTACATGTTCGCCGAACATCAACGTGCGTGTGTTGGCCCGAAAAACGCTTCGAACATGTACGCACATACAAAAAGTCCGTCGAACTTGTTTTCTGGTTTTCCTGAAAACAAGTGCGTGCGTTGATGTTTGCACGTACATGTTCGACCGTGTGGTTGCCAAACGCACATGTTCGCCACGGACTTATTCAATGCAGTACGTCGGCGTCGTGCATAAGCTTTTCCACAGCACCTCAAAACTGCCAATTTATGATTTTTAATAAATAACTTTCCGGCAACGTGTGGTGGCAGATCCTGCAATTGGAACTATTAAACTGGGGATTTACTACAGCTTTATCACTTTCAGATAGCTGACGGCTATTATTAGGTGCACGCCACTGCCACCAAACATAACTCTACGGACATCATCTTGGTTGATAACTGGACTATGATGTCTTAAGACATGTTCGATCGTGTGTAGTATGGTACTATTTGACGTTGATGTTCGGCGAACATGTACGTGCGTACATGTGTTAAGACATGTTGGATCGTGTATTCCCTACTTAAGTCTATCGCCTAAGAGTTCGCTTATTTTCTTTTTTTTTTCCTACTTTATTTGAGATAAATAGTTTAGTTGTTTTTGGGTGATTTCTTTGAGCTCCTTGCGGTTGTTATTGTGTGCAGAGGTTAGCGATAAGAGAACTTGTTTAGTTGAATTTAATTTGATTCAGAATTTAAAACAGCGTATAATTTGTTTTATACATTATTGTTTTTTCGGTAATTACACCGTTTGTTTATTAACCATATTTTGTAACTACTTTAATAATGACAATTTTTTTCACATAATGCCATCTTAACGTAAGATCATTGTTTCCGAAAATTCATGAAATACGGGCGCATATTTTTTCGACAAATGTTGATATGTTTTGTGTATCAGAAACTTGGCTATCGCCGGCAGTACAAAATAGCGCTATTTGTGTAGGTGGTTATAACTTTGTAAGACGTGACAGAATTGGAAGGGGAGGGGGGTTGGTATGTTCATCAAAAGCACCCTGAAATATCAAGTGATTCAAAGCAGCCATATGATTGAACAATTGTGGGTAAAAATACGTTTGAAGGGTCGAAGCTTCGCAGTGGGCGTACTGTATAAACCGCCTGACTTTGGTGACAGCAATTTTTTGGAGAGTTTTGAGGAATCTCTTGCTCAAGTGTTGCCTGAATTTGATAAGATCATTTGTTCAATATTAATTTGTTAAATTTTGATAATGTTGTAAAAAAAGTTTTAGCATTACTAAACTCATTTAATCTTGAACAAATTATAAGCTCTCCAACAAGAGTTCATGCATCATCTCAAGCTTTGTTAGACTTAATTATTTTGTCAGATAAATCTTTGGTACAGATGTCTGAAGTCATTCCAGTTGAACAAATATCTGATCACGATTTGATTGTTTGTTCCTTAAATATCTCAAGTCAAAAGGTCGCGCCACAGACTAAAATTATTCGTAATTTTAAACAGTTTGATTCAAATGATTACTAATGATTTACTGTTAGCCCCTTTTTATCAGATATACTACCTCCCTGATATAAATAGTAAGGTTAATTATCTAACAGAATTAATCTCGATACTATTTGATTTACATGCACCGTTAAAACCT
Source organism: Dorcus hopei (assembly GCA_033060865.1). NCBI lineage: Eukaryota > Metazoa > Arthropoda > Insecta > Coleoptera > Lucanidae > Dorcus > Dorcus hopei. The sequence continues at coordinate 46,257,104 of CM065421.1, forward strand.
GTAATTTTCAATAGCCATTACTCCCCATGGATAACGGACAATATTAGATTCCTGATGAAGCTTCGTGACTCAGCTCGTCCTAGATGGCAGAATTCGCGGAATGTGCTACATTATGAACATTACAAAGGGATCAGAAACTTTACAACCTTAGCATGTCGAAATGAAAAAAAGGCTTATTTAAATCATGTTTTAGAAAAAAAGAGTGGTAAGGACTTATGGAGGGCGGCAGATAATATCTGTGGGCGCAAGAGGCAAAAATTTACCTTGCCTTCAGTGATATTGAGTGATCCAGATGAGCTCAATAATTACTTTATTAGTCGCTATTCTCACAGTTCTCCAAATATGGAACTCATTGAATACTATGTAACTCGGGCCAAATTTTATACTACTTTTTCTTTTTCTAATGTTGATGAATTTGAAATTCTGCAGATTTTGGATAAGATTAAGTCTAAAGCAGTAGTGTCGATATGGTTAAGCTCTGTTGTCCCCAAATCAGTGAATACCTTGTCCATATTATAAACTTATGTACTGATAGCGGATTCTTCCCGGATAGTTGGAAATATGCTCTTATTCTTCCGATACCTAAAGTAAAAAATTCTACTGCGTTTAAAGATATACGATCAATTAGTATTCTTCCTATTCTCTCAAAAGTTTTGGAAAGAGTAAAAAATCCTACTGCGTTTAAAGATATACGATCAATTAGTATTCTTCCTATTCTCTCAAAGGTTTTGGAAAGAGTGATAGAAAAGCAATGGGCTCATTTGACATTTTTTTTTTATATCAAATTTGGAAACTTTATCATGTGTTTAACTAATATTTCCTAGAAAAAAAATTTTTTGTTCGTGTTTTAGACCATTAAAAAATTAATGAAAATAACCTATCCGTAAACGCTAGCCGTCCATGTTGTGACGTCATAGCATCCGTCCAGGGGTGCGTTCGTAAACTATACCTTCGAGTGCATTTTGGACCTGTAATCGCATCTTTCTCATTCACTATTTTAACATATTTTGCATCTCGCTCATTTGGTCAAAAGTCTTATGTTTACGTTCTTTACACTACAAGTATTTCCATGACAACCAACGAACTTCTCACACCCTACTTAAAATGGGATAAAGTGAAATAAATAGTACGTTGTTTTATTTCGCAATAATGGCAAGTAAAAAATCTAATTATAAATACTGTATCGTTCCGGAATGTAAGAATACAACTGTGTCCGCTCCTGACAAAATATTCTTGCCTGCCAGATCTTTAATAAATATATACATAATGTTTAGAATAAAATATAAATTGAACAGGGTACTTGTGCCTTTGTAGTTTAACTCCTCTCATTTCTACGCTAATGTAATCTTTATTTGTGTTAAAATAATCAATTTCCATTATAATGTCGACCTGCGGAAGATTACTTGAATACGCTTTTACATAATTCTATTCTAAGGAGCACATTATGTATTATTGTGCACTTTTAAGCATAAGCTAAATATGGAATTATGACAATTGCTAATGATTGTAATGATAACACCTTTTAGAAACTAAATAGTTTCCTGAACTGTATGTATCTGTGGCCTGCCACCGGCCGCCGGCTTGCGAAAATTGCTAGACGGATGCTAAGACGTCACACGAAGATGGCGCGTAAGGTGTCGCGTTTCAAACGCAATGACTTTTTAAAAATTAATTGTTACTCACGCATATTTTTTTATTGAATTTAAACGTATAATTTATGATTACTAAACAATAAAGAATATATTGTTAATAAAAATTAGTGAAAAAAAGATATTAAAAAACGACCCTATTGCAGGAGCATGTGAGCCGAAATGGAGTTCTGCCAATAAATCAGTCTGGTTTCAGGCAAAATCACAGCTATGAGACGACTCTGTTGGGTGTTGTGGACCATATTTTGAGAGGGGCTGATAGTAGTTTGATAACAGTACTTGTCTTATTAGACTTTTCCAATGCATTTGATACGCTGGATCATGATTTGCTTGTGGTAATCTTGCAGAGCATTGGTCTCGACGAGACATCTTTAAATTTGATTAGAACTTACCTGAAAGGCAGATTACAGCAAGTACTGATTGATGAAAGAAGCTCTACACCTCTTGAATTGTTGTCTGGGGTACCCCAGGGATCAATTCTTGGTCCTTTGTTGTTTGTGACATATACTGCGAATCTTATTTCGTCAATTAAAACTTCTACGGTGCATATGTATGCGGATGATATGCAGCTCTATCACTCTTTCCACTCTGATGACGTAAGGCAAGAAGTAGCAAAAATCAATGAAGATATAAGAAACTTAGTTGATGTAGCTACTAAGCACTGCTTGGCAATAAATGTAAAGAAGACCTCAGTTTTGGTTTTTGGACCTAAATGTCAAAGAATGAAAGTCTTACCTAATATTCAGATAATTGTTAACGGAGAACTGGCCAGCATTACTGATTGCGCAAAGGATATAGGATTATATGTAGATAGGGATTTACCCTTTAGGTTCCATGTTTCCAATTGTCTTCGTAATGCTTATTGCAACTTAAAAATGATCTATAATATCAAACATTTTTTAAATAAAAAGGTAAAGACGTTATTATGTGAATCATTAGTCTTATCACGCTTTAATTATTGCTGTTCGGTGTATGGGCCTTGTATCGACTATGAAACTAAGCGAAAAATTCAAGTGCTACAAAATTACTGTTTGCGCTTGATATGTGGGATAGGCGGCAAAGGATCTCTCACAAGCTTCAAGAATTGCATTGGCTCAACATGGCCAACAGGCGCCTACTGCGAAATGCTTGTCTGCTGAATAAAATAATCCAATTCAAAATGCCATCATATTTATTTAACAGAATCAAATTTCGAATGGATGTGCGTACTATCAATATACGGTTCAGGGGTAGACTCACTCCGCCATTACATAAAACTCAAATATTTAAGCGATCGTTCAGTTACCAAGCGGCTTTTATTGTAAACAATCTGGCACTGGAGTATATTGGTAGTAGTGCGGCTTTATTTAAGAAAAAAAGTGTTCAAAAGTCTATTTGTTCGGCAATGTGAATTGATAACTTTGAGTAGATAATTGATAAAATTAAATGAAAGATTCGCTCCGGAAACAACTTGATGTAATTAGTTAAGAATGTTGCTATTATTTACTAAACACTCAACTCAGGTTAAGGAAATCAGGGTGCACAATGTTTTTTTTGTGCATATCTGCCCTTCACCTTCTTCTCCAAGTCGTACGTTACTCTTGTTATGAACCTATATACGACAATGTTTGTTAAATCGCAAAACTTATCAAAATAATGCATATAACAAGAATGTATAATATTATTATGTATAATAAAATTATTATTATTATAAAAAAAAATTAAAACAGCAATCATGAATCATATCGAACTATAAGTAAAAAAATATGATATTACTTACAGTGGAACTTCCATAACTCGAATCTCAAGGGACTGGAAAATTACTTCGAGTTATACGGGGTGTCCGGTAAAGAATGGGCCATACTTCAAGGGTGGCTTCTTTGGATCAAAATAAATCGATTTAGATCAATTTATCTTAGTACAATTTCAATTCATTAAAAAGTTATGGCCTTTGAAAGATAATTTTTTAATATCAATATTCTAGCAAAACTCGCTCATTTTTGGAGACATTTAATTGTAATTTGGTATTTAGAGGTTTCTTGTACTGCTGAATCTGAATATCTGCTTATTTTTAACGTAACGTATAGAGGGCGCTCTAGAGACCCTGACATTCTCTTGTTTATTGTCGTACTTTTTTTTACGTGAATATTTTAAAAATATGTTTCGTTTTTTTGAAACGACATTTAATTTACTTTAAAAAAGGCATACTTGTTACATGTCGCTAAAGTTCACCAGTTTTGAGAAAAATGGCTTTGAATGTGAAAATGTTGAATACTTACTATACCAGTAACGCTACTGCAGGATGAAAAGACAATTACCTAAAGTTACACTACTTCGTAATTTACTTAAAATTGAAAAAAATTTACAATTCCACATTTAAATCAACGATACATTACGTAAAAAATTCTTATTATGTTTGCTATGGCCGCGTATTTCACTCATAGTTTTAACTTTCAACTCCAGATTACTCCCATAGTAACAATTATAAAAACACTTGTTCCCATGGAAATAAAGTGAAGATTAAAGTTAAACTGTAACTGAAATACGGGTCTATGTGCCTGATTCAATGTAGACGTAAAACAGTAATATTCAGCATTATCATATTCAAAGCCATTTTTCTCAAAACTGGTATACTTTAGCGACATGTAACAAGTATACCTTTTTTAAAGTAAATTAAAAGTTCTTTCAGGAAAATGAATATAATTTAAAAAATATTCACGTTAAAAAAAAGTACAGTAATAAACAAAGGAATGTCAGGATCTCGAGAGCGCCCCCTATATGTTACGTTAAAAATAGGAAGATATTCAGATTCAGCAGTACAAGAAACCTTTAAATACCAAATTGCAATTAAATACCTCCAAAAATGAACGAGTTTTGCTAAAATATTGAAATAAAAAAGTTATCTTTGAAAGGCCATAACTTTTTAAAGAAGCAAAATTGTACTAAGATAAATTGATCTATATCGATTTGTTTTGACCCAAAGAAGCCCCCCTTGAAGTATGGCCCATTCTTTACCGGACACCCAGTAGAAATTTCGAGTTAAAGAAAGAGATTTCAATTATACACAATGTGCAGGGACATCAGTAAATTTCGACTTACAGAGAGCTTCGAGTTGTGGAGGTTCGAATTATGGAGGTGCGACTGTAATTCTATAGAGATCACATTCTAAAAGTATTATTGGAAAAAAAAGCACACCGATACTCATCATCCCTAAATTTATTAATTGATTACTTTATTACGTTCCGACTACACAAACAAAATTTCGAAAGATCGTGCAGATTAACACGTATTAATTCAAATAAATAAATAAATGCTTTTTAATTGTATTTCCTTTCTGAGTGTGCAGCAGATAAAAGAAAAACAAGAACGGACAGTCAATGGTCGCGTTCAGGTAGAAAATTAGTTGCAGCACAGCGTAAAGTTGTAGCGCTTTAAATTACCTGAACTAGTTTTCATTTGTAGAGGTTATGAACTCATTACGCTGCAATGCAGCGCTGAAACGTAGCGTATACAGACTGTACTTGATTAATGGCGGCCGCTTGAAGAAAGCAATGACGTCACATGCACCTCGTTCAGGTTTACGCTTTAATAAAGCACTGCAGCGCTGCAGTTACCTGAACGCGGCCATTGTATTTCATTTTAATCAAGCGCAGGGGCGCCATCTTATGACGACCCTCTAGAAATAACCTGGTTTTAATCCCTGCTTAAAAATACATGGCATGTTCCTCTACTAACTATAAATGCATTTTCTTCAATTATATTACGTGGAAAGTAAATAAAAGACATAAAACGAATAATTATAATTTTTTTGCAGAAAATAAATGTCAAATTGACATAAATTCCTTATTGGCAACTTAAATATCCGATGGTGGTGCTCGGATCGCCTACAGCTTAAGGTTACTCTACTTAAGCCCGGTTTTTCGATCACAGTTTAACTTTAAACTTCAGTTTATTTCCATTGCTGCTATAGGGATAAACCGAAGATTAAAGTTAAACTGCGATCGAAAAACCGGGCCTTAGAAATTAAAAAGGACGCGATAAAACGCTAAGAAGAAAAAGGATAGATACATAACAAGTTACTGTTGCTAGGGAGTTATGAATGAATTTGATTAACTCCAAATTAGAAGAGATATAAAGTTGGCGCTACCTTCTCAATGCAGTATAACCTTAGTCCTTACTACAGCTGATCGGTGTTTTTCGTAAAACAAATATTGTTAAAATCTGCACAACAGAACAGCTCCCGATTTCTACCTCTTAATAAGTTATTTTCGTATATCGAATTTCAGCAATTTCACAATTTCTCTCAAACACCGTTCAAATGTCACAGCACATTTACGTAAAACGTTGGTACCATAAAACACCTACAGAGGTCGTGACCAAATTTTGAATTCCCCAATAGCAATACATAATAACAAGCGTCTAAATAAAAACATGGTCAAGTAGGTTGTGATCGAGAATTTATCCATTGCATTTACATAACAGAATTACTAAATGTAGCCTACTTGACCAGGTTTTTATTTAGACACTTGTTATAATTTATCAAACGGAACTTTATAACATAAAATTATCTTTTGCTTCCTTTAAAGACCGTTATACACTTAAATTTGATAACAGTTTTATTATAGAGGTAAACTACCACAGTGAATTCTAATTGGTTGAATTGGCACTTCTCACTCACTTCGTAACAAATTATACTTACAAAAAAATCATAGTGTAATACGGCTATAAAACACTTCTACGAACCACATTCCTTCGATTATTATTGAACTAGTGCTGGCAAAAACCGGAGAAGATTGAAACCGGTTAATCGATTTCTTTATAAACCGGTTTAGGATATAATCGGTTATCCAAATAATGGTAAAAACCGACTATTCGAATATCCAAAAACCGATTATCCGGATAACCGGTTTCCTTCAAAACCGCGAATATCCAAAACCGGTTAACCGATTATCCAAAAAACCAATTTCGGTTGCCAGCACTAATTTAAACGCGTCTATGACGAGACGCTTTGTAAAAAGGCAGCCTTACTCTCATTAAAATTAAACGTGTTCGCCATAGGTTTTATCCGCACTGAATTTTGCTGAGATTAAATACGCAAATACGTTATAATAAAAGCAATTAACTAAATAAATACGTAACTTTGTAGACGAATTGTTTTCCTAATAGGTACTAGATCATTAAATAAAAAAAACTCATTCTGATATCTGGTTATTCGAATTTCCAGTTATTCGGATATCTGAATATCCGTTATCCGAATAACCGGCTATGTGAATGTCCGATTTTCCAAAAAACCGATAATATTCGAATATCCGGTTATCCGAATAACTGGATATTCGAATAACCGATTATCCGGATAACCAGTTTTCGGTTTTCTTCAAAACCGAGAATATCCAAAACCGGTTAACCGATTATCGAAAAAACCGGTTTCGGTTGCCATCACTAATTTGAACCACATTATGAAACTACTTTCAGCAATCTTAAATTTCAGAATGATATTCAACGGACATTACTTACATTGTCTACAACACCTTAACTAGAACCAGTTTGTTTCTGACCAATTTCTTATTGGAAAAATATTGCACTACTTGAAACGTGAAATTTAATTTTTGACGCGCAACTAGTTTCGTTAGTGACAAATGACGACCAACCGTTAAGGCCCAATTGTAAAGGGTTTTCAAATAAAAAAACTTCTCAGGCAAGCCATGAAAACATTTGTTGCAATGTAATTTCAATGGAGTAAAAGAAAGTCATAGCCTGCCTGAGAATTTTTGTATTTGAAACCCGATACCATTCCAGCTTAACTTTAAGCGAAAGCTTAAACCTTTAATAACAATTGAAATAATCCTTGCTAAAGGTTTAAGCTTCAGCTGCAATTTAAACTAGCATTGTACAGGGTGTCCCATTTTCGATGGTATCTTCGTTAATAATGGAAATAGAAAAAAACCGAGGACGTAATATTGGGTCAACTTTTTATGCTAACTTGAATGGCTAACTTAAAACTTTGCTGTTCCTTGCCATTTTCGCGGTCAGTTGAAAAACGAAAAATTCATCAAATTTTCAAATGCGCATACTTTTTTATTTTTAAAGATATCGAAAAATGATAAGATTTTTTATTCGGCTTTTAACGTAGATCATGATTCTTTAATCAAATCGCACCAAAAGTTCATAATAACCGAGATATAACCACAACTAATGTTTTTTTTTAATGGAAGCCGTAGTTAGCTTTGGCATCTTTAAAAAGGGTATTTTTTCTGCTTGAATCATGATCTATGTTAAAAGTTGAATCAAAAATGCCTTTATCATTTTTCGATATCTTTAAAAATAAAAAAAATATGCGCGTTTGAAAATTTGAGGAATTTTTCGTTTTTCAACTTTACCGCGAAAATGGCAGGGAACAGCAAATTTTTAAGTTGGCCATTCAAATTAGCATAAAAAGTTGACCCAATATTGCGTACTCGGTTTTTTTCTATTTCCATTATTAACGAAGATACTTATGGAATACCATCGAAAATGAGACACCCTGTACAACTGGGCCTAAGTTAGATTTGATTAAATTTTAATGCTGCCATCTGACGGCCGCTCGTAGTCAAAATTTTTAACTGTAACTGCGATGGGGTGGCCGTCAGATGGCGCTACTACAACTCGGATTTTTACTTTCCACTTAAGTGTCCAACTGGCCCTGGTATGCAGGTCGCTCAGTGTTGTAATGCAAACTAACTAACAATAACATTCATTTATTATTTATTCAATCATTTAACAAATTAAATCACATATGGTGTGTTATTTGTTTAAAAATTATGGAATATCATGATGTAATTATTATCGATTATGATGAAATAGACTGTCGAAAAGATTAGAATACTTTGCCATGTTGTAAATTGAGCAGCAGTTATAAACTGTATTAGCAATACGTAAAAATTGGCTTATAATTAATTCATTCAGTAATCAAAGCAATATTCAGAAGCTTCTTCCGTTATTGAATTGCTTACGGGCAACATTGACCGAGTGACCGTCAATTTTGCTGGAGCTTTATTGTTTTACGATGTGTTTATAAAAGCCGCAGACGACGTACAAGGGTGCGCCAATGGGTTCTGGCGGTTTTGCAAGCGTTGCTGTATTAAAATGAAATGGGCAGGGCGAGGTTGTAACTTGTTCTGCATAAATTGCAGTTTCAGTAGATACGGCAACTTGGCCGATAAACCAACGCATGTTCTCTGTTTCGGCGTTTATTGGAACAGGTTAAAAAAAATAAAATGCCGGTAGTGTTAAAAGTGTTTATGCTGGCAGTGTTGCTAACCGTTGCGATTTATCACCAAATAGGCTACTTTTGGTGAGTGTTCGGCTAATCTTTTTCTTTTAATGGCGATTGACCAAAACGGGCAAATTATTTTTTGACTGCAAGCACTGCAATTCCCGGGTACGTCATCAGACGCCGCTTATACCCTCTTATCTCGGTGGGTGCAGAACCTTTTAACACTTCCGATATTTTAAAATTATTCAACTTATAATCCATTCACTATCTTTTTAGACTCAGAGTAGGCCATGTTAGGGTGACATTTTTGTTGGTACCTCCAAATGAATATAATCCATTTACGATCTTTTCAGACTCAGAGTAGGCAATGTTAGGGTGACATTTTTGTTGGCACTTCCAAGTGAATATGTCTCATTTTAATTTGATGGTTATATTTTTGAAAACTGACGCCAAAAAACATTGATGCTTTTGAGCATTTTGACTTAGTATTAGAAAGTCACAAGTAATTGTTTGTTTTACTTTCTTCATACCATTGTAAAAAGTGATCAAATAAAAAACGGATTAGAGTTGGCCATGCAAGCAAACACGTATGTCTTCATTTAGCTCATTTCGCGTTTCTTCAGTCACTTTGACGTTTCTGTTTATGAAAGTGGACCACAGGATATGCTTCATGAAACTTCTCGATTGCATTAGGTATCGAATAAACCCTTTTTATGATTAACTTTGTGGCCATTTCTGAAAAAAACTCCACCATTAGAAACTTTTATTCATTTTTATGACGTTGTTGAGACTTTCATTATGTGATAGTTGATTGACAATTAATTAATTATGACGTTATCCAGACATACTTTTAAATTCCAACGCCTACTCTAATACGTTTTTATTTTGATCACACGTTAGTATTCCAATTCAAAAAGAATGACATCTCGGTAGGCGTTGGAAATTCAAATTTATGTTTGCAGCAATGCATCCTTGATAATAAATAAACATCCCTAACTACTGCTGTCAATTTGTTTTTGACGTTCATTGAAATCGTCTTGTAATTTGCGTATTTGTGCTTGGCATTTCTTTGTTTCATTTGATTTCATTTACGAAAAATCTGTCTGTTTCAAGACACATTTTCTCAAGATATATTTATTTGGAGTAAGTAATGAAAATTTGCTTTTTTGAGTTCAGGTTTGTATGTATGTACATTTTGTAGGAGCTTGAGTTTTATTTGAAATGGAACACGTTTCATCCCGTTTAACTTTAAGAGAACGTGAAGCAGTGTGTCGTTGCTATCATGAATTTTTTAAAGATTCAAATAATGCTGCTGCAAGTATTGAGCGTGTAGCTCTAGTTTTCCAGGTAAATTTTTAAACTGTATATGTGCATCTAACAAATATCACCATAATTTTAGATATCTCCCAGAACCGTGAGGAGAATACTTTCAAAAGCTCAAGAAGGACAGTCACTAGAACCCACGTATAGTAGCTGTGGAAGAAAAGCTGTCAGTTATAGTCATGGTTTTAAAGAAACATTGAATGATTACATCTTTGCAAAGATTAAAACCAATGAATATGTAAATATTCAAATCATTTTTGAATATGCTAGAGAACAACTGGATTTCTGTCAAAGTAAGACATCTCTCTACAGACTCATCAAGCAAATTGGTTACAAATTTAAGAAAGTTGACCGAAGAACTATAATTACTGAAAGGCAACAAAACCTTCTTAGTAGAGTACGTTTTTGTGCTAAATATATGAAATTTTTGAAAGAAGACGTTAAATTTGTGTTCTTGGATGAAACTTGGGTCTTCCAAAATGGCATTCAAGTCCGTCAGTGGGTATTAGAAAGCACTTCCAAAGGTATGCCTTCAGTTTTCAAGAGTGAAGGTAGAAGGTATACTGTTCTTAATGCTGGAAGTAAAGATGGGTTCTTACCTGGTTGTGATCTCATACTGGAGAGTAAAGTTAATGACAGAGATTATCACAAAACAATGAAAGGAGAGCTTTTCAAAAAGTGGGTAATTGAAAATTTGATTCCAGCTTTAAGATTATTAAATTCAAAATGCATCCTTGTCATGGATAATGCCCCATATCATTCAGTTCGTCTTGAGAGTCCTCCAACTAGTGCTTCACGTAAAGAAGTAATAAAGCAATGGTTGACTGAACATGATATACCATTTGACAAACTTTTAAATTTAGTCAAGCCTTTCTTAAACAATTCAACATTCCGGAGATATGAAATTGATCGATTATTACAAGTGGAGGGTCACGAAGTGTTGCGTCTACCTCCTTATAACTGTCATTATATACCGATAGAATTAGCATGGGGTTTTTGCAAAACGTATTATAATCAGAGAATTCAAGCAAGACTGGGAATGAAAGACAGAGTTGTAGAAATTTGGCGCGAAGCACTTGAAAAATGCACACGGGAAAAATGGATTAATTTTATTCAGCATACTGAAAAGGAAATCACCAATGACTTTCAAAAATACACGGGTGTCCGAGACGTTGATGATATTCCACCATTTATAATTACTCCTTCTTTAGATACGTCTGACTCAGAAGATGATTTTGGTTTAATTGAGGATGAATCAGAATCGGATGAGGAAGAAATTGTTATTATGGTTGTAGATGATTCCGAATGAAGAAAATGTGTTACTATGGTCCATTGCTGATGTAGTTAGTTTGTCTGAAATGTGGTATTTTAGTAAAACAGAATGAGTTCTCATTTGTATTAAATATCAGACAATGGCCGCTTTCCAAAAATGCACCTTGCACTTAGATAGGCTTACCATACATCCCGGTTTAACCGGGATTGTCCCGGTTTCAGGCATTAGTCCCGGTGTCCCGGCCGATTTGATATTTTGTCCCGGTTAACGGTTGTATAAACTTAAAACGATAGAGGCGTGCGAGAGCAGGTGTGGTGTGCCGCACACACCGCTTTACTATACTGTAAATTAAACTTTTGCATTACGTGCAACGACTTTTATGAAAAAATAAAATAAAATAATTTAATTTTCTGCTTCAGCGGACTTTCGGTAGTTTGGGTACCTTATCTATCTGCTTTTTTTTAAATAATAAAACATTTTTTGGTAGTAGCCTAATGTGTTTCTCTTCGCCCTATCCTGTTTCCCACTTCTGTCCCAGTTTAAAGCTTCATGATTATGGTAAGCCTACACTTAGAAAACATGTGTCCCACATTCCAGTAACTGAGTACACGTGTTTTAGAAGTGTTTCTAATGTCCCGGTAGTGTACCTTCGAAAACGGCCCGGACACTTGGCGTACAGCAAAAATTACCTCACATTTACATAATATGATTTGAAAATTTCAAAATTCACCGGTTAATCTACCGGTTGAAGTAGTTATCTACCTATGCATTCCAAAATTCACCGTAAATTCATTCATCCCCAGCATTGGCACTAATCTAATTTTCTATCGGTGCAAGTAACCGGTAGATTTACAATAGATTTGCAGTGAATTCCGAAATGTGACCATTCCAACACAGAAAACTTCAAATTGTTTAGTTTTAATCGTAGAAACAGTAGGAATCTCGTAATATTTAATATTCTTCTCCTTGTCAATGCATTTTCGTACAGAAACAAGATATTCCATCGCCTTTAACTAATTTCTAAAAGTTCTTTTATTTTTGCGTGACAACATAACCTCAAAATAATTTAATGGTAGTTCCACAATATATTCTAGTAACTTGACATGGGATAAAGCCCGATTCACTCAGCCCTCGCCTACTGGGATGCCAATCAATTTGAACGGAACTATATAAGAAGCAATATAGTCGACGGGACTGACATTAAAGTGTCGGAAGTTTACATTTGTCACATTTAGAATTCTATCAAAATTCATGTACTATTGCCTATTGCGGCCTTAAAATTTCGCACGATTTTTTATCAAGTAGCCAGAATTTCTCTAAATTATAGTTTTGTAGAACAGGCTCTTTCCTCAATTTTGACACTAAAGACGTTTAACCAAAAGTCAGATTGTTTGGTTGTATTTTAAGAACAGCAAGATAGTAAAGTATTAGAACTGAAATAACAGAATAAATGTAGCGACCAACCATCTTCTAATTTTGCGATTGTAGAACCCTCCTCTCTTTCAGAAAGCACGTGATTTGGCATTGTGATGCTACAACTTTAGCATTGCATTCTAAAACTGACGTTTAAAATAATTACACAGTGCAACAATGTGAGGGTCAATTTTTCTGACTGGTCTCATTCCAAAAAAAATTAATAATTCGGAAGTAAAACAAAATACATTTCACGGGATTTACTGAGTTTGGCTCATTTAAGCCATTTTTTAAAAGATAGAAGTTAGCCATTTTTCCTTGGGATTGAACACTTAACAGTAGATTTTTTTGTTTTCGAAAAAGTATTTGTAAAGTACTTTTGGTACGAGAAATTCATTTTTCACATTATTCTGTCAAAAAGAATATGTTTGAGAAGTAAATGTTCATTTTCTTTAAATTTATTTATCAAAAATACTACAAAAATATTAGGAAATTAAAACAATTAGAGGAAATCATAAATAAATTTTTCCGACGGCTCTCTAAAGCGACTTTTACACTATTTGATTTTCCATTTAATTTTTAATTTCACAAAAAAATTGCACCTAATTACTATTACATTTCTGAAGTCAAATTAAAAATCAGATAGTGTAAAGCGGCTTTAAAAAAGTGCCCAATGTGCCCATAATCCATATACATTTAATTTAGCAGTTAGCAATTTTGAACGTATGGTTCAATTCCTAACACACGAATATTAGGAATATAAAAGAGGTTGTAGAGGTGTCTGGCATATTGGATGCGATAGTCCTGTAAAGGTGCAAAGAAAACGTATTGCAGTGATATTTACCTATGTCCAGAAGTTTATTCATTGTATGCTGTTTCCGACAAATTTTACATCTAATAAAGAACTTTCCAAAATGCAATATTCTTCATGCAATATTTCCCAAAAAATGAAAAAATAAGTTTCTTCATAACATTCACAAAGACAACAACGTTTCACAAGATGAAGGCATTCTTTATCAACATCATGCGAGAGGCGTTCTGCGGGATGCAGCATTCGTCCAGGCGCGGTGTTCTTCGGGATGAAACATCTTCAAGATGGAGCATACGTCAAGATGCAGCGTCCTAAAAATTAAAAAACTTGTTATTATTCAAATAATTAGGTTATTATGTTTAAGAATGTTAATTAATTTAAGATTTTATTGAAATGTTAATGGAATACTTACTTAGTTTAATTTAAGATTTGAAATATTTAAGTTATCTGTCAGATTGACGTTTTGTGTGACAGAAGTGTAAAATTGAGTGAAGTATTTATAAATAAAATGGAGGGGTTGATCACCTAAGAGAATAAACAAACCGAGGTGTAATGGGGAGGATATGTACACAAAACGTAAATCTTTCAATAGATACCAAACGATACACATTAAAAATTTTGTTATTATAAAAAAACTTGACAATATACATTTAAAAAAATCTCAATTCTATATTTCAATTAAATCAATCCATTTTCCAGGGATGTATCATTGCATAACGCTAAAGTAAGTTTATTTTGATTTAGAAAAATTCTTTTGGTTTTAAAAAAACACTACATATAACACATTTGTCATTCATCAATCACTTGAACTGTCAACACACATCTACAAAGAATCTTTATTATTATAGAAGAGTTATTGTTTGTTTCGCGATAGGGCGTAACAGGTAGCAACACTTGGCAAATAAGGCTCTATCTATAATAATAATATAAAAATTCTAATTCAACATCACACTACATATAAACGTTATAAAGTTCTAAAGTATCATAGGAGTCTTATCGCTTGTTTCGCGATTGGGCGTAACAGGTAGCAACACTTGGCAAACGAGGGATTACCTTTATTTCTTTAGAATTTTACACATACATTACAAAATTAAACAATTAAATTACTCACCAATTTATCTTCAAAAGAATTTTCTTCAAAATTATAATAAATAACTGGATTACAACTGACATTGAGAGTTCCCACCCTGAAATGTCACTTTGACATTATAAAATAGAATTCATATAAGACTACTAGAATACATAATTGTGTAGTGGATGTGATATAAAGATTAAATTAAAAGAGAAGATAGACAAATTAAATACTTACCACATCTGCAAATAAAAGCAACACTACAGTATGTCGTGATTAACACACAACTTTAAATTAGCATCCGCTGTATGGTTGGAAATCTATTTTGAAATGCTGCTAAACTGTTTGACATATGTATTATGCAATAATACGACTTAACAATAAAAGCTTCTTGATTTGCAGTGTATGTTATTTTTAGGGCCGATCTTTCCATCTGCTAATAAAGTTCTCAATAACGTTATTTGCCGAATAACTCGATTTTTATGAATTGTTACCATGCTTTCCATTGTTAAAAAATTCCTAGTTTTCACTTTAACACGTTGAGTGCCATATGAGACCATGTTGGTCTCGCTCTTTTTTGGGACATAATGGCCGCGCGATACCAGGATGGACTCGCATCTACAAAATATTTATTAGGCCACGTGGCACCACATAGGTTTCACAGAGTATACTAAAATACATACAGTCAGCAAAACTACGGCCAGTTGGACCTTTTTACATCCTTAGCCTGCAAATGTGAGACCAACGTGTCACCACGCGGCATGTCGGACTGTAGTGGGAGGATAACTCAAAAAATTATATTAGTAGTTCCTTCCATAACTTAAGCAAAAGCGCGTGTTCTTCTTCATAAGACGTAATAGATCACCAAGCACAAATGAATCGGCGTATTTATGCGCAGATATGTGACGCGTAAGGAGAGTTTGAACGCATTGGACCACAGGCAGGCCTCGTGAGACCAATGTGTCACCGCAAAATAAATTGAGAAAAATATATGTAAAACATACTTAAAAAAATAATGTGTAATGTCTTTTAATTACGAGCATATAGTATATGCATTTTCAAGAAAAAAAAGATGGTGGCCTACGGGACCAATTTTTTTTAATACATGGCGGCACTCAACGTGCTTTAATATCGATAAAATTGACCGCGCAATTGGCTAACGCTCCATACTGATTAAAACTCCTGTCATTAGACAATATTTCGATAACATACAAAATAGGGGGGCATATTCTTTAATCTAGAATTTTTATTTTTGATAAATATACAGTGACTTTCAAAAAGTGTGCTACAAATGGGAATTTTTTTTATTATCGGTTTTTATAAAAAATTATTGACGCAGAACGCTTCTGCATCTCTTAAAGTCAAATTGGAAAATGTCAGATGAAATTTATCTTGAACGGTATACACCGTGGACACCGAGAAACGAAGACGGCTTAAGAGTAAAGTACCCTTATTTTACAAAATACAGCAAAATGTCATAAGAATAAGTTGTTCAGAATTAAAAATTATACCTAAAAATAAACTTTTTTTAAGGTTTTTCACTGATTTGTGTATATTTGATCCGTTTAAATTACAGCCTTTTATCTCAAAAATAAAAAATCACATTGTGAACCACTCTTTATACACACTACATTAGGAAATACTGGTCGGATTAAAGTGTCCGCCAAAGTAATATGAATAGGATAACATGAAATTTGTTCTTATTTCTCAATTATTTAATTTGGTTCTGAGCAATTATTTGAATGCGTACCGAAACTTTGCGCTTTCTCGTAGCACACTTTTTGAAAGACACTGTATAAAAAAAATAATTTAAATGAACTTTTACTTCTCAAAAAGTGTTCTTTTTGCCAAAATAATACGAAAAATTGAATTTCTCGTACCAAAAAATCTTTCTTTTCTAATGTTTTTATGGTATTTTTGATAAATAAAAAAAAACGAATGTAAATGAACGGATATTCCTTAATAAAGTATTCTTTTCGCCAAAATAATGCGAAAAGAAAGAATTTCTCGTAGGCATTTACCTTCTTAAATTTTAAAATATTCCACCATAAATGTTCAATTTCAAGGAAAAGTGGCTAACTTCTATCTTTAAAAAAACGCTTAAATGAGCCAAACTCTCCAAATCTCGCGAAATGTATTTTGTTTTACTTCCGAATTATTTATTTTTTTCGGAATAAGGCCAGTCAGAAAATTGTTGCACTGTGTTATTTTTGACAAGACGTTAAACTAAGCCATTGTTGTGTATCGCGTAAGAGTTGACAACTCTAGAAGAACGGTAACCATACTAACCATGGAGTTTTTGTTAGATAAATGTGTGTACTGTGAATCATTTTTTTTTCAAATACTGTGCCTTTAAAATACTTAAGAAAACGTTTATAAATAAATACAATTATATTTATCTGCTCACAAATACAAAAGTGGTGTCAGAAGTGGGACACAGAAAATTGAGATCACCGTGCAATCTATTTTCGATGACGAGTACGTGTCATGTACGTGTAACTGAAAATTGCCCGCAACGTGACAGACGGCAGAAGTGTCACAGGAATTACTTACTTAATGTCAGCAGACCAAGCAAGTGGAAACGCCACCCCAGTAACGACGCAGCAACAACCTCCGGCATTCTCAGTAAGTCCGTAACACATCTACCGAAATGTCAATTGCTGATTACTTCACATGCTTTTCATGGGCATTAGAATTAAGTAAAATCCCAGACGAACAACATGCAGACTATGCACGTGTTTACATGGGTACAGAGCTCAACGATGTACTCAAGTTCCTGGTGAGCCCAGAGAAGCCGGAAAACAGAGATTGACAGATCATTTTGACTCGACCCGAAACAAATATGCAGAAAGCACAAAGTTCCGTCAAATAAAACCACATGAAGGTGAAACCATAGCTAATTTTTCTCTGAGATTGAGACAGGGCGCAGCTTTCTGTGAGTACGGTGAATTTCTTGACGGCATGTTGATCGAACAATTATTACTGGGCCTGGATGCTCAAGATAAGTGCGATGAAATCATTGCAAAAAAGCCCACGACATTCACTTCCGCCTATGAGATTGCACATGCAATGGAAGTGACTCGGAAAACCACAAACCAAGTCCAAACCTCAGCAAACACGAACACAGGAGCTGAGCTGACACACAAAATAGGATACGAGAGACCTCGAACTAGAAAAAACGGGACACAACTAACAATGAACAAACCGCAAACACAGCACTTCGACATTAACCAGGCCCAAGGAACCTCTGGCTCACGGCGACAAACTACACCATTTCCAATTGTAATTCAGAATTCGTCAGTTGCAATTCAGATTTGTCAATTCAGTTTCAGATTGCATCAATTGTAATTCAGATTTATCAACTTAATTTCAGAATTCGTCAAATGTAATTCAGATTAATCAGTTTAATTTCAGAATTCGTCAAACGTAATTCAGATTAATCAGTTTAATTTCAGAAAGCGTTAAATGAATTTCAGATTATATCAATTATAATTCAGAAATCGTCATTTTTAGTAGAGAGAAAGCTTTCTGAATTACAATTGATGTTTTCTGAAATTAAACTGACTAATCTGAATTACAAATAACGAATTCTGAAATTATATTGATTTATCTGAATTACAGTTGATGCAATCTGAAACTGAATTAACAAATCTGAATTACAAATGATACATTCTGAAATTAAATGAACAATTCTGAATTACATTTGACAATTTCTGAAATAAATTTGATCTTTTCTGAATTACACTTGGAAATGGTGTAATTCGGCTTGTTCATGATGCGGTGGAGCTCACTTTCGTAACCAATGTCGATTTTTTGACAGCAAGTGTAACACGTGTGGCAAAGTGGGACACATCAGTAGAGTGTGCAGAACAGGTTGCAGCAACTGAGCAACCTCAATGGCGGAATTCTGCGACGTGTTGATCTGCGTGGGGCACATGGAGCATGTACTAGAGAAACAGCTGCTTCCGTCTGGTTCCCAGCAACTGGGGTGACCTGGTTCCTAGCAACCGGGGTGGCAGGAGTTACCGCTGGTATAGGACTATAAATACGCCTCGTCATTTTCTGTTTTTGTTTCATAAAAACGGAGTCTTCTTGGTGGGGGTGTGCGATCGTCATGTCTCTCTTCAATTGCGACTCCGGGTTCTCGTATCTCTGGTTGGCCTGGAAATGTTCTAATTTGATCTATGTGACGTTTTACTTTCTTTCCTACGAAGTTAATTTCATAATGGAGATCTCCCAGTCGGGTGGTAACAGTGCCTCAGATCCATTTTTCCATCTTTGCGTTGCCGGAGAGAAAGTAGACAGATTGTCCCGGGTTGAGCGTTCGAAACTTTGAATCCATCTGAACCTGTTGTTTCTGTGTAATTTTGGTGTACACATCGTCTGGTCGAACCAGATCCAAACGAGTGCGTAGATCACGCCCTAAAAAGAGCCGTGCTGGAGGCAGTCCTATGGTGGAGTGTGGTGCTTTGCGATACTGGCGAAGGAACTCGTTCAAGTCGCGCTATAGGCACCCTTTGGTTGAGTTCATAGTATGGATGGCGTCTTTCACTGTCTGCACGTATCTTTCGGCTTGGCCATTGGTCGATGGGTGATATGGGGCTATCCGTTTGTGATACTTAACTCCGCTATCTTGCAAAAACTTCTGGAATTCCTCTGATATAAACTGCGGCCCATTGTCAGATACCACGGTAACAGGAGCATCGTACGCGGCGAACACTTCGTCGAGAATTGTAACTGTTGCAGCAGTTGTTGTTGAGGTTGTTGCTTTGACTTCCAGCCACTTGCTGTAGGCGTCCACTATGACGAATAGCATTGTACCTGCAACTGAACCTGCATAGTCGACGTGAACTCATTCCCAGGGTGCCTTCGGGTATTCCCAATGATGTTGTCGGAATCTAGGTGGGGCATGTCCATGTGATGCGCAATGTGAGCATGATTTAGCAACGCACTCGATATCTGCATCTATTCCAGGGGCCCGATTCTCGACACGTGTGAGAAGATTCGCATGCGAAAATGACGTCAAAATGACGCAACATTCGAACGATTAATAGCAGTTTTGTACGAGAGTCTACGTCATTTTGATGTCATTTTCGAATACGAATCTTCTCGCACGGTTCGAGAATCGGGCCCCTGGCCAGAAAACGAAAGAGCGGGCAATTCCTTTCATTTTCACAATTCCGACGTGTGCCGAGTATAAGTTGTTCAATATCGCTTGCCTCAGTACCGGTGGTAACTAGTATAACGACTCTATGCTCGAACATTAGGCAGTTCGCTGCCAAGGTATATTTGACTCCTGGAGTTTTGTATTCATGTCGCATGAGATCCTGCCCTGATTCCAGTAAATGAACTATTACACCAAGCTGCGTATCTTTCCGGGTTTCTCGTGCGATGGCTTCTGCTCGAACCGGGAGCTGGGTTATTTGGCTTATTGTAAAAAGGTCAAAATCGTCGTAGTCGTTGTCGCATTCCTCTCTCCTCTGTGCCGATTGTTGGCGAATTTTATTGATCGTTGATGGCAGGGGTACTCGAGAACAATAATCAGCGTTGGCATTCGCTTTCGACGTCTTGAAAACAACGTCGTAATTGAAGTTGGCCATGCGGGTGATGCATAGCACAGGTAAGGATTTCTCTGGGTGCAATATTTGGGTCAGTGGCTTGTGGTCTGTAATCAGAGTAAAGTGACGGGCGTAGAGGTATTTGAAAAATGTTTGTACGGCCCAAACAATGGCAAGTGCTTCCTTGTCAATTTGAGGGTATTTCTGTTCTATGTTTGTTATTGTTCGGCTTGCATAAGCGATCGGGCGCTCCTGCCCATTGCTAAGCTTGTGTGATAGTACTGCACCCAGTCCGGTTTTACTGGCATCCATGGCCAGTAATAATGGGAGTGATGGATCATATTGTGTAAGTACTTGCAGAAAGGTTAGCAAGTCCTTGATCTCTGTGTACGCCTTTTTTCCTGCTGTTGTCCATGTGAAGGTGTCCTGCAGCAACGTTTCCCGGAGCGGTCGATCTTTAGTTGATAGGTCTGGAATGAATGAACTATAGTAAGTTGCTTTGCCTAAGAATAATTGAAGTTCTTCAGGCGTTGTTGGCTTTGGTCATCTCGAACTGCTTGTATGTGCGCGTTCGATTTGTGTATACCTTGGGCGTCCACCTTGTGACCTAGGGCCCCTAGAGCAGGCTCGGCAAAAGTACACTTCGAGCGGTTGAGTTTCAAACCATGCATTTTGAATCGTTCTAGAGTTGATCCTAGTACTTGTAGCAGGTTATCGAATTTGTCTGCAAACACGATTATGTCGTCAAAAAAATTAACTACGTTCGGAAGGTCTTGTAGCACTGTTTCCATTCGCTGCTGCCAGCTAGCGGGGATGTTAGCTGCTCCATAAACAGCACGTGTAGGGCGAATTAAACCATGTGTGGGTGTGTTGAGTGTCAGTATGTGCCCAAATGCGTTGTCCACCTCCAAGTGGGTATACGCATCCGTGACGTCTAGGTGGCAGAATAGAGTAGCTCCTCTCATTTTGTTAAATAACTGATCTACCTTGGGAATTGGGTGTTCATCGATTATTATCAGTCGGGGATTTAAAGTTGGTTTATAGTTGCCTGTGATCCTTAGTTTGCCGTTTTTCTTAACAACTACATGCGTCGTCGAGCCCATTCAGAGTAATCGATTCTCTTGTAGAAACCCGACGCAATCTTTTTCTCGATTTCTTGAGCATACGCGTCGCGGAGTGCAAGTGGAATGTCCCAGGCTCGAGCAAAAACTGGCGTAGCTCCCGGTCTTAAGTGCATCTTTGTTGGTGGGCCTCCTAGCTTTCCTGGGATGTTACTAAATAAATCAGAATTGGAATTTGCAGCTAAGCGTTCGCCACCTGGTGTCAACTAAACAAACCCTTGTAAACTACATAACATCTCGTGTTTTGGCGTTGATTCTGAGTATATGATGTATCAGGATTGTGTTATATGTGATATTTACATTAAATCAACTTGTGTATTTGTATTGGTACGCACTTAAACACGTGCATTACAAAAATTCCGAATAGCTTACAGAGGTTCAGATTTATCCGCGGTAGCGCTGCGATCTTAAAATCAAACGCCTATACAAAAGCCATATTTACAGCGGGAAATTGAATCGTGCGAAATTTTAATATGTAACTTAACGAAAAAAAAGCATGGCCTTCTAGATTCTAAAAAGATTGTGAATGGATATTATACCACAATTGCGTTTCTACTGACTTAGGGTGAACTACTAACCCACAAAGTTTCAAATTTTTTTGAATTTTCGGGTTCAGATACTTCCCTTGTAAGTAAATATTTTTCAAGTAGAACAAATATGCTTCCAACAAAATATCTCAAAGAAAAGGGGGGTGTTTTTTTATTGAGCATTTTGCTGTGGTGGATGTAGACAGTGATTTAAAAGATTGTATAGAAATCCACTCTGTTAGATTATAATCGAATTGAGTCGTGTAGAAATTTAGTGATAACTTATCACTATATTCTTACATCGCCTAAATCGATTATAATCTAAGCAGAGATGGATTTCTATACTATACAATCTTTTAAATCACTGTCTACATCCACCACAGCAAAATGCCCAATAAAAAACACGTCCTAAGTTTTGAAAAAATAAATTGGTATTACTTACCTTAGTACAAATGTCAATTAAAAGAGCCAAAACCAAATCCAAATTCAGTTCCTCCGAACAAGGATTTCTCATCTGTACAGTAACATGTCTTGAATATTTTTCCTCGGCTTCCAACTGCCTCACACTAGGCTCAATAAATTTACTAAACTCATTCAATTGATGCTTGTTAGGCATTTGATACTTGCTTGACCTTTGATTCTCTTCAAAATTAAACCGAGTCCTTTCAAGCACATCTTCCAAAAAGTACTCTTCGACATGGTAGGTAAAACCAGGGATGTGTAAGAGTTCGCAATTACCAAAGTAACGAGCAAACTGTTCAGAATTGAGCGTCGCACTCATCAGAATCAATTTGATATCATTGCGTTGAGCGATTACTTTCTTCATGAGGGTAATTAGAAAATCAGATGTGATGTCTCGTTCATGGATTTCATCCAGGATTAAATGAGAGACACTGGTGAGGTAGGGATCTCTCTCCATTAATTTTAGAATAACTCCAGTGGTGCAAAAGGTAATTGAAGCGGCTTCTCGAGGTAAGACTCTAAAAGTTAAATATTCTTACGGATATATTTAGGGCTAAGAAAATAAAATACTTTTCCAAGCGTATTTGATATCCAACGCTGTTACCCAATTTTTCAGAACGCTCATCAGCAACTCTGTGAGCAATAGAGATTGCACTGATCCGTCGTGGTTGTGTGCAAAGTATTTTACATACCGAGGCCTTTTCATTCTCTATATGATCGTCAAGTATAAACTGAGCTACCTGTGTGGTTTTACCACAACCAGTTTCTCCACTGATGACACAAACTTGACTCTTATTAATTAGTTGAACTATTTGTTGTCGCATGTCATATGAAGGCAACTTCATGCGTTTCGCTAACATAGCTTTATAATATGGATCACTTTGTTTAATGAGGAACTCTCTCAAGATTTCACAGTCCATATCGGTATTTTGCTCCATGGCCGTTCCATTTTCCAACTTTTCCTGAATGTTACCTCGAATTACGCTGAGGAAGTTGCGCTTAAAACTTGAATCTTGAACATGATCGTATGCGTCGCTTTTAACGAAAGCTGAACCCACCGCATCCGAGTCTAACAACCGAGTGATTTCCTCCTTTTTTGATTGAGATAACATAATCTTTCCAAGCTGGAAAAGTAAAACATACTGACGTTATGGTAGGCATGTGATGGATGAAATTCTTACTGGACGAATGTTACGTTCGGTAAATCTCTTCGAGTACTCCGGATCTGCTTCTCTCCGTGCCTTGTTTCTCCTTGCATAAAACAATCCTATTTCTTTACCTCGAAGGTGAGGGGGATGTCTTTCATATGTTTCCTGCTCTCCGGAAAATTGGCTGTCACCATTCTGACGAAACTTACTCGAGCGAAAGCCACCCCTAAACCTTTTCGGCTGCTTAAAAGCCATTTCGGGCACGTAACAACTACCTTTGCCAAATTTTACATTCCAATCTACGAACGCTACAAACCAAGCATATTTGAAACTGTTAACAGCCAATTAACAGCTGTCACAATTTAGTTCACTTCCTGTTCCTGGTTCCTGCTAAGGACACTAGATGTCACCATCCATATTAGAGTGAAATTTTCCGTTTTCAGAAATCCTACAGGGTTGTCAAATCAACGAAATTCCGCCATTTTGGGCTAATTTTAGATAGAATTGACACTTGAAAATCTTATTTGGCGATGGGCGTCTAGTTTGGGCTATTTCCTTTAATGCAATGAATTATTAAGCATAGAAATAGCATCCAATATTAAAACTTTGAAGCTGACATAACCTCTAAATTTGTTTACATTTCCCACAGGACCAATAGCGTACCGTCACAGCAGGGGAATGTTTCTCATTCTTTCAGCATAAAATACACAACTGTGAGCTATTGCGCTATTGGCACTAAATAAAAAGCTCTTACCAAAAATTTTGTTCTGTGAAATCCAATGTGTGATTCTAAACGCAAGTAAAACCACTGAAAATGGATATTCAATTTCGATGTGTAAAACACATCCGACCAGTGGCGTAGATAGAAACTTGTTTCGGGGGGGGCCCGAACAAAAAAAATCTAACGAGTACGGACTACTTAACATTTTATTTATGAAATGTAAAACGGCGAACAAAAAACAACGTCATACGGAAAACTTCTTTAGTATGAATTATGCGGAACATAATATTTTAGAATGATTTCGGGGGGGGCTCGGGCCCCCCAGGCCCCCCCCTTATCTACGCCACTGCATCCGACGCTGCTGACTTATTTACATTTCAACAAACGTTTACGAAACTGATAAATGATGCTACAAATAGCATAAGAATTAGTCATGACACAAGTTACATTAATTTTCATTCAAAACTACTTATTAATACGCAAAATGAACAATTATTAGACTCCGACAAGTCAACTGTTCACGAATGCGTCCATGATATGCCCCTCGACCAATCAGACGCTGTGTCTGATCAAAACAAAGTCACAGGTTATGTCGAATTCATAGGCTTACCCATGGTGTAAATACTTAAGCTGCGTTCGTTTATTCAACTCCCTTCACTCTATTTACTCTTTGCGCACTCTAAAGAGTGAGAGCGAATAAGTTTTAATACAATTAAGAGTGAGACAGAAATGCGAAAGGAGTAAATAGAGTGAACGGAGTTGAATAAACGAACGCAGCTATAAGGTGACACGCTAAATCGGATGCACATTAGTCAACCAATGAGGTGTCAGCCAAAAGGAGGCACAGGAAACACGTGGATCTCGGCATCTGACACTTGTCTGACCTTTGTTATGACACTAATGATCGATTGACTCGAATGCTTTTACTAAATTAGGCATTTACGAAAATTCACCCGGTGGGTACACGAAATTTACCGATCGGTAATCATCTGATACACCGGTGCAGAGATCGGTTGACTGAATTTAAAAACGCTTCGGTAGATAAACTTCGGTGAACTAGCAAACAAAACCTATAACAACATTTGAAAATAAGCATATTTAATGATATTTTTCATATCTGAAGCTGATGTTTTATTTTTGAACATTTTCCCAACTCCACATCCATTGCAACTAGTAATTATTTTAATTTTACAAAACGCTGCCTACAACTAATAACTTTTTTTAGGTTATGTTTAATGTACCGACCGCATGGACTATTAACTTTCCTCGGTGCACAAATCATGCACCAGGCGCATGAGTTCGGTACCGAACGCGGTACAAAAGTATCCGTATATACAGGGTGTTAATGAAAAAACTGTACACCGTTTGGCAGGTGATAGTAGAGGTCAAAATAAGAAAAAAATTCTAATAAACCCATGTCCAATTCTCAATACAGGTGTCCACGCCATGTGTTCACTCTTCTAGAATTTTTATTTTTTACATAAAATTCGGGAGCGATAAATTAAATAAAAAGCTGAATTTTCCGACATACCACTCGCCCCCGCAGGACTTCCGGTTTCGCCGGAAGTGATATCAACTTTCTTACTTTAAATGGAATGCCCTGTATATTTTTACATATTTGGAATCTACAGATCATTGTGAGTCCGAATATGTATCACTTGGCAATTTTGGTTTCCATGACAACGAAAAATGTTTAGTATGCAAAGCTATATATCGTGTATTTTCGTTCTACTAAGTAATGCGACCAAGTAATTCGAGAAAGCAACTTCTTTGGTTGCACTTTGGTGCACTTCTTGCGTTTTTTTAGCGTAGTTTAATAAAACATTTTTTTTATTATTATTTATTATTATTTTTTAAATTCTTTTTCAACTCTTGCAATTAAATTTGGGATGACATGTTGCAGCTTAACTGAAAAAAATGGCTTTTAAGTTATACAGTTCGCCGGTATAGGGACCGTGCACATGCCTGCGTTCAGCGACGCCTGGCGGTGATTTATGCATTAGTGGTATGAAAACATTGTTTTTAGGTTAATACACCTGTGACTAGGGGTGCGCGATATCATATTTTCAATATCGGTTATCGATAACTTAAAAATATCGATATTTATCGATATATCGATAATATCGATATTATCGATAATATCGATAATATCGACAATATCGATATATCGATAACTGAAAATGGAAATATCGTTATTCGATAATTATCGATAAATTGTGTGTCGATAAATTTCCGCAGCCCCAATAAGGACAATTATTTGCCGTAAAAATAAAATCATTTCACTAGTATTTCAATGAAATTCATTTTCGGACAGTTTTAGTGCGAATTGGAAGAATTCATTTCAATGCCACGGTCACTATCCAATGTAAGACATTTGTATTGATATTATCAAATCGTTTAAACGGACACTAAATAGCGCTATTTAGTGTCCGTTTAAAAGATTTTGTGCTACAATTTTCATCGGACATTACCAGCTTTAATTATCGATAATATCGATGATATCGATAACTGAAAATGGAAATATCGTTATTCGATAATTATCGATATTATCGATAATATCGATATATCGATAATATCGATATATCGATAAATTTTTGCAGCCCTACCTGTGACACGTTGAAGCGACGTTATTAACGTCACTCTGTAATTTTTAATTTTGCAATTACAATGGATGTTGAAATATATTTTAAAATCTTATTTATGTAAGTGGACGACCAGCTGGTAGTGGCCAGCCATCAGGCGCAGTCATCCTATGCATAACTTCAATAGCCAAGCGAAAATTTTGGTATTTGCGGAAGAAATTTTGCATGGCATTGATGGTCAATAAAATTTTTGGTTGTGTGCAGATTTGTTGTTATTTCTTGTAATTGTATTAAAAATATTTAGGGCTTTTTCTAAATTTACTCAAATCTTGCAACAAGTTTTATTGTTTGATGATCAGTACAATTTCTAAATATGCGAAATTTATGCAAATCCTGCGTGGTGTCACTAATAGATGTGAAAATATATTATAAATTGAATTCTATTGTTTATGAGCACAGTATTTCAGAAAACACGTCAGAAGATCGGCAGTTGATTATTGTTGGACATGGGCGTTTTCCGTTATTTCTAAATTTTTCCTTTCAAACATAGTGGATTTTAAATGCATGACCTCCGTACACAAATTTATGGAAATTTGCCTAACTGGAACGTATTCTTCACTCTTTTTTGCTCTTTTACACCCATTTGTATAAATAAAATGGGTAACGAGAGTGACTCATAGAATTAATGTTAAAATGCTATAAATTAAACAAGAATCTGAGTACAAACCTCAATTTAAGAAACATCACTAATATAATCAGTCTTTTAATACAATTAACATAAAGTATTCCAGTTAAATAGTATAAAACATGTTCCACATGCATTTGACATGAAGTCGGTCTGATGATCGGTTGGGGCTATTGTTTATATTGACTTCTTCACATGAAACGCATACCATCAGTATCCTGACCGTAAATGTATTCACAATACCAAGACTAACCATCTGTTAATCATCAACCGCATTTGAAACTGGCCTACATTTGTTGACTTGCTTTCCGACTTCTCATGAAATTCTTCAAACTTTCATTTCATCTGAGTCTCCTGCACATTTTTCGAATAGAGTACGTTGTACTTATTGACTTATTGACTTATTGACTAATCGATATTGAAATCTATGAATCACTTTCAAAACAGCATACAAACTTAAATGTTTCAATTCATATATATTTTCTTGCTACTGTCTGGATAATTGTAAAGTTTAACATTCTTCCTGTTACTATAACTCTTATGACAATTTACAGTTGTAGTACATAATAACTATTTGATCTTCTGGTATGAAATTAATTACAAAATTCAAGTTCACATGCACACTGGGCATTTGAAATGACAGATGTACATTTGAACTGTCATCATACTGTCACTCGTGTTTTCATACCACTTATTGTCACTTATGCAAAATATGGGCATTGGTGGCGCTGTCATCGCATGTGCACGGCCCTATACAAGTGTTAATATAAAAACTTTACACACTTTAGCAGAGAACAAAACAAAAAAAAAATTGTAATAAACCCAGGTTCAATATTCAATGGTATTTGAAGTATGGTTTAATTAAGAATCAATAATGAATTTAACACACTAAGGCCCGGTTTTTCAATCGTATGTTAACTTTAACCTTCAGTTTACTCCCATAAGAACACAATTGTCGCCATGGAAATAAACCGAAAGTTACAGTTTAACTTGATATTGAAAAACCGGGCCTAAAATTGTCACAGAAGATGTTCGAACTGTCGTCCTTGTAACCTGTTGTAAACAAAATTGGAGTCGCCGTCGAAGAGACTCGCACATTTGATTAAAAGCAACTTTATTTTTCAGTTGCTGACAAGCGTTTACAACTCTCTGCTAAAGTTCATCTTCTGTATTAATTTCTCTGGCATAAACAATGTCTTTTAAATAAGTTTCGTTAAAAAATAGTATATTATACACCTAGGTAGAGAAGTCTAGTGTTATAACCCGAGGGGATGATTAAAGGACCGTGGTGTATATACTATTTTTTCCACTACTAGTGCAAATGATAATTTTAGGGTGCGTTTCATTTGCGCGCTCACATGCTTTGAGCGCTCATAAGCATTGCTTAAATCGTTCCCTTTGGCTTTGCAAACGCTCACAAAGCGCCAGCTGACGAAATAGTAACGTCATTATGACGTCATAGTCTCTCACAATCGCTTATTCCATCGAGGTAGGGCAGCAAAAGCATAAGCGCTTATGTTCCAAATGGAACGTATGAGATGCGTATGAGGAGATCAGCTAATCATAGTCAGGTTATAAACAAACATTACACTTTAGAAGTAGCTACAGCAGCTATGATTGGCTCAATTTCACTATTGAAGTTGTATTTTTGAGGTTATGAATTCGTTGTGCAAACAAAAGTCAAAAGAAACACCTTTGCCTATAACTGCTTAAGCGACTAAACGCCAAAGGAAACAACAGAAAACAGTGCTTGTAAGCGTGAGCGCTCAAAGTGTGTGAGCGCGCAAACGAAACGCACCCTTAATTTGAACAAATATTTATTACAAATTACGAAAGGTTTACAGTTTTCTGCATTACCGATATGAAGGTTGATTTAAATTTTTTGATCTGTCACAAACATTACGTCGATCTTTTTGGCAAATCGTCAATTAAATAAAGTAAGTACGGTAAACGATGTACGGCGATTTAAATTGTACGCCGCCTGAAATGCGGGAAATTGCCGGACAAGTGGCAAACAATCTATTGCCTGAAAAATCAAAAGATTTGTACCTGAAAACGTACGTAACAATTGATGTTCATTATTTACCGTGGTAAATAATAAAAAATTATTTACCTCAGGTCGAGAAATTGTTTTTCACAGCAACCTAACACATGTCAAAATGACAGGCTATAGTACTAGTAGTGGAAAAAATAATTTACGACCTAATGAAAATTTCACATGGTGTAAAAATGTTAATAAACCAAAGTGCAACCAAAGAAGTTGCTTTCTCGAATTACTTGGTCGCATTAGAACGAAAATACACCATACATAGCTTTACATACTGAAAAATTAAAAGAAAATTTTTTTCGTTGTCATGGAAACCAAAATTATCAAATGATACATATTCGGACTCACAATGATCTGTAGATTCCAAATATGTAAAAATATACAGGGTGTTCCATTTAAAATAAGAAACTTGATATCACTGCCGGCGAAACCGGAAGTCCTACGGTGGCAAGTGGTATGTCGGAAAATTCAGCTTTTTATTTAAGTTATCGTTCTCGAATTTTATGTAACAAATAAAAATTTTAGAAGAGTGAACACATGGTGTGGACACCTGTATTGAGATTGGATATGGGTTTATTAGAATTTTTTTCTTCTTTTGACCTCTACTATCACCTGCCAAGCGTTGTACAGCTTTTTTATTAACACCCTGTATATAGTATATTGAATTATCGAAAGCATTCGGTTTATGCGGTGCACACCCGGTGAATTTTCGTAAATGCCTATTGTGTTTGTAATTTTGAGTATTTCACTAAAATTCAATGTTTATTCTACGTAAGTGAATTTAATTAATCAACTACCGTGATTTGACTTGCCTGTAATGTTCAGTTTAGCTAAAGCATAACCTATATTATGGCTACACATATGCGCACGTAAATATCTGTCAACCGAAACAAATTATGGCCGCCTCGAATTGCCGCGCAAAAGAAAAACGCTTATATTTTTGAAATTGGCACTGCCCTTTTTGGATGACACTTCAGGCTTTTTCGGAAACTCGCTCGGAGCACAATCCGGGTAGAAATATGAGAAACAACGACTCTGTTTCCCGTGCATGTAAGAGTGAGAAAATAAATTAACCGGAGTAACCCGAGCGAGTTTCCGAAAAGGCCTTTCATTAGCTGGTACCCCACCACGAAAAATTTCGTGCGTAACGTTTCACCTATGATTCCCCCATGGGCTTACCATAGTCATGAAGCTCTAAACCGGGGCAGGAGTGGAAAACAGGATAGGGCGAAGAGAAACATAGGCTACCAAAAAATGTTTTATTATTTTAAAAAAAAGCAGATTGATAAGGTACCCAAAGTACCGAAAGTCCGCTGAAGCAGAAAATTAAATTATTTTAATTATTTTTTGTATCATTCGTACTTCTCGCTGGAGTGAACTTTTTTCAACACTTTATCATTCTTTTTAATTTTTTCATAAAAGTCGTTGCATGTAATACAAAAGTTTAATTTACAGTAGAGTAACGCGATGTTTGCGGCACACCGCACCCGCCCTCGCACTTCTCTATCGTTGTAAGTTTATACAACCGTTAACCGGGACAAAATGTCAAACCGGCGGGGACCAATACCTGAAACCGGGACAATCCGGTTAAACCGGGACGTATGGTAAGCCTACGAATTCAATAACTTGTATATCACATTTTTCTATTTATCCGATTTCAATGTTACGCTGCAATGCAGCGCTGAAACGTAGCGTATACAGGCTGCGCTTGATTAATGGCGGCCGCTTGAAGAAAGCGCTGCAAGCAATGACGTTACATGCACCTCGTTGAGGTTTACGCTTTAATAAAGCACTGCAGCGCTGCGGTTACCTGAGCGCGGCCATTGTTCATTCTAAGTCACGTGATCTAGGCTTTGAGTGTCATCCTTGTCGCATACATGAGCTAAAATTACTCACAGATATTCGCTATTTCACTCACATGCTGATATCGATCGAGAATGTAGGAAACATAAGGCACTGTGCATCTACCCCTTATCAGATCATTGCCTTCACACAGCACCAGTGTTGCCAATCCACTCTAAGCCGATTACCCTTTTCAAATTAAACAAAGAAACTCGCTCTTACCCATATTGAGTAATGAAATTGAAATGAATGAATGAAATGCTACAAAATTTATTTTATTTAAATACCTAATATTATTGGACTTACCTTACATACACGGACGTTGCATGACAGATTGGGCCCGTTCAGGTAACACAGCTGCTGCAAGTCAGCGCTCAGCATGATGAAAGTCAGCGGTCACGTATCTCTGAACGTACTGCTACTTCTCAGCAATTTCTTGTGTCATTTCCAAAGTTTAAAATTTATTGAACCTCGTTTCTGAACATTTTATGAATTGAAATTTATTAATTTAAATACAATGGCAGAAAATATTTTGTTGTGTGAATTATTATGCGACGATGGGCTAGATTTGAATGGTCTGCGGCCCGTAATACAAGATCTTTCTAAGGTTATGTTTGTTTATACTTAACTCCACCAATGAACGCTCAGCGCTGAGCAAGTCAGCGTAAATAAATTCCGCTGTGTAGAAATGACAGCTGCTGGAACTTAGCGTGTCGGTTCAGGAAATTTGCTGACCCAGCAACTCAGCTGCTGTGGTCGTCTGAACGGGCCCATTTTTCAGGTTAAAATCTTCTATATGTGGGATTGTTGGTGGCAATCGGCAACAGTGCTGCCAAATGACCAAGCGAAGCATTTCGGAAAATAGTTGTGAAAAATTCCGATAGATGTCTCTGAATTTCGGTTGAGCTTAAGGTACAAAATCAACATACTTCGTATAGAGATTTTTTA
Organism: Dorcus hopei; assembly: GCA_033060865.1. NCBI lineage: Eukaryota > Metazoa > Arthropoda > Insecta > Coleoptera > Lucanidae > Dorcus > Dorcus hopei. The sequence goes on from CM065421.1 coordinate 46,289,517, forward strand.
TATCTATCTTTGTCGCACATTCCTCTCATCTAGGGATAAAAAAACAGTTGGAAATATTATTTGAAGTGACGTTTGTCAAAGTTACTGTCAGTGGTTAAGAAAATTGAGTTTAAATATCGCATCCCAAACTTTTATCGCATGACATTTAATGATTCCGCCTTTTTCGTAAAAGAACCATTCTGCACTTCTTAAAATAACAACTTTTTGATTGGTAAATAAAAAAACTAGACATAACCTAATACACTTTTAAATTGAAACCAGTGACATTGCGGTAAACAGAATTCCCTAAAACTGTAGTTTTCCTTATTGCACTTGCGATAATTATATTTGTTATCTTTGTTTCTCAATCCTCTCACGAGATGAATGGGATTGCGTTACCTGGTACGGAGTGTTGATTTAGTACCTTAGTTGAGCTTAAGGTACTAACTCGACATAGGTCAAATTACTGTTACGGCTTATGCCTTATGTCTTATGTTTTATGCAAATTCATTGTGTACTGTCCTTTACTTAGGTACTTTAGTTTTTGTCGGCTTCTGGCTTTAGTGATTTCTTTGTTGCCAATAGTAAAGCTGAAACATCACTAACAAGTCGTCAATCAAAAATTTAAAAATTTATCTGTTTTTTTCTTCCTTGAAAATACCCATTTTTACCCATGTAATTTTTTTACCCGCAAGGTTGCGTAATTCGGGTAATTGCCCGCACATTGGCAACCCTGCACAGCACCCAGTTTACAACAACATTCTACCTTTCTCTCTCTAGTCATTCATAAGAGTAAAACTACACTACCGACCAAAAATTTGAAATCAAAAGAGTTGATGCAAAGAAAAAAAATAAATTCAGTTTTGATTATATGTATATATTTATTAAAGTTCTGTATTTACAGTTTGTTCTTGTCCGATGAAATTTGTATCACAAAATCTTTTAAGCGGACACTAAATCGCGCACTATACAATACAGTACAATAACGTTTTTAATAAGTCAAATATATTAACTATAAAAATTTCAGTATATCAAAACTGCCTGCTGACCTTTGACGTAGAGGTAATGCATAGTAAATAAATCACTGATTTAGTTGATTAATTAATGTATACATACAGGGATAAAAGTTTTAATAAATATATTTAATCAGAACTTTAATATCACAAAATCTTTTAAGCGGACACTAAATCGCGCACTATACAGTTTACGTTTCACCGTCGTTCGACAGCTTCGTCAGAAGTGAAAAATATGTTGTCAAAATAAACAAGGTTGTCAACGGAAACTGAAAAAGTAACTTGATTTCTCTTTTAATTTTTATTTTTTAATCTAAAAATAATTTGAACATTATAAATGTTAAAAAATTGACAGATCTATATTCTATTTAAGGAATCGAGCAAACTACAAAATGTATCGTTTAAATTTGCAAAATCAGTACGTTTAATAAAATAAAAATGTCGTCGAATTCTATTAATAAACGTACTGATTTTGCAAATTTAAACGATACATTTTGTAGTTTTCTCGATTCCTTAAATAGAATATAGATCTGTCAATTTTTTAACATTTATAATGTTCAAATTATTTTTAGATTAAAAAATAAAAATTAAAAAAGAAATCAAGTTAATTTTTCAGTTTCCGTTGACAATCTTGTTTATTTTGACAACATATTTTTCACTTCTGACGAAGCTGTCGAACGACGGTGAAACGTAAAGTGTGTAGTGCGCGATTTAGTGTCCGCTTAAAAGATTTTGTGATATTAAAGTTCTGATTAAATATATTTATTAAAACTTTTATCCCTGTATGTATACATTAATTAATCAACTAAATCAGTGATTTATTTACTATGCATTACCTCTACGTCAAAGGTCAGCAGGCAGTTTTGATATACTGAAATTTTTATAGTTAATATATTTGACTTATTAAAAACGTTATTGTACTAAATACCCCTTATCCACTTTAAGATAGGTAATCAAATTGCTATAAGACAAATTTATGTTGACAAATATAAAAATTTTATTTTGACACATAAACTTTAGTATAGTAAAGTTTTGACACATAAACTTTACTAACTTTAGTAGAGTAAAGTTTTGACACATAAACTTTACTAACTTTAGTAGAGTAAAGTTTTGACACATAAACTTTAGTATAGTAAAGACGTTGGCAGAAGTCATCTAGTTATTAAATGCATTTAAAAGTCCCACTGTAATCCATAAATGCAAACTAAGATAAGCCTAGATTTGAAACACATTTAAGACTGGCATTTACAGTATTGCCAACTTAGTAGAATTTCTAGCAAATCAAAGGGTGCGTTTCACTTGCGCGCTCAAATGCTTTGAGCGCTGATGAGCGTTGCTTAAACCATTCTATTTGGGTTTGTAAACGCTTACAAAGCGCCAGCTGACGAAATGATAACGTCATATGACGTCATAGTTTTCGCTCACAATTGCTTATTCCATCGAGGTAGGGCAGCAAAAGCGTAAGCGCTTATGTTCCAAACGGAACGTATGAGGGGTCAGTTAACTTGGCCCCCCCCAGTAACGTTTTTCAAAGTTTTTTTGCACCAAATGATTGCACCCTTAATGCACCCTTATGCACCACCGAAATAAATTTTTGCACCCCTTCAGGAGAGAAACTGCAGGCAAATTTCACTGGGAGGGGCCAAGTTTACCGTAGCCCCCCCCAGTGAAAATTTTCAAAGTTTTTCTGGTGCACCGTGTTGCACCCCTAATGCACCCTTATGCACCACCTTTTTTAGCTTTTGCACCGCTCAAATAGCTGAGAAAAAAAAATAAAGTAGAAAATTAGCTAGCCCCCCCCCCCCAGTGAGAATTTTTGAAGTTTTTTTGGTGCACCTTATTGCACCCCTAATGCACCCTTATGTACCACCTTTTTTAACTGTTGCACCGCTCAAATAGCTGAGAAATAAATTAAATAGAAAGTTATTTCAGTTATTTTTTTTCTCAGCTATTTGAGCGGTGCAAAAGTTAAAAAAGGTGGTGCATAAGGGTGCATTAGGGGTGCAATAAGGTGCACCAAAAACTTCGAAAATTTCACTGGGGCTAGCTAATTTTCTATTTTTTTTTTCTCAGCTATTTGAGCGGTGCAAAAGCTAAAAAGGTGGTGCATAAGGGTGCATTAGTGTAATAAGTGCACCAAAAACTTCGAAAATTCTCACTGGGGGGCTATTGACTTTCTATTTTATTTTTTTTCTCAGCTATTTGAGCGGTGCAAAAGTTAAAAAAGGTGGTGCATAAGGGTGCATTAGGGGTGCAACACGATGCACCAGAAAAACTTTGAAAATTTTCACCGGGGGGGGCTACGGTAAACTTGGCCCCTCCCAGTGAAATTTGCCTGCAGTTTCTCTCCTGAAGGGGTGCAAAAATTTATTTCGGTGGTGCATAAGGGTGCATTAAGGGTGCAATCATTTGGTGCAAAAAAACTTTGAAAAACGTTACTGGGGGGGGGCCAAGTTAACTGACCCACGTATGAGACGTGTATGAGGAGATCAGCTAATCATAGTCAGGTTACAAACAAATATTACACTTTACAAACAGCTGCAGCAGCTGTGATTGGATCAATTTCACTCTTGAAGTTATATTTTTAAGGTTATGAATTCGTTGTGCGAACAAAAGTCAAAAGAAACACCTTTGCGTATAACGGCTTAAGCGAGTAAACGCCAGAGGAAACAACAGAAAATAGCGCTTATAAGCGTGAGCGCTTAAAGCGTGTGAGCGCGCAAACGAAACGCACCCTAAATATTATACTCGCTGAGTTGCTCCATTGGTTAGTGACCAGAAATAATTAATGAACATTTTCAAAGACATGTCAAGGCCACTAAAGAATAAACAAAAATTTAATCCAACATATTTCGATTGCAGAACTAATCATCATCAGGGGCTACAATTTAAAAAGAAAATCCGAAAATATAGTAATCGTGTTGCACACAATTTTTTGTTATACATACACATACATACATACTGTCTTTCAAAAAGTGTGGTACAGTTGCGGACAGAAAATTTCGGATGTCACTGTCATTCCACTGACGTAAAAGTTAAGAAATTCCTATATGTATACGTCAGATGAGTGTCAGTGACATCCGAAATTTTTTGTCCGCAACCGTACAAATAGGAATTTTTATTATTATCGGTTTTTATAAAAATTTATTGACGCAGAACGCTTCTGCATTCCTTAAAGTCAAATTGGAAAATGTCAGATAAAATTTATTTTGAACAGTATACAGCGTGGACACCGAGAAATGAAGACGGCTTAAGAGTAAAGTACCCTTATTTTACAAGATACAGCAAAATGTCATAAGAATAAGTTGTTCAGAATTAAAAGTTATAGTAAATATGAAATTACAACCTTCTATCTCAAAAATAAAAAAATCACAAATTATTGTGAACCCGGTACAGCTGAATTAAAAAAAAAACCGGGAAATGAAATTTTTCCAATTTTAAATTCGGTTCTATTTGTCAATTAATTCTCTACATGACAATATATGCATACCTTTAAAAAAAATTACCTATTTACCTTTAATCTAACACGCACGCACTGCTTTACGTTCCAACCTTCAAGTGATGCAAATATTGATATCAAGCTCACGGAAAGAAGTGTAGGATCAGGACAATCAATTTCGATTTCCATGTATTATAAACTAATGCAAAATAAGTGCCAACCATAGTAGGTGCCAACGCTACTGGAAAAAGGCGGCCATATTGGTATACCTTTTATTATTCAACAGCTTGGCGCGATCGCAAGTTTTTAAATTTTCCTCCTTCCTGAAAAGAACCCAAAACATCGAAAACCATCAAGGGTGCGTTCAGAATAAACGCCCGACAAAGTGTGTTTACCCTGGCAGGACGATTGCCCGGACAACAGGCTATTATGAACGCTTTGAAATGAGCTGTCAAAACGGTCAAATAGTGAAGATTGAAATACTGAAAGGTCCTGAAACCAGAACAATGGATTACATTAGGTGCGTTTAATTGCAACGTTCGCGTCAGCCGGTAGAAGTAAAACGTCGTTTTATTGTGCTGCTGGTGTCCACTGGTGGCAACTTTCTCTACCGTCGTTCAAGACGGTAGAACACGGTAGAGAGGGTGGGGATATGTGATTTCAATTTGAATCCATCAATTCGTCTTCAGTGACTCTTTGCTGTTGTAAAAATCGAGCTATTATCGGAAACGGTATTTCACCGTTTTCCATTATTCCCTTAAATCAAGACGAAATAGTACCACTTTGACAGCTGAAGGTTAAAGCGTAACTATTACCGTTTTATTGTAACGCATCTACTGGCGTATACTTTTGCCACCGGTAGTGCACAATAAAACGCAGCTATTGTTAGTATTATATGTATAGTATTAGCATTGTTATTAGTATTGTACAGTATGAGCATAAATGTTTGAGGACAAGTTGAATTTCCCGCCTTTCAATATTTTTCTTAAGTTGGTCAAATGCATGGGTTACAAAAAAAATAGGCAAGTAATTTGTTTATTTTAAATACAAGAAGCGGCAATAACTACTGACAGGTACATTAGGCAAACGCGCCCCATTTTGTCTTATGAATTCTTGGAGCCGGTGCAAAATTTACACAGGCGACACTGAACAAAAATTAATTTCTCAGGACGGCCACACACAAAGAATAAAAATTACTAGATAGAGACGCGGGAAATTCAACTTGTCCTCAATCATTTATGCTCATACTGTATTAGTATTAAAGGCAAAAATTTGTTTACCGGACGAAATGGTGCGTTTATTATGAACGGAACAACTTTTTACCTTGAGGTTATTATGAACGCGAATGTTCTGACCTACGAGTAAAGAATAAGTGGGAGGGAATCATACTAACACTAGTTTCTTCTTCTTATTCAAATGGCAACTAAATATGGCCTCTGCATGTCATAGACGTACAGTCATGCACACGTTAAATGCACGCAATCCTCACCCTTAAAACCTTGTGTTATAAGACTCAAAGAACTGTCAAGTTGTAGCATTTAAGCTGCACACGACTATACAATATGTCCCAGATAACTTTTCCAGCATGGGGATCTCGCTTATTATAAGAGATACGAATTCGGTTAAATGGGACGAATTATTCCTAAGTATTAGGGTAGTCATAAACTTTTTTGAATTTTAAAAAATTCCATGTGGTTCAGGAGTTATAGCCAAAAAACCAAAATTTTCAAATTTCGTTTTTTTGTAATAACTTCTTTATTGTAATCGATATGTTTTTGTTATTTGTACTTTCTTAAGGCACTTTTTCATGCAGAATTTAAATGTGCCTTTAGATTTTTGTTTTCACTTTCCGTTTTCGAGTTTTCACCACCAACTTCAGTTTTTCTTATGGACCATCAAGTAGGCTTTGGAAGAATTGAATGCGTTCTTTTTTTCTCTTTACAGTGATATAACACATGTAATATTTATTTTGACAGATAACGAAGAAAATTTAAATAATACATTTTGTCGACAGACGTATGCTTTGTTTAATGCAAAAAATAAACAAATTTTCAAACAAATGAATAAAATAAAATAAGAAAGAGTCACAAGAAACAAAAACTTAATTATTAGTTAATAACAAATAATACGTAGTTGAATTTGTTGAAATGGGAAGTACTAAACTATTTAATACAAAAGATGTTCGAACAATTGACCATTGCGTTCTAAATATGTTTGTGACCTACGAATTGTTGCTCTTAATGCATTATGTAAATTACGATGCGAAATGCTAGATTCACGAAGATCTTCAATATTTTCAAATGTTTGAACATAAATTTTATTTTTGACATAATCCCAAACAAAAAAGTCCAAAGGGGTTCCGGAGACCGTGAAGGCCATAAAATAGGCCCACTATTACCAATCCACGAATTAGGGAACCGGTTACTGAGATATTCCCTGATTATGTTAGAATAATGGTGTGGCGCGCCATCTTGTCGAAACCAAAAAATAAATAGTGGACCTATTGTTCTTGTGACTCTTTCTTATTTTACTTTATTCATTTGTTTGAAAATTTGTTTATTTTTTATTTTTTGCATTAAACAAAGCATACGTTTGTCGAGAAAATGTATTTTTTTAAATTTTCTTCATTATCTGTCAAAATAAATATTACATGTGTTATATCATTGTAAAGAGAAAAAAATAGCGCATTCAATTCTTCCAAAGCCTACTTGACGGTCCATAAGAAAAATTGAAGTTGGGGGTGAAAACTCGAAAACGGAAAGTGAAAATAAAAATCTAAAAGCACATTTAAATTCTGCATGAAAAAGTGCCTTAAGAAAGTACAAATAACAAAAACATATCGATTACATTAAAGAAGTTATTACAAAAAAACGAAATTTGAAAATTTTGGTTTTTTGGCTATAACTCCTGAACAACATGGAATTTTTTAAATTTCAAAAAAGTTTATGACTACCCTAATACTTTGGAATAATTCGTCCCATTTAACCGAATTCGTAACTCTCATAATAAGCGAGATCCCTATGCTGGAAAAGTTATCTGGGACATATTGTATACAAGGGTTTTACAAAATTCTGGAACGTCCTCAAATCAAACCGTTCACCATTATAGTACACTCACTACACTAAATTTCAAAAAGGAGATGCTAAAAATGTCAATTGTATTCTATACACGATTAAAAGTACTCGGAGGACAGTTACTTACAATATACTTGCTTCGCACTGAACATTCAAAAATAATCTGTATATATTAAATGTCATTCACATTTTTTAACTGAAGTCTATGTCAATGTATGTTTTGTATATGCTACTAATCATGGTTGCTAAAGAAATACATAACCTCGCTCTAAACGCAGATACAAACAAAATTCGGCTAATTTTTTCCGTCAACGGATGTTAATAAACCGCCATATTGTACTATCAAGGTATTAAAATTTCGCACGCTTCAATTTCTCGCTAGAACTATGGCTTTCTTTACCGGCTTGTCAAAAGTAATCATTTTAAAAGTCAGATTTCAAATGTAATGCTAAAGTTGTAGCATCACAATGCCAAATCACGTGCTTTCTGAAGGAGAGAAGGGTTTTGCATTCGAAAAATTAGAAGATGGTTCGTCGCTAGTTTTATTTTGTTATTTCAGTTCTAATACTTAACTGGCTTGATGTTCTTAAAATATAACAAAACAATCCTACTTTTGGTTAAATGTCTTTAATGTGAAAACTGAGGAAAAGCATGTTCTACAGAACTATAATTTAGAGAAATCCTGGCTACTTGATAAAAAATCGTGCGAAATTTTGAGACCACGCTAGTACAAGCTGATCTACCGCATAATAATATTTTCCGTCAAAACGAAAACAAATTGCGTTCCGCCACTGCCGCAGGTTCCCTCCTGTTAATTCTTTACTCATGGGTTTATTTTAACAGATGGTGTATTAAAAGTCATGTCTTATTCTTAACGTTTCCGATTGACTGTTGTAGAGTACTCTCCGAGTATTCTCATCTTATTTTAACTTTATGTAATAACAAGGGATAGGTATATTCTGAAAGTGCTCTGGAGCAGTCAATCGAGGACGCTGTTAGATCCAGAAAATTTGAGGTCTAAATATTTTGACAGGTATTATAAATCTAGCTAACAGATTATTTTTTTATTTCATGGTCTTCTGAGGTGAACTTTAAATTGAATCAATTGATATTAATTCTAGAATCTGGTTATGCTGACCTATATACGTATACATCTTTTTTAGTTCTTTTTTCAGAGTAACTAGGAAACTGCGGTTAGATGTCGCCACATTTTTCTTACTTTTAATATTAATTTACGACTATGTTATTTCAAATAAATCAAATAAGAGTGAACAAGATTTTAATTAATTCAATACATTTTACATAATTCACTTACAATATTCATTCTTTTATTTTCTCTTCGTTGTTGCAGTGACTGTTTGTCCGTTTAAATCAATCGTTGGTAAATTACTGTATAATATCAACAATAAAGATCCCAACTTATATTTGAATAGCCGAATGGTTGAACTTTCCGATACATTCGTGACTATGAAAGCTAACTCCGTATGAATTTCATTTAAACAAAGACTTCGTACTTTGTGTGTTTAGTTTAGACAATTGACGCATTCAGGTCGAAATTTATAACTGCGCGCAAACATACGAATCAAAATCGATAAAAATTAATCACCGAAAACGGTTTGGCAACGTCGCCACGCTGGTGTTCAACACGTGACGCAACTCGAGCGCCACTTGACAACACGCGTTTTGACAGAACTAAACAATCTCTGTGTTTATGTCCGTAGGCTCGGGTTTTCGGGGGTTCTATTTTCTGGAATTTCTTCCTGAATAACCGTAAATTTAGTGCATCGTACACTGCAACTAAAATTCAGTGCTGAAGTGCTAAAGGAACCAGGTTCGAACGCTCAGAAACGAACGAACGATAGGCCCTGGTGAGTTTGTTTGCTTTTAACACTTACGTAGGGGGTTGCAAGTGAGTTTAGGAATGGATTGATTATATTGTGTTAAAATTTTGATAAGGCGAAAGAGTTATGTCGATGAGTACATGTTAATGGCTTGGAGGATCGATTTTCGGCGGGCGTTTTGATGTAGATGCATAGGGTAGGTCGGCGTCGTAAGGGTGCAGCCATTTTTACGTACGTAGACCAAACCGAATTATGTATTGAAGTGAATTGTCTTGTTCATTTTCGGCGACTACAAGAATTCTAACAGAAATGATTACACACGAAATCACTACAGAAAATATCCATACGTTTTGGATCAGTTACGAATGTTCGTATTTCATAAAATCCTATTAGAATACACGAATACAGCAACATAAAATGTCAGATTAGAATTGCGTTTGTTTACCAGGCATGTAATTTACAAGGCGAGTTGCTGTCACGTCGTATTTATAGCATAGGAAAGAAAGTACAATGAAATCCAGCAAGGAGTTAATATTATCAGTTCTTCCTTCCTTGTAGAATATAACTAAAACAATATTTAAAACGAGAAAATAGCAATTGCTTTTTAGTTTAGTTGCTTTATCATTATCACTATCAGTATTGATTGCTAGAGAAACATTTTTTTATAATAAGTATTTATAATGCCAGAACATAAACTTTATGCCTTTGCTAAAATTACGTGCTTCAACATGACAACAGTAGCATCATCGAATCGGTTATCAATTTACAGATAAAAATTACTATATGTATGTATACAGGATGATTGAAATTCGAGAGCCTTTAGCCATTATCAATATTCGAAACTACCTATTGTTTTGCCTTTGTGTCGATTTATTTTCAAGTGTACTTGAAACGGGTTTTCAATTAAAAAACTTCTGCTCGCAGTGTGCCATGAAATGACAAAGACCGAAAAAGGTATGTCTTAGCTTATAACATGTTTGCGATGTCAACTGACAGATACATTTTGGCGTTGTTAAAATTTAATTTCTGTCGTACTGTCCTGTGAAATGGTTTTCATGTTAAAGTAGAAATCGTTTATGTTTAAATCCTATTTTTGTAATGAACACTTTCACATCTTTTATAAATACAACATTTTAAATATCTGAAGAGCCTTTTTTCTTAAAAAGTAAGGTTATATTTCCCTATTACTTGTGCCACATGCGCAGACATACGTTTTCGACGGGAGCAAGACATTTGGGTGAATGACAAATGGGTGAACGACAAATGGGTGAAGTCATTTGGGTGAACGACATTTGGGTGCAAGCGACAAATAGGTGAATGCGACATTTGGGTGAACGACAATTGGGTGAATGACACATTTGGGTGAACGACAATTGGGTGAATGCCACATTTGGGTGACCAACATTTAGGTGAACGACATTTGGGTAAACGACATTTGGGTGAACGACAATTGGGTGAATGCGACATTTGGGTGAACGACAATTGGGTGAATGACATTTAGGTGAACGACAGTTGGGTGAACGACAATTGGGTGAATGCGACATTTGGGTGAACGACATCTACGTGAACGACATTTGTGGGTGAACGACAATTTTGGATAAACAATAAGTTTGTTTATATGAAATATGAAAGATCTGTTATTTCATTTAATTATAATTGCATACTTTCAACAAAGTAAAAGATAATTATTTATTATACTAGGGGCCGAGATATCAATCTGCTAATAAATTTATTTGATGGATAACTTTACCAATCACCATGTTTGTCAGTCCTGTGACTGGACTCCAGCTACTGGCCTGTGTACTGGCCTCGTGGAAACGCGGCTTTATACGAAGCCAGTCACTGGAGTCCAGTTACAGGACTCCAACTACTGGCCTCGTGGAAACGCGGCATTAGTGTTAAAGGCGTGAACTTTAAGACTTAAGTATAAGAAAACTAAGAGTCAAAGGACAATTTTTTTGCAGGTTTGTCTTCAGTGCCCTTAGAATTCTTACTTTTACTGACAAACAACCATACAGCTGTCTCTTTTTTTGGTAACAAGAATGGGTGGAAGACTGCTTGCTGCTGAAAGGCAAAATGCTTTTAAAAAATTATAATAAATAAATGGTAATAAGAGAGAAAGGAAAACAATAAAGAACATTAAGGCCCAGTTTTCCTGTTAGAGCTTAACTTTAAACTTCTCTTTATTAACTAAACGTAATTTGAAAATTAAAAGGGATAAGAAAAATTACTCCAAGGGTACGCCACTGTAAGAATAAATGAATTGGTTTAAAATATGGCATATTTTTAATACGAAATGACATGCTCGAGCAGGCATTTATTTGTCAAGTGACGTATAGTTAGGGTAAACATTTTTTCATCTTCTTAAATTTTCTAAACTATGTTTGGTTCAAAAAATTTCTCATGTGACACATTTAAAATTTCTATGTACCGGGTGTCCCAACGGTGTGTATTTCTTCTGTGGTGCCTATAGGAATAACAAGGAGAAAGAAAAAGATTAAGAAAGTTATACTAGACATCACGCGGCACATTTTAAAATTATTTTCAACTATACAGAGTGTTCCAGAAAGTGTTGGTGCATACAAAGCGATTTTTTTTAATGGAACACCCTGTATATTCTCATAAATTTGGATGTCCCGCGGAGAGATGATTACAATAATATAAAGATATATTAATTTCGCTCAGCTATTTTCGGAAGAAAAAAATTATTCTTCGAAAATTCCTTAAAAATTTACAAATTTTGAACTTATGTTGCTGACTATGGAGATGACACAGACTTACGAAAATATAACGAGATATTCTTAGGAATTCTCGGAAGTGGAATTGATGATTTTAATGAAATTTTGTACATATTATAGATAAAGGCATATGGTGCATACCATGGGCTTATTTTCGTTTCCATTAAACTTCCGCCCATATCAGGTTTGTTAACTTTATCTTTAGTCTGTAGCCGAAAATATAAATCATTTAATCATTGACTCTCACGTTAACTACATTAATTTAATTTAGGTATTTTTAAATTTTTTTGTTTTTTGTATTTTCAATGTTTATATGTACTATTAAAGAGCAAAAAACTACATTTACTTATTTTAAGTGTTCAAAATGCAGGCCATTTACTTGACAGTATGTAAGTCTATGAACAAATCCCTGGATCACATTTGCGAAGACTTTCCTAGGAATTAAATCACATTCACCTGATATCCTTTGCCTCAATTCTTGCAAATTATTTGGGCGTCCAACATAAACACCTGATTTTAAGTAACCCCATAGAAATAAATCCATAGTGTAACGCGTCCACTAAAAGCCCTTCTTTATTTACTTTTACGTACAAGTAAATAAGCAATAAAAATGCACAAACAAACACAACTTAAAATTTATTGCTAAAGACTGACTGTCCAGACCGTTTACCTAGATTCCCGAGAAAAAGGCCATCCAGATGTTCTTATTACAACCGTTCATGCGTCCTTAACTACACTACCTGCTTACTGGGATTTACTTGCTGGCCGGCGCTAGCTGTTAATACCTACGGATTGGGTTACGGTTGAATGGCCTTTGTGGGGATCCGCTCTAATTAATAATACTTTTGATTATGGCTCATGATCGTTGTGAATAGGAATCTACGTCGTGATAACGAGTTCTTCTGGGTGCATACGTATGCAATCAGTTGAATGAACAAAGGACCGGATTACATTAATAAAACACACGAAATTATATTTAATTAATTATTTATTGCAAAAAAAAGGTAAAAACTCCCTTGTAGCCGCCACTGAGGGGTCGGGTATAATGAGCAAAAAAACCTTGCGTAGAAATTAAATACGAAGAAACAAGAAGGTCCAGTATAACTCGCTTAACAGATTTCACTTTCTAATATCGGCGCTATCGACTTTCCTTCGATTCACACCGTTGGTGGTTTGACGTCTACACAGATATTTGTTGGAGAGCTCTGCTCCTTAATTAGATTAACAATTAATTGAATTTCAACTTAGCTCGAGTCTTGGTACTAGTATTCGTCACTTCTGATCGTACTCTAAGACTTGTTCTGTTTAATAAACCAACGTACAATGTGTCACAGTGGGACTACAGTGTACTTAATTATTGGAGTTAATTAATGAATTAATCAGATGTTCTGGAGAAGTATGTGATACAAAATGCCGCCCTCAGCGATCAATTTGCAAGTAAATCAGTATCAATCACCTGTTTTTCAGGGACTCCCGTGTGAGGTGTTGGGATGACCCTATCTCTAGCTAACCTGATTAATACGGTGGAGTGTACTCTAGCCTACTCGCTACTGCTACTCCTCTCACCAGAGCGTTAATTAAGGAAATAGTAGGAGCTTTTCTTGACTACTTTCGCCTTGTATCGAGGATGGTACTTTGTACCCGCTTGCCTGGTTTTCAGGTCCTTCTATGTGTCGCTCTTCCGCCGTCTAACCTATCTAATTAATTTTATAGCGCAAGATCTCAGTTTTTGACTGCGTTTTTGGCATTACACTATGGGTGTTTTTGGCACTTGCAATCTCTAGGCAATCGCTTCTAATTAACCGGCAAATCTCTCGGCAAAGATCACAGTTCGGCTCACATACATACAGGGTGTGAAAGAAACTTTGTTAGAAGATGGCTATAAATATGTAGTTCAAATTGTTTGGACTCGTAGTTTCACTAAATTCGTAACGACAATTAATTGGCCTTGATTTCTTTGTTTATTTTGTGCTGGCGTACTTGGTTCCAGCGGCAGATATAATTGCCTCACGCCAGTGATTGAGGTTGGCGACTTCCCTGTACAAATCGAAAACAACCGCTAGCGTGTTTCTAATTTACCGGAGAAAATTCCCAAAGGTAGAATGATTTCTAAAAGTACACTGTATTGAATTCCCAGGTAGATGTGGGGAATAGTTAAGTGCTGCTGGTTGATTAAATTACAGAATTGGTCTAATAACTAAAGAAACAATGACCAATAAAGTTTCTAAGCTGAATGTCTCTAGTGAGGTTTAATACTCGCGTCAATGTAAATAAAATAGTTTGATTAGAGTTATCTAAATGGAATAGTAATGTGAACTTGACTGACTCTTTAGTCACTAATTAATGTAAATCAAATTATCCCTATGCAATTGTTACCACCAAAAGTGTGATGAAGGAATACAAATAAATGTGAATTACCTAAGATCGGTTAATCCGTGTAACACGCGCACTGCTCACTCTGATTAAAACACTCGCGTCGCGGCGCACACGTATTTGTTTTAATTGCCCTTCTTAACACACTGTATTTAAACCGTACCGAAATAATGATTTAACTATAAAATGAATGAAGACTACAAGCGCTTAAGGAAAAACAGCTAAGCCAAATTAGAGTTGAACAGAACCGTTATCGGTAAAGCATCAATGCTATCTGCCGGTTTTTGCGTCATGTACTTTCAAGTAAAAAATTTAAACACACCTCTCGGACCTTTGCAGCTAATTTGAAAATAATTTCGACCAATCATAGTCGTAGCATTTAGTTCCCACTCACGCCTATTCCAGATGACCAGAATGTATCAAGAGACAGCCCATTAGCTTATCAGAAATGCTCGCTGTTTGTCTGTCGCAAGTGAAGCACCCGTAAATAATTTAACTATTCAAGTGTAAAAGCTGACATTTTTGAAGTATCTGCTGCCTGACTGAAAGAGACCAGACTCCAGGGAAGGTTTCAACTTGCCATGTAATTTAATATCTTTAACCACATGGAACAAGTATCTACAATTTTAACGCGACAAAATGTATACAAAATCTAAGAAAACCAATCTAAAACGTCAGATAGATTTGTTTTATGATGTTTGTGCATCTATATTACCTCTGCATGGCGCCTGCGGTTATAGAATTTCTAAAGAGCTCTTTGGGGTGGCAAGCCAGCTTCCTGGGAAAAGAAACAGACAAAAACAAAACACTTTAACTTGAGCGTATGCCTTTTCCGCTAATGTACCTGCGTCTGTGATTTAACGCGACAAACTTTTGTACAGAAATTCGAAGTACAAAGATAAAGGTTATTCGGCTGGCAGATTTATAGCTCGCTGTGTGGTCCATCATTACTCGAAAAGGGACTGCACGTCGCCCTGGATTGCTGGATTATGGCTTGCAAAAAATACCAAGAATACGGACATATGTTTGTTATTTTAAAACTAAACATGTAATACAAAACGTTTCAATAGGATTAAGATCTTGGGGAACGAGCAGGCCATTCAATAAACCCTCTATGTCCAATCCATCGATTTGGAAAAATTACTTTAAAAAAATTCCTAACTCGTCTATCATAGTGTGGAGGCGCTCCATCTTGCTGAAACCAAAGGTTTTGAGGAAGCAATCCATTTTCTTGAAGAGCAGGAATAATTTCATCGTTTAAAAGTTCCAAATATTTTGCCCCGGTCAATGTACCATTAATAAAAAAATGGACCAATAAGCCTATTCTTTACAATTCCAGCCCACACATTCAACTTTTCTGGGTATTGAGTATGAGCTTCATACAACAAGTGAGGATTGTCGACAGACCAATATCGTAAATTATGGCGATTTACGGAGTCATTTAAACAAAAAGTTGTCTCGTCAGAAAATGTCAAATTAGTTGCAAAATGTTCGTCGCTATTACAGATTTCCATCATTCTTTTGCAAAATTCCACCCGACGATCGTAATCATCTTCTGACAATTCTTGGATCAGCTGGAGTTCGTAAGGGTGGTACTTTTCGCGCTTCAATATTTTGGCTACAGAACGACGACTTATACCATGGTGTAATGCAAGAGATGTGGTAGAAGTCTGAGGCGACTCTTCCTCATAAGCAAACAAATGACGATAACTGTCAACATTTTTTTATTGTCAGCAAAAGGAAAGAAAAAATGTTGCAATGGGGCCCCCGAACATCATCTGCATAGCTATTTCGGCCCTAATTGGGGCCTCATCAGCACAAGAGAAGCTCGAAAACTCCATTACAATCCCCACGACCAACAAGACTTCTTTAATAGATTCATTCAAATTCAAAATTTTAAAGTCCCATATTTCGAAAATCATTGAGAACTGGATCTGGGTTTATTAGAATTTTTTCCTTGCTTTGGTCTCTACTATCACCTGTCAAAATTTCATCACGCAGCTGCATCACTTCTTTCAATTCAATCATTCATCAATTCAACGAGATGTCACCAGTTTGTTACGAATTAGGAGTTCGCAAATTATAATCGTCGCTTGTTTTAAAAACATTTTAGTGTCTACAAATAGCACTTCTATAACTTAATCGTTCTACTAACTGATACACACTTCGCTTTCGGAATAAAACTGCTTCAAATAGCGCGCCGTCCCTTTTTTTATACAGTAGACATCCTTTTTTTCCTGATCTTTCCAGCAAAAACCAGAACCCCGTGGTGTTCGACTCGAAACTCACTGGAATAATCGAGAAGATAGATGGCGTGACCAGGCCGAAATTGAATCATCGGCGGCTCGGGCGTAACAATATATTTTTTAAATGGAAATCACAGTTGGCTCTACCACTATTAAAAGAGCATTGAAAAAATTGAGTTTTGGGCAGTTAAACATAATGAGCTTGTACACCATATTGTGACCAACCTGTGAATTTTTCAGCGATAATTAGGATATGATTTGAATTATACTTTCAAACGACATGCCACTTGAATCTTGAAATTTGAAAGTGTCGTAAATACATTCTCTTAAATGAAAGGTCACCAAAACAATTTTTTAAATAAATTTGAAAAAACACATCCGTTGCTAGGTAACCTTGATTTGAACGTACCGAACGGATCCGTGTACACATGCAATTGTCGCGTCGTGGAGAATAAAAGATAATTACACATGAATTAATACCACGTATATTTAATTCGCGAATATCCAGGGAAAGGACATCGGTACACGGAATCCGTGTACCGAAGTTCCTTTCAATGCACGTACCAAACTGTAGACTCTAATTATTACAAATTGTGTACCTCTTTAAAACGGTCACAGAATTATTACGAAACTTAAATTTGTTCATTATTCAACAGTGGCCGATTGTAAAATAAATGTAGTTAACTTCGGTAAATAGTCCTAAGATATAAAAATATAATAATTATGAATAATAACCAAAAGACTTAATTATAAATCTTTTTTGATTTTAGAACTATTTTTTTTCCTATGCGGTTTGAAAAACTGATAGTAGTTTTCTTAATTTTTTCCTCGGTAACCACATTTCGACTGCAAACTTCTTTGTTAAGCAGGCTTTGTGTGCATACACACAGACTCGTGGGAATTTTCCCTTTACAACACAATAGTCGGATGATGTGATGCATATGATAATTTGAAAAACAAAAAAGAGACAAGCGTTAATACTCCTTGCAAGTGCTTTACCGCAAGATTGTGTTTCATCCGAGGATGTTTGCTGTCTGTAATTTATCTGCGTTTAGATACTGATTATTATCATCGTTTGCTCTTGATCTTGTGTTCTATGTAACATTACGATATGACATTGACGTATCTGGAATAATCTAATGCGAGATGTCTTTCATTACGCTTTGTTAACATAAATCAGATTCTCGGGCGGCCGAGGAATGTAATTCCATACTTAGCTAGTGTTTGACATTTCAAATTTAAGTTTCATTAGTATCATTTCTTAAAGCCAGTTGTACTAAATTATCTTAATATTTGTTGCATTTTTACAATTGTGCTTTTGTATACGCCTGTTATTCTTGATTTCTATATATTTTTTTAATTTCAAATGTAATGTTTTTTTTACATCTTAAATGTAGTGTTTTTTTAATCTTAAAGGTAACTTAATTGGGGCTTAACAGACACTGATTTCTGTGTCTCTCCGAATTATCATTTACATTGTGGGAATTTTTATCTAAATCTGGAAGTATTATTTTTGTTATAATTAAAATTTACGTGTATTTAATAATACAGCGTGATTCATAATAAGTGTCCGACCCGTTAACCCCACGTAGTACATGAACAAACAAAGCAAAAAGTTTATATGAATAGGGGGTCTTAGGTGCATAGTTTTGAAGATAAAATTAATTGAAGATGCACATGTAAATAGGTTCGTTGGCACTAGAATAACTGACCTAACTCACAAAATCATTTACCCTTCAATAAAATTCTAAAACGCCTGTGTTTACAACTTTTCCGAGAGATTTATGACGGGCAATTCAATTATTGCAGACACGTGTTTGGAAATGCAGAGAAAGAGAATGAAATTTATTGTCGTTATAAAAATGTGTGGCGGCGGCAACAAGCTATTCATATTGGTATTTATAAACATCGTACCTATCACATTCTAAAAATAGTTGTCAGTGATACTCTAACGGTTTCGATTTGGGATTCAAAAGCGTTAAATTTTTGAAAGGCTTCTGATAAATTTATTTCTTGCAATTTCGTACTTGCGTAACCGTAGTAAATACACTCCTAACGGGTCGGACACCTATCATGAATCATGCTGTATAACATAGCATAGATTTTACAGTATTGAACTGTACTGAGTTATTCGCAATTTCGCACTAGAGTTGGAGAATTCGATCTTGGGGGATGTTCGATTCAATACGATAAAATTCAACGAAACATCGAAAAGATGGATATTTTTAAAAATATTTACTGACGCTGATATACTGAATGAAGTCTACACCTATATTACTTCCTCGGTTTACGTCTTTTTTGACCAAAATGTAGTGAAATGCATTTTGCGATAGTGATTTGCACTGGTCAGATAAAAATACGTCATAGTATACCTAGATGATTACTAAAATGTTGTATTTAGCAGAAATAATTATCATTTCTAAGATTTATACCAATTCACAGTGATTGCTTAAATTTTAACCAACTCTTCTGAAAACAGTTAAATTCCGACTTACCTCCTTTTTCCCCGAAACCACGGATTTGTAAACTTGTACACAAAAGTTAATATTTTTAAAATAAAACTACTTTGACAGTAAAACAACAACAGAATGTAACGTAAATTCAACATTGAAAGTGACAAGTTTACTCATATGCATGTTCAGACACACCAAAATATCTATACTCCGTTTACTTGACATCCGCACTGTCAAACTGACAGTAGGTTGGTATCACTGCACACTTGTGACATTTCCTGGTTTATTCATCAGTATTTTTAAATTTATCCATAATAATTAATACATTTTAGACAGGTGCTGTTAATTTTCAGAGCAAACAAATATTTTATTATTATGTATTACATTAATTATGCGCCATACCATATCATCTAATCAGGTTTTTATCCACTGACATCTTAGTAACTGAATGTACAAGTACACTCAAATTTTGACACTTACAGTGCGGATGTGAAGTAAACGGACTATACCATTTTTGGTTTCGGTATATTTCGTCTGTTTGCAAGTGGTAGCCCAGTTTTTGAAAATACTCGTTCATATGGAACTGAAGTTCGAAAGATTACTAATTTGCGAATAATTGAATATGTTGACTTCTTGTTCTTCCACCATTTCAATGGATTGTACGGTCTTCTGTTGGAAGTTTCAAATAATTGTTCACTTCAAATTCAATATCTATGTTCCTTGTGAGTTTGGTTGCTTTGGCTTTTTTATCCAAAGAATTCCAAATACTTCTTTTTCCACTGTTTGCTGAGTAAGAATTATTATTATCAGAATCATCGTCATCTGTGCTACTGAAGTGGGTTGCTGCTTTACTAAAATATAGACCGTCTAGAAAGTATCCGGAATTTTGAAATTTCTATCAATATGTTGCTTATTATAAGTATTGTATTATATTTATTTACAATATTTTTAGGAGCGCAGTATTTTGTCAAAATTATATTTTCCAAAGAATCTAACAAAAAAGTGACCACAGATGTTAAATGTTAACACTTTTAAACACCGAAAAGTTTGAGTAATTGTATCAAATTTGAGAAAAGCGAAAACTGATAGAACATACTTTCAACAATGGGGTTCATAATTAAAGAAAAAGGATTTGTAAAATTGTTTCTACCAAAAACATGAACAGCAAAAATTTGACACGCATGAAACACCAAATCTACTCAGGTTCCCTGAACGTTTAATATAACTTTCAGGATTGAAATTACATAAACGCATTTTCCAATGGATTGAATGGTACTTCTTTAAAGCGAGGATCAAGAAAAGTTGAAAAAACTAAGTACTTATTATTTCCACAGTTACCCATTCTAATATCCAAATTTTCATTTAGTTGTTTTTTAAAACTAGCAACTTTTGGGACGATGTTGCTTTCTCCATCAAAAGAGTCAAATTCATCTTTCAGTCCTTTTAAAACTGGATTTATTAGCGAACAAGAACATATTTGCTTCTTCAATCAAGGAAGGAACTTTCATTAAATCCTCTATCACATTCCAATCCTCAAAGTAAAATAACGGTACAACACTTTTTCTTAGATCAATAGATGCAAATAATAACGTGGTTTTGGATATTTGACACTTTTTAACATGGTCACCGTGGAACAGTGTTGCCAACTCTATATTTAGATGAGCTTGGCGTTAACCAAATAGAATTTAATTTGTGTGGTCCAGCAGTGCTGCCAACCGAGTTACAAAATTTCCCTAAATCTCCCTTTAATCTAAGCTGCGTAGATGCTGGTGCGTTGCGTAGACCGTCATTTGCCGCTATTTCAATTTCAGTCGAGCGGAGTTTTAGGGGGCGAGTTGGCTACACTGCCGTGGCTACACGTTTTCTTTTTACAGACTTTATCTATCTCCATATTCAAAATTTTTAAAGCTTCAGTCTCCACTAAAATGTAATGTATAAGAAAAAAAAAGGTAATTGAGTCCGTCCACCTGTTTTCACAGCATTCACCATGATAGCGCCATTATCAGTAATAACGACCGTGGCTTTATCTTTAATGTTCCAATCCATTAGGGTATTATTCAGATCATTTTTTTATGTTTTTTGAGGTATGTCTTTCAGGAAATTGTGATGTCTTCAATGGAAATATAATACATATTTAACTCGAAATTCACTATAAAATGGACTGTAACAACAATGTAGGAATACTGCTTTTGTGTATCCGTCAATATATCAGTTGTTAAGTGGATTACGTATGCACCATACGCAGCGTCAATTTTGATTTTTTTTTTTATAGAATTACCGATTTCTTCTTCTACTGAAGCATTATAAATGACTGATATGATGTGTTTACCGGATGCAACTACCACAGTTTTACAAATTTATAAATAGGTACAGTTATGCACACCTAAAACGCACCTCCTTCACGCACCCTTAAAATTTTGTGGTACAAGGCTCACAGAATTGTCAAGTTGTAGCCATTAAGCTGCTCATGGCTGTACATGGTATACTTAATGGTATATTGTAAATTATTTATATAAAAAGAATCTATACTAACCTCACATATTGCTTTATTTATGTTTTTGCTGGAAACAAAATAGGTCCACCAAATCGACCATTCAGTGATACTTTTGTTTTTAGTGCTTATTATTAAGTATGTCAAATGACATATTGACATCGACTAATATTTGGTAATTAATAATGAGAGGTATTAGCTTTATTCCTACATCAGTTCCGGAATAGTTCCAAACTGTCAGATATAGGTATTCTTCCGTCTTCTGACAGATTTAGATTCAGAGACTGCTGAACAAGCTTATTATTGCACTTTTCGCCAACAATTGCTTCTGCATATTTTTTTTCGGTGTATAGGCATCTCTATACACCGAAAAAATAACAAAAACATGTTAATATAAAAAATGCCAGTAACAAGTATGTGAATAACATTCATTTGATTGGCACTGGAAACGTAGATAATAACTTGATATTTGCATTGCTATGAACATTGTTACTAACAAAGATGTCGACTACGTATCATGTTTGTTACAGTAACATTCACTGTTATTTGAAAAAATTGTTATGTTAAAAAGTTTTTTTTTATAAAAAGCTGTAATGAATTTCAAGGATGTATAACAATGTTATTGACACTGTTGTCAACAATATTACTGATATTGCTAAGAACAATGTGACAGAAAGTTATGAACATGTTGGTAAATTTGTTTGTTCTTGTAAATTGATACCTGGTGGTTACACAAACATTCACGCTTACGGCACAGTTGCATTCAAAATTCATGACGCTTACCGAACATAGTACCCATCTGCTTCAGAACTATGAACATCGAATGCATTCTTCTTAATAGAGAATCCGAAATGTCGTAAATTATTTTTTTGCTTGGAAACCACAAACAATATGCCCACGATGAGTTTTTCTGTAAAGGTTATGTTATGACTTCATTCTGCAACTCTACAACTGCAAGGGCGTAAAGCAGTGCTTCAAATACGAAAATTCTGTAAACAATACGAAAAAGAAACATAAATTCAAATTTTTTTGTAATAGCCGTGATTTTCAATACATTCCGAGAATCGTCTCGACATACAATTAACAAGATTTGCACATACACTGCTACCTCGTTCCAAAACAGTGGCATGTGTTAATTCTTCCACATTCCTCTGTCTGACTCAATGCTTGATGAACGCGACAAGCCTCAATTAGGTGTAAAATTGCTTTGCGTAATCTACGCAGTTTCTTTTTGAAATAGAGAGATAACGCTTAACTTATTACGATGAAACAAAACGCAAGGGAGAAAACGTCACGCAAATTCAACAAGCCGACTATTTCGCTCCATTAAAATGCTTTAAAAAATGCTGGGGAGGAAGCGCTACAGAAATAACACAGTAACGTAACAGTAGTTCACAATCCCGAGCTGCAACACTTTTCTAACAAATAACACTTCTATTACTTATGCTTTTATTAATTGCTATTAATCGCACGCGTCGCTCTCTAAATAATAACTGATTCAAATAGAGCACCTAATTCTGTTTGTGTAGTGGTTCACTCCTTCGGGAACTGTGTAGAACAAGAAAAGAAAGTTCCAGTAAATTCTAGCATTATCTAGAGTGCGCCTGAAAAGTGCTCGAGTCATAGATGGCGTGGCTACCACAAAATAAATATGTACATAGATTTATTGGCATCGCAGATGTTACACTTGCACATTTATATGGTAGATGAACAAACCATATTATAGAAATGTTCAGTTTTCTGAAACAGTGCACTTGGTATTTTTTCAATTCAAGCACCTATATATCGACAATCATTTGCTTTAAGCCTAGGCAGAGTCATGCGCACTTAAAATGCACGCAAACCTCACCCTTAAAACCTTGTGGTACAAGACTCACGGAACTGTCAAGTTGTAGCATTTAAGCTGCGCATGACTATACACACATCACATCGTAATAAACCTGAAAAATCTCTAGAGTGGAAAATCTTTTGTCATATCCGAATTTTTAGTTTAGGTGCTAAAGGAAAAAAACGCACTCAGTTGAAGGTGTTATTTTGAACTTGAAAATGTTTTTCTTCCCTGGATGTAGTTTTCGCATATTTCAATCATTCCACGTTCCATGTTTCCGAACTGTAAATATTTACACGCCATCGGCCCCGAATAAATATTTGCATATTGGCGTTTTAAACATGTGATTAATAGTTAAACTATGCGTGCGTTGCCATTTGTAATACCGCCTTCGTAAGTATATAATTTGTACAACCAACTTCAATGTCAAATTTACTTCTCTGAAGACACTGTGATTATACCGGGTGATTCAGGTTGGTATACGCATCCCTGTAACTTTTTTTTTATTTCTATTCTTAGGAAAATGGCGTTTAGTGCGAGTAATTATAGACATACCAGTAATTTATTTTACGCTATTAACCAATTTATGTCATTTCGGTTTAAGCGGAAGTGGTCTCAGGTGAACATTTTCTAATGGAACGTCTTATATTTTTACATTTTTGGATTCCAGATTTAATTTTAAATCAAAATTATATAATATGTATATGTATCCGTAAATTCAACCGTTCTGGAGTTATTGACTATTATCGCCTGGAGAATATCTCCGAACTTTACAAACAGACAAACGTTATTGTTAGTTGCGGCTATATTGTTTTTTGTTTTGAGCTAAAAAAAACTAAAAGTCACACCAAAAAATCAAACACGTTTGGTCATACATAAGTAAAAAACTGTTTGATTGCTGTCATCTGTCAAACATCAGTCGGTTTGAGAAATCATCCCCCTTTCGTTTTTTCATAAGAAATCAAAACGTTTCCAATTGAACACGCGTGTTAACGCTTTATGTTCTGTACCAGATAGCATTGAAAGGGGAAGTACACGTATTCGAAATTGCCTCTTTTGCATAATGACATCCAATGTCGAATCGATTTAGCGGCTCAGGTGCCACAGAATTGTTTCTCTGCATGTGTAATGCACATGAAACTGCAGTTTCTTATTTCGCTCGTCACGATCGCAACGTCCGTGCCTTCGTTAACCCAGTTTTTGGCGAAATCCTCAAATTGTCACGCGCTGGTAGCCACGAAAGCAAAACAAATCGGCGATTCGGCGAGATCGATTTTTCGCAAATCCAATCAACACCGACAATTCTCCTGATACTGCGTGTAATGAGTGTGATTCATTTTGCTGAGTAATGCAAAAATGTACCTACGAGTTTCTGGTGATGGTTGGGCCCAAATAAAGCTGGGTGTGATTCATAATTTGCAATAATAGGTGCTCCTACAAGAAGTGAAATTCTATAGTTATTAACAGGCTTACGATTTCGGCCCATGTGGCATTTAAACATACTTATTGAAAATTTGCTATGGACCACGCGATCGCAGTAAATAATTAAATAAAGTTTAACATAAATCAAAAAAGTATGTAAGACAATATTTACTACCTGCTTTGTTGTGCGAAGCCGGGGAATTTACAATCCAATATGTTCGAAGTGGGCCGAAATCGTAAGCTTGGTTATTAATTATTAGATACTTTTGGTTCCACTATTCAAAATCTGGATAATAGGTGACGAATTTTTTTTTAATTAAGCGATATTTAAGCACTTTTTTACTTATACCGACTATCTAACTAAATGTTGAATAAAGGAAGGTCACGGAAATGAGTACGTAAGTAATTGTTATCTAGAATATATTTGGGAAGTTAGGAAATTTTGTTTCAAATCCTTCGCAGCACTGAACGTTAGTTAATCACTTATTTTTTCTGGATTGCGTTGCTTCTTTATTAGAATATTACGAAAACTGAACGATTAATAATGATTATTCAATAATATAAGTTAAGTCAAACTTACAACTGAATATGTAAAATGCTGTAATC
Source organism: Dorcus hopei (assembly GCA_033060865.1). Classification (NCBI taxonomy): domain Eukaryota; kingdom Metazoa; phylum Arthropoda; class Insecta; order Coleoptera; family Lucanidae; genus Dorcus; species Dorcus hopei. The sequence goes on from CM065421.1 coordinate 46,315,020, forward strand.
TCAGACCAATGTCTCGCTTATCAAAAATTTATTTGAACGTATACATATATTATAAATACTTTAAAACTTTTTATTGAAGAAAACGTTTACATCTGAACTTTATTCAAACATCACTGTTAAAATTGTCTAGCAATAATTATTACAAACATTTTTTTGCTTAATCGAATTAACAGTTAAAGCTAGCAAAACAAAGTTCATTTGGTACGTCACTAAAAAAACCGAAGACGTAAGACGTCGGATTCATTATTCCACTTTCTTTCACAATGCCTTAATGCAAAATTGAAAATTTACACGTCGCGTCGTTGACCTTGTTGCAGGGTGTCGGGCATGTCTTTTGGTCTAGGATTTTCGTAATCTTAATCCAAGCACACTTGGATCCCCGACTCAAGTCGCGAGTTCAATCAACCCACCGCTTAAATATTTGCTTCTTGGAGGATATTCCCGTAACATCCAGTCTGGAAATGAAATTCGCCTCTGATCTAAATAGAAACGCCGTAAATGTTGCGAGTGTTTATTTGGGTGGTGCGCGACGCAGAAGGAAGGCGTCGATTCTTCGAGATTATGTGATGGGTGTACGTTCCAACACTTTTCATGAAATGCAAACAAATCGAAATTTTCACGTATAAGTCAATACTTATTCTGTATTTAAATCGATTGAATAAATTGTTTTCTATGTTCGTGTGTTACATTACTACATCAGTTGTAGTTAAGTCAATAACAGCGTGGCAGGATTTCCAAATAACAGTGTTAAATTTTACTTTAAAAATTTCGATTGTTTTAAATTACTTGTTCAATAATGCGTAATATATCTCTATTTTGCAGAGCACTACAAGGAAGTATCATCTTTTGATAAAATAAAACTGCGTTTCTTTTCTTTCGTTTTCTGAAATTAAAAGTTAATTTACAAACAAGGTGCTATGATTTCAAGAACTTCTATTTATAGAAATCTTCCGACTTGTAATGGTCACTGACAATGAAGAACTTGTTTAGAAACTACTCTTGATATTTATAATTATAGCTATTTCATATGAATTTGGCGATAAACGATTGAGTTTCATATCATAGAAATGAATGTTAATGAGCGGGATGGTAAATCGACATGTGTCCAAATAGATGAAAATGTTTACTATGTGTGAATAAAATGTTTCCAGTTTTCGTTTGTGTATCAGACAAATTCATTAACAGGGTTATACACCACGCAAACCGGTCATTAAAAGTTTTCAAGGAAGGAGTTTCGGTAGAGATTGGAAATTTTCGCAGCAGATATATTTCAACAGGATTTTTTCAAGTAAAATAAAATTGACTTCCAGTCAATGCCGGTTAAACCGGCAGTCGCTTATTCTAAATGGCTTGGTTAAATTTTTTTGTTACGTCTTTGAATTCTACATATAAAAATATGTCAATTTTATTTTACTTGAAAAGCTCTTTTTGAAATACGTATAAATTTCCAATTTCTGCCCTAAACTTCTTCCTGGAAAAATGTTAATGAACGGTTCGTGTGAATAACCCTGCATAAATGCCTTAATGAAAAAACCGAATGAGTTTTATATAGCAGTGCATTATTGTTATGGATTTATTCAATACCTCCTTAACTATTGATTATAAAGGAAAGTACATATCTGATATAAAAGTTATTGAGTATAATGAGTTCTGCGAGGGGGCGTTTTTAAGTTCGGTAAAGAGACAAAATAAAAATGCAAAATTATTTTTCTTTTTCAATATATTCACCTACAACCCTAATACGTTTCTCAGATCTTTCAATTAGGTTATGAATTCCTTCATAAAAAATGTTTTATCTTTGTCTGAAAAATACGCCGAAACTGCGTCCTTTACTTCTTCATCGCTGGTAAATTTCTTGCCAAGTAATCATCACTCGAAGCCAGGCCCGGACTATAGGGTGGGTGACTGAAAATATCGAAGCCCGCCTTATGCAAGACAACCAACGCAACGCGACTCTTCACTGAGAAAAATAAACTGTTCAGTCAACCAAAAACACGTTCAGTTAACAAAATTTTCGTTTACCTATTAGCAATCATGCGTGGCCATTGAATCAACAGTCAAGAAATGTTAAATATTTTAGACTGAATCAACTCAATATTTTGTTTGAGGCAACCATACAATGAAGACATCTTTCTTGTTGCTTTAATGCACAAGAAGATTGATACAAGAACTTTAGATTGTTAAAATTGCTAAATATTTTATTTGTCTGAACGCTGTTAGGGAATTAAAATTATATTTTTGATATATTTAAAGTAATTTTTCAGTACGGCTAATAAAATCGTAAAGTCAATTTAATCTAGACTATCGTTTCGGGAAACATCAATTAAATGTTCACCTCTTTGTGATACTGCCAAAGTAAGGTAACCCTTCAACCTTTGATGAGGTGGCAAGAGGAGCTGAATAAATCTCTCAACGAATTTTATAATGTCGGACACATTCGAAATATGAATAACTTATCCGTTTAAGGCCCCATCCAAACGACACACAGTGGTCCAGAATGAAATTCTACCGCGTCAAAATTATTTTTTTACATCTAAGTTTCTAAAACGGTGAAAATAACAAAATTGTGTACTTTAAAATACATTTTCTAAACCAATGACATAATATCAGAATATAATTATTTCTATAAAAATGTTTGCCTGATTTTGGATTGTTACCTTATATATTTTTCTATTTAAAAAATGAACTGGGATAGGTTCCACCACAATTTTTTTATATGTTGCGTAAAAATGATTATATATTGATATTCTACTGGTTATTTTCAAAAATTTTCACGTTAAGTATCCAGCAAACGCTTATCTTATCTATAAGTATTTACTCATGTAGAGAGAGAGAATTTTGAAAAAATCATAAAAAGTAGCAAAAAGTAGCACTTCATTGGGCAAAATTATTTTAAAATAAATTACTAGCTACTATTATATAACTTGTAAAAACATCTTATTTGATCTTATTTAAACTTCTTGTCTTTTGAAACTTTAAAATGTAGATATTTAATACAACAATTTGAAATAAAAAAAATATGTAAATAAACATTTAGATCCGATTGATTTTAAATGAAGTTGTTTAAAAAAATGTAAAGTAACAAGATTTCACCAAATTTACCCAACAAAACTTGCTAAAATATTTTCAAACTTATTTTTAACTTATTAGTCTTTCAGTCACGTTTGAAACTTGTAAAATTTATGGTGATTTGACAGCGCCACAGAAGCGTAAATAAAATCATATGTTTGCTAATCGAATGAGACCGACATGAAATAACATTAATAGAAAGATTTTCTTTATTTTTACGTTTATTCAAAGTGTCAAAATTTTCCCTTTTTGACGCGCTAAAAATTCATTCTAGACCACTGTGCGACATGGCCAACGTTAGCCAGTGTTGGCTATTGGGTAGTTTGCCATGCCGTGTGGACGAAATACACATGGCCAATGAACGCCAACCAATCGCCAATGTTGGCATTGGAATGCATTCGCTATGAGGGCGGTTTTTCCGACACACATCAAAGAGTTTAACCAACGTTGGCCTTCATATGCCATCACATTTGTTTTTACGTCCAGACGACTTGAACAATTTGCACACGATATTTCTTGAATATTATTTATTTTTGTATATTATGCGCGTTGAGTTGTACTAACTTGATGGCAAAGTGGGTCTGCTTTCGGTTTACTGTTTTTTAAATTTGACCAGAAAAATGTCGTCATCAGAGACCGAATGGAGTAACCCGTTTATTTTGGAATTCCTCAGCTTTATGAAAAATACCCAGTCATTTGCGATCCGAAAGAACTACACAAGCACTTGCAACAACCGTATCATATTCTTCGTTCTCCATATCTTTTTAATTTGACAAATGTTGGTAGATATTCGCTATACATTGGCCGAACTTTCTTATCTTTGAAGCTTGACAAGCAAATCCAATCATGTGGACAGGCAATGTGCAAATGGTAAACTTGCCCAACGTTGGTTAAAAATTTTGTTGCCAATGCATTCACCAAGGTTGGCTGACGTTGGCCATGTCGTCTGGATGCGGCATAAGAAACGATGTCGAACAACAAGGTTATGCTGGGACAGGCAGTAAATATACGTGAAGTTTTAGCAAGCGCCATCTGGAACTCGATAGCAAGAATTTCAATAACTGTTTACTGTTTATTTCTGCAAACACAACACGTAAGTTCGTATATCATTCTAATGCTACATGACTAAATGTATGACGTCTTATTAATATGGGAATTAACCCTGGCTTTTAGTTGACTTAACATTTATTCCGTTAAATAAAAAATCAAAATAGACACATAACATATTAACATATTAAACACTTTCATTTTAAGACAAAACATTTACATCGTTCAGTCAGATGTAATAGTTTAACATTTTCTTAGTGTTACTTTAACAATTTCCAAGATGTTCAGTTAAGAATATTACCGTTGAAACAAGTACATTTTATTTAAGTCAACTCACAAAAAGTTGACATTCAAAAAGTTGTTGACTTAACTATTTCATTTTTCTCAGTGTTGTGAACAGGAGCATTGTCGTGCAAGAGCATTGTCGTGCAAGAGCAGGACACCTTTTGTAAATTTTCCCCTTCTTTTCTCTTTGATAACCTCTTTTAACTGCTCCAGGATTGAAGCGTAGTATTCTCCAGACACCCGTCATAGAAACGCCTTTGTCTTGTAGTCGATTAGTAGGATTCCTTTTGTGACCCAAAAAACAGTCGCCATGAGTTTTCCGGCAGACTGTGACGTTTTGAACTTCTTGGGCGGTGCTGTACCTTTTTTGTGCCACAAGTTTATAATGATGAACCCAAGTTTCATCCCCAGTAACAATTCGACTCAATACATCATCCTCGTTTTCATTACAGAGACAGAGGTCCAAAAACGCACGCGAACATTCCACGCACTGTTGTTTTTGCGGCGGCGCGGCGTGAACATTCCCGGCACCCATCTTGTGCAGACCTTAGTCATGCCAAGATGTTCATGAAGAATTTTGAAAACTGTTGTATCAGATACTCCAACCATTTCTGTGAGTTGTTTCTTCTCGAGTCGAGCATCATCCATTATTAATTTTTCGACTTTTTGAATAAGCTCTGGATCACTTCGATAGGCCGCCCCGGCTGTGGGTCATCTTCAAGTGATTCCCTGCTTTGCTTAAAGAGACTGTGCCATTTGTAAACCATGGTTTTTCCCGGGCAAGAGTTCCCATAAACTGATGACATCTCTTCCAGTATGGTTTGAACAGTCTTTCCTTGCTTAGTAAGGAACTTGATGACGGCGCGGTACTCAATTTTCTCCATATTTCACACTTTGTTGCCGATTGAGTTATTTGATCGACGATAGTTCAAAGACTAATGACTCTAGTGTGATAAGACTCGATATTTAAGTATACTAATAATGAGTTAATGAACACGTTACGATTTGAGAGATTTCCCCACCTACCCTCCAACTCCGCCATTCAGCGAACTTAAAAACGCACCCTCGTATATTAGTAAATTATTTTCACATACACAGCATGTTCCATAAGTGAGTTATCCACCAAACTTATACTTTTTTAAATGGAATGTGAAAATTTTTATTTCACATTTCGAAAGATCTCTTAGGGCCGATATTTCAGTCATGGTTTAACTTTAAGCTTCGTTTTATTCCCATATAAACAATAGTTAAGACAATTGTTTCTAAGGAAATAAAACGAAGCTTAAAGTTAAACCATGACTGAAATATCGGCCCTTAAAAGTAAACATTTTTTGTTAGGTAACTATGGCTCTAAATCAAAACGTTCGCAAGCTACAGCTATTCAAATGGACAAAAGAGCTGAAATATAAAAGTATTATTAATGGTCAAAAAATTATTTTTACTGTGCATAACCACATAATTAGAAATATAAATTCTAATAATGATTTTATTTTCAAAAACAGCTACACTATCTAGGCGAATACTGTTGGTGCAGGGCTCGTATAAAGCCAAGTTAGCTTTAACTATCGGTTTAATGGTAACAACTGTGGACACATTTGTTGTTATGGCAATAAACTGAGAGTTAAAGTTAATTTGCTTTTATAATACTGAGAATAAAGTGAAGTTTAAAGTTAAACTGAGATCGCAAAACCGGGCCCAAGTCTGCTTTCTCTTTAATAAAAACGAGGGTTTTATAGTCTGCACCTGCTCTAGTATTATTGTATTATTTATGCTAGTAAAAGATATTTCCTAATTTTTTAAATTTGTTCGACTTTGAATAGCATAAGGGATTTTAATTAATTTCATAGTTTATTCGGACGAGGATCGAATTGGGTTTTCATCAGCTAGTTAACGATCCATCTAATATATATGTGTCTATTTTTTACACACTGTTTGGGTAAATTTTTAATTAATTATAAATTGTTCCATAGAATTTATTCCATAATCTGTAACATCGATTCACACCCTCTTTTTTGCCGAATAATAGTCAGTCACCCTGTGTAATCGTATTTTTTTAATAATTTTATTTTAGTGTTTCCTCTGCCTGCTTTTGTGAGTTGTTACGGTGCGAAAATCCGTTGCAAATAATTTTTTTTATCTTTCTGGCCACCTGTATGTTGGCGAAAGTGTAATTGCGTCGCAAATTGACCTTTGGAACTTGGACTGTTCCACAAACGACGCTTAGCACGGTAAGCAACCCCGGACGACTCCTTTTCTTTTGTAATGACACTGTTCCATGTTGAAAGTGGGTTATATGAAAGGCTTGTTATTGGTCAATGGACCTCTCCCCCACCCGTGAACCGTTCGCATCGCACGCCGACCCGATTGAGATTCCGTCAGTCTTGTGACCGCTCGCTTTGCAAACAGACCGCATGGAGAGTTATTCTCGCTTCTGTGTAAATTTTCATTAAACGGTGTTTGTTTTGGAGTGAAAAAGTAAACGGCTACAATGTCCGGTTGTTAATTGTTTGCTGCTATCCTCGGCCTTTCCAAACTTGTCCGTCGGTATGTTTTTAGAGTCACGTTGTGCGTCGGTCGGTTCGTAGTCCGTGTTTTCCTTTTATCTAGGTTTGATTTTTATTTCGTCTTCTGCCTTCCCTTCCCTCATTCCGAACGCTTTACCGGAGTTTTAGTAACCGAAGGCGACCTGACAATTCCCCTCAGAGTCACCGCTGTGGACGGATCTTTATGGTGTCGTTATAACCGATTTTGGCGCGCCATCTTAATGTTGGTTACCCGAACGTGCATCAATCCCGCCGCTAGAGGACATCACCTTTAGCGCCTCAAAGTAGTAACTGGGAGCATCTCTCCCATATTTCTGTTTCGTTGGGCTGAAGCCAAATTGTCATTTGGAATGACGTGGCGCTCCTGTTACGCCTAACCTCGACGGTCGACACTTTGACGTTTGCTCCTTGGACAAGCGAAGGTCGGATCTAACCTTTCTTTTTATTTATTTTATTTTGTTACATTTTAATATTAAGGCTCGGTATTTGAGTCATAATTTAACTTTAATCTTCAGTTTATTCCCATAGAAACATTTATAAAAACAAGTGTTCCCATGAGAGTAAACTGAAGATTAAAGTTAAACTGTAACGGAAATACCGGGCCTAACTGTTTAAAATGACAAACGGCGTTAATACACGGCTATTATTTCCGTATTGTTGCGCTTACTTTAATGCGTTTTGTAAACGGATCCGTAATATAACTACATTTAGTTTAATTTTGTGTATAGTCGTCCCAGTTTTATATCGGTTTTATGGTCTTGCTATAAAAGAAGGCGACAGAGAAACGTCAAACAGACCGCAGTGCCGGTCTCTTTGCGGCTTTTTTTATAGCAAGACCGTAAAACCGATACAAGACTGGGACGACTATAGTGGTTATTTTCTTGTACAAGCTTTTAAGATTGTTAATTTGTATTTTTGATTTGAGCATTGAATAAAGGCTTGTGATTGTTATTTCTTTTCGAATAAATTCAAACCTTTGTAGTGGGATTACGTATGATCCAACCCACCTCCACGAGATAGACGTCAAGTATCAACATTTGTAACCAAGTAGGTCATAGAGTATTTGCGTTTTTTCTTGTAGCTTCTTGGTTATTCCTTTCGGTGTTGTGAAATTTTTTCTATTTTTTGGTTGGTTGTTTTTTTGGTGGATTTCTTATGACGTTTCCTTTTATTATTAGGTATTTCGTTCTGTCTTATGCTGTCTGGAAGTCATTGCACGGCTATTTTGGTTTTCTATGTTTTTTTCTGAAACTGTTGGGAATATTATATTTTAGCCTATTTAGTAACAGCTCTGTTTCTTGGTTTTTGAATTCGATGCCTGGGAACAGCGGAAGTTCACAAGTGTGCGCTAGCTTCAAATTCACTTTATTTCCTTTAGACGTGTAATAATACGTGTGTAGGAATTGTCAAGAAACTTAACCTAAAGCTAATGAATTGCATAGTGTAATATTAGTGTAAAAAACAAAATACATTTAGATACATAGTTGACAAACAGGGTACAGTCAGTTTTAGGTGGTTTTTGTATAAACCAATTTAATCTCTTTTGTATAATCTAGGTTCTAATAAATTAGGTGAATTTTAGCGCAGCCTAGAATCAACTTGTGCACAATATAATTTTAACAATTGCTGTATATTAAGGACATTTTTTAAACTAAGTAATTGATATGAAGCAGAATTAATTCTCTTGATAAGTTCAGAACAATGCTTTTCCAGTTTAGATTTTCGTCAATTATTACCCCTAAAATTTTACTCGTATTTCAGGACAGTTTATGCTGTAATCTTTAAGATTGGTTTATCACACATCGTTTGTCTAATGTGAAATCTCATTACACTAATCTTTTCGAAGTTTAAATGTAAATTATTATTTATAAACCAATTGTACCTACATCTCACTTAATGTTAATTGACATTTTTGTATTAAAGATTTCTCATTTTTGTTTGAGATATTCAAAGATGTGTTATCTGCATAAAAAGCAGAGTTTTCAGGTACCTCTAAATAATTGTAAGTCGTTACTGTAAATAACAAATAATATAGGTCTTAGACTGAAACCTTGTGGCACACCAATATTACTGCTTTCCAATTGAGAGTTTTTGTTGTTAATAGCAATGTACTGTTTCCTATCAGAGATAAAACTGGTGATCCACTAAAGTGGCACATCTTGAATACCATTTTTGTTGAGTTTGTTCAACAGTGATTCATGGATTGACACAGTCAAGTGCTCTGCTTGAATAAAAAAAGATTCTCACAAGGCACTCCCCCGCCTCAATGTTTTGTCAAATTTGTAAGTAAAATGTAGTAATTGCCGTTAAAGTTGATTTTCCTTTAAGGAACGCATTTGATTTTGAGATAAAATATAAAATATATAAAAATCAAATATAATATTGCCAAATTTTGTGATTTTATCTTCATATTCAAGATTTTCGAAATTGAGAATTCTCAGTTTTTTGAAGATATTTCAGAAATGAATGAAGGTAGAAGAGATTCTTTTCCAAATTTTTATAGACCTCAAAATAGCGCTGGTGTTCTGTAATTTAACCGTCTTTGTATCTCTTATAGTTTACGAGATCTCTATGGCCTTTAATTAACTTCATTTTGCAATACTGAATCTGCTGCAGTGAAATTTAAAATTGGATATCAAGTTTGCCAAAACATTACCTTGAATCGTGTACACCGATTGGTACTTAAATTCAATCATATCTGGACTTTCCAGTAAATTTATTTAGTTAAACTGGTCTGTAACAAATTCTCGTAAAATTAAACAACAAAAAAAAAACAGATTAATTATTTCTGTAGATTAATTGTCTCAATCCTCAGACTTTCCAGTTTGGGGTCTTATGCCTTCCCACTTTTCATGATTTAGTTTTCCTCGCGAATTTATGAGAAAAAGCGTGCAAATATGTGACGCAACGAAAACTCGTATTGCCACATGCGATTCCGAGAAGTTCATTTGAAGAAACGTTGCATCGCTATGTACACGCCGCATTCTATTACACGAAGAAGTCCTAGGTGTTCATGCATTTCATTGTTGTGGTGACGGGAATATGAGAAAATAATCGTATGTTGATTGCCGTGGAATTCCAAAACACGTATACAATTACATAAGGCAAGCGCATACAAAAATAATGACAATCGCAATTTAAATCTTAATTTTTTGGACCGTGTTACCGTTCGCTTCCGGTTTTGTGATTTTCCATTTGGGTTTTTTATTTTTTTCATTTTAAAGATCGAAGGAACCTTGCGCGGTGGCATGCAAACCGCACCTTAATTTTACATGCGCGAAGGTCAGCGCAAGAAGCGACGGTGTAAAATTAGACAAATAAAGTAGGTTATGTATCGAGCGAGTTTTTCTTCCTCTTCCTTTTAATTCACGGCGTAAATATGAATGAAATAATGAATTGACGTCACGATTCGAGGGTTTTAATCTGAACTCAAAATCTTATCTAAGAATTACATTTATTTATTCAAATATTTTTAGGTCTTTGGGCCGTTAAAACGTACTCATAAGAAATCTTTCAAAAATTAGTTAATTGCCATTGTTATTTGCCAAAGTCTCTTTATGTATAGTCGTGCGCAGCTTAAGTGCTACCTACAACTTGACAGTTTTGTGTGCCTCGTACCATAAGGTTTAAAGGGTGAGGTTTGCGTGCAGGAGGTGCATTTTAGGTGCGCAGAACTGTATAAGGTTAGCACGTACGACTCCATATTGGAAACGTCATAAGGGGGATGTATAGTTTGTTGCATGTATTAGGCAATTAAGTAGAGGGATTATTGACCTTATTGTATGATTTTGTGGAAATGAGTGGAAAGATATTCGAGGATTCACATTTTCGATGTTGTTTTGTAAAATTTTGATACATTCTTAACACGACATGGCATGACATTTGGACATTGTTTATTAATACAAAGGTAATCTAAATACTATTACAGTACTATACACAGATCCCTCCTAGGTATGCCCTTTAGATTTGATTTAAATGTTCAAGAGAACTCAACTCGTATTTCTCTGTAGCTTCTGGGCCAATGTCATTTTCAATAAAACGTCAAGTGAGTTAAATAAAGCATCAATTCATGGTATAAGCAAATCTCCCCCAAAACAAAAATAAGTCCTTTCTGAAAGCATTCTATAGGATACATAATATGTTGCATTCAGAAATAATAGGTATTTTCGTTTCATAGGTGATCAGCAACTGATTTGAACTTGAAATGATCTAATTCCATTTGATCCCTTGGTGGTATGAAATTCTTTACATTACGTACTCTTTACAGTCCTGCTCAGTGCTATTCCACTCGTTGAAATGAAAATAGATATTATACTGATTTGTCTAATCTAATTTTTTGACATTAAAACGGTATGACATGAATGACCTTAAATAAAAGGTAGACAACTTATATCAATTGTGACGTGATAAGGGTCCTTTCATTCCTTTCCCCTCGACAAGAAAGTATCACCATAGTCCCCAATGTGCTAACTTTATAACGTGCCTTTTTTAAAACTTCTCGTAGTTGGCCGTGAATTGTTATTTGCGAACCAGCCTCAATCGACCTAACGTACGAAATATAAATTTTACGTAAAATCTAAACCTGTCTTAATGAAAATTGTGGATTTGATCGCTTATTATGATTTTATTTTAAGTTTTGAATAAAATTTATTGATAAAACATTTCCTTCAATAAGAGTAAGAGAGGTTATGATATACGTCAACAGTGCAACCAAGTCCTCGATGGGTTTATCAGGGGCGGTGTACTGGTCGATACGCTGGCGTATCTACAGAGGCAGCATTCTATCATCTCACTCGGAGGATGGAGAACTCTTTGGAAAACAAAGAGGTTCTTTTAGCTGCCTTTTTCGACATCGAAGGGGCCTTTGACAATACATCCTTTGACTCAGTCACCTCGGCTCTGAGGGATAGAGGAGTGAAGGAGATCTGCTGCAAGTGGATTGACTTCATGCTTAAAGGAAGGGTGGTTTACACATCACTGCTGGACGACATTCTGGCGGTGCGGGTTGAGTTAGGCTGTCCGCAGGGGGGGAGGTGCTCTCTCCTCTACAGTGGAATCTCGTCATGGATGAGCTCTTGAGACGACTTAGCAGTGCAGGTTTTGATCCCTTAGGGCAGCGGTCGCCAATCTTTTTAATATGGCGAGCTACTTTAATAGTTTTAGAATAAAAAGCGAGCTAACTAAACCTAACCCAACACTCTCACTATGCTGAACGCTACAACTATGCGGAATTTATGGAATAGGTATTTTAGATTTTTCGAATATGCTGTTCTGTGAACTATCGGGCTACCGGTAGCTCACGATCGATGGGTTGGCGATCGCTGCCTTAGGGTATGCAGACGATTTAGTCATAAGGGACCGTATGCAAGTTACCCTGAATGTTGTAATAAGGTGGGCTGAAGAGAAAGGTTTGAAAATCAGTCCTCAAACAACCACCATCGTGCCATTTACTCGTAGGCGAAACCTTGAAGGACTAGGACTTCTGCGCCTACGTGCAAATGAGATAGTCATGTCAGGGGAAGTAATGTATCTTGGGGTCATCTTTGACTCCAAGCTTACTTGGACCCAACATCTAGACAAGTTAGTTAGGCGAGCGGTGACTACTCTTGCCTATGACAGAACATGGGCCTAAAACCAAGTATGGTGTATGGCCCAAGGTTAAGCAGGAAACTACCAAACTTAGACTGAGTAAGGTACAAAGACTTACCTGTCTAGGCGTAACGAGGGCAATGTGTACAACGCGCACCACTGCAATGGAGATTCTTCTAGATCTTGCTCGCCTACACATTATGATAATGTGAGAGGTAAGACGTGAACTCCATAGATTGCAGCATTTACGTCATCCAATGAATACGGGTCATACTAGTATCATTGGCAGCATAAAGGATCCTTTACTTGATATGAGGACGGAATGTATGGCTCCCAAAGGAAACACAAATTTGCTCATCAAGGTAATAATCCACGAACTGGCTGAGCAAGGTAAACCTGAACAGGATATTCCTCCTGGCAGTTTTATCTGGTATACGGACGGCTCCAGAACTGAGACTGGTGCCGGGTCTGGAATCTACGGACAGGGACCAACAGAGAGGCTATGCTTCTCTTTGGGCCAATTGGTATCTGTTTTTCAAACAGAAATATTCGCCATATTACAATGTGCGAGGGAAAACATGAGGAGGGCTTATACAAATAAGAGGATCTTCATTCTATCCGACAGCCAGGCGGCTTTGAAGGCTTTGTCAAGCTTGAGGGTTTCATCCAAACTGGTGTGTTAATGTCTTAATGTACTCAACAACCTAGCGGAACACAACTACGTTACGCTATTGTGGGTTCCAGGACACAGAGACATTTACGGTAACGAACAGGCCGATGAATTAGCCAGGCAGAGTCATGGCCAACTCCATTAACATTCACTGACGTGTATGTATGGCCGTTTCAATTTGATTTTTAAAAATTTGACGGGTACTCCACTCAGCGCCTCTCGTGAGTTTTTAAGTAATTGCAGTTGCCATTACATTACTATGAGTAGTTCTGTAGTATCTTTAATAGGGAGCGCTGAGTGGAGTACTCCATGGCATGCTTTCCGGAACCGAATTTTAGGCGAATTGACACGGCCATACATACACGTCAGTGAATGTTAATGTTGCTGGCCATGGCAGAGTGCGGCTGTGGCATATCCTGGGTCCGAACCTGCCTTAAGAATAAGTAAAAGCGCTATTCGGGGCTCTTTTAGTGACTGGATAAGCGAAGAACACAAATAGGTACTAGATAAGTAGACCAGGACATCATCATAGCAGCACCTTCCTCAGGGGTCCTTGTAAAAGGAGGGCTGTTGAACTGCTAGGTTTGAACAGGTCGCAACTCAAGATCACCACAGGATTACTAACAGGACACCTGACTGTTAAGGAGAACCTGTGGAGGATCGGATAATTTAATGGTGACTAAAATTGCTTGAAGTAAAACATATGCAGTCAAGTATTCGACAAAAATTAATGTACAACCAACATTTGGAGTGTTGATTAAAAAAACTGTTGCTTCAACAAATTTATTTTCTGCAGAGAAGAGAAACAGTATAGAATACAGCGTGATTCATAATCGGTATCCGACCCGTTGGGAGCGTACTTACTACGGTTACGCAAGTACGAAATTACAAGAAATAAATTTATCAGAAGCCTTTCAAAAATTTAACGCTTTTGAATCCCAAATTGAAACCGTTAGAGTATCACTGACAACTGTTTTTAGAATGTGATAGGTACGATGTTTATAAATACCAATATGAATAGCTTGTTGCCGCCGCCACACATTTTTATAACTACAATAAATTTCATTCTCTTTGTCTGCATTCCCAAACACGTGTCTGCAATAATTGAATTGCCCGTCATAAATCTCTCGGAAAAGTTGTAAACACAGGCGTTTTAGAATTTTATTCGAGGGTAAATGATTTTGTGAGTTAGGTCAGTTATTCCGGTGCCAACGAACTTATTTACATGTGCATCTTCAATTAATTTTATCTTAAAAAGTATGCACCTAAGACCCCATATTCATATAAACTTTTTGCTTTGTTTGTTCATGTACTACGTGGGGTTAACGGGTCGGACACTTATTATGATTCACGCTGTATAACAAATGCTATAAAAATGCAACACACTGATGTATAAAAATGGACACTATGTTGAAGAAAGTGTAAATAAAAATAAATGAACAGTAGTTTTGAACTGTTAGCGTAAAGATTGTAAGTACGCAGAATTTTAATTTTTGAAAAATGTGTAGTAAACAAAAGAGAAAAGGAGTGTTTAGGAGGAAATTTCTTACAAACTTTCAGAAAAATATTTGCGTTTTGAGAACGTTTAAATGTAGTTCCCATTAGAGTTAGAATTGCAATTTTGTTGAATACTCCATTAACTAACTAACAAGGAATTTTTTGTGTATTTTATCGCTCTTAATATCCACTTGTACGCTTACGTAGTACCAATGAATAGTGCGTAAAATCCGACTGTCAATCGTCAGCTGATCGGACCGATGATTTCATTCCAAAACGTAGGTAACTCACCGACCATGCCGTGTCTAGATCAATTTCAGTGCATCGTTGATCGTTGACGGTAGACAGTCGTCAGTCGGGTTTGCCTCGTGATTTACTTCGTGAAGTGTCGACTTCTGACGCGAGCTTATCATTTTTTTAAGGTGAATAGTGCGTGATTGAGGAAGTATTATTGAATTCTGTGATTTTGTGGAAAATCAAGTGCCCTAATTTTATTCGGTATGTTTGCTTTCTGTTTTGAGTGTTTTCAGTTAGGTACACTAGGTATCCTGAAGTGTTGATCAAATTTTGTTCTTCTAAATTCCATTAACTTTGTTACAAAAAGTAAAAAATTTACCCGAAGTGATTTGCCCCAATGTCCAAATCATCTCATTAGTTCGTTCCACTGTGGGGCGTTTATTTTACACCTCCGTAACTGCAATAAGATTATATCGTAAAAAATAACAAGGTTCCACTTGGTATTTTTATTAATATAATTGATGACGTTAGCAAATCAATCGTCGTCACGTTCTTTATAAACAATCTACACAATTAATTGTTAACTTGGCGCTAAAATGTTACTCATTTATTATCTATTTTGAAACCGCATATTTAACCACTGACTTTTTAGTGTTTTTTGTGCTAGTGAAAATACCGTTTGTATTTGAGAGTTGAAAGTTAATTCTTGTATCACAAAATCTTTTAAGCGGACATTAAATCGCGCACTATACACTTAACGTTTCGCAGTCGTTCGACAGCTTCCTGACGTTCGACAGCTTCGTCAGCTGTGAGACATTATTTATGCACATTTCGATTACATTAATTTTTAAATAAAATAAAATCTGGTCTTGTTCGAATTGTAGACGTACCCAATTAATCCGACTAGATCCAACTGTACTTTTCACATATGGCGTAGCTTGTAATCTTAACTAATTTATGTGAAAAAATTAGCTGCTAATATGTGCTATTCGAAAAGTTATTCCAACTTCCAAGCAAAACTTCAGAATGTGTGTTATATTCTGCAGTTCTACAAATACAAAGGTCATTGTTTAGCGCTCTTCATGTGTTTGCAGTAAAACATTATTAGATACATATTTTTAAAATAAGTTCTACCATCATTTTTAAAATAACTTCTGCCAGAAGTATTAAAATTATTAGCTACACTTAAGGAATTAGACGAAATGAGTAATTCCGATATTGCAGACGATCGAGTAAAGTCAAAATCGAATGGAGAAGTAGATCGACTTAAGGCTCGATTGCTAATTCGAGGATTTGAGCAAAAATTTGGTGTGGTCTACAACGAAACGTTTAGCCCTATTGTTAGATACGACACTGTTCGACTATTATTTTGGTTTGCAGCTTCAGAGAAACTAGAAATAAGTCAATTGGATTGTAAAACAGCTTTTTTAAATGGAATTTTAGAAGAAACAATATTTATGTGTCAACCAGAAGGATGTGATGATGGTTCTATGCGAATTTGTAAGTTAGTCCGAAGCTTGTATGGACAAGCATCCAGATGCTGGAATCAAAGATTAACTCAATAATTTAACTTGAAAGGCTTCCGCGGCCGTCGTCCATGTTTGAATTGGCTTCCGGTTGGAACCGCGTCACATTGACGTCTTCTACAGCCGACGTTTCGTTCTCCATTGCAGAAGAACTTCCTCAGGGCTGCTGCTGCTTCTCGTTGGTCAGTCTCACGACCGGTTCTGAGGAAGTTCTTCTGCCATGGAGAACGAAACGTTGGCAGTAGAAGAAGTCAACGTGACGCAGTTCAAACCGGAAGCCAATTCAAATATTAACTCGGTATTTAAAATCAATTAATTTTTTGTGCAGTATTTTTGATCCTTGCGTTTTTATTAAAAACAGGAATGGTAATTTGGTTGTAATTCCATTTTATGTGGATGATGGATTAATTTTTGCGAAACAAAATGAAGACATCGAAGAATTGTTAAAGCAACTACGGAAAGAATTTGAAATTACAATTTGTGAAGAAGTTAATCAATTTTTAGGATTTCAGGCAGACTGTTTAGAAGATGGAAGAATTAAAATTCACCAAACTGCTTATGTTTTGAAAACTTGGAAATGTTCGAAATGAATATCACCTGTCGACGTGTCGACCTTCTAAAGTTTCTGCGGACAAAGCAGCTTTAGACATCTTATACACAGAAACAAAAAGAGACAATGAACATCCTTCTGCATCTCCCATCGGAAGACTTATGTATTTGGTAGTGGCTACAAGGCCTGATCTGGCGTTTGCAATTGGAAAAGCATGTCAGTGGTTATCAAAACCAACGGTTGGTCTTTGGAGATTTATTAAACGTATTTTAAAATACCTGAATGCTATTGATAGTGGTTCAAAGTCTAGGTATTTAAATGTTTACAGCTATGTTGATTATGCTGGTGATGTAGTAACCAGACGTTCAACCACCGGCTATGTCTCAACACTAGGAGATGGAGCAATTACCTGGGGGGTTATTCTCGAGCTGGAGAGAAGTGATCGCTCCAGAAAATGACGTCAAAATGACGCATTTCTCGAAAGGTTTGTATCGTTTTATACGAGATTCTACGTCATTTTGACGTCACTCCCGCACAACGAACCCTCTCCTTGGTTTCGAGAATAAGGCCCCTGGAGTAGTCAACGTCAAGGATGTGTGACTATCTCGGCTACAGAAGTACTCTGCTTCTGTACCCGAGATAGTCACACATCCGTTGCTGCATCGACTGCTGCCAAGGAATTAGTTCGGAGACACAATTTAATTAAAGAATTTAAATCAGGACTTGAAGCACGTTTATTGGTGGATAATCAAGCGGCAATAAAGTTGGCTAGTAATCCTGAACAACATAAACGTAACAAACCTATTGCAGTGAGGTATCATCATATTCGGGAATTGGTAAATGAAAAAAGAATTTAAAATAATTTCTACCATCATTTTTAAAATAACTTCTGCCAGAAGTATTAAAATTATTAGCTACACTTAAGGAATTAGACGAAATGAGTAATTCCGATATTGCAGACGGTGAAAAAAAAATTTCATGTGAATATGATTAATTTCTAGTTGCAGTTACTGTTTCTTTTTTTAATTAAAATAATAATTATGTAGATAAGACGAAAATTTTACAATATATAATTTTGGCCAGCATTAGCGGATTCTGACCCACTGTGCTCCGTACGGAAAACCCATCACTTCTAATACTTAAAAAATGAATTAATTTGTAGCTGGCGTCCAACAATTATTGTGGTCCTAGGTGGCTGGTGGAATCAAAACAGTTTTAACTAATTATTGTTTCGAATTGCAATAAAACATTAAATACGTCAACAAGAATTTATTTGTTGCTTGACAGTCAATATTTGGGACGTCATTTCAACAATGCGAAGTAAGAATTGACATTCATGTTTTGACTCCATGTCTACGTTTGTAATTAACCTAATCTGCTTTCAACATTTAAGATTTAGGAACAGTGATGTATCTCCTGGTTTAATCCCGTGAAACACTATAGTGTTTGTCTAATTGATTAGCCTTTCCAAGTGTGTGTGAACTTGGTTTTACCAAGTATTTTCCAGATTGTCCTTTCAATTAAGTTACGTTTACAAACTACATGGCGTCTGACTTATAGTGTTCATACTGTCCAGGTAATCCGACTATAAAGCCGAAAATACGCTTCTGAGCTAGCGGTTGCTGTGCCTCTTTATAATTTCTTGCTGCTGCTGCTGTGCCATGTTATAATTTCGTTTTGAGTACGACGTTCACTGAAAACAAATTCTATTATATTATAAAAGGCGAATTATTAACATTTAATACTTTTTTTAGAAACGTTACATCTTGGTGGCATCATCAAAGGGGAATTTATGATTGTCATGCGACCCTATTCTTCTCACTATGGGGGAACCTCTATAAAAGCAGAGCCGGGCATGAGATTAATCAGTTTTTATGCGACAGTGAAGTGTGCCGCTAGTGTAGAAAAATAAAAACGATTTTTTATTACATAAATTTGAGTTAAGTTTTAAAAATCAGCGGAAACATTCAGTTTGATTAGAGATCTTCGTTATATTTGTTAGTAGAGTGTCATGAAAGAAAATATACATACACGAAGAGAAGTCATATCAATAGATAAGGCCTTGATTTTTAAAATTCCTCCCTTGACCTCTTCTATGAGCAGAGCGGTGCTTGTGTTCTAGTTCAAGATTTCCCATCCCATCTGTACATCATCAATCCGTTCAGATATTCCAATTTTTTTTTTGCATGTTAACATAATATCTCATTGACGTAAAACAATAATCGCGCTGTTCGCAAGCGGGTACGCACCTGCATGTTTTCGTGTTTAGCGCTGGTCGTGCACAATGTCGCACGTACTCGACGTCCTCCGGATTTCTCTTTTTCTCAAGGTGGCGGCTAGTAAACTGCCAGGTCAGTGTGTCAATTAAATCGATTAAATGATGAACGACGCGGCACACTGCGGTCTTCAATTTGCGACGCGTTCAGTTTCAAGTCGATTAATTGACGTGTCCGATGAATCTGTGGAATATTTCGCAAGGACACGTCATCAGAGCAAACGTTGACTTTAGATATTTAGGAATTTGCAGAAATGTAAATATGGCACGCAATCACTGATGCTTAGTACTATTAACTTCAAACAAAACAACTTTCTGACTTTATGGTTCTTTTCTTAGTTTCATATTTGTTTAGAATCTGAGCCGTTCAGCCGACCAACACACTGTTAGAAAAATAATAACAGGAAAAGTTCAATTTCTTTTTTTTTCACAACACTCCCTAAATTTGAACTTCAATTAATATTTTTATTCAAGTAAACCAATTTTTCTTCGTAATTTAGATAACTGTAATGGTCCTTGTATCAACATATTCTAATATAATTCTTTTTTTCATTTACCAATTCCCGAATATGATGAGACCTCACTGCAATAGGTTTGGTACGTTTATGTTGTTCAGGATTACTAGCCAACTTTATTGCCGCAACGTACTCTGCTTCTGTAACCGAGACAGCCACACATCCTTGACGTTGACTACTCCAGGTATTTGCTCCATCTCCTAGTGTTGAGACATAGCCGGTGGTTGAACGTCTGGTTACTACATCACCAGCATAATCAGCATCGCTGTAAACATTTAAATTAATCCATCATCCACATAAAATGCAATTACAACCAAATTACCATTCCTGTGCAAACGCAAGGATCAAAAATACTGCACAAAAAATCAATTGATTTTAAATACTGAGTTAATCTTTGATTCCAACATCTGGATGCTTGTTTAAGTCCATACAAGCTTCGGACTAACTTACAAATTCGCCTAGAACCATCATATCCTTCTGGTTGACACATAAATATTGTTTCTTCTAAAATTCCATTTAAAAAAGCTGTTTTACAATCAAGTTGACTTATTTCTAGTTTCTCTGAAGCTGCAAACCAAAATAACTGTCGAATAGGGTCGTATCTAACAACGGGGCTAAATGTTTCGTTATAGTCCACACCAAATTTTTGCTCAAATCCTCGAATTAGCAGTCGAGCCTTAAATCGATCTACTTTTCCATTCGATTTTGACTTTACTCGATAAATCCATTTGGCTGTCAGTGGTCTTACTTCTTTTTCAGGTTCCAAGTGCCATTTTTCCAATGAGAATCCATTTCTTCATCCATTGCTTTACACCAACTATTCTTTTCTGGTACTTGTAAGGCTTCAGTGTAGGAATTCGGTTCAGTAATTGACTTACGACACAGGCAAGCAAATCTGTCTGGCTTCTTTATTCTACTCCGATCTCTACTTCTTGAGTCTCTTCGATATTTTCTTGTACTTTTTATTTTCTATGAAATCCTGTTGTTTCCCTTCCTGACACAATTCCACCTGTACCTCAGAAACAGAAACTTCATGAAATTCAACGTCACGACTAATTTCAACCTGAGCTTCATCTTATATCCATACTGTATAGTTTCCAGAAATTTCTTCGTACCCTCCAACAGTTTTTACTCGTTGCTCCAAACTTTTTGTCTTTTCTTTTCTCCTTGGGAATAATCTAAAAATTCTTAAGTGATTCAAGGAATATTCTCGACCATACCAAATCTCAAAAGGTGTTTTTTTTTTTCCTTTTTCCCTGCTGTTTCCAGTCCTATTTAACAGATAGGTTGCACAACTTATTGCTTCAGCCCTCAACTTCTTGACATTTCAAGTGTTAATAGCATAGTTCTGGACATTTCCAACGGCAACCGATTTTCACGTTCAGCTGGCTCATTTTCTTGGGGAGTATAAATTGCAGATCGTCCCAAATCAATACAATTTTTCTTGGCAACATCAATAAAAATCTTGTTAGTGTATTCTGTACCGTTATCAGACACTACATTTCCAGTCTGAGTTTTAACATATTTAAGGTGATCTTCAAAACATTCCGGAACTTAATCTTTGTGACGAATAAAGTAATCTTTTCTATACTATGCATAATCATCCTTGAAAGTCACAAGGTATCTGCAGCCTCTGAACAAAGGTTCTTCCAGGGGTCAACAAAGATCAGTTACAATCAACTCCCTTGGTCTGGTCGCTTTTGGCATATTCTTGAAATCAGAACGTCGAAACTTTCCAAATGCACAACCGTCACATTTCTCAGATTTGTCAGAGTCTGAAGTTTCTATACCTTTCAGTTTTAAGAGATTCTTCACATGAGTTTTATTCTGATGTCCCGTTCTCTCATGCCAGACTTGCAGTGAATTTTCTTTATGAGTCCTAGCTACAAAATTATATCAGAATTAAACTGAATTAATAGCTATCTGAAAAATAGAATGTGTTCTATCTCCAAACCATATCTGCAGCACAGAAATTTCTTGCTCCAAATATTTTTTATTGAAATTGAACCAAATTTTGTACAAGAAATAGGATAGTCTAAAACAGCATTTAAGTCAATTTGCGATATCACTGAATTTCCGCAAATTGAGAGGAAATTAATCAACAAATATCTTTAAATATAGGAACCATGAATCAATGATGTTCAACTAAACTGGTATGATATCATGATAACGACCAATTTCAAATGCCGCGGGAGTGTTCGAGAGCGTTTAAACAACTAACAGATTTGACAGAAGTCAGAAAGCAAATGTCAATGTAAAAGTTTTGAATCAAGCTAAGACTATGATTTCATTTTTCATAGCCTCCACTTATCTAAAAAATATTGGATCGCACAGTATATTTCAGGCAGCCGTATAACAGATGTCAGTTTTTGTTTTTTAAATATGACGGTGTATTAATAGGGTACTTGAAACTGTTTGAGATAAATTCTGAAATTACAGAGTTTGGGCAAACACACCGTTACACCGTAAATACAACCGTTATACATTAGCAAATGTAATTACTGCTTGAAAATGAACAGGAGAAGCACGGTATTGAAAAGTTGTCGAAATTTAGGCGTATATTTATCACATACTGTTTCCTTCGGTTTAGAAATACTATGTGTTTTTTTAAAAATGCCATAAGGGGTGGCCGTGGAAAAGAAAATTCATGTCTTAGCTCCATTCATTTACTCTAAATTTTCGGATTTGGCATGTGTTAGATGCCAAGCTACGACATGAGTTTTAATTTTCATGGCCAACCTTTATGGCATTTTTAAAAAAACACATGTTATAAACTACCCTTTCTAACTTATAGCGGTGCGTTTGCGCAAACTCTATATTATTTGTTAATACGGTAGCTTACATAGAGATAAACGCAAATATATTTTTTATTTGGTTTACAAACAGTTTAATCAATCAATATTTAATTAATAAAATGTATAATTGAGAATCAGTTGGTTACGTGATTTCAAACGCCAATCAAGCTGCGTGATGTCACTATTTCAAAAACGTTGTACTCTCGTAACTAGTGATATTGATACTGTGACGCACCCACCAATTAGACTTGCTTATTGACTATTACTTACAAGTAAACATGTAATGAAAATGTACAAACAACTTGAGATTTATGGCCAATTTAAATAACTGTCCCGTGGCTTCCGAAAGGTCGCATCGCTGGTCGGTAATATTATCTACACTACGGTCAGACTGCTACCTGCTATTGTCTACTGCGGCCGCCTACGAGTTATTCTACTGCCTAGATTTTCTGTTTTACAGTTGAACGACCCTCCGGAGAACCCGCTATAAAGAATAATACCTTCAATTAGGCTTACGTGAACGCTGTGAATAGGAAACTTCGCCGTGATAACCCGTTCTTTTGGTGGAACAGTAAATAACTCTTTAGAACAAGTAATTTGGCACTTTAAATAAAAACGCAACAATTAACTTTAATTAATTATTTATTGGAAAAAAAATGGGAAAAGCTTCTGATATCCGCCTCTGTGGGATCGGAGATCGTGAGCGAAAGACCCTTGCGTTTGAAATCAATACAAATAAACAAAAATTACGATTTTCAGAAAGTACAGTATAACTCGTTTAACAGATTTCACTTTCGAATATCGGCGCGATCGATTTTCTTTCGATTCACACCGTTGGTGGTCTACTGTCTACACAGATATTTGTTGGAGAGCTCTGCTCCTTAATTAAATTAATAATTAATTGAATTTTCAATTTAACTTGAGTCCTGGTACAAGTGTTCGTCACTTCTGATCGTACTCAGAGACCTGCCCTGCTTAATCAACCAACAAACAATGTGTCACAGTGGGACCACAGTGTACTTAATTAATGGGGTTAATTAGTGTACTTAATTAATGGGGTTAATTAGTGAATTAATCAGATATTTTGGGGACGTATGTGATACAAATGTCGCCTTCAGCGATCAATTTGCAAGTAAATCAGTAGCAATCACCTGTTTTTCAGGGACTCCCTTGGGAGATGTTAGGTACCTATCTCTAGCTAACCTAATTAATATGGTGCGTGTAGTGAGCCGAACTTCTTCTACTCTGTCACCTGAGCGTTAATTAATTGCTTTGAGGGCGGTGCTCTACCCACTTGCCTGTTTTTCAGGACCCTCTGTCTGTCGCTCTCTCGCCGTCTAACCTAGCTAATTAATTTATAGCGCAAGAAATTAGTTTTAGACTGCTTTATTTGCACTCCACTATGGGTGGTTTTGGCATTGCAGTCTTTAGGCAATTGCCTCTAGTTAACCGACAAATCTCTCGGCACAGTTTGACCCCCCTCCCACGCATATATCAGGTGTGAAAGAAACTTTGTTAAGAAGATGGCTAGGAATGTAATTCAAATTGTTTGGTTTCCAATTTGCCGGATTTGCCCACTCATATATCAGGTGTGAAAGAAACTTTGTTAAGAAGATGGCTAGAAATGTAGTTCAAATTGTTTGGTTTCCAATTTGCCGGAGAAAATCACCAAGGGTAGAATGATTTCTAAAAGTACACTGTATTGAAAGTCCAGGTAGACGTGGGGAATAGTTAATTGCTGTTGGTTGATTAAATTACACATTTGGTCTAATAATTAAAGAAACACTGACCAATAAATTTTCCAAGACGAAGGTCACTAGTGAACTTTAATACTCGCTGAAATGTAACTAAAATAGTTGATTTAATTTATCTCAATGTAATGGTACCATGAACCGTACTGACTCTTTGGTCTAATTAATGCCAATCAAATTATCTCTACGCAGCGATTACGACCAAAGGTACGCTGAAGAAAACAAATAAATGTCAGTTACCTAAGCCGTATAATCCGTGTCCACTTCCGCACACTGCACACCTTTTATTTAATCACTCGCGTGTTTAGTTTAATTGCCTTTCTTAACACACTGTATTTTAACCGTACCGAAATAAATGATTTAACAAAAAATGAAGCAAGACTACAAGCGCCTAAGGAAAAACACAACTAAGCCAAATTAGAATTGAACTCGACCGTTCTCTTTAAAGCGCCAATGCTATCTGCCTCTTTTCCGCGTTCCTATCCCGCAAGTAAAAATTAACAACACCCCCTCGGACTTGTCCGATAGAATTTTTAAAAACCCACCGACCAATGGTAACCGTTGATTTGAATTCTAGCCCACGCCCTTGACTGCATTTTCTCACAAACAACTATAAATTATGCGCTCCAAACTGTCATAAGGAATGCGTCTGTCTCACGATGTCTGCGATTTGGTTTCTCTAACTTCATCTCAAAAGCCTCTTGAGTTGACACAGAATTATGACACTAGACGTGGGAACGAAACAGACAAAAACAAAACACTTCAACTTGAGCGTAATTCGATATGCCTTTTCCGCTAACGTACATGCATCCGTGATTTTAGCGCGACAAACTTTTGTACAGAAATTCGAAATACAAAGATAAAGGTTACTTCACATTGGCAGATTTATGGCTCTCTGTGTGGTCCATCATTACCCGAAAGGGACTGCACGTCGCTGGCGTATCGCTTGAAAAAAAAAATACCAAGAATACGGACATATGTTTGTTATTGAAATAGAACATGCAACCATCGAATTTGTTTTGGAAAGAAATTTAGCGAAACGTTTCAATACTGATAAGTATTTTCGTGTTTGGAATCAATAAGTTTTACCTTTTCCATACCATAAAGTGCAAAATATTTTTGCAATAATGGAAGACGTTTACATAAAAGCCCAAAGTATAATTTGCCCCGGATAAACGTTTTAAAGATGGCAACTTTCTTTACGTCAAATCAAATTTCTGTGTTACTGAATTCGGGAATGTTAAAACATTAATATAAATATTTACAGTTGGTTCTTGTCCGATGAAATTTGTATCACAAAATCTTTTAAGCGGACACTAAATCGCGCACTATAACACTTTACGTTTCACCGTCGTTCGACAGCTTCGAACGACGGTGAAACGTAAAGTGTTATAGTGCGCGATTTAGTGTCCGCTTAAAAGATTTTGTGATATTAATATAAATATTCATACAATCGACATGTATTTTAGATATTTTTGGCAATCAAATTGGGTTGGTAAGAAGTTTGGTTTCATGAGGATTCTTTTGACTGAACTGAAAATTTATATTCCATCCTACATAATTTTTGGAAACCCTTTGGAAAAACGTGAATTTTTGTGACACAACGTGAGCAAACATTATTTTCGTTACAAAACATATTTTCAGGCCTGTGGTCGATGTATAGTCGTGCGCAGCTTAAGTGCTACAATTTGACAGTTCTGTGAGCCTTGTATCACAACGTTTTAAGGGTGAAGTTTGCGTGCGGGAGGTGCATTTAAGGTGCGCGGGACTCTACACTGAGAAAACAAGATGTGTTAATCCAACCAAAAAACTGTTTGTCCAACAAAAGATTTCGTTTCAATACGTTCAAACAATTTTTTTTTATAATTTAACATTTATATAAATGTCATTAATTTTATTTTGTACTAATCAGATTACCATGTCAAAACAAATAAATCAAATAGCTTACTGTTATGTTACACAAATACTTTGTTTACAATAAACCAAATATTTAGTTGTAAATTTCTGTAATAATAAATTTTATTTAAAGTAACCACACAAAATTAAAATGATATTTTTGTTACAGTAACATGTGTATGTATACCTATTTAACAAAAATTTTAGTGTAATCAACATTTTTATTCACAACAAAAAGAAAACTGTTATATCAATGCATTTTGTTTTCTCAGTGTACTATTAATGTTAAGGATAATAGCGCTCTTATCAGTGTAACCGATATTGTTAGATATTAGATTAATTTACTGTATTTAATATATTAGGCAATGTAAGTTTATTGTACTAATTAGATTCATAATCATTTGTAAATGTACAGGTGGCAAACCATTAATTGTTCTGCGTACCTCCGTGTGGAAAACCCATTACTTCTTTTACCTAGAAAATGAATTAATCTGTACATTCAAGTCGGAAGAAGGTATTCCGCGCGACGTCTTAAATTTCTACCAACTGCTACGATTGTAATTAACCTGATCTGCATTCAATACTTAAGATTTAGGAACGGGGATATATCACCTGATTTAATCCCTCGAGGTGCTGTAATGTTTGTCTAATTGACCAGCCTTTCCGAGTACGTATAAACTTGGTTTTACCAAATGCCATTTCAGGGAAGTTTTAATATCACACGATATTTTCGAGATTTCTCCTTTCAATTAGGGTATGTTTATAAATCACCTGGCATCCAATAGCGTTCAGGTAATCCGATTTTAAGCCGATATTACGCTTCTTAGCTTGCCGGTTGCCGTACTTCTTGCTGTGCCTCTTAGGCTGTGTTGTATAAAAGGTTTAACTCAGGATTAACTTTAATCCTAAGTTACAATGTGACACTTGTTATGACGTACAGTATTTTGTGTGTCATATTCTAATTTAAGATTAACTTTAATCCTGGCTTAAACCTTTTTTACAACGCAGCCTCAGGGTTTCTCGTGTTTCTGTAAATACCGCTTTATTTGAATACCATCCAGAGTATCCGTTCATTGGAATTACCGAGCCATGTCAATCTTTGGTTTTACCAGCACTTTCATTCATAGAATTGTACCTTTGGGAAAGACCAAAAATTGGTTACAGCCCAATTCACACCAAATTAGTTCACATCCCCTAAGTAGGCATCAGCCACTCAAGGCAACTCTCCCCGTTATTTTTCCTCCACCTTCCAAATTTCTGGTTTCATAAAAACCTACGAAAACGTCAACTCGAGGAGAATTCTGAAGGTGCGGTGCTTCAGAGTTTGTATTTGTATATTTATGTTGTTGTAATCAGCTCTCCGCGGAACATCTAAATTTATAAAACTATACAGGTTGTTTCCATTTTAAAAAAATCACTCTATACAACACCATTTTCTGGAAGAACCTGTAGAGTTAAAAATAATTTTAAAATGTGCCGCGTGGTGTCTACTATAACTTTCTCAATCTTTTTTTTCTTTACTTGTTATTCCTATAGGTTTCACAGAAGAAATACACACCGTTGGGACACCCGGTACAAATTTTTATTACCGGTATGAAGTTAGCAATAACTTTCAGCAATAAAAAAAAAATTCTAAAATAAATTTTTAAATCAAATGTTTTTAGACGAAAACAATCTATTAATAATGGGTTCTCAATAGTGTAAAAATGAAAAGGGACATATTTTTTGTTCAGTCACAATTAAATCTTAAACTTTAGTTCCGCATACTCCGACGCGCGCTTCGTTTTTCTCAAAAATGACCAGCGTTGTCTTATTTTTAATTCAAATGTTTTAGACGAAAATAATTCTATTAATAACGGGTTTTCAATAGCAAAACAAAAGGACATATTTTGTTCAGTCAATTAAACTTAAACTTTAGTTCCAGATACTCCGACGCGCGCTTCGTTTTTCTCAAACGACAGCGTTGTCTTATTTAATCAAATGTTTTTAGACGAACACTATTATCATGGGTTCTCAACAGCGTGTAAAAATGAAAAGGGACACTATTTTTTGTTCAGTCACAATTAAATCTTAAACTTTAGTTCCGCATATGACGCGCGCTTCGTTTTCGTCAAAGTGACAGCGTTGTCTTATTTTTAATCAACGTTTTTAGACAAAAATAATCTATTAATATCGGTTTTCCAAGTGCGACATATATTTTTTTTTCGGTCACAATTAAATCTTAAACTTTAGTTTCGCAGGACGCGAGCTCCTTTTTCAAAAGTACGATATAACGTTGTCTTATTTTTAAATCAAATGTCAGACGAAAATAATCTATTACCATAAAGCTCAATAGTGTAAAAGGGACATATTTTGCTCGGTTCACCAAATCTTAAACTTTAGCTCCCCAGGACGCGAGCTCCTTTTTTTTTCAAAAATGACAACGTTGTCTTATTTTTAAATCAAATGTTTTTAGACGAAAACAATCTATTAATAATGGGTTCTCAATAGTGTAAAAACAATAAGACAACGTTGTCATTTTTGAGAAAAAAGAAGCGCGCATCCTGCGAAACTAAAGTTTAAGATTTAATTGTGGCCGAACAAAAAATATGTCCCTTTTTGTATTTACACTATTGAAAACCCATTATTAATAGATTGTTTTCGTCTAAAAACATTTGATTTATAAGACAACGCTGTCATTTTTGGAGAAAACGAAGCGCGTCCTGGGGAAACTAAAGTTTAAGATTTAATTGTGGCTGAACAAAAATATGTCCCTTTTTGTTTTTACACTATTGAAAACCCATTATTAATAGATTATTTTCGTCTAAAAACATTTGATTTAAAAATAAGACAACGCTGTCATTTTTGAGAAAAACGAAGCGCGCGTCGCAGTATGCGGAATTAAAGTTTAAGATTTAATTGTGACTGAACAAAAAATATGTCCCTTTTTGTTTTTGCACTATTGAGAACCCGTTATTAATAGATTATTTTCGTCTAAAAACATTTGATTTAAAAATAAGACAACGCTGTCATTTTTGAGAAAAACGAAGCGCGCGTCCTGGGGAACTAAAGTTTAAGATTTAATTGTGGCTGAACAAAAAATATGTCCCTTTTTGTATTTACACTATTGAAAACCCATTATTAATAGAATATTTTCGTCTAAAAACATTTGATTTAAAAATAAGACAACGTTGTCATTTTTGAAAAAAAAGGAGCTCGCGTCCTGCGAAACTAAAATTTAAGATTTAGTTGTGGCCGAACAAAAAATATGTCCCTTTTTGTTTTTACACTATTGAAAACCCATTATTAATAGATTATTTTTGTCTAAAAACATTTGATTTAAAAATAAGACAACGCTGTCATTTTTGAGAAAAACGAAGCGCGCGTCGCAGTATGCGGAATTAAAGTTTAAGATTTAATTGTGACTGAACAAAAAATATGTCCCTTTTTGTTTTTGCACTATTGAAAACCCGTTATTAATAGATTAATTTCATCTAAAAATATTCGATTTAAAAATAAGACAACACTGTCATTTTTGAGAAGAAAGAAGCGCGCGTCCTGGGGAACTAAAGTTTAAGATTTAATTGTGGCTGAACAAAAAATATGTCCCTTTTTGTTTTTACACTATTGAAAACCCATTATTAATAGATTATTTTCGTCTAAAAACATTTGATTTAAAAATAAGACAACGTTGTCATTTTTGAAAAAAAAGGAGCTCGCGTCCTGCGAAACTAAAATTTAAGATTTAATTGTGGCCGAACAAAAAATATGTCCCTTTTTGTTTTTACACTATTGAAAACCCATTATTAATAGATTATTTTCGTCTAAAAACATTTGATTTAAAAATAAGACAACGCTGTCATTTTTGAAGAAGTTGAGTACGCCTCGCGCAACAATACTTGATAGGTCAATTTCGAATCAATTTCTAAAAATATTTATTTTAAGTTATGGAATATTACTTAATTAGTAGTTTTTTGTACCAATATATAAATACTGAGACTGTTTTGGTATTATTTTAGAATTTTTTTTTTTATTGCTGAAAGTTATTGCTAACTTCATACCGGTATTTTTATTCCACATTTCGATAGATCTCTTATATGTAAACATTTTTTTTATTAAGTAACTATAGCTCTACATCAAAGCATTCGCAATCTAAATAGCTATTCGGCCGGAAGAATGACCTGAACTGTAGATATAATTAGCGGGCAAAAAAATTATTTCTACTGTGCATAAGTAATTACATATACATATCTAGTAGAATAATCTCTATGAATAATAGTAACATGTTACATGCGCATTTACAGAGAAACAATTGACTTTTAAAAGTTCAATTTTCTGAAAAATTTAAACGATTCAGTGTTGGTTCAATGACCATATGGTATTGCTAATAGGTAAACGAAAAATTTTGTTAATTATACTTTTTTCTTTTGACTGAACAGTTTATTTTTCTGAGTGTAAGTGAGATCCCTGTAGTAGATAACTTATTCTGGACAGTCTGTATAATTCCATATTCAAGGACGTGTAGATAATTTTCTACTATTTCGCGTAAGTTTCCGTTTCCAAAATAACCGTGGTATCAAATGTTTACTTGTGGAAAATAAGTTGCGTACGTTTGACTTTCTTGCTGATGATATCGTACACGTTGTTTTGCGGCTATAACGTCATGCCTATATATGTATCTACATAAACAAATTGTTGTCAACGTGTAAGACATGAGCGACATTGAGGAAGGTTTACGCACACCTTGAGGTCCGACAAAGAATTCGCAATAATAAACTGACGTTGAATTGTGTAATTCTATTTGCCAACACTTACTGTATTTTGAATGTTATTTTATTAATGTAATAACCTCCCAATCTATCTTACCTATAAGAAGCAAAAAGGGCAGAATAACACTTTTGGACATTAAACTGTTGCTGCTATGTAGATGCAGCGGTTTTTCAGTCACAGCTTAACTTCAAACTTTTAAAATGATTTAGACATTGTAAACAGGGTGTGGCAGTCCTAACTTGTATTAGAACTTACTATACAGTGTGTAATCGAATAAGTTTCACTTAAATTTATAATTTAATGTAAAGGGGTAATCTGATTCCAAATTTAAGCGCGCTTAAGAATTCTGTTTTTGTTAAAGAGTTATGAGTATCAATAAATAGGTATTAAAATATGTGGTATAAAAATATATTATGATATAGGTAAAAGTATTACAAACAAATTGTTAGTACTGAAGTGTGCGCGGAAATTGTTTTCAAAACAAAATCGATTGTTGCATGTTTAATTTCAAATAACAAACACGTGGTCGGATTCTCGGGATTTTGCCAGCGGTAGATTTGGGTTCGGAGGCGCCGCGTCGTCCCGGCTCAAGTGACTATAGACCACACAACCACCCGCCATAAACAAATCATCGTAACTTGTAACTTGGCGCTTTCTAAATTTTAGGACATGTCAGATATAGGAAGAGTTCAAATTAGTTGCATGTTGAAGCATTTCGCGCTTGTCTGTTCTGTCTCCAATTTGGCGCAATTCAAATGCACTATAGCTGTACAGACATCATAAAACAAATCTACTTGACGTTTTAGATTGCTTTGCTTAGAATTTGGTATACATTTTGTCGCGTTAAAATTGCAGATAGATGTTCCATGCGGTTAAAGATATCAGATTATATTGCAAGTTGAAGTATTCACTGTAGTCTGGTTTCTTTCAAGCAGGCAGCAGATATTTTAAAAATGTCAGCTTGGGCATTTGTAAAATTTAAGTTATGGTTACTTCATTTGCGACAGACAACAGCGAGTGTTCCTGATAAGCTAGTGGGTGTCTCTTGATACATGCGGGCATCTGGAATAGGCGTAGTTTGAGATTCGAAGCAAGGGATGGTCACTGGTCGAAGTGATTTCAAAATTTGGCTGCAAAGTCCGAGGGGTGTGTTTAATTTTTTTTCTTGAAAGGACGGGACGCGAAAAACGGGCAGAAACGTTCGAATCTCGCGAACGAGCAGTCGACTATTTTTAAATTCTGATTTTGCGGTTTTTTTTTCTGTAGCGCTTGCAGTCATTTACTCATTTTCTAGATAAATCATTTATTTCGGTACGGTTAAAATACAGTGTGT
The DNA here is from genome assembly GCA_033060865.1 of Dorcus hopei. Lineage (NCBI taxonomy): Eukaryota > Metazoa > Arthropoda > Insecta > Coleoptera > Lucanidae > Dorcus > Dorcus hopei. The sequence continues at coordinate 46,347,347 of CM065421.1, forward strand.
TAAGAAAGGGCAATAAAAAAACCAAACACGTAAGCGTCGCGACGCGAGTGTTTAAATCTGAGTGAGAGGTGCGCGGGTGTTACACGGATTACACGGTTTTAGGTAATTGACATTTATTTGTACTTCTTCATCTCACCTTTGGTGGTAACAACTGCGTAGGGATAATTTGATTTGCATTAATTAGTGACTAAAGAGTCAGTAAAGTTCATACTACCATTGCATTTAGATAACTTTAATCAAGCCATTTTTGTTTACATTGAAGTGAGTATTAAAACCCACTAGTGACAGTCTCTTAGAAAAATTTGTTGGTCATTGTTTCTTTAATTATTAGGCCAGTTCTGAGTTTTAATCAAGCAACAGCACTTAACTATTCCCCACATCTACCTGGGAATTCAATACAGTGTACTCTTAGAAATAATTCTACCCTTGGAGATTTTCTCCAGCAAGTTGGAAACACGTTAACGGTTGTTTTCGATTTGTATAGGAAAGTCGCCAATCTCAATCACTGGTGTGAGGCAATTATATCTGCCGCTGAAACCAAGTGTGCCAGCACGATATAAACAAAGAAATCAAGGCCAATTAATTGTCGTTACAAATTTCGTGAAACTACGAGGCCGAACAATTTGAACTACCTATTCATAGCCATTTTCTGAACAAAGTTTCTCTCTCACCCTGTATGTGTGTGAACCAAATTGTGGTCTTTGCTGAAAGATTTGCAAGTTAATTAGAAGAGAGAGATTTGAAAAAACGTGCCACAGAGCCACTCTCTCAAGGCGATTGGAAGTACCTGGGAAGTCCCCTACCCATCGACCTTAATTAATTAGTTTAGCCAGTGTTAGGGTTATCCCATCACCTCCAAAAAGGAGTCCCTGAAAAACTGGTGATTGCTATTGATTGTCCTGCAAATTGATCGCCGAGGGCGGCATTTTGTATCACATACTTTTCCAAACATCTGGTTAATTAATTAATTAACTCCATTAATTAAGTACACTGTAGGCCCACTGTGTCACACTGTGCGTTGGTTTATTAAACAGAACAAGTCTTAGAGTACGATCAGAAGTGACGAACACTAGTACCAAGACTTGAGCTAAGTTGAAATTCAATTAATTGTTAATCTAATTAAGGAGCAGAGCTCTCCAACAAATATTTGTGTAGACGTTAAACCACCAACGGTGTGAATCGAAAGAAAGTAGATCGCGCCGATATTCGAAAGTGAAATCTGTTAAGCGGGTCGTACTGTACTTTCTGCGAATCGTAAATTTTGTTCCTTTATATTTGATTTCAACGCAAGGTTTTTACGCTCATTATATCAGGCCCGCATTGGCTGGTACAAGGAGTTTTTACCTTTTTTTTGCAATAAATAATTAAATCTAATTTCGTATTTTATTTAACGTAATTAGCGCCTTGTTCTTTCAAGAGTTATTTTACCGTATGCACCAAGAAGAACGGGTTATCACAACGTAGATTCCTGTTGGCAACGATCATGAGCCGTAATTAAAAGTATTATTATTTATAGCGGATCACCGCAAGGGCCATTCAATCTAACACAATCCGTAGGTATTAACAGCTTAGCGCCGGCCGGCAAGTAAATCACAAGTAATCAGGTAGCGTAGTTAGAGACGCATGAGCAACTGTAGTAAAAAACATCTGGATGGCCTTTTCTCGGGAATCTAGGTAAACGGCCGGGACAGTTATTTCTTTTGGCAATAAATTTAAGTTGTGTTTATTTGGGCAGTTTTATTAGGTGTTTACTTGTAAGTAAAAGTAAACAAACAAGGGTTTTAACGGGCGCGTTACAGTACAGATATGCAAAAAGTTTTTTTTTTGTAATTTTCTCATATTTACTTTCTTTGGACGTGTCCTGTTTTGCTAGAACGCTCCTCATTTATAGTACTTTTTACAACTTTTATTTTTAAAATGTCACTTAGGTAAGTGTATTGTAATGTTTCAATGGACGAATGTTGTTAATGTTTTGTTGTGTGTGTTATTTTACATAATCTTATTTAAAAGACAGACAGTTTGCTCAAATAAAAATTGACTATGTATACTGTTTTCTATGTTACAAATTAAATGAGTATAGTTTTTAACAGACTAACAACTACAAACAGACTTAGCAGACTTAGTACAGATTTTCTAATTAAAATCAATGATATTATAAACAAAAACAAAAAAACATTGGAAGATGGAATAAATGTTGTTTTTAGAACTTGAGGTCTTACTGTGTGTAAGTTTGATGTGTAACACATACTGAACCTTATGTTACTGCACAGCTTAGTCAAAGACGTATTAAATTTGATAATAATATATTGGGTATTCCATTTAAAATAACCGAGTAAAATAAGCATCCGCGTTTTCAATCACCCTGTACAAAATAATAGGAATATTTTCAAAATGACTACTATTTTCTGATTTAGACCGATTATGTAATATTACTGTAAAGTTTAAAAACCTAATTATAACAAACATCTGATCTATTAAATACCAAAAAGCACCATTTTTTTAAGTTTAAATGTCAATATCTCAGAAACTATTAGTTCTAGGTATATAGCACCCTTATACTAAATTGATCTATTCTTAAAGACAAATCGATATGGGCCATAATATACTGTATGTACCATTTAAAAAGGCATAACTTTGGTGTACCACAGCCACACGAATTAACCTGTAGAATTCTAACTAATTTTAAATTATGCACCTATACGATACGTAAGTAATAAGGAAAACAGGTTTTAAAAATTTGCAATAATAAAGACGCTATCTTCCGAATACGCACTATTGGCTCACCCAATATAGAGTGCTTAGTAATTAGGAGATAATTTTTTTTTTTGAGAAGGCTGTAATTTTATATTTGACTGTGACTTTTAATTCGAAACGACATTTTCTTGTGACATTTTCCTGTATCTTTTAAAATAAGGGCACTTTACTCTTAAGCTGTTTTCACTTCTCGATGTCCACGCTGTATATCGTGAAAGATGAATTTCACCTGGCATTTCCCAATTTGATTCGAAGGAAAGTAGAAGCGTTCTACATCAATAAAATTTAATAAAAATCAATCAATCAAAAAGAATCCCATTTGTTGCATACTTTTTGAAAAATACTGTATGTAGAAGATTTTCGCTTTAAAAGAAAATTATTTCGTTCTTTTGTCGGTCATTCTGTACGTTTGATTATATTTGTATACTCTTTTTGTGTTCTACAACTTTTATTTGCAACTTTTTTTGTATTTCATATCACAATGGAGATATTGGACTTTGATACACTAATGTGCCACTCTGTGTATTTCTGAACTATTGCAATAAAGACGTCTACTCAAAATAAAGGTTTAATTTTTACACAGACTTGATTGTGTTTTGCGTCGTTATACCTGTGTATTTGAAACGTAAATAAATTGAGTAAATTAAGAAAAACGGTTAGAATATACTATAGAACTGTCACGTACGACAGGTCTTCAAAATAAACTCATTGACGTCTATTTACAAATATAATCTTATTTATTTATATTGAATTTTACGAAGGAATAATTTTGCACTTTATCGGTTTCATTATACATTCTCGATAGAGATGAATTCATTAATCCTTTTTTTTCTGTGCGTTGGTTTATATTTTTGTATGTTTCTGTATATTATAATTCTTACACACTGCTTTTATTGAGTTCAATTTCAAACTTATAGTTAGTTAATTATTAGGACTCATACCAAATGAGACATTCAAACGATACTTTTCGTGCAACTAGTTTTCTACATGAAAAATGTTTTATCAAAACTGTAAAGCACAATTTCTGACAATTTGTGGTTCTACGTAATAATTAATTTTCTGTATTTAAATAAAAAAAATATATGACCATAATTTGACAATAAATAATGGTTTCCTACTGATTGCGAGGTAATTTAAAACAAAGCATTCAATTCTTTAAAATTTTCTCAATGCAAATCCCACCTCGAGTTAGTTTCTACATTTTTCATACCTTTCAACCGTAACACGGCAACAAACCGCAACGTGTTAAACATTTCTGTGATTTAACAAACATGTACAGGTCATAAATTCACACTGTACTTTACACCTTCACAAGTTAAGAAATCAAATGTGCTCATTTTCTCCTCATTGATCGATGGCATTTCACCAAAGACAGGCGCATTGCATTTGCGTCTTGCAAAATAAAAATTCTTTTAACGTGGGAAACCTTCACCTTTCAGTATTTAGTCAATAGATTGAGTTTCTTATAATCGAGTGGATGAAATTTCACTTTTTCTTACACGATTAAAATGTATCCAAATAAAATAATTAACTTATCAAGTTCATAAATAAAAATTAATGCACAAACGAAAACTACATCTCTGTACAGTTTATATATCTATTGGTGTCTTTGTGAACCTTTGTCCGCTCATTAGATCATTCCTTCCAATTATCATTTACAAATTCGGAATCGGAAAACATTAAAAAATGAATGACGTATACCGCTGAGCAGGTCTAGAAAATTAAAAATGTGCTGCAGAATGCTAAGTTAGAAGCTTTGTGCTTTTTATAGGTAGGTACTCAATATGGGATCAGGGAAGGGTTATTTCTAACGTATTCATTTAATAATTCGGTAGCATTACCTGTGGAAATATTTTGTTTTGGAGAACGTATGTCGCATTGTTAAAATTGAACATAATCTACCTTTTAAATGTCATAAAAAAATAATTACTACTAACTTACAAATTAAGTAATTGATTAAATAAGATTCACAGAAAGACAATCTCTGTATGGGATCACCGGGCAGCAATTCTTGCACCAATATCACGCGGTAAGGATAGAGCTGAACATCTTTACGTAATAATTTGTGGCACGTTCCCATAGAAATCTGTTGTGATAATTGGCAGATAGGTGTGTGAGAAGCATTTTTCGTTATGTCTTGCAGTTTCGATAACCTCGGCAGTACATTTTCGAGGTTGACCTGTTGTTTTTCTTCGGAAAAGACCTCCAGTTTCACGAAACAACTGTACACACCAATGCAGGTTGTCTTCGAGTGTTTTGTGGTCAGTAATGACATGAGAAATTCAACTCTAAACTCTTCCAAGCAGTTTCGTACTCAGTATACCCATGCCCCATCGATTTTTGAACTATTACGAAAATAATTTTCAGTCATAAAGCTGCCTTCACAGAGCTGTCCTACAATCTTCTTCCGCTTCTGAAGAAGTGGAAGTCACTCTCAGTCAGGTGAGGAAATGCCAGCGCAAGAAAAAACCCGGATGGCAGAAAGGCCGTCCTAGAACGGTCTCCACCACTCGTTCTAACACTGACAATGGACCATAAGTTGATACAGTGGAACTAAATCTAATCATGGCAAATTCTTCACCTTTTTGTTTCTGTCTCCAGGAAACACATCTCAAACAGGCTGACCAAATTTTACTAAAAGGATACAAGTCCTTTAGATTCGATGTCATTCCCGTTCTTCGGTCGAAAGGGGGCATAGCTACTTTTGTTAGGAATGACATTCCCTTCCAACCAATCGCCCTTACCACAGATCTCCAAGCTGTGGCAGTCCGTATTTTTAATCCTGTAAAAATGACTATCTGCAACCTTTATTTACCAGACTGGAACACCAACCAACTAGTGAGAGACTTACCGAACAACTCCCACGACCATTCCTTTTGATAGGTGATTTCAATTCCCATAATCCATTATGGGGCTCAACCTACAGAAATACTGCGGGACGCCAAGTTGAGAACTTTTTAGACTCAACTGATACGGGAATTCTTAATACCGGCAAGGGCACTTACCTCAATTCTACTTCTCGTGTTTTTTCGCCAATTGATTTATCATTGTGTTCTCCTGATTTGCTAACTCGTCTGGAATGGTACGTCCTTGACAATATTCATGGTAGCGACCACCTCCCTGTGATAATTTTACTACTACCAAGAGGTGGCTTCTGGGGAGGGCTGATTGGAACAAATACGTGGTAATTCCCGAGTTTCACCCTGATGAAAACGTAGATCGTTACCTCGATCTCTTAAACTTATCACTCCTTTCTGCCGCTGAATCGTCTGTTCCCCGTTCAAAGGGCACCACCAAGGGACTGACCGTTCAGTCCTTTGGTGGTGCGAGGAGGTACGAAATTCTATTGCTGAAAAAAAAGCGAGCGTTAAATATGCTTCGTCGTAACCCTACACTGGAGAATATGATTAACTTCAAGAGACTCCGTGCTAGATCCCGCAGGATAGTACTCCAGGCGAAGCGCTCATCCTGGAAGAACTACGTCTCCTCATTAAACCTTACCGCTTCCATCAGCGCAGTATGGACGTGTGTTAGATCAATGGCGGGAAAGCGCATAACCACAGGAACTCCTAACCTACTCTTTGTCGTTGACACAGTAATTTCTGATCCACTTTTGTAGCAGAGGCTTCCTCCGATCACTTTCAATCGGTTAGTAGTTCAGAGAATTACAGTCCCTCCTTCCAAGAACTTAAAAGCACCAAGGAAACCCATTTAAATTTTAACACCGTTCGTTCTTACCCCTACGATGTCCCTTTTTCGCTTCACGAACTTCAGTTCGCTCTCTCTGGCTTGAGCGAATCTTCTCCTGGGATCGATGACATACCGTACGCCTTCATTACCAACCTAGCCGAGGATGATCGTCTTAAGGTGCTACAGCTCTTCAACAAAATATGGAATAATGGCGAATATCCGGATCTCTGGCGGGAAGTAATAGTCATCCCCTTATACAAGGAAAATTTCGAACCACTTCAAGCGTCTCAGTACCGTCCGATTTCTTTAACGTGTTGCCTAGCCAAAATTTTCGAATCTATGGTAAACTACCGTCTAACTTGGTTTATAGAAAGTACAAACGAACTCGCTTCTCATCAAGCCGGATTTAGGAAATTCCATTCCACACTCGATCCACTGTCACACCTTGTAAACTCGATCCAAGACGCGTTCTTTAAAAGAGAACATCTTTCAGCTGTGTTCTTCGACATCGAAAAAGCTTTCGATACTATATGGAGGTTCGGCATCTTGGAGAAATTGCATACCTGGGGACTGAGGGGTAACCTGGCCTCATATGTTAAATCTTTTCACGAGTGTCGTACCTTTCGAGTACGAATTGGGGGTGATTTATCCTCCCAGCGTATCTTAGAGATCACGCTCTTCTTAGTGTCTGTTAATAGTCTGACAAATGGATTTCAGCCGGATGTTGGCAGATGTATGTATGCGAACGATCTCGTAATATACGTCTCGGCTAGTCTACATGAGTCCTATAATCGCAGATTGCAGGAAGCAATTGATCTTGTAGCATGCAATGCTGAACTGTGCAGTTACAAGCTCTCTCCCATCAAGTCCGTATGTCTTCATTTCTGTCGACTGCGAACTCCACATCCAGAACCGAAACTCTTTATAAGCAACAGCCGTATTCAATGTGTTTCTCGCATTCGTTTTCTGGGCCTACTATTTGACCAATCCCTTACTTGGAGAGACCATGTCATAAAACTTGCAACTCATTGTCGTAAGATATTAAATATCATAAAATGCCTTGGGACCACCAAATGGGGAACTGATAGAAACACCCTACTCAGTTTATACAAGTCGTTGGTGCTTTCTAGAATTGACTATGGATCCATTATTTACTCCTCGGCATCTAAATCTACTTTGAAAATACTAGACGTGGTCCAAAATATAGGTCTCCGTCTTGTCACTGGGGCATTCTTCACCAGTCCATCGGCAAGTCTACACTGTGATACCGGAGTTCTTCCGCTTTCCTACAGACGGGAAGTACGTCTGATTTCGTACGCACTCAAAATTATGGCAAAACCTGACCACATGAACTATGTTTTTTAACCCCTCACGGTTAGATGTATATGAACGTCGGAAGTCTCTCAGCAAACCTATCAGCGTGCGTTTCCATAATTTATTGTCTTCCTTAGATACTGCCTGACTTACCTGACTTTCACCCAATTGCTTTCAATGCGATACTGTGGATACTTCCTCGCATACAAACTCGTGTGGGCCTTGCGAAAATTGACCACAGGTCATTCAATTTCTCAGTTTACGTCTTAACCAACTTCTGAATAGTTATCCCAACGCGCAAGTTGTGTATACCGATGGGTCCAAGTCCAACGAAGGAGTTGGCATTTCTCTTGTCATCGATGGAGAGTCCTTGTTCTCTCTCCCAACCCACTGCAATGTTTTCACTGCTGAACTGTACGCTATCTTAGAGGCGCTTAACTTCTGTGAATCTGAATCGCAACAGGAGCTTTTATTGTGTACTGACCCTTTAGAAGCCATACGGGCTATTACTGATCAGTTCTCTGTCCATCTGCTGGTGTTACAAATCCTCACCCGGCTGCACCAATATACAAGGAGATGCACTTTCGTCTGGATACCGGGGCACAGAGGTATTCTTGGGAACCAAGTGGCGCAGCTGCCCGCCTTGGGGCGTCTGAAAACCCCTGAAATGTGCCAATTTGTCATGAGGACTCTATTGAACACCTCAAATCAAGTGTTATTCTCAGTTGGCAGCGTAAATGGGACGAATACCGAGGATATCTCTACGACGTTAAAACTTCCATCAAACCCTGGTGATCTCTGACGCCTTTGACCAGGAGAGAATCAGTAGTACTCACTCGGCTCAGAATTGGACACACATCTTTTACTTCAGCTTATTTACTGACTGGCGAGGAACAGCCTTTATGTTCACTATGGGCCAGTTGTACAAAGTAGGTTTAAACTGACGCTCAACTGAACCAGGTTCAAAGTAAACAAATTCGCATAGGATCTTAATAACATATGGCAATTAATGCATTTATAAATAAAATTTGATGCGATTTTGTTCACTTTGAACCTGGTTCAGTTGAGCGTCAGTTTAAACCTCCTTTGTACAACTGGCCCTATGCTTCTCCTCGCTCACCGTTCGACACGTTATACAGGATTGTCCCAGTTATAGCGCTCTCCGCGCTAGATTTTGCGTCGAAGGAACACTCCGAGATACTCAGTAATAACTCCCTGAGAATCGAACAACTCTTGCTTTTTTTGAGGGCAACCGACTTGTTCCAGAGAATCTAAAGTTGAAGACCATCGATTTAATTGTCACTTACACTATTAATTAATTTTCACTAACACTCACGCTGGATTTCACAAACGTCACTTAACTTTAATCATCGATTAAGAATAATCATTCCTATACCTTCAACACATGTAACCATGGCAACGTTTACTTTTAACGGATGATTAAATTTAAGTAACGTTTGTGAAATCCACCATTAGCCGCTCATCTTAACCCTAAACAGTGATATTTACGATATTCCCCCTAAACTGTGACTTACAATATTCTCCCTAAACTGTGATATTTATCTTGCACTTACTGTACCAGCATTTTAGGTTTTAACCTCAGAGTTTCAGGGCCAATGACCTTGGAGTCGACGCCCAAAACAAAATTAAAAAAAAAACTTTCAATCACAAATGTTTTTTGCTCTAATGTAAACACCATTTTGTAATGCGATAAATGTAAAGTAAATGAGCCCTGAAAATAACTTATTTTTGTATAAAACCAACAACACCTTATCTAGCTACAACTTGTCGCCTACTGTACGATGGCCAACCCGTTTATCAGCTGCTTCTCAGTCAACTCTCGACAACTTCTTCTGTAACATGTCAGTAAAGTCATGTACTGTTACTGACAATACAATATCTGACCATAGAACAATTTTGCTTCAATTACACCACTTTGTTTCTATCTCCCCTGAGGATAATAAGGGCTTACTATATAAAAGGTATTTTTCTAACGTCCTGGATGTGATCTATAAAGCTGCCAAATCCAAGCACCTTAATCTCGTTTCAACGTGCAAAAAGATTTACTACCGAAACCGTATTCTAACCTCAGAGAAACCTGCCAGCACAGCGTAGCAGATTATCAAGAAACTTTCTGGGGGTAATACCAGGCACAGAAATTTGTGCATCGATATCGAGGGCAACATTATGGACAATCCCCATATCTTATCTGAACATTTCAATAATTTCTTCATCCAAGCCCCTAGAGACATTTGTAATCAAATCCGTACTTTCCTTGTTTTGGCTCGGATGTACCCCCTACTTCTTGTGAAACTTCCTTGTTTTTGGCCCCGTGCAGCGCCGAGGAGATTCTGTCATTAGTGCGTACTAGAATCAAAGACAAAAAATCTTGTAGCTTCGACGAGTTTTCCCCCAGTGTTATTCGTAGCATTGCCGAATATATTTGCAATTCTCTGCAACACATCATAAATCTATCATTTGTCTCGGGTAAATTTCCCAGTGTCTTGAAAATCAACAAAATCGTCCCGATTTTTAAAAGGGTGATCCACTCCGGTGTGAAAATTATCGGCCGATAGCTATACTAAGCACCTTCTTCAAAATTCTCGAACATGCATTTGCAGCCCGCCTCTGGGACTTCTTAACACGTCTGAATATAATCTCCCCCGTCCAACATGGTTTCGTTCCTAACAGATCCACCTCCACAGCGATCCAGGCTTTTCACGAAAATGTACTGAAATATATCGACGCGGGCGAGAGTCCTATTGGAATATTTTGCGACCTAAGTAGGGCGTTCGATTGCGTCGATCACGGAATCTTGCTGCAAAAGCTCTAGTCCATGGGGATCAGAGGTCGGGCTCTGGAGTGGATTTCATCCTACCTGCTTAATCGCCCACAATATGTCAGTCGCAGATACACCTCCAGTAATGTCCAATCTGATTATTCCTCGAATCAATGTAATATATCTATGGGTGTACCTCAGGGTTCCATCCTGGGCCCGGTCCTCTTTTTACTCTATATAAACGACATCACTACATAGATAAATCAGTCCATTTTACTATGTACGTCGACGACACATCCATTATCGTTTCCAGCAACACACCTCAACTGACGGCTAGTAAATGTAATGATTTTCTTATGAAACTACAGGCTTGGTTCTCCAGCAATAACTTATTTTTACACCCCGAGAAGACTAAAGTTATTACTTTTCATAACCGTCAACGCGAAATTCCAAGTTTAGCCCTAAACCTAACCAATAATGCGGTAGGCACGACCTCCGATACGCGTTTCTTAGGCTTGGTGGTGGATGAACATGCGGATTAGAAAAAACACTGTCATCATCTAATCGCAAAAATGAGTTTCCTAATGTTTCTGTTCCGCAGCCGAAGACTTATCAACTTTCAACTTTTAATCCCCAGGAATAAAAAGCTGCTCTAACATAAACTCTTTTAAGAATAATTTGAAATCTTTCCTCCTTAAGAAGGCATTGTACTCGACGTCCGAATTTGTTACCGCTTGTTCCACTTATGATAGGGGCGCTGTACTGTTCACCAACCCCGACTAATGCGACTAATGTATACCCCTTAGGCCAGGTTTCTCGGTCCATGGTTGACCAAGATATTCTGGGGTAGCCGACATTTCTTGGTTGGCCATGTACTGAGAAACTGAACCTTACTAGCTTGTATAGTTATATAGTTTTAGGTTTCGCCAAACAATGACAATGTAAATGCATTTACAACTTTAATTTACAGCCGTCCCAGTTTGGTAGCGGTTTTATGGCCGTGCCAAAAAAAAGCGACAGAAAGGCGACCGCAGGCCAGTCTCTTTGAAGCTGTGTTTTATAGCAAGATTATAAAACCGATACAGAACTTGGACGACTATACCTTAATAACGAATGACTTCTCCAACCACGCTGTATACATACTTGTATGTCTGTGCTAGTGGACCAATAAAGATATTATTATTATTATTATTTACAGTTGGTTCTTGTCCGATGAAATTTGTATCACAAAATCTTCTAAGCGGACACTAAATCGCGCAACTATACACTTTACGTTTCGCAGTCGTTCGACTGCTTCGTCAGAAGTGAAAATTATTATTATTATTAAATACAAAAACACTTACTCGACAGTTGACAGAACGAATGATACTAGTGACAATTTTGTTTGCGGCGAGCTTGAGCTACGACATGTCTTTAATGCCGCATCCAGACGACATGGCCTTGGTGAATGCATTGGCAACAAAATTTTTAACCAACGTTGGGCAAGTTTACCATTTGCACATTGCCTGTCCACATGATTGGATTTGTTTGTCAAACTTCAAAGATAAAAAAGTTCGGCCAATGTATAGCGAATAGCTACCAACATTTGTCAAATTAAAAGATATGGAGAATGAAGAATATGATACGGTTGTTGCAAGTGCTTGTGTAGTTCTTTCGGATCCCAAATGACTGGGTATTTTTCATAAAGCTGAGGAATTCCAAAATTAACGGGTTACTCCATTCGGTCTCTGATGACGACATTTTTCTGGTCAAATTTAAAAAACAGTAAACCGAAAGCAGATCCACTTTGCCATCAAGTTAGTACAACTCAACGCGCATAATAGACAAACATAAATAATATTCAAGAAATATCGTGTGCAAATTGTTCAAGTCGTCTGGACGTAAAAACAAACGTGACGGCATATGAAGGCCAACGTTGGTTAAACTCTTTGATGTGTGTCGGAAAAACCGCCCTCATAGCGAATGCATTCCAATGCCAACATTGGCGATTGGTTGGCGTTCATTGGCCATGTGTATTTCGTCCACACAGCATGGCAAACTACCCAATAGCCAACACTGGCTAACGTTGGCATGTCATCTGGATGGGGCCTAAGAAAACAACATATTTCCATAGCCAATGCTACCGGATTATTAAATAAACACACGATATATTCAAAGTGTAAGGTGGTACGACGAAAACTTAGTTTAATTTCCTTCAAAACACTTGGATAATATAGAGTTCCACTTATTTTTGATTGAATGAAAGTTGTACTTGATTGATTATTTCTTCAGTCCTTTTCAATCCTAACTGTAATTTGTATCTCATTATTTTTATCGCTTGTATAACCAACCATGATATAACAACGGGGTTAGATTACACCTCGTTACAATTTAGCAATTCATAACGAATTTCCTTCCCGCTTGCATTATTAGCGACCATAACTCACGCTCATTTTTTTTGCGATTCCTCGACTGATATGTGACAACCCGCTTTATTACTCTCGGCTTTACCCACCCGACTTTCTTAATATTTGCATATGGTTACGCCAATTTCCTAGACGCGTTCTATTGTGCTGGTCGCGCCCAAGCATTTATTAAATTTGGGCCATTCCGAACCTGCATCACTTTCTCGTGCTAACTTATTAGAATTTATGTATATGCGCTGATTATATTGATTTTTTTCGCTCTCAAACAACTTGGTACGTGTCGACTTGGCATGAATGACGTTTTTTAACCCTGTTACAATCTTAAAGTTGCGTAATTTAAATTATTTAAGCTCTGCGATATGCACGAAACAGTCCCCCCTTTTCCTGAAATTGTATGCAGATAAACAACGAAAATAAATTACCCTAAGAAAGGTGATATAAAACAAAAATTGTGTATTTAACTTTAGGTAAATGATATGTGTACTATAAAGTTTTATAACTTATAATCGCATTGTAAAAATGAGTAACTAGTATTACTGTAATGTACAATTTTTCCGATACTTCCGATAGACGATACGTGTTGTTCGTCGTCTGTTAATTTAGCCCGGGAAGGAATACTTATAATTTCATAACTAATGAGTGTATTTATATAATCAGAATAACAGCATTGGGGTTGGTCGCGAGACCTAAGCGACACATCAAACCTAACAAAAAAATAAAGTTTATAATAAAGATAGGATCGCTTCCTTGCTCTACGACGTTCCTGCACAAATAAATAGTGTGAAATATTGACATACAAATTCAACTGAAATGGAAAAGTTTTCTAATAACATATTTCTTGGTTGATATCGCCTTCGACCTATAATAAGTAATATATGGAAACCGAAATAGATTCATCTTTGCAAAAAGAACACAAGACCTAGCTGTCATTCCTCATTAAAAATCTAGAGAACTTTTAGAATGAATATACATAATCGATTCGATACCACTACTCATTAATAAACAACGGGCTATCAGCGAGTACTAAAAATAATTCTGGTCGCTTATCAATTAATTGCCTATCGTATTTTTATCTCCTCTTCAACATTTTACGTATTCCACATCGTCGGTTGCTCCAAAATAATAGAACTTGCGTAATGTTTTAACAGGGGCGCCAAACCTGCAACATCAATAACCGTAAATAAAGTCCGTCCCTGCTCATTAATCAATATCGAGTTGATCACGATGTCGTTATATTTCAATGTGCTATAGCGACATTACGTGTGTACTTGTGCAGCCCAAATTCGGTATGTGAATAAAAAAGGATCGATCGAGGAAAAATCAAGAGCTTTTAATTTGTGATTATGTAACATAGCGAAGGTTTATTTGGAAAACCTTGTAATGAATTTGCATGATGTATTTGAAATGAAGTGCCAGGCAGTTTCAGCTTCTGCGAAAGTTCTGCGTGAACATTGAGATAGTGATGCATAGTTTATTTAAATAAATTTTAGAGAACTTCCGCGCAATTTATTCGAACTGTTCTGACTGGTAAGAAGTAACAAATGTGAAAAGATTCGGACAAAAAAGTAAAAGTTAAGTAAAAATGAAAAAAAAAATGATTTATAGGCAAGCCACGATACTCCACTAACTTTTGTACAGAGCGAAAATTATTGCAAGTCACATATGGATATAATAAAGTTTTATTCTTTTATGATTCCGATAAAGATTCAGAATGCGATCATGATATCAGACTGAACGTTTATAAAATCAGCTATATTTTTAAAATGTTTGTCGCGAATGATAAAATTACGGTTCGTCGCTTGGTGTGAACTCGCCCGAATGGGGTTCAAGTAAATAGAAAAAAAAATTGTCAGAAATGGATTGCAATATGTCGGTAATGATGGACTTCAGTTTAAACACCTTTGACAAAGCAACATTATAATCTGTCTCGCTTTTGTTACTTTACACTGTCACCAAATTTATAATTTTATTGACTTGCCTCTCACTGACAAGTTCTGCTGACTAAACGTATCAGCTGTTCCCCTCGACTAGCAAACAGTGGGAGATGGAGATGAGTTTAGTTACGATGGTAAAGATTATTAAAGGGCGCCAGGAGACTGTACTTTACAGCCAAACGTAATCGATCAGTCGACGTCTCCAATCGACCAAATCGGGTAGAGAAATCAAAAGCAAACAGAGGCGAGACTTTACTCACTGGTGCGTTAAAGTAAAAAACACAAACACACAATAAAAGTTACTTAGATTTAATTCATCAAACAAATATTACAATAACTACAACAGGGTAGTTAACCCTAAATGTCTAAGTTAACATAACAAAGAGTAATCTAATTCGGTATGTAAGTTCGACTAAAACACACCGCAACCGGTAAATAAAGTTTATAATGATGCGCAAAAGCAGTAGTTCTAAAGGCGCATGAACAGCCTGAATTCGCTGTCTTTGTTTATGCAAACACTAATTCACGAGTTGCCCAAAAGGAAAGAAAAATAATAAATAAATACCTTAACCCCTTTTGATAAAATTAAAGCATGACATGAAGTGTCATCGCAGATTATGATGCCACCTGGTGGTCACGTCCGTTGTCGATAAAACACCGTCCAAAGTGGTCTCACAGGGAGTCGGTAAAACACCGTCCAAAATGGCTACACGGGAAACGCCAGGATGGTTTGATCAAAGGCTGTTTCCAACATGCACGGCCACGCTCCAATAAAATTCCACTAAGACTTCAGCTAAATCACTGACTAAAAGTCCCGCCGAAAGCCTCGACTAAAACTTCAACCAAAAGCCTACATAGAAGGAACGATTTTTGTTAGCGGCCATGTTAGCTTGTTCGTCATCATATTTTACCTGAGAAAACTGGGGTCCCAGGCTTGGTATGGGGGTTAAAACCATCCCCAAGTATGTTCGATGGTGTTACTAAATGTTCCGGCACGGCTGCTGATGAATTACTTCTCCCAAAGAGCAAGAATTCCGATAACTTACAATGCACGTAAAACACGTCTGGCTTGCACCACGCTTCGAACAAGAAAGATCGCGACGAAATTGAAGATCGTGGAGGTCGTTAAGACGCGCAAAAATTGCCGACAATAACCAATGATGACCTATAACATAGTCATATGGTGCCCCCATAGCCTATGAATGTTAAGCGCAGTGTTGCCAACCTTGCCTAACCAAACTATCGTACGGGTATACCAAAATTATTGTACATTATCAACTTTCGCCGGGTAGCTTACGGTAGCCTAGGCGACTTAGTAAGTCGTGTCGCTCGGCGGGGTAGGTTCGAATCCTACCATTAGTCATGGATGTTTGTGCTGTGCATGAACTTAGACCCAGCTTTACCAAACATAGAAAATTGTCTGGAATGGTGATTGCCGTAAGACAATGAAGCAGCATTGCTGCGCAAAGCGAAAATTACTGTACATTTACACAGTTTCATTTTTTTGTTATTTTTGGATAAAGAATACCAATATTTAATCCATTTTTCTTTATTGAAAACTAATTACTACAAAAATAGTATATGTACAGTTCATTCTTTTATTATATGCCATTATGCCATTCGATCGATCGATCATAATTTTAAGAACTTTTATATGTATAGCTATCTCCTTTTAATAGTCGCGAAATAGATTTGCCACTTGCAGTTGGGGGTTACGTTGTGTTCTTAACTTAGACTGATCAGATCGGCTTATTGTAAAAGAGTGACCTATAGGTAATATATTAAAAAGAAATATAACATCAGAACACATAGTTAAAAAAAAATTATACCGATAATACTGATGAAATTGAACACGAAAGAGTCGACATTGACTTGATTTATCCAAAAAAATTGATTTTCATTGCCTTATCATTCAAACGACATCAATTTCATCAGTATTGTCTGAACTACTTAAATTCTTCTTCCCATTGTCCCATTGTTTTTGTTATTGTTTCGAGTTTTAAACTAGTGAACGTGAAATCAGTATATGAACGTCACCGTGAAGCTAGCAAAATAAGACGGTGATGCATTATTGAAAATATTGAATAAAAATACTATTCCGCTTATCATTAAAACTATTATATAATTCGCTGAAAAAGTCATCAAAATTATTGTAAAAATATTGTACAGGGTTAGTTTTATTAATGTTAACCCCCCTTTATTATTTTAATTATTAAGCGATTCAAAAAATTTAAAAATTGCTCTTGTATGGATTTTTATGTAGATTTCACTTATACTATCAGTTTCGCGATAGCGTTTTATATATACCAGGTGGACAAAAAATATAATTTTTTTAAATGGTACACGCTATATATTTTACAAATTTTTAATCCTTGAGTCACCCTGATAATAAACATATATAAATATCGTGTAATTGGTTTACTAGTTTTTGTGTTATTCGCCAATTTATTGAAAACTTGATAGTCGTTTTTCAAATACTTTGCAGCTTACCTAGAAGTATTATTTTAAGAGATAGAGAAAAACTTTAAATACAATAGTTGTGGGATTTTGTATGTAATATCTTTTACAGCTCTCACAAAAAACAAGCGAATCGCAAAGTGGAGAAAAAATTATAATTTTTGTTTTTTTAAATAGAACACCTATACATTGTTCAATACAATGAAATATCACTGTTTGTTGATTTCAAAAATATATAATATTTTGATACTTGGATGAGCGGTTTGTGAGATATTTGATTCTAAAATATCAATAAATTAATATTTAAAAAATCAGGGCTTGGATAAATGTTTTTATTGATCATTAATTTTGTATCGTTTCAAATATTCGAATTTATGTTGTCATTTGCTTACTAAAACAGTGATTTAGAAGTTTTTAAGTATTTTTTTCCTTAAATTGTATATGTAACATGTATTTTGATTTTTTAAACAAATGTGTCACAAACAGCTGATCCAAATATCAACATATTATATGTTTTTGAAATCAGCAAACTATGATATTTCATTATATTGAACAATATATAGGGTGTTCCGTTTAAAAAAACAAAAATTGTAATTTTTTCTCCCCTTTGCGATGCGCTTTTGTTTTTTGCGAGAGCTCTAAAAGATATTACATAATACAAAATCCCACAACTATCGTATTTAAAGTTTTTCTCTATCTCTTAAAATAATACTTCTAGGTAAGCTGAAAAGTATTTAAAAAGCGACAATCAAGTTTTCAATAAATTGACGAATAACACAAAAACTAGTAAACCAATTGCACGATAGTTATATATGTTTGTTATCAGGGTGACTCAAGGATTAAAAAATTGTAAAAATATACAGGATGTTCCACTTAAAAAATTATATTTTTTTGTCCACCCGGTATATGTAAAACGCTACCGCAAAACTGATAGTATAAGTGAAATCTACATAAAAATCCATATAAGACCAATTTTTAAATTTTTTGAATCGGTTAATAATTAAAAAAATAAAGGGGGGTTAACATTAATAAAACTAACCCTGTACAAGAAAAGCTATCGTACGCGTCCTTAAAATTATCATACAATTCGATAATTATTGTACGGTTGGGAACACTGGTTGAGCGTTCGCATCACGCAAGTTTCCCCTCTTGCGATGTAAATAAGGGGGAACAGTGTAGCCAACTATGCTAAAACGCAACTGGGTGATAGGGAGTTTTCGCAATTTAAACGTTATAAATAGCGTTTACGCTAAGTGCTATAAAAATCATAATGCGCTTGCTCACACGGTTGTGAGCACGCGCATTAATAGTTTTGTAGCATTTGGCGTAAACGCTATCCATAAGGTAAAAACTGCGAAAACTCCCTGATACCGTATCGCCACGATGTCTTGGCGGCAAATTTGAAACGTAACAACACAATTGATTTCGAACTTTTATCGTTACGGATGTTGTGAACCAGTTGTTGTCTAGCATATTTTTTTTATAAGGAACTTTGGTGCGTAACTGCCGGTTGTAAATGATTTTTATTTCCACCGCAGTCATTAGCTTTTGTATACATATTTTATATAATATTGACATCTTCATTTATCTTTGGCTTATCTTCTACCAATTACTAACGAGAAATTGACCGCGTGATATCGCGCCCTGAACTGTTGAATAATTATTTTAGTACTTTCTTTTTTTTTCTTTCTCAACTGTTGAATATGAGCAAAAATGAATTTATGAAATTCCAATCCACGGCAAGATCACGCTTTGGTGAAGCTAATAACCACAGGTCGGACACAGAGGAGCGAAGAATCGAGTGTCACTGTAAATGTTCTACAATGCTACGCAGTTATTGCCTACCAATATTCAATTGGCTGACTACACATGTGTTTTGTGGGTTGCTGCCGATCTGTTTGCGCAATATTTTATTCTTGAATGGTAGTGTCGCATATACGGCGAAGCTAGCCAGTATTGTGCTTATGCATTTTTCTTCGTAAGTTCCTGTTTAACATTGTTTAATTGAATTTACTTTTATTTATATATCATATTATGCTTACGTCCGATTTACAGAAATACAATTAGAAACTCTTTACGCCTGCGGCATAACGTCCTAATATGTTGATGGTTTAAGGATAGTACGCTCGTGGTCGATCAGTCATCGTTCTCCCATGAACGTTCCCTGCTAATAACTATAAACGCGGAAACAGTTAAGAATCCCCCTGTATAACAGTAAATGTTCTAACGTATTGTTTTGTTTGGCTATTACAATTTCAAACTTCTTAGCAGTTTCGACATTCGATTCGGGAAATATCGAATCGATTTTAGATTCTCTAAAAATATCGATTCGATCGATTAATCGAATCGTTCATTACAAATATAATCGATTCGCACGGAATTGAATCGATTCGCTCGATTCCCATGGGGTTTCGCCAATTAGCATCGTTCGGTATTTGGATTCTTGTGCTTTAAGCATGTTTCGCACTGACCTACAGTGTCCTCTATTTCTCTTGAGATACCTGGCCGCCAAATTGTGTCCTTGGCTCGTGATAAACACCGACTGATTCCGAAATTACCTTCGTGAATCCTACGCAAGCACTGGTTTCCAAGTGTTCTTGGAATGACAGTTCTGTCTTTGTAGTACAAGGTGTTGTTGTGAACTTTTAAATCTTCTCTATATTTCTAGTAAGGTGTTGTCTTCTGTTGTATTCTCTTCTTTAGCGGCTATGACGTCTTGGTATATTGAATTACATCTAGAATGATGACGTCTTCACGCCGTTTATTCATAATTTCCTTTTTTCTGATCGGAGTTGAGCGTTATGTTATTGGAGGACCGCGTTGATTTGGACCTCCTGGTTTTCTTTTTTGCGATATCTTCGTCTTCACACACCTCGCGTAGAGGAGCACGTGACAACGCATCTGGAGTATAAAATGTTGTACCTAGAACATAACATATTTCATAATCGAATATTAACAGTCTTAGGGGGTCATTCCAATCGGATTTGCAACCTAGCAACGGTGGTACCTTCTTAGCAACTGGTAAGAAACTGCGTAATGTTCGGTGGTAACAGGATACAACGTTGTGCAGGCTCGGAAGTAGGATCATACCAAGTTGTAACTTGCAACCTCGTTTAGTTAGAATGACCCCTTTAGACGGAAACGTTGAAGCAGATTTGTGAATTTGTTAATTTCTTTAGTTTTTAGTGTTTTAGTGTTACAGACAATGGTTTATTAGTATCCGGTATACGGCCGAATAGCAAAAATATGGCCGGATAACCGGATAGTTGTCGGATGTCCGCTGCATCTCTAATATTACAATTCTTGTATTTCCATCTTTGAAAAAAAAATTCCCAGCGTTCTTTCTTCGTCTTTTATTAAACATTTTCTAGTCGTATAGCAACAAAACAACAATAATTTAGAGCGGTATGAAACTTGATTGACAAACTCAGAAATATTACGTTTCCGTAAGGGCCATATGCACCAAACACTTTAATCGAGCTTAAATTTGAGTGACGTTTATATTGTGACATTTGAAGTTTCATAACATTGTGTAAAACCTACTCCACAATTGCCCGGGAACGAAAACGGGAACCGGAACGGGAACGTTAAAAAAGTTAAATCATTTCTTAATCGTACAAGTGTCCACAATGCATCGGTAAATACGATAACGCTAATAAAGCTCCGCAACGGGAACGTATTAACTTTTACGTTTCCGTTGCGGAGCTTTTTATTAGCGTTACTGTATTTACCGATGCATTGTGGACACTTGTACGATTATGAAATGATTTAACTTTTTTAACGTTCCCGTTCCCGTTCTCGGTCAATTGTGGACTAGGCTTAAGGCACATTCTAAGTGACGCTTAAAGTTAAGCTGAGTTAATTCGTTAGATGCATACGGCCATAAGCAATAGTTTAGGTTTAAAAAGTGCTACCGTTTCTAGCATGTACCTTGGTAAGTGGGTTGTTGCAAAAGTTTTGGGAAAGTATAGAGGAATTCGACAAAATGGTTTTATTATCTTTCAAAGTTTTTTCCTCAATTTGCTACACACTTTAACATACGATCAAATCAGTTTTTGAAGCATTTTTTCCGTCCAAAATATAAGGTTTATATGCTTCAACAATCACTTCAAAAAAACCCAACCTAGCATTTTGTTCTTCACCTGAGGCAATGGGAAGAAATTGTTGAGCGATAAATCAAGACCATAAGGACAATTGGACATTAACTGAATGTTTTGGCAACTTTTTGAGCTGCTGTGTGATCTTGCGTTGTCATGATTCAGAGCGATCCGTTTTTTCAATAATTTTTTCTAATTTTACTGATGATATCTGGTATGCAAATTGTTGTATACCAGTCAGCAGTAACCGTTTTCGATTTTATAAATCCACCATGCAATATAACTAAGCCGAAGAGCGAAGCAATTATTTTTATCGAAAAACTTGAAAACGAACAGCCTTTATTGGTTTGGGCACATTTTGAAAAGCCCAAACGGCCCATTCGGTTTTGGCTCGTAGGAATAAATCCAAGTTTCATAACCTCTGACGATATCGTCGTAGACCAAATTTGTTAGAATTTTTGGAGCAAATCCTAGTACCACTTCACTTGATTCTGTTTTTGAACATCGATTAAACTGTAGGGAATTCAACCCAAAGCTTTCGCGTTTAATGGCCGTTGCACCGAACCAATTAACTCAGTTTAACTTTAAGCGTCACTTAGAGTGTGACTGACACAATGTTGTGAAACTTCAAATGTCATATTATAAACGTCACTCAAATTTTAACTCAGCTTAAGTGTTCGGTGCATACGGCCCTAAGGCCCGATTTTACAATAGTCAGAAACTGAGTGTAACACTACTCTTAGAATAACATGACGCAGATATTTAAGAATGTTAAGGGATATTTGGTGAATAGTTATTCTATCCTTATTCTATGTTTGTAAAACTGAACCTAATTGTTCATTTAAAATTGTATGTACACTTGTGTTCAAGAAGGTGTTGTACAGCTACGTTTTAAATACACTGCTCAACATTTGAACTGGTACACTTATAAGAATATATATAAATAATAATTTAGTGCTTTTTGAGCAACACCTTCTGCTTAATTGATAGTATATGATTCTGGGAAACACTTTTAGGGTGAAGAATTAAAAGAATAAAACTTACATAACGAATTTCAAATGTTTTAATAGAAAAATAACAAAATCTTCATTTTAGTATTACAGAAAAGTTTGCTCTGGAAAGAAATGATAACCAAACACTTAAAGATTAATAATGCGTGGGACCTCCTCTAGCTCTTATGACCTCTTGGCAATGTTTTGGCATGCTGTAAATCAAATCCCGAATGTAATGCTGAGGAATATTTGGCCATTCTTCCAAAACGGCAGTTCGGAGCTGATGGTGATTGTTTGGATCCACTCCTCGTGACCTTATCAACTTTTTCAGGTAATCCCATACGTTCTCTATGGGATTAAGATCTGGAGAGTTTTCTGGCCAATCCATGTGCGTAATATTGTTCTCTTCAAAAAATGTATTGATTTGCCTTGTTCTATGAGGACGCGCGTTATCATCAACAAACACGAAACCATCGCCTATTTCACTGGCAAATGGCAACACTACAGGTTGTAATACCTCATTAAGATACCTGACACTATTCATTGTAGCATTTCTAAGCATAACCAATTCAGTACGACGAGTCGCAGAAATACCTCCCCAAACAGTAATTGAACCACCTCCATAAGCTTGATGGTAAGTCACGTGGTTCTCAATATAGCGTTCTCCTCTGTTTCTCCAAACTCTCACTCCTCTATCTGAGCTATGGAGACGCACTCTGGTCTCGTCACTGAATAAACAACGACCCCAATCTTCAACATTTCAATTTGCATGTTGGTGTACCCACTCTAGCCTTCTTCTTTTGTGGGCTCTGGTCAACAATGGATATTTTTTAGAAGATCTGGACCTTAAATTTACCGCATGGAGCCTTCTTCTTACTGTTTGAGTGGATACTTGAGTACCTGTTGCATTCAATAACTGAATTTGGAGTGTTCTTGCAGTAGAAAATCTATTCCTTCGACACTGAACCGTAATAAAACGGTCCTCCCTGACTGTTGTACTGCGATTTCGCCCTCCGCCGTGCCTATGTTGGACAGATCCAGTATCATTAAAACGCATTCGAACTCTTCTGATCACATTGTGGCTCACATTGAAATGGGCAGCAACAGTTCTTAGTGATGCACCAGTCATAAGCATTCCCATAGCTTGGCTCATCTCTTCAATACTTAAACGCCTTAATGGCATCTCTAAAATGCAGTCAACCACTCTGAATTAAAACTTACTCGAGAAATTCGCAAAAATTCTCTTAAAACTTGATAAAAGTATAAGCGTCCGCGAGCTCAGTAACTGCACTTATGACAGATAATAACAACAAACAACAATTGAATCGCAAATATCATTCGATAGGCATTTGTTTGCATTCCGAAACACAGCCCTGATCATGTAGGAAGTCATGCCAAACGCCTAAGATGGATTGTTTACTTTTACCGCATGTTATATAAGTGTACCAGTTCAAATGTTGAGCAGTGTATCTTTGCTTTTAAGCGGCAGTTGGTTTTTCTATTTTTGTGTTCAATGATATTATTATTGCCAGAAACCGTATATGTAACAAAACAACTTGTACAACAATTTTTTGACTTCATGAATGTACATACAAGTTTACACAGTACAAATTCTGTACAACACTTTTTTGAACACGACTGTACAGTTGCGGACAGAAAATTTCGGATGTCACTGTCACTCATCTGACGTATACATATAGGAACTTCTTAACTTTTACGTCAGTGGAATGATACTGACATCCGAAATCTTCTGTCCGCAACTGTACACGTAACTTTTTTGTTATATACCGATCAATCGCGTGATAATTTTAAGAACTTTGAAATAGCTGCCTCCTTTTAACTTTCGTGAAACAGTTTTTCGATTCGATTCAGTATTTTGAATCGATTTTTGCCCAGGCCTATCTACATCCTCAGTAGTTCATCGCATTAGTGTTGCAAAGTAAATCAACTTTTTCGATTTTTGTTCCAATTTTTTTCTTGAAAACGAAAGCCACAACAACCTCGAGCAGGGGACGTAGAAAATGAGGCGTATAAAGTACCCATTATTTACGCGTAAATTTTGTAATTATCTACGTGGTGAAAAAAGAATTAACTGCTACTTAAACACAATCTAGTATCTATTTTGATGCAGTGGATAAAAATGTGTGGTATACCATAATTAAAAAACATGAAAAACTTAATATTTATTTGAAGTACGTCGAACGAACATTCATTTTGAGGTTAAAATTGTGACATTTCATTTAAATTACGTTGAGCAAAAATTACATTTAATTACGTCCAGGCCTAACGTAATGTAGAAAATATTTTTTACACGTAGTTTTCCCAACCCTGCCCTCGAGTGTGAAGACTTTTTTACACTAAGAGTGTCCTCAATAAAATATTTGAAGGTGTCCAGGGCCTGGACTCCAGGCTATTACCTAACACGCTGTATAAGACACTTAATGCCCTAGACCTAAATACATAAAAATGAGCTTAAAAACTTACTAGAGGTTTTTGATGTACGTTTCCGTTAAACGCATTGAACACATTGTATACACAACAACAATCAAACAAAATATAATTTTGTTATTTTTTATTTTTTAACAAAAATGCCAAAAATAAGCGAGTTGATAGCGACATCTGGTAAAACCGGAAATAACTGAAAGTTATTTATATTTTGAATACTTCTTTTTGAAGTGCCTCTGCTCTGTAAATTTCCTCTTTCTACCTAAACTTTTTTTTACCTGAATAATCCTGCACACATATCATACAGCATTTTTAAAGGAGCTATCGAAATATGTATGTATAACAGTCGTTAGTGTTTGCTCCAAAGAGTCATCCCTAACCCCCTACCCCTACATAGTGTAGAGATAAGTTTTTTCCTCTTATGTTTAAAATACTCTTTTAAAGCGATTGTATGGTTGAATTCCTTGTAACCCTCACTAATGGCCGTATGCACCGAACACTTAAGCTGAGTTTAAATTTAAGTGACGTTTATAATATGATCTTGAGGTTTCACAGCATTGTCTAAGTCACATTCTAAGTGACGCTTAGGACCAATTTTTCAGTCACGAGTTAACTTTAACCTTTAGTTAATTGCCATAAGAACAATTGTTTCGTAATTATTGCTTTGGAAATACAATGCCTAAAGTTAAAGTTAACTTGTGTCTGAAATAATTGAAATTAACCTCCGCCCACAATAATTTTATATCCGTAGATACGTATTTCGGCAGCTAAGCTGCCATCTTCAGTACAATTTAAAAAACACTACATGAAATCTAACAGCTACCTACCTAGCTACCTACCTACCTGATCATACTATCTATACTACTAAAACTATCTAAAAAACCAAAATTAACACTAAAAAGGCGACTGTGGTTTAAGAAATAATTTCCGCCCACAATAATAACAGTCGAAACCTACCAAAAAAGCAAATCAAATAAAACGGAAACGAGTATTGGTCTAATATCCGATTTCGGATACACCACAGTCGCTTTTTTAGTGTTAATTTTGGTTTTTTAGATAGTTTTAGTAGTGTAGATAGTATGATCAGGTAGGTAGGTAGGTAGCTAGGTAGGTAGCTGTTAGATTTCATGTATCTTTAAACTATACTGGTGCAACAACTGCAGCTCTGTATCTACAGATATATTGTGGGCGGAGATCAGTATTCATAAACCACAGTCTCCTTTACTAATTTTTAGTTGTGTCTGAAAAACTGGACTTAAAAGAGTTAATTTGTTCGGTGCATACGGCCATAATCCTTGGAAAGCGACAGAGTTTTATAATTAAGTAATAAAACTTGCTAGAAACTTACAAAATTTTGCTTTTATTCAATTAAAAAGTTACGGAATTTATGGAACAAACAGGGTGAATGACAATTGTACCGGCAAAAAAAAAACGCATAAGAGAACAGATGTCACAGAATACGGAAAAATATTTAAAAAGTTCTTGTGAACAGTTTATAATTAATACAAAGATTACCCCAAAATCAAGCTCCGGCACTGTGCACGAAATACGGCGGTCAAGTTCTATAAATGCGGCATTATAATAGGACTGTAAAAGTTTTTTATTGACTCTCGCTTGCACTCAGTGCGACCTTGGCACACATCTCAATTGATTTTATTACTCGTTTAACAGGTGGGGAAGGCAAGTTTCTTTTATGCAACGTAATTATTAGTAATTTCTAAAATCGCGTATGAAATACGAATAATAAATTCGCAGATAATTGTGTAAATAATTGTTTGTTAATTCGTGCGGATTATTTACTAGAACGCAATGTACTAGCCGTTTCGTCCACAAAAAAAAAATCTGGTGATGGCAGGGGTCAAATGCACGGCTCGACAGGCAATTGATAGTAAAATGTTCGTCTCATTGTTGTTTTAAATTATGCATAATATTTACTAATTGGTAATAAATAATTGTCGCCACAAAAGAATGATTACTTGATTACTTTTGCTAGGAATCTCGCTTAAATGAATCGGTTTTCTCCGAAAATGTGAAACGATTTATTAGACCTGAAGTTCATCGCCGACTGTGAAAACTTTATTATGTACAGCTGTTTTAAACGGTGTTGGTGATATGCGCCCAGTTTCTAATGAAATCGCCTACTGAATAAATGTAATAGATTACGGAATCATGTTTAAAAAAATTTAAGAAACAGTTAATTATGAAATTTAATTAAAAGTGAATTGAATGCTACGTACGATAGAATGAGAAACGATTTACAGCGTTTTACAATCAGTGCGACAAAAACACAGGATGTGAAGTTGTAAACGCGACTTGAATTTGTTAAAATTTTAATAGATTTGCGTTTAATAATTCCTCACACACAAAACGAAATTATAATAATTATCTTTCGAAACTGATTATGAATGAATTTACTACTGATTTATTTGTTTTCCAGGTGTTCAAAGTGTGGCTGTTGTTATTCTTTGCGTGGAATAATCTACTTCAGGTAATTTTCTGCATGCATTATTTGTCCAGTAAGTATTTTCGAGTTCAGTATTTCACGTCGGGCGTTGACCTAAAAACGGAGTTATGAAATTCCACTTTAAGGTCAAGTTCATGAAGCCACGCCGCAGTATCATAAAATTATAAAAATCTTTTACGACACCATTTATTTCGTTCATCTGCTCCTTGATTTCTTAACCAGGGGCGCATCGTCGTTTTGGGGCTAATTTTTGATTAATTATTTCTCGAAAACTAGTAGAAAGAATTTTTATAACATTTTTTCCATACTTTCAGACATCGATTCTTATGGTGCTTCCTTTTTGTCTTTTGTCGGGTTAATTAACAGTCACCCTGTATAAATTTGTTGAAAATTTTAAGCTGCCCTATTTCTTATACCAGGGGGCCTATTCCTGAAAGGTATGGAGTAGTATTATTAGTTACAAGTTCCTTTTTGTTTTGAAATATGGAGCTTTAAAATTGTTTTCCTCAGAGGAGAAAAGTGCAGTCCTGCACTTTTCCTTTGAGGAAAAGGATTTTAAAGCTCCATATGTTAAAATAAAAAGGAACTTGTAACTAATAATTACTACTCCATACTTTCCAGGAATAGGCCCCTGATTAGATTCAATTTCTACAATAACTATTTAGAACGAAAGATATTTGGGTTGCAGAAAGGTTTGGAGATAGAAGACCTTCTGTTAATTCAGCTAGTTTTTAATTCGACTTAAATTATGATACGATTTTCTGCACCATTTAATTGTTCAAGAAATTAATCAAATGTTGAACAAAAAATAGGGTAGTTTAAAACGGCCTTTACTTCAAATTTCATTTCAAATCGGTGAGACAGGATCTTTTAGAGATTAGTTCTGATTTCAACTTTTTCCTTTTTTTCCATTGATTCTGTCATACGTACTTTTTTTTTCTCTATATTGCCGTAAATTGTTGCATTGTTTTTCGCGTCAGTTAAATTTGTTCTCACCTTCGGCTTTGCGATAAGTATTTCCTGCAGTCGGAGAATGTCCCATTCTATGCACGCATATTAAAACCTTGCTAATAATTTCTGCGCCGACCTAGAACGAATGTTGATTGCGTAAACAGCGTTACCTGCAGGCGTGCCATTGACATTTTAAAATTATGCCTATGAAACTGCACTGTTTTGAAACGCTCAGATTCGATAATTGACTAATTGTTTTCGTTTAACAACAAAATATTTTATTTTTGATAATTCTAATGCGGGTTTGCAACATCTATAGTGAACGTAATTACATAATTATTTTGGAATTCCAGTTAACATAAATAAGAAGAAGAAAATTATTTCATTACATAACATGATTTAACAATGAAAAAGAAACTATGGCAATAAATAATCTTATTTCGTCAGTTTTTTTTTTAATGCTTTCAAGGTTTGCCGGAACGACTCATTGTTTGTTAATCAATTCTTATTAGTTACTGCATCGTCATAGTTTAAATTCCCCTTAATTAAAACATTTCAGCGATCTACGGCGGTGCCATCTAAGTTTCTTCGGTTGCAATTTCCGGTCCAGTCCGGCAGGATAAAGGAAAATGTGCTAGTCCTTTCGTTGTTATTCCAGCGCTTTGTCGATAGATGGCGCTGACGTGCAGGTCTTCTGAAATATGCATTTGCTTCGTCGTTGACGATAATGTCCTCGTTAGGTGAGGCAGAAGATCGGTTGAATTAATAAATATCCGAGACGTCTGCTAATATGATTTAATTATTTAGCACGACATTGACATTATTTATGGGAAGAGAATGGGAGTCGAACGATATTAAAGATTCATTTTATCGGCTGCTGTAGTACAATGTTCCCTCTGCCGCTGTGTTTCGTAAACAAAGTAGTTTTTCCTGTATACGTAATTATTCTTCGGATTTTTAAATGATTTCGCCAATAATTTGCAATCTTATTTTCGAAAATTAATTAATACAGGGTGATTCGTGAATAGACCAACAAAAAAATACTAATCCCAATTTCTTCTTGATTAATTTTTGTATGTTTCTTAAAGTACTTTTCTGTAACCATTTGAAGATAATAAGTTAATTTGAAATGTTTACTTAGTATAGATAAATATTTAGAGTTAAGTAATTTTGTATGATATTATGAACCGTCGACTTTTAATGAGTATGTGCTTTTCTCGGAAAGTGATTCCTCTAGTAAGATAATTAAGAGGATGTGTTACATAAGGAAATGAACGTAATTTAATGACTCACTCATTGATAAACTTGAAGTACGTAGAATGTGCACACATCAACAAGAAAGCAAATTATTTTGTATTGGTTTCGGGTGTTACCTTTAAATTATTATCTGACGTCAACATAAAGAAAAAAGGAAAAAAAATAAAAAAAAAAACATAAAACTTGGATAGTTTAGCCCACATAATCCCAAAGCGGTTTAATCAAAGGAAGTTAATTTTTGAGGTATTTATTTATCTTAAACGGTGTTGTAACCATAAAAATGGAAGTAAAACACTTTTTTCCTCTGTCTTTATTTAAAATACACGGCGGTTCAAAAACGCACCATTGGTGATATACATAAACAAACTTAAAATATAAACAAAGTTTTTATTTTTACAATTTTAATGCTTAATAAATTTTCGTAGCATAGCATTTATAAACAAATTTCTATATTCTATCAAGTTTATATAACCCAAACGTGCAAATAGGCATAATTGGGAACTAACACGACTTCGATTTTTTTATTTCGTGTGGTATTTCTCAAAACATTCTACATGCAAATTTGCATTACACTTTCGACACATGTATATTGTGTGTTTCTGTCAAATTCTACATCTTCTGCGTGGTAGACTATGATGAATTATTATAACTTTTCCACATTTTATGAGGTGTAAAGCTATGTAAGATTTAAAATCTAATTGCGACATCTTAGTGTTGTTAGCGATATTGAATATTTTCCACGAATTGACCGCAGCACTGTCTATAGAATTGATGAACACTGGCCACCACCATTTCTTTCCCAAAATCCTTGATCTATAATTATTAGCAACGCCATTATCGTGTAGATCCACGCCACGCATAAATTTGTTGTATTGGGATATTGCGGAGTATATAGGTTGAACGTTTAAATAATTGCTGCAAATAGTAACGACAGAATTATCATTCCATCTTACGAAAGATATTTTTGAAATGTCATCGTAAACTGAATCAAAAGTACCTCTCTGTTTCTTTGACATGGTATTTACGCTGTCTATCGAACAATTTCTTTTTCTGTTGTCACGTTTTGTACCCGTAGCAAAAAAAAAGAACCTTTACTTTTTAGATGAACAAACAAATCAGACGAGGAAAAGAAATTATCAAAAAAAAAACTGTGTGACAATGAGGATTTACTATCACCGACAGTAGGTCTGTAACTACTCGACCACTCAGTCCTAGTTCTAACTTATGGTTTTTTATGTTCGGCCCCGCCGTACGGTTTGGAATAAAATAAATACCCATTTGACGAACAGAGGCACCAAAGCTTGAACCCGAACCTCATCGGTTTGCCCTTGATAAACATTTTACAGGAATGACGTCCGAAATAAGGAATCATCTACTCATCTATTGATAAATTATGGCAAAATATACCGAACTGAAGATTCCTTTTATTCATAAGATCATGAGAAGGTCTCACTTTGTAAATTTGTCGCTTTTATCTAATGAACTGTTGTCGGATAAATGAAGATTTCTTTTTATATTCTGAAATTTATTGCGACTCATTGTTGTTTTGACTATTTCTGTTCCTTTATCTTCATCATTAGATCAGGACATAGGTATTCGTGGTAAAGTATGGTATCCGGAAAGTAGTACTATGCCCGAAAACTGTAAAAGCTGTATTTTGTCAAACGAAAAATTTTGACGATTGTTACCATCAAAATACAAAAAAAAATATTTCTAATGGTGTCTTTCCTGCAAGACTTTCACGGATAACCTGTTGATCGGAAACTTCTGTCGATATGGAAGATCTCACCTTTTATCTATTTTGGATCAGTGGATTTTAATGCCATTATTCGTTGTCGTTTAGAAGCATGAGTTTCTTTATCGGAAGTATCAACTTCTTCATCTACATTATCTGCGGAACTTGAAAGTTGAACCACAGTCTATACAGTCGTTTCACTGGCGCTGGTTTCGCGTTCTAAAAAATATTTTTTTCGCCGTCACTTCTGGCGGAATGCGCAGTAGTTTGCAGCACACGGATCGGAAGTTTTGTTTACATTAATGTCACATGCTTCGAGTGCGAGAGGTTTCCGCCAATAGGTGACCATACACCAGCATTCATTCATGTCATTCTTTCCTTCGACACTCTTTCCCTTCAAGAAATTGAAACGAAACAAATCCTGTATTATTGTATTAGTGGGTTAGAACAGGATTTGTTTCCTTTCAATTTCTTGAAGGGAAAGAGTGTCGAAGGAAAGAATGACATGAATGAATGCTAGTGTATGGTCACCTAATGTAAAATCGAATCCTAGCGGAATGCGCAGTAGATATTTTTCGGACACGAGATCAAAGGTACCGACGCGAAGTGAAACGACTGTATAGACTGTGGTAGAACTTCAAAGGTGTCAGCGATATCTGCTTACTAGATAATCTTCCAGAGGCAAATTTTCGTCATGTTTTCGTTATGTTTTCTTTATCTTTCAGTTCATCGACGACAGGAGGTATATAAACAGCATCAGCAACAGCTATAAAATTAGAAATATGAAACATGCTCTATTTTATCACAATAAAAAATAATTTACCTCTTTTTCTCTCTGCTTCCAACTGAAGGACTACTTCTTCTAGAGCTAACTCTAAATCTTTATTAATTAAATAACGAGACATTTTATCTAAACTACACACTTCTCACTTGCAAAATACAAAGAATGATGAATTCTGCAGTGACTGTTGCGTTACATACCAAAAGCATTTGCAAGTTAAAGCCCGTTCACAATGACTTAACGTAACAAAATTAAATTAAGGAAATTAGAGTGTTAATTTATGTGTTCACAATGAAGATATTTTTTGTTCTTTGCATGCGCAAGTATTTGCAAATTGTTAGTGGTTGTCTAGGTTAATAAAGGATAAAATTCTTTTGCTCAACTCAAGGACTCAAAGACTACACTCACTATACTGTTTTAGAACGCTTTTGATTGAATGTACTTAACAGAGTTAACCTAAAAATGTAAGTTATCAACTTAAGAAAAGTAAATTAATAGAATTAGCCAATTAGTACGCTTACATTTCTAACAGTGTTTCCAACTTTTATTAAGTGATTAATTTTGTTACGTTAAGTCATTGTGAACGGGCTTTTAGGACCTGCAGAAACTCGGCGCTCTGCAAGATATTACACGCATAGTTCCCACTGGTGCATTATTGCACCACCTGCGTTCAAAGATATATTTTTTACATTATAAGTAATTATTTCACCTTTCAAAATAAATACAATAAAGAAAACACTTAAAAGTTGTAAATAAATAAGATACTGACGATAAATATACCTCGCAACAATTTTTGTTGTTACTTTCAAAATGTTACTATCTTAATACTAAATTCTCTACCAATTTAATTAACACAAAAACACATTTTATTATCATTGTTCTAGTGTGTTCTCCTTAATAACATTATAAAAAAACTATGGACGTACATACAAACCAAAAATATTTAAGTAGATATGATTTTACAAAAAAAAAATTCAAATGTTGTGGTATGAAAACGCCCCGATGGGAGTAAATGGGTTAGGTCTGTAAACGCGTCTATAAAAACATACTTACGAGGTGTGGCAATAAAATAAGCGGACCTGATGCTCTAAAAATGTTTATTGACAAATGGACATGAGTTCCAAAACGGCGAACGACGGTGTTATGATAGAAGAGGCTCTCGGAAACGGTGGTATTCACGGCAAAATTCGTATGTTATTACCTTCAAGGCAGTTCCCTCCTCTATCCCTACATGGTTCCACTGTTGGATGCAATGTTGCCAGTGCAACAATGGACATGTTATTACCTTCAAGATAGTCCCCTCCTCAATTCCTACGTGGATGCAATATTGCCATTGCTTGTGAAAGGCCGTTCATGAGCTTTTATTCACAGCATCAGTGGACTCAAATCTGGTTTATTTTGAAGCAGATTTGATCTTGGGCAATAGAAAAAAGTAGGGTGAATGTCTCAATACGGGAATCCAGTGCCTCGCCAAAAACCTTTGGACAAACAGTACTTTGTGTACTGGCACGTTGTACTGATGACGGAAGAATCCAGAAGGTAGAGTTCGTTGTCAAAACCTCATTATAGTATGCTGGTTAATAGTCTAACCTTTCACATTCAACATAATTTCGGCACAGCTGGGGTATATGGTATGCTTTGGACAAAGGTAACTGTTGTGCTGAACGTTTCACGACCTTGAAATTTCGACAGTATGGGAAGAAACGAGCACAGATTAACATCCGATCCCGCTAGTTGTTGTCAAAACCCCAAACAACCGGCAAAAAATCAGTCCGCTTGTTTTATTGCCACTCCTCTAGATAATGGTTGATTATAGGTTAGTGCCGCTCTCTTTTTCCTTCTGCAGGGTTATTCGCGAAACTCGTCCTTTTAAATTCTCAACGAAGCACGAAATTTATTATTTTGATAGTCAAAGTTCTGTGAGACACTTTTAAATAAAAAGGACTCTATTATTTCGACCAAGAAAGATATAATAAACATTTTAACATCGTCTTAAGTAAACTATAAAAGTAACATTGCACATATAATATTGCAACAGGCGACCAATTAAATTTTCTCCTAAAGCGTCGGATTTCGAACTGTGGGTGGGTGCGAAAACATGTCACAATCTGTATATACATATGTATACAAAAAGCCGCGGCGGCCAACGCGCTCAAAAGAGTGAGAGAAGGGACCTTGGTAACTTGTGAGAAAACGCTCGATTTCGTACACAGAAGGAACGAGCAACGTTCGTGGGTATCGGTTAATTTTGTAATTTCGAAAGTAAAATATCATCCTTTCACTCGAGAAACGAAACAGCATTAAAGGTCAAATAATGGAGCGAAATGGTAACGACCATTTCAGGGTTAGCGTACGTCAGTTGTGTGTCGGATGAAGATAAAAAAAAATCAAAAGCGAACTAAGTATACCGCAGATATTTGATACGTTTGTACGTACGTATTTCTGTATACATACATACATATAATATGAGAGTCAAATTAAAGAAAATTAAAAACATACATATTAAGATTAAAATGATATGTATTTTTAAATAAAGCTGCAGTATCTTTTCAATTAGTTCTGTTTATACATGTACAGAATTGTTTATGTATATACAAATGTATAAACCAAGTTCTTTTATTCAGGGCAAAATTATTGAGCCATATGTACATACAGCGTTTATTCCCTGTAGCTCAGATTTCTGGGATACCTGTACATGTTTATTGAACAAATTGGGAGTGAATTGATTATTTTGTTGAAGATATCTTTCCCGAATGCTTCTTAAGTTGAAAGTTACGATACCTATGATATATGTATATTTTTAAATAAAATGACATTAACAAATGGCCAGTATTGATGAGATGCAAACAGAATGACTTCTTAATTAACCCTTAAGCTGCTATGGCAGGGTCAAATTTTTACATTTCAAACAGAGATTTAATTACTAAAATGAAGGTGTAGTGTGCTGTGATTCTATGTATTCTCAAAAGCATTGCAACAAAACATGACAATGAAGAAAAAAGAGTCAAAATAAGTAAATAAAACTTTTACATCAAAATGAATAAGGGTGTTAACTTTGACCTTACCATACCTACCAGTTAAGGGTTAATAATTCTAGAGTTTTTAAGCAAAAAGTAGGCGAATACTTTAGATATTTCGTGAAGAGTATACATACGACTGTTTAAGCCCTAACAGATCGTGTTTTTATTTTCGCAATACAGTACGTGTAGTAAGCGAGAGGGCAGGCAAGGAAGGCAATTCATAAACCGACTACCGATCGAAGAAACAACAACAAAATTGGCCGACCTTCAACTTCAACAAACATCGACCTATCTTTCTCCTTCGTCGCATTTACTACGCTCGTTCCGAAAACGTTGGTTCTTCACAAGAGCTCGCTCACACAATTCCTCCGGAAAGTGTCGGCCCCATCGGTCACGAACGGCGTCCGCTTACCTGTTCTTGCACTACCCTCCTGGCCTGCTGGAGGCAAGATGACCGCTGTCAAGGTTGGTTGGTATACCTGAGTGTGTACGTCGAAGTTCGTCTGGTCACAGTCTGCTGGTCGTCGTTTCCAAACCACGACGAAGGAAAGTCATTTTTCCATGTGCCTCACAAGCACTAACGAAATACAAATCGAATTTTTCTCTTCCCAAAAACAAACACAACCAACTCGAATGTATATAATTTATTGCAAAAAGGGTGGTTTGGTTTTACACAAAGCCTTTTAGAAATCCGGCCAAAACTGTAGGATACGTCCCATATTTTCCTTGCTTTATTATTCGACGTAGGTCCCTCTTTATACCTGTGAACTTCCTAATGCGTCGTTTTGTTGAAAGTGTGAGAGAATCCGACTGCTTTTGCCGGACGAAAACGAGAACCCATCTCACGAAGGAGGTATCTTTACTAATGACGAGGAACGGCGCACCTGAGTCAGGTAGGATCCGTCCTTTCTACCTTCCAACCGTATATGAGCAGACGAACATAATGATGTCGATTTTTAAAGGAAATTCAGTTGTTAGATTTATGTAGTAGATGACGTTGTCTTGTCACGGTAGAAAATATTTTATTTGATTCAAAGAGTATTTTGATGAACTCATTTTCGTGCTAAACCGCAAGGACTTTTTAAATTCGAAAACAGTAATGTTTTTAATCTTGAGTACATGTCGAGCTTAAATTAAGCGGTGTTTAAAAGGTGGCATTTGAGGTTACACAGAATATTCTAACGCCCGATTTTACAATCGTTGAGGATATCGGCGAACAGTAATTCCGTCCTTATTCCACGATTGTAAAACTGGGCCTAAGTGTCGCTTAAAATTAAGCAGAGTTTATGTGTTTGGTTTAACTGTAAACTGACACTACAAAATCCAAAAAAAAAATAAAAATATTATTACATATCATTATTATTTATTAGAAAGGTTAATTAACCCTCGCCTGGGATCTTTTCTGACCCCACGTACAGTAGAATATATTTTTTTAAATGTTTATTATGGGTGTATTGTCTTTTACCGTAGGAGACTGTCAGACAAGTTTCTTGTATTTCCATTGTTGTAAACAATATTCCTGCCACAAAATTTGCGTTTGGGATCAAATTTGACCCCAGATGGATTTTATGTGATAATTGATTAATGCAGCCTTACTTTTTTTTATTTTAAACTGCGTTTTTACGTAATTTGGAATAAGGTCTAGCATAAACTTGCAATAATTATTCATACTTCTGCAAGTTGTGACATGTTCGTTGGGTGTTGAAATTTATATTTGTGTAATTTTGATATTTTTGATATTTAGATTTAGCATAAACTTGCAACACCTTTTTGCGAAATTTTGGTATAACGTTTAGTTAAGGAAGCAAAGAAACAAACATGGACAGAGTTTGGTAACAAAATGAAGGAACAGTATGAAGAAAACCAGAAACTACTTTACTGTACACTAAAGCAACTCAAACAAAAGAAACCACCTAAATTACTAAACATAAACGATAAAAAAGAAAATGTACTAACAGAAGGGAAAAATATTATGGAAAGGTGGAAGCAATACTTTGAAGAACTGATGGAAACAAAAAAAGATAACCAGGTAAGGAAAACAATACAATTAGAAAACGATGAAGGAAGCATTATTCAACCGATATCAGAGGAGGAAATTGCACTAGCCATTGGCAAACTAAAGCTA
Organism: Dorcus hopei; assembly: GCA_033060865.1. Classification (NCBI taxonomy): domain Eukaryota; kingdom Metazoa; phylum Arthropoda; class Insecta; order Coleoptera; family Lucanidae; genus Dorcus; species Dorcus hopei. The sequence goes on from CM065421.1 coordinate 46,384,547, forward strand.
GGAAAAGCAACAGGGCAAGATGGGTCAACATCAGAAATGTTGAAATACGTATATGGGACAAGAAGCACAGGAAGTGTTCAAGGATTTACTAAACCAAATCCTTAGTGCAAAAGAAATCCCACAAGACTGGTACACCAATATAATATTACCATTATATAAAAAAGGTAATGCAAGAGAATGCAGTAATTATAGAGGAATCTCCCTAACGAGCATACCAGGAAAAGTTTTCACGAGAATAATAGAATGCAGGCTGAGAGAAAAATTAGAAGACACGATAGGAGAGACGCAACGCGGATTCAGAAGAGGTAGAAGTACTCAAGAATTAATATTCACATTGAGACAAATAGGGGAAAAATTACTAAAAAAAGGAAAAGAAGTACACATTGTTTTCATCGACCTGAAAAAAAGCTTTCACTAGGGCAAATCGAGACAACGTCTGGGATTGCTTAAGGAAAAGAGGGGTAGAGAAGGAGTTGATTGAAATAGTGAAAGCCCTATACAAAAACAACATATACAAGGTAAGAACACATCAAACATTGGACTGAAACAAGGATGGGTGCTTAGTCCACTGCTATTTTCAATAGCGGTGGACGAAGCCATAAGAAAATGCAAAGAGAAATGTAAAAGTATGAAAGTAGAGACCTGGAGAATGAAAACAACTCAAATACAAGAAATGCTATTCGCAAACGATATGGTGATTCTGGCAGATTCTGAAGAAAAATTGAAACAACATAGAAGAATACCGAAGAGAACTAAAACTAATAAATATGGAAATAAATTCAAGCAAAACCAAAACAATGATAATTTATTTAACATGCTTAGAAATGCGTTCTTTGGGAAAAAAAGAGATACCAAAAAGAGATCAAAACCCAGGCATATCAGAAAGTGGTAAGACCTTCCTTAATCTATGGCTCAGAATCCTGGAGTAAATCAAAAGTAAATAAAAGTAAAATAAAAGCTACGGAGATGGATAAGATAAGAAACATGACAATAACGGATGACCTGAAAGTAAAACCGATAGAAAATATGATAGAAGAAAGACAATTAAGTTGGTTAGGACATTTACATAGAATGAAGGATAACAGAACAGCCAAAGAAATATATGAAGTTAGAACGCAAGGAAGAAACAAAGTAGGAAGACCAGGATTGAGATGGGAAGAACAAGTTAGACAAGCGGCAGAAAAACGCGGAATTTGCTGGTACGAAGTAAAAACATTAGCACAGGTCAGAAATGCATGGAAAAGAAAAATTAAAAGTATATAAGATTTAATGTAAGTATGTATCATGTAAATTGTAAAATACAGTCCAACAACTAACGGTACACGGACTTTAGATTAAATAAAAATAAATAAGTAACGTTTAGTATAAATTCGTAGTGGTAGGTACATGTTTCTGCAAATTCAAGCATGAAACCTGCCAGTGGCCACTACTTATAAATGTAGCTCCTTGGAAAGCGTCGGTCTTTCTATCCCTTAATAAACTGACTTTACTAATTATTAGACGAATAACTACTATGGAAACAATTCATAAAAACCAATCAACCATTCGGAAAAATCAAGTTATTCGCAGAATAACTTTAATGGGCACATGGAAAGACTGGCCCTAAGGATAATTTATTATGACGAATTATAATATAAACTTTCTAAGAGGCTATAGTGAAGAACAAGCTTGAGGAACATTTATAATTTTGGTTTTGAGATAATAGATAATAACTTTGTTCCTACACAGTTCTAAATCAGTTCGGAACTGTATTGCTCATGCGCTCTTGCCAAATACACAGCATTTTTAGTAAGAGCGCATGACCTGTAGCAAGAGCGCATGAGCAGTACAGTTCCTAACTGATTTAGAACTGTGTAGGAACAAAGCTAATGAGAGCGATAGTAGGGATGCAGAAGAAGACTTCACTGAAGTTCAGGTAGACGAAGAGGATGTGGCAAATCTAAGCATCTCAGATAACAATGACGGTAATGGGAATGAGGAAGTTTGGATCAACAAAGATGGAGCAATGCAGTGGAGTACTAATGAACATATGTGCGTTTATGACGAAATCATAGACAAATATGTTTGCACACCAATGAAAGGGCAATTGAACAAAAGGATAAGAAGCCAAGCCTAAAAAATAGGAAAGAATTACAACGTACTGAGTCTTTGGATCTAAACTTGCTTCACAGTATTCAAAAGGGCCATGGGAAAAAAATTTGGGTGGAAAAGTACGATTATCCAAATTTAGAGCTGCAATGCCTACACACTGTTACGCAAATATACTTGGCCGTCTACGATTTGATGACAGGGGTACACGATAAGCTAGAAAAGAAGCAACTAAGAATAACTTACAGCTGAAATAACGAATACGTTCGTTAGTCATTGCAAAAATGTCTCTTCTATAGCAGGTCCAAATGGATGAACACCTGTGAACTTTTAGAGGAAGATGTGGTTTTAAGGTTTATATTTCTTCAAAGCCGGGAAAATATGGATGGCTGTAGATCGTAGCTCTCGATACATTACAAACTTGCAAATATATTCTGGAAAAATTGGAAACAGAAAGGAACGAGAACAAGGAGGAAAACGGGTGGTGTTAGATTTAGTAAGGCACCTGAAAGGCTCTGGGGCCTTATTGTCGAACCGATCGAAAAAATTCGTATGCGAAAATGACGTCAAAACATAAGGGGCATTCAACGAACAAATCGATTGATTACAATCAGATTGAATCGATTTAAATCGATTCATGAAAATACTGAACGGAGGCATGACCGATATAACCTCCTTCTTTATACTCGTAATATTTGGTATATAACTTTTCAACAAAGCAATATCACAACATTAGCAGTACGGTTAAGCTATTTCTCAAATAAATCCCTGAAACAGTTATAAACAACAGTTATAACGCCAAATTTAATCGCAGTTGAATTTCGCGAACGATGTTGAATCGATTCAGATGCGTTGAATGCTAAACTGTATGCAATCATAAATCGATTGTGAATCGATTGCGTCCGTTGAATGCCCCTAATGACTCTCGTATAAAATTTTGCGTATTTTTCGAGAATCACGTTATTTTGACGGCATTTTCGCATACGAATCTTTTCGCTCGGTTCGAGAATAAGGCCCCTGCTATTACTACCTATAACTTCTTTACTATCTAGTCTTGGGCAGGAATTATCCAAGCAAAAATTAACTCTTATTGGAACTGTCCGTAAAAATCGTAACAAGCTTCCTTCCCGTCAAAGTTTTGCGAAGAGAAATCGTCTGTTTTTTTTTTTGCTTATGCTAACAGCACATTTTTAGTTTCTTACCACGGGGAACCACGTGTTGTCATAGTTTTAAATATTTTTTGATTGTATAAAATAGGACAGTTGAATTATTTAGTTTTTCTTACATATCATTGCGTGTAATTGATAACGAAAAAAAAATGTAATCGTATTGTCACCAAAGTTTAAATTAAATTTACTTGCCTCTACTTACCACGATTCAAGATGACAAGTTTCTGTCGATTCTACGATCAGCTTTGCCCCCAGCTAGCAACAGTGGAAACGGGGCAGGTTAACTTAAGGTGGTAAACTTATAAAGGGCGCCAGAAGACAATTGAACAAACTAAACGTAATTCGATCGGCCGACGTCTCCAATCGACCAGATCGTGCAGAAAAATGAAACACGAGCAAACAGAGGCGAGAATCTTACCCACTGGTGTGTGTGAAAGTAGAAATTAAAATCGTAATTAAAGTTAACACAATTTATTGCACAATTAAAAATGAAAACACTTTACACTGTTAAGAAACAGTATTACGAATAATTAATTCAAGAGTAAGAAGCTACACTTACGTTCCTCCTTTTCCCCTCCTTTTTTCCTCCTTTTTCTCTTCTTCAGCTTCGTCATCGCTAAGTTCCTTTTCGCGTTCCTTTTCTACAACCAACTTGATTGGATATCCAATGAACTGTGAGTGTTTCTTAACGATTTCCTTGATTTTCTTATCTTCGAGAAATTCAGTCTTTAATGTTCCTAAAAAAGGAAAGGCTTGTAGCTTTGGTGTACTATGGAGTGTTCGGTAGTCTTGCACTTGTTTCCGTAGTTTATTAGGCGCTTTAATTTTTTACTTCTTTTTTGCTTCAGCATTCGTGGAGTGTATGTGCTCCAAAAATTGTCTATGAGTTGTTCTGTTTGCCAAAAAGGAAAAAAAATACACTATTTCATTGGTGACAGTAGTCTATTGCACATTTATGAAACAAATTTGCAAATGACTTTAAAAAGTTGTGAAAAGACCAGTAGTTACAAATTTCTTTCATTTTTTTAATCGCCTTTCTCATTTTCTTGCGTACTTCGTGCTAAAGGAACAGGAATTGTGGATGTAAATGGTATACAAACTTCCGATGGTGTTGATGGTCGAGGTGTGTATTTCACTACTGTCAGTATCTCTTGTATATCCTGTCAAAGCAAATGCATAAACCATACATCAACAGTAATATGTCACAGTCCGTACTGTCAACAATATCATCGTTCACAAAAGTAATATCGCTTTCATTTGTATTTTGTAATATGTCTCCATCATCATCATCAATAATCCAAGAAAATTATAGAAATGTAAAGAATAAGAAAAATAACTTTGTTACCGACGACAGCTCTCCGATGCTTCATATGTTTTATGTCTTTTTTATTTTTTATCTTATGCAGACTTTAAGTTAAAGTAATTGCAACTCTATGAAAATAAGTAACTTTAAAGTTTTGTTAAAGTTTTAAAGCTACTTTAGTTAAAGTGACTTTAACGTGTCGATTATGAAAACTACCGTAAAAGGTATTTCAAATAACACAGGTTTTTTTTTTAATCTGATAAATCAAAGAATAAAGAAAACATAATCAAACATAGTCAAAAGTGTGAAGTGGGCCTGTTTCTCTGCACGTAAGTGTATTTCCGTTTGTTTAGCTTTCTGATTCTGCAGAACCCAACGAATGCTTAGTGCGTTTAAAATGTAAATACGAATGACCCTGACCATATGCATACATTTGTCTAAACAACAAAGGAAACGCTTTAGCAAAATAATTTTCATACTCGTACGTATTTATGCGCGTACACGGAGAAAAAATGCCAACGTGAAACTAAACAATTTTGTATAAAATAGAATTGTTGATTTTTTTTAAGACTTCAGATTTGCATAGTCTCACCGTCGCCTTAAATCTACTTACACCCATTTGTGGATTTCTTAATTATGAGTGAAAAAGTAAATTTCTACACTACACTTTACGTACTTTACTGTATGAAATTTGCGTTATTTGACTAGAATCGACTCGTACACAAATTAATATCTAGCAATATTATTTGCCTGGACGTCAGAGCTGATTAGCAGACTTCGGCGTTTTTAAGACATTTCAGAGCCGGACTTGTTTTATCTCATAGGCACATTTAAGTTTATAAAACGTAAGGTTATGAATTCTCCGATGATATTTCAAACGGTTTTTATTACACTCACAAAAAAAAACATACGAATATAACGAATATAAAGCGCTCGCCGACCTGTCAATAACTCGCAAGTAAAGGTGTAAACAGCATTAAATTTCCTCCTTCTCACCAAATTTTATGAAATTCAAATAATTTGAATTGTTTCATAACAGTACATCAAATTTAATGCACACGAAAGCAACGAAGTAAAAGCAGACACACGTGTACGCGATAGTAAGCGATTTTTCCGTCCTCCCAAAACGACAATTAAACAGTCAGAAACTTGTATATGCATAACGTGTAGCTGAAAACAAAGCAGCAACCCTTCGAAATGCGTGCAACAGCATTCAGCGAACCGAACGCTCCCTTCGTTCGTATTGCACGGGATCTCGGGGTGGGTTTTTGCACAGTTCATTCAGAACACGGCGAATCAATACAGAAAAGTCCTCCGAGTAGATTAGATACGTACGGAAGGCATTGTGCCGTCGCGTTTTTAGACAAAGGCCGCGGCGGCTTGTTTTACTCGCCGAAACCGTTTCGTATCGATCAAACTCCGTAGCGTTAAGAAAACCTGAGCTGCAGGCGAAACGTAAGGCGATTATGCGATAAATCAAGTTAGCGTTGATTGCAAATTAACAACTTGCTTTATTACTTTTTAATCGGACCTCGTATAATTACAGCCAGCCCAGGGTTTAATTAAAAATTATTATGGCGAGGTGGGGGGAGGCTCCTGGATGACACTTTGTTTCAGGCCTTCGACATCGAACCTTGGAATAGTTTGCTATGCATATTTAAAGATTTTGGATTCTGTGCGCTATCGCCATCTATAGAAGAAGGCTATTTAAAAAATAGTCAATGTGCTACCGTTGCTTAAGAATCTATAGGTTAATAGTTCAAACTTTTAAAAATTAGGGTTATTCCAAAAACTGTTGAATGTTTGGATGTGAACTCGATCCAATGAACGTTTTTTTTATGCAACAATTGGGCAACCGAAGTTTATATCCACAGGAGTCTAGAGATTTTGAATGTCAGGCCTCCTCAGGTGATGATAGCCCGAAAGAATTTATATACATTGTTGTTTAAGGCTATTCAAAAACAGTCCAAGTCTAGGTGGGCTTAAAACTGCAGCCTAAAATTGAAACCAATGAGGCGAGCAATTCGTTGCGCTTTAGGCTATCACCCCCTAGAAGAAATTAGCAATTTCGGGGACTAAAAATGTTAAAAAAGTTTAAAGCAACCGATAGGCTACCGTCATCTAGAAAAATCTACAGGACCCAATTTGTGGGACATCATCATTTAGAAAAAACTAGAACCAAAGATATTTAGAAGCAGTTGATAGCCTATCGTCAGCTAGGAGAATCTAGGAACATAATTTTCAAGATGATATGATATTGTCTTCAATTTAATCTAGTCGCAAATATCATGGATAACCCGTTAATATTTTGAATCTAGGAACGTTGATAAGTAGGCTACCGAAGTTAGAAAATTTTTGGAATATTGAAGATTAGGGCTATTCAGAAAGTCTAACGTCATTTCAAAGAATTTGGAGGTGTTGAGGACTAGACACTATATCAAAGCAATTGACTATGAAGATAATCTAAAAGTTTTGAAGACTAGAGATCTTTACGAATAGAGATTTTGTGAACCAGGCCTTCTCAGGTGATAATACTAGAAAGAATTTAAAGACGTTGACGTTATATTCAAGAGCAATCCAAGTTTAGATGGGCTTAAAATTGCATATAGAAAAAGAAGCTGAGTCTCACTACAAATTTATTGCGAAAAGCAGCGACCGCGGTTTCGTCAATTAAGACAATTTCAAGCCAAAGTTCGAGCCTAAAAAGTACAATAAATAAAATTACAAACACAAATGCAAATTACGAATTAAAAACTTAGAAAGGTAAGAAGGAACGGAACAAATCGAAAGACCTAGTTCACAAAATGGCCAGTAGGTAGGAGGGGTAAGCCAATGTATGGATTGGAAAAAATTATCCGTATTAAAACGGATTTGATCATTAAGCAGAGGCATTGAGTGGAAATTATCGTGTAGAAAAATTTCCGGTTGTTCAGCAATATTGAGGGTTTTCCCTTTCGGAAGGTTATGAAATAAAACAACAATAATTGAGTTGGAATCAAAATTGTGTGAAGGTATCGACAAGATGGTTGGCAAAGGTGGGGTCAATTTTACCTAAACGTAAAGAACGTAAATGTTTGTTCACTCTAGTCTTCAAAGGACGGCTAGTTTGGCCAACATAAGTGGAATGGCAAGTATTACAAGTTAACGCATAAACGCCACTTCGTGTTAAGGGGTCTATAGGGTCTTTATTATGACAAAGCACCTTGCCTAGGTTAGACTGAGTTTTGAAAGAAATATTAAGATCAAGTGACTTTAGAAATTTTTTTATTTTAATAGATATGTCGCCACTAAAGGGGATGGTAAAATATTTCTTAGAATGTTCCTCAGGAGATATTAGAGTTGGAAAAATGATACGGTTGATCAGTTTATTTCTTGTATTCTTAAAAATATTTAATGGAGAAGCCATTTAGAAAGGCTATCTGTATGATAATCCCTATTTCAAATCTAAACTCCTGATAGGATACTAAGAGCCCTGTGAAATAGTGAATGAAAAACAGCAAATTCATGTTCAATTGGGTGGGCAGAGTTGTAGTGTATGCAGTTTGATGTATATGTTGGTTTAGTAAAGCGAATTATTGAGTTTGGAAATAGTTAAATCTAAAAAGTTGATGGAACCATCTTGTTCAGTCTCTAAAGTAAAATTAATTTTAGGGTGTAAAGTGTTAAACTCAGATAACAAAGAATGGATGGCTGTCAAAGCACCATCATAAATAATTAGGGTGTCATCGAGATACCTACTATAGAACTGAATGTAGTTTTTGTGTGTGTTATTCGACGAAAAGAAGATATTTTCAAGTCTATCCATAAAAAGATCAGCAAGTAGAGGGGAAAGGCTACAAACCATAGCTGTTGAAGTGTTATTTTTAAGAGAGATTGTAACAATTGAACGCGCGAGTCTGAGAGATCAGAGGACGCAAGCAGATTGTTCATAATATCGATAGATTCTGTGACAGCGATGGAGGTGAATAAATTTCACACATCAAAAGAAACTAAAATGCTATTGTTAGAAAGCTGAACTGATTGTAATTTTTGGGTTAAATTTGTAGAGTTGATTAAGCTAAATTTGGTTTGTAAATTTTTTAAAAATATTAACTTGAAATTTAGAAATTGGGGAAGCCGGTTAGCCCGCGAAAGAGACGACAGGTCTTATAGGACAGTCAGGTTTATGGGATTTAGGAAGCTCGTAAAGTCTAGCCCGGCGTTGGTACGGTGGGGTATGACATACCCCAGTCGATGTGAATTGTGAACTACATATATGAAAAGCTGGCATCCTATCACCTTGAGCGTCCATGTACCTTCAAACTAAATCTCATAGATGGCGTTATGTAAAACATAACTTCAACAGTAGCCATTTGAGAGTTCGGTTTACATCTAAAGTGATCTGGGGTAGACCATCCCCCAGTGTACCACTGACGTTCCAAATAGCGACATCAGTTTAAAATCATTTTACGACCCTGTGCTAGTGTTTTCGCGGTACCAAGTAAATAGACTCCTGATATTCCACTCCACAATACATGTTTTTCACATAGTACTCCAACTAAAAATTTCTCTAGCAAGTCTTATGAAAAAGAACAAAAGCGTTTGGCTGATTTGTGGGCAGAGTTTGACACAATACCCGATGCTGCTGATGAGGAACTGTTAGGATCTGTTAGAATCAGACTGAGAGTTGTCTGACCACGTGAGTGAACGTTCGTCCAACTCAGATACTGAGCAGGAGATTGAGCCCACTGACGAAATTGGAAATGAGCAAGATGAACCTGAGCTTGCCGACAATGATCAACTTGTAGGCGGTGATCTACTTGTAGACTATGACCAGACTCACAACGACAACATGTCTGTAGCTAATAATCAACCTGCAACAACAAATATTGGCCGGCGGCGGTATATGTGGGGTAAAGATAAAAAAACGAAATGGGTGCAGTCATCCGGAAATCAAGCAGTAAGAACTAGGAGCGTGAATATGACACATCTACCTGGTCCCACGAGTATAGCAAGAGAAGCAAAAACACCGTTGGAATGTTGGAGCCTCTTTGTAGACGATATTATGGTGAGTGATATTGTGAAAAACACAAATGAAAAGATAAGTCAGAAATCACAGAATTATACTGATAAACATATGGTTAAGGAAACTGACGCAATTGAATTAAAAGCCGTATTGGGACTTCTTTACCTTGCTGGACTCTTTCGTTCGTCAAGACAAAACCTAGAAGACTTGTGGGCAAATGATGGAACTGGGGTGGATATTTTTAGGGCTACTTTGCCTTTGAAAAGATTTCAGTTTTTACTTGCATGTCTTCGATTTGATTGTGCAGATACTAGAAACGAGAGACGTCGTAATGATAAACTGGCACCCATAAGAGCTATATTTGACAGGTTTGTAGACCACTGCAAAGAATGTTACACTCCTGCGGAATACATGACGATTGATGAAAAATTGAAGGCGTTTCGTGGTCGTTGTGGATTCAGACAATATCTTCCCAATAAACCTGCTAAATTTGGAATCAAAGTATTCGCGCTAGTAGACGCAAGAACTTTTTACGTATTTAATTTAGAGGTTTATGTTGGCAAACAGCCAGATGGACCTTTTTGCCTGAGCAGATGCTATAGTCCTGCGACTTGTAAACCCAGTCAAAGGTTCTAATAGAAATATCACTTTTGTCAATTGGTTTGCAAGCTATCCACTTCTAATGAAACTTTCGAAAGAATACAAACTCACCGTCGCGCTGTCTGTACTTTGAAAAAAAATAAACGTGAAATACCTCCAGTGATGCTTGGAGTTCGAGACTGAAAAGAAAGAAGTTCCATGTTTGCATTCCACTCCGACATTGTGCTTGTTTCATATATTCCCAAAAAAGGAAAAAATGTTCTTCTATTCTCCACTTTACACCATGATGACAAGATAGATCCGGAAACAAATGAACTTCAGAAGCCGGAAGTTATTACCTTCTACAACTTTACCAAAGGTGGAGTTGATGTTGTAGATGAGTTGTCTGGTACGTACAGTGTCTCTAGAAACAGTCGGAGATAGCACTTCACCTTGTTTTATTCAATTCTTAACACTGCGTCTATCAATGCCATGATTATATGGAAATGTAATAATGGCCAAATAGTTAAAACTCTGCGCCGAAAGATTCTGAAAGAACTAGGTTTATCTCTTGTCAAAGAACGAAGACAAGAAAATCCGCGCGTACGGCGAGAACTTCGCAGAAATATTTCCGAGACTACAGGGGGATCTAATAAGCAAGGACTATGTGGTGAACCAGGTATAAGAAGACAAAAGTTTTCGAGAAGATGCTGTTTGTGTCCTAGAAAAGCTGATAGGAAATCATTCTACATTTGTCATTCTTGCAACCGTTATATCTGTATGGATCACTGCAGCCATATTTGTGATGAATGTCAGACCTCTGATAACCCGTGAAATGGTGCAATTGATTCTTCACATGACATTTATTTTGTGATTTAATATTTAAGATTCAAGATAAAATCACTAAATTACCAAAAGAAAAAGCCATTTGGGTTTTTATTTAATTTTTTTGTTTTTGTATGTGTTTTGTATATGAAAATGATCCATTTTCAAAAAAAATTATTTTATTTTGCAAATAAAGATTTATTCATTATTAGTTCATACTTACTGTGATCAATAGGAATTAGTTGTTGTGGAAAAAAGACCAAACAGTTATAATTTCAGTTCTAAAATTATTTTGAGTATTTTTAAAAATGCACGGAGAGAATTACGTTGTAAAAGTAAATATAAATATAGTAATTTTTACAAAAATTTATATTACTATATGTGACAGCAAAATCATTTTATTAACTTAAAAACATATTTATATTAACTGTTATATATTTAAATTTATAAAAAGATATTCTAAAATGGCTAAAATATAAAATATAATGGTTTAATATATTTATATTTTAACATTTATATCTACGCACAGATAAGAAGCTACGGGATTCACACGATCACCAACCTTTGCAGCTGCACCAAAAAAAAATAAGTACTCGATTTAAGAAAAAACGTATATTAAAATACAAATTTTGTAAAAAAAAATTGTGCAAATCGGTTTTGATTACAGCGGATTCCACGAGCATGCTCTGTACAGCTGTTTAAGGCCTCATTGGGCCTTCATCAACAGAACCGTAGCTCCAGAACTCCACTATAGAAAACATAAATATATTATGTTATGTTGTGTTGTCTATGAACTCCACTGCAAACCAAACCGATTTCTCCTAGGTTATATGGCATTGCGATGTGAAAGTAATGAACAATTTAAGTAGTGACATCTTTCGATCGCTTTTTGACCTACAAATTTTATGTTGTAAACATCATATCTGCAGGCCGAACTCATAAATGTTACAAAATCATATACTTAATGTAATATAATCGCATTGTCAATTCTTTTAAGAGAAAAATTTACTTGCTTTACTTAAACAATTTTGCTACTTTTAAAATAATTTATTTTATTATTAATGATACTTTTTTTACAACACGGTTTTTAATATACATTTTTCTCAGTGTGGGGTATCACATATCCCAGTGTACCTATCGCGTAATTTTTCGCCACCGTACCAACGCCGGGCTAGGCATCGTATGGTTCATGGTTTTAAGTTTAAAAATACTAATGAAGGAGTTCTTACTATTGTCATTTAAAAAAGTATTTAACCGGGAATTATATGATGGCAAAGGGTTATGATTTAAACTTTTAAACACAAAAAACCGTGGTTGTTAAAAGATATAAGTGTTGCTATCAAGGATAACAATTCCCTGACCTTTATCAGATTTTGAAATGACTAAATCACAGTCTGATATCTTCTATTTTAAGGACTGAAGGTCAAGGTTGGTGGTGTGTTTGGCTAAAGTTGGCGGGTTTTTGGATTTATTTTTTAATAAAGAAGAGTTAATGATGTGAGCAACTTCTTTGTGAGCGTGATGTTGGGTAATTAAATCATTAATTAACTTAAAATTGCAGCCTAAAATTGAAACCGACAAGGCAAGCAATTCGTTGCGTGTTAGTTAGCCTTTAGGCTATCGTCACCTAGAAGGAATGAACAATTTCGGGAACCAAAAATGTTTAAAAAGTTAAAAATTATCTAAGCAGCCGCTAGGTTACCGTCAACTAGAGGAATCTTTAGGAACCATTGTAGCCTATCGTAATTTAAAAGAAACTAGAAGTTTTGCGAATTTTTAGAAGCAGTTAGCCTGGAAGAACCTAGGAACGTTGATAACCAGAGTTATTTAAAAACATTTTGCAAAAAATAAAAAATAGGCTATCGACATTTAGAAGATTTTCGGAATACTGAAGATCAGGGCTATTCGGAAGTCTAACGTCATTTCAAAGAATTTGGAGGTATTGAGGACTAGAAATTATTTAAAAACAATGAACCATGAAGAGAGTCAAAATTCTTGAAGACTAGAGATCCTTACCGTCTTCTAGAAGGTTCTCATTGTATTGAAGATTAAAGCTAAAAACAATCCACGGACTGTAAAAACTTGGAAATTTAAGGGTGTCGTTTTCTAGAAGAATTAAAAATTTTAAAATTTGAGCTATTTAAAAACAGTTGCTACCTTTACCTAGAAGATTATCGAGATACTGATGGTTGGAATTATTCAGAAGCGCACCATATTAGGCTCTCGCCTTCAAAAAGGCTAGATAAAGTTAAACAGTAGAATAAATGATAGGCTATCATCTTCTAAAGGAATCTGGTAATCTTGAGAACTGGAGTTGCTTGAAAATAGTTGGATGACTGAATGAGGCTATCGCGATCTAGAATCTTCTCGGGATACAGTCACTGATTAACTGTAACCTTGGTTTATTCCCATGTATACAATTGCAAAGACAATTTTTTCTATGAAAATAACCAAAGATTAAATTTACCCAGTAATTAACTAAATTGATGACTGTAATTAGATTTCTTTTCTTTCTGGAAAAGACACCACCATATTATGTTAGAATTTATTGACACAAGTCATGGTTTAATGTTTGAAAAACATATTAGCTGAATCATTACCATTTATGGTGATATGTTACGGGTTTCAAGCTTGTCACAAGCTTAGCCGTGTAATTGGATGTTGCAGGAATCCAAATTGTCGGTTTTTAATTAAGAAACTCCTTATCATAGCCCATTCGTTCGGCTTAGATTACATCTAGTAAAACCAAAGATGTAATTTCCGGCCTTCCAAAATAAATCTGTGAGTTTCTTCATTTCCGAATTAAGCCGCTCCTTCCTACATGCGTTGCCCTACACGAGCCCTTCTTTTTGTCATTCATTCCCGGCGTTGTTGACGTCGCCGTAGACGTCGTCGACGGTGAATCGAATTTCTCGCGTATTTACGAAGTCGCCGACAAAAAATCGACCTCGCGAGTTCATCGACTCGGCGGCCGCGTCGATCGTACTTTCAAAAGTGCCACCGTTCGAAAAAATGCTCGTGATGGAGAGTGGTGATCGATCTTGAACTTAAATTGCGGAATTTGTCGTCTCCGTTCATGTTTTTTTTTTCTATCTTCCTTCGGGCGGATCACGCAACTCACAGTACTTCACAGGAAACAACTGTGACGACGAGAACCGGATAGTTTTTGGACAGAGATATGAGTTACTGAAATACCTTGAGGTACACAGTTGAAAGAGCGAATAACTTTAAAATAGATACTTGTCGCATTTTGTCATTTAGTAAGTGTCACTCAGAAGAGGTGTCAACGTATTTATTATTATTATTATTCTTATTATTATTATTATTATTATTATTCATATAATGCCCAACAGCCAAAAAAGCCATTTAATGAGCATATTGTTAACACATAATTGAGTCACTCGTCAATTTTTGTAACATTAAATTTTTTAGGTTATTAACCGTTGTTATATTTATGTCAATTGAGTCAGCTATTTTGTTAAAATAGTTAGACATAACATATAACGATGATCTTTTTACAAAATTGGAGTGAGCATTCGGACAAACAAACGTAGCCTTACATCTAGTATTCGAGGGGACTCTGAAATTAACTTGCGACAATAAAGAAATGTCATCTATTTTCCCATTAACTAATTTATAAAGATAGACAACGGCATAAATAATTCTGCGTGTTTCCAGACTGTTGTACTCAAACATATTCAACAGAGTGGACAACGAGATTTCACCCCTATCTGGATACGCACCGACTTGCCTGTAATATTTATTAATAATTTTTTTTTGAATATTTTCGAGCACCTCTTTTTGATATTTATAAAATGGAAACCAGACTATCGAGCAATATTCCAATACTGATCTCACCAAGGCAGAATACAAGATTTCTATTGCTTTCATATTTGTAAACTCGCGGGTGTTGCGTATAACAAATCCTAACATTCGTAAGCTTTTATTAGTAATTTCTCTCAGATGTGCCTCAAAAGTAAAACGGGAATCAAAAGTTACTCCTAAATCTTTAATCTTATCATTCCTCTCGACTACATTAGAACCAATCCTGTATTCATAGGCAACCAAATTCCTCTTTCTAGAGTAAGTAATCACTTTACATTTATCTAAATTTAAATGCAGCTTATTACTTATGCACCACTCATTAATAAGATCAAGTTGATGTTGTAAGAATTGACAATCCCTGATTTCATTGACTGCACAAAAAATTTTAACGTCATCAGCAAACAATAATTTTTGGCTTTTAATAGCACCCGCCAAGTCATTAATAAAAATGGAAAATAACAGAGGGCCCAAATTAGATCCCTGAGGCACGCCCGAAGTTGGAAAATAGGGTCTCGATTTTACACCTCTATAGACTACTGTAGAATTTCGCATATTCAAGTAGGAATTAAAAAAATTGACCAGACTCGGACAGAAACCAATTACTGAGAGTTTATGAAGTAATAGCTTATGATCAACTCTATCGAAAGCCTTCTCAAAATCTGTATAAATCACATCAACTTGTCCTGACTTATTTAACGTGTTTGATACAAACTGCCCAAAATTACATAAGTTCGTCGCTGTAGATCTCCCACTCATGAACCCATGTTGATTATTTCTAATAAGGTTAGTTTTGAGGACTTCATAAACATTCTTGTAGATCAACATTTCAAATACTTTGGCAAAATTATTCAGTATCGATACCGATCTATAGTTTTAACGCATTCAGATTTACCTTTTTTGTAAATTGGGATCACTTTGGCACATTTCCATAACTCCGGAAATGTGGACGATCTTAACGACATATTAAATAAATAACTTAACGGAGCTGCCAGCACAACAGCACAATCTTTAACGAAAAATGATGGGAGGCCATCAAATCCTGACGTAAAGTTATTTTTTAGTTTTTTTATTGTCTTAGAAACCTCCTTCTCCGATATTTCAAAAAGTTTATGATTTAGGGGCATATTGATAGTGTGCGGATCATAAGAACTGCAGTCTGCTTTAGAGCTACTACCATTGCTAGATTGAAAAATACTACTAAAGTATTCTGCAAAAGCTTCTACTATTTCGCAAGGAGATGTTGTTACTTTATCATTCAAATGTAGTGTTATAGGAAGGCAGGTCTTGTTTTTCTTTGTTTTAATATATGCCCAAAAATGTTTGCTGTCATCAATTACACAGTTTTGTGTTCTGTCTATGTAAGCATTATAATCAATTTTAATTTGTGCTTTTATTACTCTTCTAAGATGTTTAAAATGTATCCAATCAGCATTACGTTTATATTTTCTAAATTTCTTTCGTACAGCCTCCTTCTGTTTAATGTATGTTTTAAGAGAACTGGAATACCACTTTGGAAATCGGTGATGTTTTTTAATAGCCACTGGAACATACAATTCGAGTAATTCATTAAGTTTGTTGTAAAATGCTATGCAGGCCAAATTAACATCTTCAAAACTGTGTAGGAAATTCCAGTCAATATTTGACAGTTCTCTGTATAAATTATGAAAATCTGCATTCTTAAAATTAAGATATTTAATATGTTCATTTTGCCTGGATTTAGAAGCCTTATGTTTGCTTAAAGTAAAGTGGATATAAAACGGTGGGTGATGAGAATCAACTTTCACCAAAGGATTATCCTCTTTTTCAACAAAAATACCATTAATATTAGAAAGAACTAAATCGAGTATTCTTCCGTTTGAATTGTATATACTGTTCACCTGATTCAAATTTAAAGTTTCAATGAAAGAGTTTAGACTTGCGGATTTGACGTCTTCCACCATTAGATGCAGGGAACCTACATTAAAATCGCCAGCTATTAATACACTACCATCAAAGTGTAGCAGAAACTCCTCAAGTAAAGTTAAAAACAATATCAAAGATTGAGAATGAACATCTGGAGGGATATACAATACGATCAGTAATATAAGTTGACCCGGTTTTAGCAGTAACCTACATCCAATTAAGTCTACACATGGAACACATTTTTTTTATTTCAGAAAAGTCTATTTCGGTAACTGTAAATGAATTTTTTATCGCAACTAGACATCCACCTCCTCTGGATTTACCTACTGATTCAAAGTCTCTGTCACATCTTAAAACTAGGTAATCTGAGGATACCAATTCTGATGACAAGATTTCTGGCGAAAGCCACGTTTCAACTATACTAATTACGTCGAATTCCTTCAAGGAGAGATTACAAATAAAATCAGAGGACTTATTTTTTAGACTTCTAACATTTTGAAAATAAAAATTAATAGTAAGATTAGAAGCTTTGCTTCGATTGGTTGCTACCTACCTGCGTAGATAGGCAGAAGTTTTACATTGGAGCGAAACTTTACTCCAATGTTGCCAGCCAGCACAGTGGGACGGGGGGTTCTCTAACCAAAACGCGAAGGCCAAACCAAAAACAGGCGCCACTTAATTTTTTGTGAAAGGGAACGCGTGAAAAATTAAGAAAACACGTTACGTCCAAAACATGAACACTTTTATTGCTAGAAACACAAACAAAAACAAAAAAAGAAATAAAACAAATTCAACGCAAGTCGATCGATCTAAGTACACAACAAGACCATAGACATAATACGTTATTACCTAACTTTTCGGATCCGAAATCGCTACATATCTATCTTAAAATAATTCAAATCATCACTAATGCAACAAAATACAAGAGAATGCAATAAGTTGCAAGTTTTATTGCGACAAAATTAAAGTAATGGATCCGAAATAAAATCCGCGAAATATCGCTCAAAACTACGAAAAGAAATTATAACGCTCCGACCTTTATTCCTTTGATGTCCGGCGTGTTTGTCGGTGTCTTTGCGGCGATGTCGCCGCGGCACTTTGTAATGTGCCGGCTTCCGCGTAGAGGGGCGAGGGAGGGAGCCTTCACCGCCGTAATTCGCGATGCACCCAACGAGAAATACCTCTTGATGTAGGTCCCAGATTAAAGCCTAGGATTGATGATAGCTTTTGCTAGAAGCTCACGATAAAAGCTCACGCTAAAAGCTGACGATAAAAGCTGACGATAAAAGCTGACGATAAAAGCCTATAAGAAATGAAATAAAACGAACACATAAGTCAAACCGAGAGTTGCTGCGTATAGAACTTACCTCGGTCTATTGCCGAAGCTGTGACACCCACGGGATACGCGGTTTTCCTGTCTTACACCTGGGTCTAATCAGAGTCGGCAATTAGCCGTAGATATGCACTAACATCCCTTCGATGTAATGGCACGCACAAATAAAAATATTTACGAAAAGAGAGTGTGACCCAAGAGACGGCAAGTTTCGTTCTGACAATGGCGCAACATTTCTCGTTTGACAAACAAGGAAGGATTATAAACAAGCGAGACATCGTCTATTCCTACCTCCGGGGAACTTTCTTAGTAACAGTCGGAACCAATCGGCTGAAAGGACAAAGGTCACGCATAATACGCGTCCAGAAGTAGAACTTCGTTATAATTCGTTCAATTCCTCACATACACGCGATTTTGAACTCAATTAAGGAGGGATTACATATATAAAATGAATTTGTTTAAATAAATGAAGGTCCGGTTAATAGAAATATGCTAAAAAGAAAGTTTAAGAAAATTACGCCGGCGAAATACGGGTATTCCTACACTGACTGCAATGTGTACAACGACGCGGTCCAAGTAATGATCCGACACGTCGAATTTCGCATATACAGGGCGTGTTCGGAACAGAAATGAAGGCTGGGCGGTGGCAATGCATATACAGGGGGTATTCAGAACAGGAATGAAAGAAATGAACTGTAACATGGTATCAACATCTTTCCATCCGGACTCATCAACAACTATTAGAGAGTTATCGTCACAATTATTGATTGCATTTTGTAGTGTGATCATTTTGTTAATTGGTTTTGACTGATGGATTGGTATAAAAAATTACCGCTTTCTCTATTGCACGCATACTCCGAAATATCATGTAAATTTAACGAGTGTAAAATGTTATTATTACTTTTTGACGGATAGTTATCACAAATTGTTTTAAAATTATTTGTTATGATATTGAAGATAGCTTTCGCAGTATTTAATCGATGAATTTGATAGACATTATTGTTAGATTTAACGAATTCCACAAAAAAGTTAGAATCGTGTTCATTCTCATTTACTCTTTGAATAAAATCATTCAGTTTGTAATTGAACGCGATCTTTCTATTGAATAATTTCTTATCAGTTGACATAGGGACAGACATTATGATAACATTAGTATTAATACATAAACGTAACTTTTGCAGGAGAGAACGCATCTTTGGATACTGGCTGTTATCAAAATCATTAGCACCAGCAGATATGACTACAAAATCATTTTTATTAAAGTTTTTTATAAGGTCTGGAATACCTGATATTATTTCATCAAATCTTGCATTATTTTTAATAAATGATTCTATAATAAAAACGTCACTACATAAAGTTCGCAGTTTTTTCACAAATAATTTGCCAGATTCAACAGCGAGTATCAGGATTTTTTGTTTGGGATGAGTGTGTTTATGGCCAGAGTCACTGCTTCTGTTTACAATTTCCAACTCTTCCATCAAAGATAGATTATTGATAGTCTCACTTTCTAAAATAGAACTCGTTGATTCAGAGATATTACTATTAAGGTTTACCTTTCTTTCACTTATATCTGTCATAGTAGCTTTCTCCTCTCTTTTAAACGCTGCATCTGTCTGAGTTGTCTCTGAATTGAAACTTTTAACAGTTTTCATATTCTTTAACTCCTTATTGAGATCACTAATCTTAAGTTTAAACTCTTTGAGAGTAACATCCTGTTCCAAAATAATTTTATTTAGTTCATCTTCCATCATTGTTGCCTCGTTTTTAAATACTTCCAGATGAAACCTTAAACTGTAACAGAATAGATAATCATGCTCATGATGATGCTCGTAAATAAACAAAATTTGTATCTGTCCGTTTCTAACGACATAAATACAGAAAAGGGATTGCGATAGCATTTAAAAAATCTATGGTGATTGTTTATACGAAAGCTTTAAGAACCCTTCAATCACATGGATGCGTTTTCAGCATGCGAGTATCAAGTGTTCATTTAATATTCTTGTAGCATTATCTGCGGAAATATTTTGTTTTGGAAATTTTAACTTCATGCAAAATTTGAAACCAGTGAAAGTTGACATTAAAAGTGATTTTAAAAGATTAATAAATATTACAGATAATAAATGTTTTCGGCGAACGATGATACAGTTTGATAGTCCCTGGTTTATTTTTATTAGGTAATTACGTAATCGAAGAAGTATGCTGGGGTGTCAGCATCGGCTGTTAAAGTGGGTCAGTTTCTCAGTTCTCACGTGCACGTCGGTCGTCGCAGATAGCAGTGTTGAAAACATGGCCGAATTTTCCAAGAGTGTTATTGTGGACGTGATTTTAATTTACGGCAAATGTGGTCAAAATGCGTTGGGTGCAAGACGTTTGTACGCACAGCGTTACCGAGATCGTCCTTTGCCAAATAGCAGATCCTTTGTGTCAGTTGTACAGTTTGTTGTTTGACAAATTATTCGTGAGGAACAATTACCCGTTGCATTTTCAAAGAGTGCAAGCTCTGATTACCTCCAACGCATGCGATTTTGTCGGTGGTTACTCCGGAAACAGAAGGACAATCCGAAGTTTGTTGATAACATTCTCTTCACTGACGAATCAATGTTTACAAGGGATGGTATGTTTAATTTTCACATGTATGTGTGGGCAGGTATGTTAAACGGCACTTTAATCGGTATGTTTACGTCTCGCGCAGGGGGGGAACTTCGAACACTTATTGTGGGAAAGGTCACCGTCCGTTGTGTCTAGTGGTTCTAAACATTTCACAAGGAATTGCCGGATGTCGGTATGAATTTTGTGATTTTTTTTTCGTTTTAATTTTGGTGCATTCGTGAGAATATCTGTTACCAAATACGCCATTAATTTTTTTGCACGAACTTAAAGAACACCCTGTATAGTGAACGGACTAGTCATGGTAGTCATGGAATATATCTATGCTGTAACTTTTTTTTGTTTTTTCTACATGTTCTTAAATATGTATGTCATAAGAAATAATATAAATTTTCTCGCACACATTACCACCACAAAGAATCGTTTACGATAATTGGGACCCTAAGGGGAACGATCTCCTTGAATCTTGTACAACTAATGCTTGTCATTATTTATTTTTGACATCTGTTCGACACGGGAGTTTTTACACTCTCTCGTTCTGTCGCGCGATGGATTGCCTCGTACGAAACGACGCGCTTCAATTTTGTATTTTTTTATATTATTAATACGCGATCGTTTAAAAGGCGATTAATGACTGTTTTCTTTCTCCTCTTTCAGGGGGAAAATGAAGTCGTTACAGTGCAGGAGCAAGCAGATCTCATCGCTCAACGTTTGTAAATAAGGTGAGTGCTGTTTTTTTGCTACTTGCATTGTTAATTTGATTAATGTGGACTTCGTGATTAAGATGTATTACCTGATTTTAATATCTGAGAACGATTTTTTTCAAACGATTGCAGACGGCGTAATGGATGAAAAATAAGCAAATTTACCACTGAAATTAAAAGTACCTCTTATTTATTTCTGTATTTTAATTTTGTATGAAGAATTACTTTAGTTTATTGCCACTTTTGCTTACACTGCGCAACATCAGATAGATTTTAGCTTATGTTTGCTCAACTGGGAAACAAAATTGCTATACTTTTCTGGTTTTTATCGTGCGCAGTTGGAGTCTCAATTTTTGCAAGTGCTTTTCCATTATTTTTATTGTTATTACTATCATTGCAGCAGTTTGATTCGAAATTTAAGTTGTAAAGCCGAATGCGAATGATCTTATTGTAAATTAAAGAAAATGAAATAATAATAATAATCATAATAATTTATAATAGCTTACTTTTCTGTTGGAATAAGAGCCTGAAAATAAGTTAATTTCGATCAATGTGTATAGGAATACTATGAAATTTTCTTTGGGTGGTCGGTAAGCTCGCCATCCAACTTGCAAAGCTGCAGTACACTTGCTAGACGTGATAAAATTGAAATGGCTACGATTTTTCGTCAAAAAATTTACTGAACAAAAACAGAATTTGAACTACATAATCACATCATTTCTATTAATAATCGCAATCGAACAAATTGAGTTCGAGGGATGGGCTTAGTAAAAATGTCTGCCGCTTGTTTGTCACTAGGTACATGCTCTATCAGCTCCAGCTGATCCCCTCGGCTAGCTGCAGTGTGAGGGAGTGAGTAACTTAGATGTTAAAATAATTAAAGGGCGCCAGTTCGGACTTAAAAAAAATCAACTGAGCAATAACAATCTTGTCGACGTCCCCGAATCGACAGAATTTGCAGGAATAAATCAAAAGTAAACAGAGGCTTTACACTCACTTGTACGTCAAGGTGGTAAATATAAACACAACAATGAAGGTTTACTTAAATTTAATTAACACAATTAAACAGGTCGTACAACGATCAAAGTACTGACAGGTTTCACAAGGCCAATGCATTGGCTTACGTTACATGAACTTATTTAAGAATAGGGCAGTTGGTTCTTTATTACAACACGCAAAACAAAGAAAAGGCCGTATTTTGCTCTTAAAAATGCATGCGCAAATCGGATTAAATAATAAACTTACGACCGAGCTGTCAAGTCACTGTGTAACCTACGCTGTGAAGTTGGCGGTCATCACGCCACCTGGTGGTGCTGGCCAAGCCGACAATTAGTTTAAACCGAACGGGTACCGGTTGCAAATTGGCTGACTCACGCTACTCGTCGCTACAGGGTCGACACGGTCGAAGCCTATCTCAAACGACACGGTAGACCACAGAGGGAGTTCGATGTGGCACCAAAACCCGATTTAAATCAAACGGACAACCTCGTCTAAGAGCGTACGGGGTTAAGAAAGAACCTGAGTATAAAAGGAAACAGTTTCGTTAGCGACCATTATGGCGTCGGCCATTAGACTCAGTATACATTACCTGAAAGCTAATGAGTTCCCAGGCTTGGAATTGGAGTTAAAATTATCCCCAAATGTATTCGATGGTGTCACTAAACGTTCCGGCACAGCCGCTAATGAATTACTTCTCCCAAAGAGCAAGAATTCCGATAACTTACAATACACTTAAAACACGTCAGGAATGCACCACGCTTCGAACAAGAGACAACCCGATCGGGGCGAAATTGTAGATGGTGGTGGTTGCTAAGATACGGGTCCGAAGACTGTCACGTGGTGTGTCTCCTCCAATAAACTTCGAGAAAGCAAGAGATACAGGCTTGCCAACTATATCGAAAGCGGGTCAGATATCGTCTCGATTCCGCGTTTTCTTGGCGGAAAAATTGAACAGACAACGCACATCGATATGTTTCGAGCGCTTATGGAATTCAAGATTCTTAGCTAGTTTAATAGCACTCGCATTGTCCACTAGAAGCACAGGGATAGACTGCAATATAGCAATCTCACTAAAAATTCTGCTCAAACAAACTGCTTCCCTTGCTGCTTCGCTCGCCGCCACGTACTCGGCTTCTGTTGTTGACAGAAATGCAGTGCTGTCGCTTGCTGGCCCAGGTAATGGCTCCTCCACTGTATTTGTAGATGATTCCGCTTACTGATCGTCGAGATACCGGATCGCTTGCGTAATCAGCTTCACTGTAGATCTGCAGTTTACTCGTTCCACCTTCTGCATGGCATTCAATACCCATCTTAGTTGAACCTCTCACGTATCTCAGAATCCTTTTCACCAAATTCCAATGTTTCTTTTCCGGTTTCTCTAGAAACTGCGAAGCGTAGCTTACTGCGAATGAAATATCTGGCCTGGCAGCCACTTCCTCTCGATATGGAGCGGTTCTTAGCTCAATATCGGTCGCTTTCCCTAGATGTAGGTATTGGTTAATCGGCGTTGTAGCAGGGTTAGCTTCAGACATGTTAAAACGTCTAAGCACGTCTTCTTCATGTCTTTCTTGGTTGACAACACACCACCATTGCTTTGGCGTGTGATCTGTACATTCAAGAAATAACCAACTGGATCCTAAATTCTTCCGTTAAACGTTGCGGTAACATTTCAGTGTCAGGTTTTCTTGTCGCTGTCACCAAACCATCGTCAACGTAGAAGACTACTATTAACTTGTTTTCTTGTTCTCTTCGGTAAAATAAGATCGGCAGTACTTTCGGAGAGACCAATGTTTACTAGGATGTCCTTGAAGCGTTGATTCCAGCATCTCGGTGACTGTTTCAGTGCATGCAGACTCTTCTGCAGTTTACAAACCCTGCTGAAACCATCTTCGAATCCTGTAGGTTGATCCATAAAGATCTCTTCTTCAAGAACACTAACTTGACGTCAAATTGCGATAACTCTAGACTTTCATTAGCTGAAACACTTAAAATAGCTCGTAATGTATCAAGTCGAGCGACAGGACTGAAGGTTTCATTGTAATCGATCCCTTTTCTTTGACTGTATCCGCGAACAACCAATCGTGTCTTATATCAATCAATTTCACCATCAGCCCTGCGCTTAATGCGGTACACTCAGCGTTTTGTAACATACTTACGACCTTCTGGCAATTCAACTAACGTCCACGTTAAATTCTCTTCCAACGATGCCAATTCTTCATCCACGGCTCTTTTCCAGTATTCATGTCCCACAGATGTGATTGCTTCATCGTAGCTTCTTCGTTCGTCGACTTCCTCTAACGTCGTCTCTATCAAACGTTCAGGTGGTTTGATTTTACGTTTGTATCTTAAACGTGTGTTGATACTCTCCAAGTTGTTGTTTGAGCAACCTCCGATCTCGTCTGCTGCATCACTCACAGGATCTTCTTCAAGTTTTGAAAAGTCGGTTTCTTCTTCCGAAAAAACGGCAACTGTTCTTCCAGTATTCTCTGGCTCAAAAATTACACTCTTGCTTTAAACGACTCGATTTTCTGGTTTGATCCATACTCTAAAACCGTGTACACCATTAGAGTAGCCAACAAACACTCCTTTTTCTCCTTTGGGTTCCACTTCTTCCTTTTCTCTTTTGGAATATGTACGTAGCAGTTTGTTCCAAATATGTGAAATTTGTTCAAGTGGCTAGTCTTCTTTGTAAATATCTCATTTGGTGTTTGTCCTTCCACACGACTTGGACCAGTGTGATTTAGCACGTGTACAGCGGTATTTACAGCTTCCGCCCACAATGACTTTGGTAAACCCTTAGCCAACAGCATTGGACGAACTAGTTCAACAACACGGTGTGTACGGATGAGTAATGACAAAATTTACTCCATTTGATTCCATCAACTTCTTCACTTCAGAATTGTTGAATTCTAAACCACCGTCACACTGAAATGTTTTGACTGATCGTCCATAATTGTTCTTCACTATTTACAATTCTTTTTGCAGTTTTTGACTTTTCTTTGAGGAAGTATACAATGCGAAATTTCGAGTAGTCACAAGTAAAACATACAAAATACTTTGCTCCACCAAGTGACACAAACTCCATGGGTCCACATAAGTCAGCGTGAATCACTTCACCAGGTTCTTGGTGACGTAATGGAAACTACTTCGTTTCTGTTTACCTTCAATGCATGCCCCACAAAATTCATCTTCATCTTGGACATCTACGTGTTTTGAGAAATTTCTGTTTTGGTGCCCTAGCCGTTCATGCCAAAGCTGTAGTGTGGCTGCTCTGGTTTTATTATTCGAATTTCCATTTTGAATAACTGGCCATAGTGTACACAACGCCCTTTCACGATGTCATCTTTCACAAATTCACATTTGACTTTAGATGAATTGAAGGATAGGCCTTTATCTAAAGCAGATGTTATTGAAAATAATAATGGTACAAACAGGACATTCTCCATGTAGCACGACAAAGATTTTCCATTCACAAAGGATTTAAATCGAATTGTTCCTTGCCCA
Organism: Dorcus hopei; assembly: GCA_033060865.1. Classification (NCBI taxonomy): domain Eukaryota; kingdom Metazoa; phylum Arthropoda; class Insecta; order Coleoptera; family Lucanidae; genus Dorcus; species Dorcus hopei. Next base: position 46,410,390 of record CM065421.1, read on the forward strand.
AGTGTATCCACTGTAGATTTATCGCCAATAAGCAACTTTATTGATTCCACAAAATACTCGAATGATGAAAACCACTCATACCGATTTGTTACATGATTTGTTGCTCCAGTATCTACAATCCACAGATCACTGTCTTTCTCTGCATTCATGATCTCGCTGATAAATGCTTGGTCATTTCCACCAGCACTTGATACATTGCTTCTACTCTGCTTCCCGTTTTCTTTTAAATTCGGGCAATTTCTTTTAATATGGCCCATACTTCCACATCTAAAACTCTTAAATTTCTTTTCTTTTCCTTTTTCTTGTGTTAGTTTCGTAAATTTCTTCATCAACTTTACTTGTCCAACAGCAAATTCTTTTGGGTTGCCTGTTTCTCTTCCTGCTTTACTACTCGCTGCATTCGACGCTTCTCATCTGACGTCAAGACCTCAATTAAATTTTTGAGAGTTTGTGTTTCTTCTGGTCTCGCCCACCAGAACTGTCTCAGACTTTCATAACTATCAGGCAACGTATCTAAAAGTCGCACCATCACCACCACCAGTTGCATCCGCAAAATTAAGACTTCGAATCACCATATCGTCACCTGAATTCATGTTAAATCCGAAGAATTCTGACTGGACTGCATGGGCCGCTTATTTCGTTTGCTGCTCAAAAACTATATGAAGTTTAGTCCACATCTCTCTAGCAGTTTCGCATGCAATAATCAAAGCCACTACTTTTGGTTCTACAGGCCCAAAGAAGTAAATTTTCTTTCTAATATCTTTAAGTTAAATAATTTATTACGACTGAGGCCCGATTTTTTCACCTCCAGTTAACTTTATCTGGCGGTTAATTCCCTTAGTAACCACTGTGATCACAATTGTTACTATAGGAATAAACCGTCAGGTAAAGTTAACTGGAGGTGAAAAAATCGGGCCTGAAACAAAGTTGAATATCAGTGGTAAGTTGTGTCAAAGCATCCGTAGTGCTCAAACCTTTTCTAAACCAAATTGATTTTTAGGAAGAAGTTTGTTGCTTTCCATCCAAAACTCTAGTCTATTTTTAATTACTCTTTCGTACGTCTTGAATATACACGATAGAAGTGAAATTGGCCTGAATGATTCTAACAATTTTGGGTTTTTCTCAGGTTTTAAAATGAGAACCACTATAATAGTATTAAATTGTGAACTGTTACATCATAGATCGTTAAAAATATCCAAAAGCAATAATTTAGCGCGCGACGTCAAAATGGATAACATAGGATATCTAATATCATCGTAACCCGTAGATGTGTTCTTAGAGGATTTTATAGCGTGATTTAATTCCTCTATTCTAAGAGGCATAGATAAAAAAATGATCCAACTTTTGATAAATAGTTTTACTTTGATCTTGGGGAACAAAGGAAGGGACGACTCTTGAGAAGAATGATTCCAAACAATCTGTTGAGAGTTTTGTATGTTCAACTACTTTCCTCTGAATTCTTTTTGTCTGTTCCCATAGCCTGGAAGATGGTGTTTCTCTATTTAAATTAGAGCACCATTTTTCCGACTTTTACTGCAAAAATACTTACCTGTGCAGATGAAATCTTCTGTAAACCCTGTTTTTTTATTTGAATTAGTCATAGGAAACACCCGGTGAAGTTTTTCCCCGTCGTCATAAATCACACTGTATACGATCGGCATATAAATAAAAAATTAACTTTAGTTCGTCACTTAATATCATCTAAGTTCTTCGACACATCTTTACTGGACTTCTGTAAAATTGTATTTGCATTCATGGAATACTTTGTGGGTTTCTGGATAAAGATTTAAAAAAAAGTTGCTTCTAGATTAGAAGAGTTAGAAAAAGCATCTTGACAATTATTAAGAGAAAAAGCATCTTGACAATTATTAAGAGAATTAGGAGAGATGCATCCTTCCCATTATTTTCATGAGTAACAACATTTTCTTCTAAGTTTCAGTATTCACTATTTTTATTTGTTGTTCATTAGAGTAGCTTTCCTTAATAAAAGGTCTTTCCTTGTTCATTGTTTAGGCCCAGTTCTAGGTACAATCACAGCTTAACTTTAACCAAAAACTTAAACCCTTAACAACATTATTGTTGAAGTAATCGTTGTTAAGGGTTTAAGCTTCAGCTTAAATTTAAATATGCATTATTCAACTGGGCCTTAATGTTATTTTTCTGGACTTCATAAAATTATAAGGTATCTTCACTCATGGAGCTCTTTTCGGGTTTCTGGATGAAAACCAGAAGAAGTCGCTTACGATTTTCACCCAGAAACCAAAAGAATTAGAAGAACTATTCTGAAGCAGCTTAATATTTATTCAGAAGAATTTGAGGAGATTATCAGAGAACAGAAAGAATTTTTATACATAGTCGAAGCAACTAAAATAAGCCTTGAACGTATGACGACCTACTTAATTAAGCAGCAGTTCAAAGAGGATGCAAATAGGTGATTTCATATTTCCTGAAGACAAGATTCCGCCGCGTGTCAAAAAACAAGAAAGCTACAAAAACATAATAAACCTGTTCAATGAACTCAGCGAAGCCATGGAGGACGCGTTAAATCAAATCATTGAAGAGCAGAAACTGAAAATCAAGTCTGAGCTCCAAAAGAAGGATGTAAATAAGAAAAGTGGGGTAAACAAACTTGAACAGGGAAAATTGGAAGCCAAAGCCAAAGAAAACCTACATATAGAAGCAGAAGAGCAAGAAGGTAAGCAGAAAAGCGAGAAGGTAAACCAAGAGCTACAACAAGAAGAAAAGCGAACGAACGAACGAAATCTGCAAAAAAAACCAAGGAATTAGAAGCCTTAAAGAAAGATTGAGGCATAGAAAAAAATAAAGACGGAAACTTTCTGAAAGGAAAACGGCAAAGAATCGAGGAAAAACAGGGACATGGAAACAAATCTGGGATAACTCAAGCGGATAAGATTGAGGAATTACCGGAAGTCACAGTGAAAAAAAAACTTGAAGAAGAAACACAAAGGCGGACCGAAGGTCAAATCAAGAACTAGGGGACGCACTGAAAGAAACAAATCGACTTCTACATGAAAAACGGAGTAATTACAGAACGTAAAAGATGTTTTAAACTTCTAAAAGAAAAGGAAAGAAAACAAAGGTTTGAAAATGGAACTGCGGAAGAGTATAGAAAGATTCAAGCAGATAATACACAGAAATTAATGGAAGAAGAAGAAAGCGACGTCGAAAAAAATCGACAATTACAAGCAAAAAGGAAGCAAACTTTGCCAAAAAAGAGTGAGGATTTACATAACACGGAAGCTTCAGAAAAGCAATGGCTTAAGAATGAAAAAGCAGAGAAAATGAATGAAAAGGAAACAACTGAAGAACACTGGCGTAAAGTGTGTAAAATTTCCCACTATCCTTCTTCGATACTTGCTTATTCTACGTCAAAAATGTAGTTATCAATTACAAAACATTTGCCAGCACAGAAAATAAGCCCCCATGATAAATGCTGGAGAACTTTTTTTTATTCAGCTTCTATTACCTCCTGAAGTTTGGCGGGTACACTGAGAAAAATAAACTGTTCAGTCAACCAAAAACACGTTCAGTTAACAGTATTTTTCGTTTACCTATTAGCAATCACTCGTGGTCATTGAACCAACAGTCAAAAAATGTTAAATATTTTAGATTGGATCAACTCAATATTTTGTTTGAGGCAAGCATACAATGAAGACATCTTTCTAGTTGCTTTAATGCCTAAGAAGATTGATACAAGAATTTTAGATTGTTAAAATTGCTAAATATTTTTTTGTCTGAACGCTGTTAGGGAATTAAAATTATATTTTTGATATATTTAAAGTAATTTTTCAGTACGGCTAATAAAAGCGTAGAATCAATTCAATCTAGACTATCGTTTAGGGAAACATCAATTAAATGTTCACCTCTTTGCGATACTGCCAAAGTAAGATAACCCTTCAACCTTTGTTGAGGTGACAAGAGGAGCTGAATAAACCTCAACGAACTTTATAATGTCGGACGCATTCGAAATATGAATGACTTATCCGTTTAAGAAACGATGTCGAACAACAAGGTTATGCTGGGACAGGCAGTAAATATACGTGAAGTTTTAGCAGGCGCCACCTGGAACTCGATAGCTTATTAATATGGGAATTTAGTTGACTTAACATTTATTCCGTTAAATAAAAAATCAAAACAGACACTTAAAAGCAACCGCACTTTACGATCATTTTGAAATTTCAACTTTTTGATTTAACATATTAAGCACTTTCGTTTTAAGGAAAACATTTACATCGTTCAGTCAAACGTAATAGTTTAACATTTTTTTAGTGTTACTTCAACAATTTCCAAGATGTTCAGTTAAGAATATTACCGTTGAAACAAGTACATTTTATTTAAGTCAATGCACAAAAAGTTGACATTCAAAAAGTTGTTGACTTAACTATTTCATTTTTCTCAGTGTAGATAGAGGGAACACCCGGTTTTGGATTTTGGAATTAAACACTGTACATATCAAAACCCGACGGCCATCAAATCGTGTCACGTCCAGTTCCGTTGATGAAATCGAATTTCCATTTATAACGGTCAATGATTTCCACGGCTGTGCGTAATCAAAAACATTCTCGGGGTTAGATTAATTCGCATATAAATCTGATTTTGACTTGACGTGTTTTTTAACAATCGGGGAAATTGTTACTGGTATGAAATTAGCGATAACACCGTCCTTGTTCCGTTGCGACTATACGTGCGCCTGACATGCGATCCACCAACGTGAAACGAGGGTTAGCCCTCTTCGTCCATCCGAACGACTATCGAAGGGTTGATTATGTGACGTGTGGGTTCGCTCATAGTCACTACAGCGACTCGCTCACATTGTTTCTGTAATGTATGCGTTATCATACATATGCGAGGGTGCTGTTGTATTGTGACTGCACGTGTAGTCCTCAAAACTTACTTCCTAGAGTGCAGTAACCCCGAAGACACCCCTTATCGTTCCCCGCACGCTTCATTGTAAATTACATGGATTTATGATTTTTTGCGCAAATCGTAATTTATTATTTAATTCGGCACAATCATTGCAGCTTGCCAGGGAGGGGGGGCGGTATTAATTGGAAACTGAATTAATGATGGAAAAATGGTGGACGCGGGCGCGGAGCTCTTTCAATATTCAAATGTTTTTCGGTGTTTTATGGAGGGCTGAGCCGACTGATTTATACCATTTTAAAATTCAAGATTTAAAATTAAAAATTTTATGTGACGCAATGTTACCAGATTGAGAAGTAGAAACTAAATACAATAGAGTCTCGATATAGTGAACTATCCACTGCAGTGAACACAAAAATATACCCTTGACAGCAATTGTTGAAATAATCACTGTTATGGGTTTAAGCCTCGGCCTTGTTAAGATATTAATTGTAGTTAGCAATGAAATAAAAAAAATGAAGTAATATAGATGTAAACACTATTAATAAAAAAGTTTACAACAGAATCTTCTTCTCGGCATATTTCAATTTTTACTCTTTTACTATCTGCCACTGGACAAAGATTTCAACAGGTTACGGGCCCAGTTATCGCCGAAGATAGTAAATTTGTTAAGAAAACATTAAGTAAAGATAATGGATAGTGAACTTTTGAAAACTGATAAACTGAAAAATGAGAATAATTGGGTGCAGTGGAAATTTGTGATAAAGATACACTTAAAATCCAGCGACTTATTTGGAGTAGTGAGTGGAGAATTTGAAAAACCTGTAATGTCAAGTTATGACACTGATGCTAAAGGCAGAAGGATTTTTGAAGTGGAACTTCAAAAGTGGGTGCGAGCGGATAGTAAAGCTCAGAAAATAATAGTGTCAACGGTGGATCGTCAGCCGCTATTATATATAATGACCTGTGAAACTGCAAAAGAGATGTGGGAAAAATTGCACAGTGTTTTCGAACAAAAATCTGATGCAAGTTTACATCTGGTGCAACAAAAATTCTACAGGTACGTTATGGATCCAAATGATAACATTGCCTTGCATATTTCCAAGTTAGAAGAAATAGGACATCAGCTTAAGCAGCTGGGTGAACCAATATCAGAGTCAATGATGATAACTAAAATTTTAATGACATTACCGGCGAGTTATAATCATTTTCATAGTGCGTGGGAGTCGATGCCAGAGGAGAAGAAAAATATTAGTAATCTCACAACAAGGTTATTAATAGAAGAGGCACGAATTAGTGGTCAAGTTAAAAATGAAGAATCAGTAAATGCTTTGACGATGAAGACAGGAAGACAGGAAGAAAGCAAGAAGAAAACAAGAAAATTTTCAACAAGTACAAAAATAAGAAACCAGGAAAATGCTTTTATTGTAATAAACCAGGTCATTGGAAAAGAGAATGTAGAAATAGGAAACAGAAAGAAGAAAATGGAGAAGATAGAGCAAATACCAATATTCATGCTTCAACTTCAGAAAAAGAAGCTTTTATTTTGGACGCCATGTTAGCTGAAGATCATGAAGAGGATATGTGGTTTATGGATTCAGGAGCCAGCGATCATATGTCGAAAAGGTCCGAGTGGTTTGATAATTATGTTCCCTTTGACAGTCCGATACCTGTCAGAATTGGAAATGGGTCAAAAATAAGTGCTCATGGTAAAGGTGACATAAGAATTTCGGCATTTGCAGAAAGTAAATGGACGGAGAAACTTTTAAAAAATGTATTGTTCGTTCCGGAAATTAAATTGAATCTGTTTTCAACTGGTACAGCTTTGGATAAAGGATATAAGTACATTATATTCTGATGAGAAGAAATGTCATATTAAAAGTAATGGTCGTATTGTAGCAGTGGGAGTACGAAACAAGCGTTTATATCAACTTCTGTTTAAAGTTATTTTACCTGAAGGAAAATCTGAAACGAATGTCGTTGTTAAGGAATCACTGCAACTTTGGCATGAACGCTTAGGTCATCAGAATGTTAGTCATGTAAGAAAAGTTCTACAAAATTTGAACGTGAATGTACCAGATTTGAATAAAAACATATTTTGTGAAGCATGCATGTACGGAAAGCAACACCGCCAACCCTTTCATTCTAGTTTGACAAAAACAGAAAAATGTGGTCAATTGATACATGCAGATTTGTGTGGTCCTATGCAAAATGTCTCACTTGGAGGTTCGTATTATTTTCTATTATTTAAAGATGATTTTTCAAGTTTTAGACATGTCTACTTTTTGCGTAACAAAAGCGAAGTAAAAGAAAAATTGGTTGAATATCTGACAGTTGTCAAAAATGTCACAGGATCTGAAGTGAAAGTCATTAGGTCGGACAATGGAGGTGAATTTGTAAACAAGAACGTTGATAGCATTCTAAAATTTCGTGGTATACGTCATCAGTTGACAGTGCCATATTCACCACAACAAAATGGTGTCGCAGAAAGAGATATGCGGACCATTGTTGAATCTGCAAGAACACTACTTTACTCTAAAGGCCGTCCACTAAAGCTATGGGCTGAAGCAGTTAATACGGCAGTTTACGTAATAAATAGAATAGGAGAGAGCTCAAGGTTTCATTCAACGCCTTATGAACTATGGTATGGTGAGAAACCAAAAATCAGTCACTTGAAAGTATTTGGAACTGAAGTATTTGTCCACATTCCTAAAGAAAAACGTAAGAAATTCGATGCTAAAAGTAAAAAGGGAGTATTTGTGGGATATAAGGAAAATGTAAAAGCATACAGAGTATGGTTTCCAACGGAGAATATCATTGATGTAAGTAGAGATGTAGTTTTTGCAAAAGAAATAATTTTAGAAGAAGAAAGAAAATGTGACATTGAAGAAGCTGACCATAAAGAAAACAAATATGAGAGAGTAGAAGAAGTTACAAAGTTAACAGAACCTGAAAATTTTGAAGAAAATGAAGAAACCGAAAGAAGATACAATTTGAGAAATAGGGATGCGTTAAAACAGTGCGATAGATACGCAAGTTTAGCTGAAAGTATTGCTTTAATAGCAGAAGACTGTGAACCTATTACTTTCCAAGAAGCAGTTACAAGCAAGCATGCTAAAGAGTGGAAGCAAGCCATGGAAGAAGAATTAGAATCATTAAAGAAGAATAATACTTGGACTTTGATCGCATTACCATCAGGTAAGGTGGCAATCTCAAATAAATGGGTTTTCAAAATTAAAAGAAAGGCAAATGGAGAAATTGATAGATTTAAGGCCAGACTTGTAGCTAAAGGTTATACACAAAAATTTGGGATTGATTATAAAGAAACATTTAGTCCAGTTGTTAAATATGATTCAATCCGTATGATTTTAGCAGTTGCAGCAAAACAAAAGTTAAAATTGAAGCAATTTGACGTAAAAACTGCCTTCTTGTACGGTTATTTAAATGAAGAGATTTATATGAATCAACCTGCTGGTTTTGAAGATAGTTCAAATATGGTATGTAAACTGAATAGAAGTTTGTATGGATTGAAACAGGCTCCACGTTGCTGGAACAATAGGTTTATTAATTTCTTAAAAAGATATAATCTTAAAAGTAGTACTGCTGATGAATGTGTATTTTTAAGCAATGATAAGAATTTTAAACTTATTGTGGCAATATACGTAGATGATCGAATTATTGCTGCACAGAAACAAAATGATATTGATGATTTACTAGTTTATTTGCACAATGAGTTTGAAATTAAACATTGTTATTTAAACAATTTTCTTGGACTTGAAATTGTACAAGAATTAGACGGTTCAATATTTTCCGGCTTTACTAAAAGAATTTTAAGCAAGTTTCAGATGTTAGAATCCAAACAAGTATCAACTCCTGCAGATCAAATATTATGTAGAAATCTACATCCTGAAATAAGAAAGGAAAAGGTGCCTTACAGAGAAGCTGTAGGAAGTTTAATGTATTTAAATGTAGCTACAAGGCCAGATATAACGTTTGCCGTAAATGCAGCAAGTCGTTTTCTAGAAAATCCATTACAAGTTCATTGGAAAGCAGTGAAAAGGATTTTCAAGTATTTAAATGGAACTTTGAACTATGGAATTTTATTTCAGTGTAATAATGAAGCTAATTTTCATGGATACAGTGATGCAGATTTTGCAGGTGATGCTGATAGTAGGAAATCAACTACAGGATACGTATTCATGTTTGGATCAAGTGCCATAAGTTGGTGCTCTAGAAGACAAACATCGGTGTCGCTGTCAACTACTGAAGCGGAATATGTTGCTGCTTGTACTACAGTCATGGAATTGATATGGCTTCTACGTCTATTGAAGGAGTTATGCAAATGTGAAGAGAAACCAACTTTGTACATTGATAATCAAAGTGCAATACGGTTGATTAAAAATTCTGAGTTTCATAGACGTACAAAGCATATTGAAATAAAGTATCACTTCATTAGGGAAAAATATCGAGAAGGCTTAATGGACATCAAGTATGTAGGAACTGAGAAACAAATTGCTGACATATTTACAAAAATATTAACACCGGTCAAGTTTAACAAACTTAGATGGCTGTTAGGAATGAGAGATTTATGCCAACATTGAAGATATCACTAACAATTAAAGTGGGAGTGTTAAGATATTAATTGTAGTTAGCAATGAAATAAAAAAAATGAAGTAATATAGATGTAAACACTATTAATAAAAAAGTTTACAACAGAATCTTCTTCTCGGCATATTTCAATTTTTACTCTTTTACTATCTGCCACTGGACAAAGATTTCAACAGGCCTAAATTTAAACTGGCATTGTACAACTGGGTTTAGGTAATATTTTAAATCTTTAACGAAGCCTAAAAGAGGAAACTTGTTTTCCATTTGGCCAACTTTGTAGCTTTAATATTAATCGAGATCTCTATATTGGACAACTAATTCTGAACTTTAAAAGAATAAGGTCTGCAACCCTACCACATCCAAGAAGTCCAAGCTCTAAAATCTGAAGGTTTACCGCATTGCATTCGCTTTTGTGAATGGCTTCTTCAGAAAAAAGTGAAGATTCGACTTGGCATGTTGTATCTTCAAGATGAGGCACCACCTCATTATGCTACACAAGTAGCAGCTTGGTTGAATCATAGGTTTCCAAACTGGTGGATGGACCATAATAGACCAATTCGGTTGTCCGACTTGATCCATGCGAGCTCTTTGTATGAGATCAACTGATACTTCAGGAAGACACAATTAAAGAACTCCAATGAGTCAACAGTGCTGCACTGCAATGTCATCAAGATGAAGGAGTTTTCGACCGTGTTTGGACTTGTTGGATACGGCATCGCTAAGGGAGGCCAACATTTTGAACAATTTCTTCAATGTTTGGTGTTCAGAGAAAAAATACTTTTAATCACAAATTAAGTTTTCCCCAACTCTCATCTTTATTTGGGTTGAATTTAGCTATGAAGTCTATCTGAAGGTCAAAACACTGGCCGTAAACATATTGATAGAACCACCTGATTCCAAAAACGATGCTTAAGACTTCCTCCTCGATCTGACTATATCGCCTCTTAAGTTCATTCATTGTCTTCGAAGCGAACGCAAGGGTCGTTCATTTCCATCGACAGCTTTTTGTGATGATAAAATATCTCCGATCCTGGAAGCCAACATAAGCGGTAAGTTAAGTCTTTAGTGGATAAGAGTTGTCAGTTGAATGCTTGAAAGGTAGTTTCTTCTTTAGTAGTTTACTTTAATAATCCTGGGTCTTAAGAACTTTTTAACCATCTGGGTTCCTGGGAATCGGTTGGTCGAATGCCTTATTTCGAAAGTATGTATGCGACTTAAGTAGACTACTTAATCAATCTTAAAAAATTCACCTTTTTGTCGTTGACAACTTAGTCAATAAAGGCGTTAAGATTCAACTGATTCCTGCAGTAACCTCACTTCTTTTCATCCCCTTGAAGGACCTATCCGCTATTACCTACCTTATAAGCCCGAGCATACTTTATTAATTCTTTTTTTTTTATTGAGAGAAATCTTCAAAAGTCGTAATCAATGGAATCCAAGTATCCGACGTGTTGGATTCACCCGGTTGCAGCCTTTCTGAAGGTCTCCAACAACACTAGCACCTACCAACTAAAACTCCGGCTCCTCTTTTGCAGCTGCTAATACCTCGAATCCGTCGTTAGGCATTACATCAGGATTTTAGCACTGTTGGCTACTAGTTTCTGGCATCACCATCAGAAACTTTGCGCGCTGTCAATTGTTTAGTCTTATTTTGGGTCTTTTCTTGTCCATTTCATTTGTTTTGTTTTCTTTGTGTATGTTTCGTGCTGTCTAGCGACTTAACAGTCTTTCCATCTCTATTTCTTGTCGGGCCTTAGTTTGCATGATTGTCTTTAGCATTCCTGTTATGCAGTCCTAATGCTTCTCACTAATTGGTATCATCTCAGCCATACTTTCTGTAGAGATTGCTTCCTCACGTATTATCTTCCATCTCACACAATCAAAAATGTGTGTTCCGGGGTGTCTGTTTGTTCGCAGTACCAGCAGGTGCTTTCCCAATCCTGTATAAATAACTGGTGAATACGTACACCGTGGCCTGTCATGGGTGATGTGATGATCAACTTCTCCTCTACCAAGGTGTTGGTCCATCCGTTATACTCGTAGATGCATTCTGCCATTTCCTTAACAAGGCTTCGACAATAGTACTTTTACCCTTTTACTGCTGTTGTCTCTTTTCTTCTGCCCTTAGTTTAATCGGTGGAATTGAAGGGATCACCAGAACTGCCTCTGTGGTGAAGTGACTTTTATAGCCAACCTTTTGTTTATCGACTCGACAAGTCTCTCATAGAGTGCCGCTGTCCATAAAGATAGTCGATATGACTACTCTAGCTAGTGTCTTTCTCTTCTTGGGCCTAGGTTCGCTTATATTTGGAGGTGTGCTCCCAAGTACTTTACGGAATTTATCTTGGTTCCCTCGAAGCTTATGGTTATGTTCTTAAGTCTTCTTGGACCCGCAAGGATCATCATCTCCGTCTTGGCTGAAGCTGTTCTAGCCAGTTTTTTTACTTTGATGCTTTATTCTCCAACAGGTCGACTGTTTAGGTCGTGATAACTAGAGCCAGATCGTCTGCGTAGGCGATTTTGGTCACGCCTTGGCCCATTTCTAGATGTGGTAAGCCGTCATATAGGATATTTCACAAAGTCAGCCCTAGAACCGAACCCTGGGGAACACCTCACATAGTCTTAGGCCCGGTAATTCAGTCACAGTTTAACTTTAATCTTCAGTTTATTCCCATAGAAACAATTATAAAAACAAATATTCCCATAGGAATAAATTGAAGATTAAAGTTAAACTATAACTGAAATACCGGGCCTATATCTCCTCCCCGGAAACTATGTTGAATGCATTTTCAATGTCTAATGCAAGCATTAGACAGAAATGCCTGATTTGGAAGGCCAGCTTGTTGTTGTTACCAACTAACCTCTTTATTTTGTAACTCATAACGACATCGTTATGCCGGCTGATTTTTTAAATTTTTTATCAACTCTTGCTTTGAAATTTAGACAGCATGACTTATAGGATTTTTTCGCGACTAACCGCATTCTAACCGTGGTAAGATATGTATAAACGGTTAGTCTCCCACCTATCAGCTGATGAAGCAACGGTTATCTATTACCGCGAAAACATATTTGAATCTCGTAAGTACTAAATTTGAATGATTCATAGCAAATGAAAATAAATTAATTTTGCATTGTGAACATAAGTGAAACTAATCTTAATGACACTACTGAAACTTATTTCGTAGAATTTATTACAACTGGGACATTAATGCATGAAACAAAAACAATATGAATTATTCTTAATAAGTTCTTTCGGATTTGTATATACCTATGCATAATATATCCACACATGTCAATACAAAAACACAGCAAACACGGCCCTAGCCTCACTTTTATAACCGCTTTTCGTTACACACGTCGAGAGCTGTGTTACAGTGTTACTGATTCAATAACACGATCACAAATGATGACGTTGCTCACATACGTCATAACACCTTCCCTTTGATAACCGCTGTCAAGAAAATGAAGCGGTAATAAAGCAAATTTTTGCGAGATACCGGTATGATGCGGTATGGTTAAATGCGGTTACATTAATTTAACCCCCCCACTGCTAAGTTCTTGTGTTACCGCTTCATTCGAGAAAACGAAAAAAGTATGGTATGGTCTATTGCAGATGCGAGTAATAACTTAAAACAGTTCATTTTAAAAATTGTGTCCATAATAAAATCGGTGGCCTTCCAGCAAATCATAGAGAACTTTGAAGTTCTATTGTACTGCGTAAATGATTTACCCCGACTATTAATGTTATAGAAACAGGGCCGGCGCGAGGCGGGTTCAGCGCGTTCCCCGGAACCCGGCCCCGCGCTTAAACTTTGTGCTGTCGTTGCAGTTATAAATCCACTTTTATAAACTGTCTTTTTTGGCCCCGCACAATTTTTGAACCCGGCCCCGCAAAAGTTTGCGCCGGCCCTGTATAGAAATGAAAATAAATAAAAAGTATTGCCTTATTAAGAAAAAATATAGAGGCGAACGGTATTCCACAGTTCCTAACAACTAACCTAACTTTATACTCATACCGCAAGTAACACACCTCGCGACCTGTGTTACATTCGGTATGTTATTTGACGCTCAATGATCACGTCATCTGAGATTCCCCTATGATACCTTTTCTCGCAAAAATGTAGTGGTCTGCTTATGAAAACATACACAAACATACATACCATCGTGATCATAAAAATCGACTACAGCGAAGCGTAATCGACACTTCCATTTTTCAAAATATTTTGTTGTGTACCATTAGCTTTGACACCATTTGTCATGTATTTGTCAACCTATAAAATCTCATCCATCTCATTCGATTCCAAAGAAATAAATATTCTCTATGATTACTAATACTAACAGCAAATTCAGTTGCAATTGCTCGAATACTGATTCCGTCTTGCAATCGCGTTTGAATTATTGCCTTCTCAATTGCTTTTAATTGGGGTACTTTTTATTTAACTTGTCAAAATAATAGTAATGTCAATATGACAGAAGTTCATTTTAAAGCACGCTTCAATTAACTCAAATTTCGAGTGTAGTCGGTTTTTCTGATTACGATGGTACATACATCTCGCAAAAATTTGCTTATAGTAACCGTTGGGTTCGCTAGTTCAACGGTTAATCGCGAAAAAATCCTATTAGCTTTACTCTAGTTTTTTGACGTTTGCTGCTGACAGCCATTGAAATCTAAACTCTAAAAAGCATTTTAAAATGTTTGTCGAACGCAGTCAGATTTGCATCTACGTTGTTAAAATTGGCTGCCGTAACAAATTGATTGGTGTCAGTGAATTTAAGAATTCTTGTTTACAATTTTGTGGCCCTAAAAAGCGCCACTCAAACGTGAAAAAAAAGATGTGAATCTAGAGAAGTTGTTGAAAATGGTTTCCTTCAGCTTGCAAGCATAAATTTATACGGCGTTTCATATTGGCAAAACTGTTCTGTAAAGTTTCTGGACGTATAGCAGTACATAACTCTGAAATACGTTGTTGTAGGTCTTGAATGTTATGAACCGGAGTTTTAAACACTGCGTTCTTCAAATAAGGCAAAATTAAATAATCTAATGATGTTAGATCAGGAGAACGTGGTGGATATTCAGTATCGGAACCTAGGCTTATGATACGATTGTCATAAAACTCACGTAAGAAATTCAAAGTTTCTCGTGTTGTGTGAGCTGTGGCCCCATCGTGTTGGAAATATCTATGCCGTAACTCATCGTCCAATAATTGGTTTACGAAAACAGTTAAGATGTTGTTCCTGTATCGTTCCGCAGTTACAGTTTCATCAAAAAATATTGGGCCAATTAAACGTCTTCGAGAAACAGCAATCCATACTCCAACCTTTATTGGGTGTAAAGGTGCTTCAATAAAAATGTGAGGGTTATTTGTGCTACACAACCTAAAATTTTGTGAATTGACATATCCAGAAAGATTCGTCTGAATAGAATGTCCGATCTAGTAAATCATCATTAATTCATTATCCATTAGATGTTGAACAAACCAACGCAGTATAAAGTTCGTCTCTGGTAATCTGCTGACAAAAGCTCGTGGAAAACTTGCATTTTGTATGGATGCATGTGTAGGTCTTTTTTCAGAATTTTTTGACAGGTACTGTATGACAATCCTATATCACAGATTAATATTACACCAGATATGAAACTTGCCGATTTGGTTATTTTTTAAGAAGTCACCTTTGTCGAAAGGTGTGCAAGTTTGACGTTAACTTTTAATGTGATATTTTTTACATGCTAAGCAATAGTAAACGTTGGGACAAATTGAAAAGAAGAAACCACTTCATTATTTAGTTTTCCGAAAGCTAATAGTTCTATTATGGCGATTTTTGCACTTTTGTGCTCATTTATGTGCGCAAAGTGAGTAACAGGAAAGTGGGTAATAAGTATTCCCAGAACAAATTTATTGAAAATAGGTCATCGACAAACTTTACCGTATGAGCTTATGCAAAATATTTTCAATCAAAAAGTAGCACACCCTTTTCAAAATGGCTGAAGGTCAAAAAATTCAGATTCACAACATCAAAGGTGCCGACAAACAGTTTCGTATCTGCTATGTTAATAATCTGTGCCTATATCTTGTGATAGCCCACATGATAGCCTACGTATTGATTTTCTAGGTTCATCATCCATACGCTGTCTTACGTCTTCAACAGTATCTGCATTTCTAAGAGTAGGTCTTCCACTTCTTTTTTGCGTTCAACACTACCTGTATTTCTAAGTCCCTCAACAGTGTTTGTAATGGTTACACGTAAGTTCTGAATGTCAATAACTTCAGGAAATTTTTCACGAAACTCATCAATGCAAGCTTGGAGACTGTATATCCACTCACCATTTTCTCGAATTCCATTACGAAAGTAAGATTCAATTATGAAAATCTTCTGCTCTTGTGTAAAAACCATTTTGTAAAGGTTCAATAAAATGTTTAACAACTGTCAGTGTCAAGTTCACATTTTAAAGAACAAGTGACTTATTTTTCAGTCTAGCTAAGACATACTTTTTGAATTTCATAGCAAGAGTTGATAAAAAATTTAAAAAATCACTTGGTATAACGACAATCGTTAAGTGAAATATTTTTGACCAATCAGTACACGGAAATGCGTTGTATTTAAATACTGATTGGTCAAAATATGTCACTTAACGATTGTTGTTATATAACGATGTAGTTATGAGTTACAAAATAAAGGCATATATCACTTACCCTACGCAGGGCGTCTACCGTGGACCTACCCGGCCTAAATCCATCTTGGTAATCATGTAGGATGTTGTTAGCATCCATCTCCTCAGTAGCAGTAATCTTTGCTTGACTAGTGTTTCCAATAATTTGGAAGTAGCGTAAAGAAGGCAGATGTGTCTGTATGTTGGTTCATCCAAAGGTCTTTCTTGGGCTTCTCCACCAGAACTACTTTTGCCTTTTTCCAGATATTCGAGATGTGCCTGTAGTTAATTAGTTGTTCAAAACTATATTATCCTGGCCTGAAGACCTTATTAACTCTGTGAGGTACGGGAGAGTAAAAATGGTAACAGAAATGGGACGCTCCGAGAGCGTCTTGGGCGTGTAATTGCGTCTTTGTCACTCACGATTTTTAACATATTTGCTGCGTCGCTCATCCGTTTTAAAACGTCTTGTGTTTACATTATTTTCATGACAACGGACGCACTCTAAGCGTCCTACTTACAAGTGGGATGTGAAGAGTGCGTCCGTTATCATGGAAATAATGTAGAGATTTCTCGCCCAACCATGGCACTAGACAAGACGGGCACTGGCTATCTTCTCTGTCGTGTTATGCCATGGCCTTTTACAAAGGTCATTTCGATTACGTAATATTCTTTATGTGTGCCAGTTTGTCCTATGATTCATCGTGATTTTCCGAAACCGTCTGCTCATGCGCTTGCATAATGTCCGGCTTTTTCAAAGATCACCTACGCTGCTGCATTTCTTCAAATTTGCAAAGGTCAGTCATGACTCATGTCTGCCAAGGCTTTTGATAAAGCGAGCCCCTGTTATGCTTGCCTACATAATCTTTGGATGGGGGAATTTTCCGCTCTCGCGTAGGCGCCATTGTATCGAGTTTAACTTGTGTAATGAGCTTAATGCTCGATTTTTTACAATTCTAAATTTCTTGATTACAACCCCAGTAATTTTGGGTTTTGGTTACCGCAAAGATTTACCCGACAAGACATTTGTGATATCTTTGCTAATACGAACAATTTTATATGGCAGATTTTGTTGGTGACTTTTTTCTCCATAGTTTTCCGCATACAACAAATACACTTAGGGTGGGTTTACAGAAAGGAAATCAAATATTTAATTACGATTAACTATTTGATTGAGCTTAAAATTCGTGTTGCCATAGAAATCAAATTGTTAAACTAAGGCAACGCTAATTTTAATCTCAATCAAATAGTTATTCGTAATTAAATATTTGATTTCCTTTCTGTAAACCTACCCTTAGCGTCCAGATGTACCTAAGTGAAGTACTAAAATTTCATGAAGATTAAAACATGAATGTTGTTATTGAAGTTTAAGGGCCAGTTGCTCAAACATCATTCAACTCTTAACTTGATTGTATCATTACGGCAACATATATGCCTTTACAAATGTTGCCATGGTAATAGAGCCAAGTTCAGAACTGAACCATGGTTCAAGCGTTAGAACAACTGACCCTTAAATACAAAACTTAAGTAATAAATTCTTTATAACTCGTCAACGGACAACATAAAAGTGCTACTGTTTGACAGCTGTCAAACGATAACGAAACGTTGAGTTTTGTGCTATTTTTAAATTGTCCGTTGACGAGCTATGTTTATGGAAATTGTTATGCATCGTTGATATGCAAAGTTTAAACATGTTTATGCAGATAACAATACGAATTATCAAGGATCTTAAATACGAAGTAATAGTAGGGCTCTATAATTTGTTTAATTCTGCTAGATTTTCCAGTTTTGTAACCAATTTCACGTGCAAAATCGTTAAAGTTAAAAAAGCTTGCCTTTGTGCTTATTTAATTAACTGTTTTTATTATATTTAAGGGCATATCATAACACTGTATAAAAATTGTTTCTGTTTTTAAAATCTTTTGCAACTTCCCTGCCATTCGCCACAAACGAAACACATCCGAACAAAAAGAAACTTTTAACCAACGGAGCAACAACTTCGTAATCCCCCCGCAGCTTTTACATTCGATAAATGTTATTTCCTCTTTTTCGGCAGTTTTTAGCGAACGTTTAGCACGCATTATTCACAAAAGTTAGTACAGCCGACAGTCGGCCAGTCCCGTAATACTCCGGACGCCTCGAGCCGACTCTGGCCCGTACCGGCCCCCTCCGCAAGGGCGCTTATCCTGTGAAAAACTCCGGATCAATACTGTATACTATTGGTTTTCATTATTGCCGTCCTCTATCCAATGGCACGCTGTCTCGTCTACCCTCAACGCACACCCAACAATCACAGACCGACGCTCCCAATTTCCCGACGGGAGTTTTCCCTCCTTGCTCGAAAAACGTACGTCGTGACTTAGCACGCACATCCCCAGGACACCCCCGCTTTCCTACGAAGTCCTGTCGTAGCCTATTTACATGTATCGTGCACGTTTATGCGAAAAATATTGATTTTTTAATTTACTCTGGTGTTGCGAGCGCTTATGAAAAACGCATTTTCGTTTTTTCCGACGACTCCTTTTTCCTACATGTTATTTTTCCAAGCTACCCAACGACGTTTTCATAACCGACCATAAAGTCATATCACTCTTTAAATTTATCCGATTTATTTATTTCTACAATTTACGATTTGTCATTTTCCTTTTATTTCACATTGAAAATCGTTCGCCCCAACGAGAGATTAAGTGGAAATTGCGCGTGTCACAAAACCGGGTTCATTAGAGATGAATATTGTGAGTAAAGGATTTTCAGTTATCGAAGCTGCTCCGTGCTCCAGATGAATGCCGGGTGAATTAAATCATCTCTGAAAATAAAATAAATTCCATGGAGTTTCTTTGATGTGTGCTCTTCTGATGCTTTATTTTCATTTGGTTTCGTTTTACTGCGTGTTGGACGTATTTTTTTCGGGGAAAACATTGCAGCCCTGGAAATGACTCGCCCGTGAAAAGGTGAAAAACAGAAAGAGCGACGCACGTTTTAGTTCTGGAAATAAAAAAGAAAATCAAATCAGTATACAAAAATGCTTTTAGTAATTCCTTTCATGTACGTATAATTGTATGTATAATTATAACGAAATTGCGAATCCTTTTGCTTTGAGTTTATCACGTAACGATTTTTTTTGGAAATTCTGAAAATATTATTATAAAGAACAGCATATTATCATGTGTTCATTTAATATTCCGGTAGCATTGGCTGTGGAAATATTTTGTTCTCGTAAAGGTATGTCGTAGCTTAAGCTCACCACGAACAGAATTGTCACTAGTTTCATTCGTCCTGTCAACTGTCGAGTAAGTGTTTTGGACTGCATTTTATTTATTTACTGATATACAAGGTGTAACTGGAAAGTTTTAAGACTGGGCTTGTAATTTAAAAATGGCAGTACTTAGAGGCTATTGTGATGAATCTCCTTCAAAGCAGTCCCTTTCTGATTGTACACACCTACTCCAGCGGTGTTTCCACTTTTGGAAACATTCCTGGAAATCTTTTTTCTTAAGGATATTAAGAATCCTCTCAGCATTTGCCTGGATGTCTTCAACTGAGTCAAATCTCTTTCCTTTCATTGAAAATTTCAATTTTGGATAAAAGTAAAATTCGGCAGGGGCTATATCAGGGGAATAGGGGGTTGTGGAATGTTGAATTTGGCCAAAAATTCTATGATCGAGAACGTACGAAGAGCCGGTGCGTTGTGCGTGATGGAGGACCCAATTCTTGCCTCGCCAAAGTGCAGGCCTTTTCTTCCGTACATTTTCGCACAAACGCTGAAGGATACTTTTATAGTATTCCTGGTTGATTGTTTGTCCCCTAGGGGCAAACTCATGATGCACGATTCCCATGGAATCGAAAGAAGAAACTACCAACATTGTCTTCACATTCACACCGACTTTGTCGCGCATTTTTCGTTCGTGGCGAGCTTGGACCCTTCCATTGTGATGATTGTGCCTCTGTTTCTGAGTCATACACATAAACCTATGATTCGTCGCCTGTAATAACCCTATTTAACAAATTGGCCCGATTAATCAGTTGTTGAGACACTTCAAGTCGGTGTTATTTCTGCACGTCTGACAACAATTTGGGAATGAATTTAGCGGTCACTCGACGCATGTTCAAGTCTTTAGTTAAAAGTGACTGAACTGCATAGAAACTTAAGTTCAGTTCATCAGCCACCTCCCTAATTTTAAGTCTACGGTCGGAACGCACTAAATCACGAACTTTCGCAATAGCTACCCATACATTAGCGGGATTATTGACAGGCTTGGCCTGACGGGACAGGACTGACAGTACTGGTCCGGCACGCCAAATCCCTTCTTCGACCATAAGCAGCATGGAAAAGCCTGGCGTGCGCGTTACGCATTAACCAGCAGTATTATCGACAGGCAAATCTCTTCACAGTCAAAGACGTTCAGAAATACTGTCAATGTATGGGCACTTAATGTTTTCGTTGATTTTTGAAGTGGAGGGCCGACCGGACCGGGAGTCACCTTCGATTGATTCGTGGCCACCTTTGAATCTGTTGAACCAGATAAACAAATTGAACGGCTCAGACATTCATCCCCGAAAGCTGTTTTTAAGAGATCATGAGTCTCTGAAGCTAATTTCCCGGTTTTAAAAGAAAATTTGTCACAAACACGTTGTTCCATTTTTCATCCATTTTACTAAAATAAAAATCCGCCAAGAATCTAAAACAAGTCTTCACTCACTAATTCACTCAGGATGTCACTTTCTACTGAACAAAGATATGGCGGTGATCTTTTCAAAATGGTTCAAGGCCCCCTTCCCACACCTGCGGGCAAACCTAGCTCGGCCTATTGAACAGTGGCATCACATGTCTTAAAACTTTGCAATCATGCAAAAATTTGCATATTTGGTATAAAAAATATTGCTCTCATTCGAAAAGGCCCCTTTTGGCTTTAGTGCAGGCCGGCCACACATCAATTGTAGCATGCATGGATTGGAAAGTTGGCAACAGATCGGGTTCTGGCTTGCTTCAAAAATTCAATATTGGAGTATCTTTTATGGCAAACCATGTCCTCCGAAACGGACCTCAATTTATGACTTTCTGTGCTTATAAAAATCGGGTAAATTGTTTTGAAGCCAAGCCTGTGTGGTTTTGGCCTTATGTGCTGGCACAGAATCTTGCTGGAAAGTCCACGGTTTATTTTGGAAGAGGATATGATTAAGCGGTCTTCCAGATGGAATTCTTGCTAGACTTTGGCGGATGTTTTAACGTCTTTTTCTCAAAAGTGCAAGTCTGTGGCGCCGTCATACACCCACCATACCATGACTGACGCCGAATGTTGACTTTTTTTTACTCGTGCGACCACTTCGGAGGCTTGTTGTAGATGACCGTATATGAACTCTATCGTTTTGTTTATTAAATTTTTTCTGCACAGTGAATATTTTGTCATCGGAAAACAGAATTTTCTTGTGACCATCATTTGCGTACCTTGCGTACCGTTTCGATTTTTCGATCCTATTTTTTTAAGAGCTACAGTTAGCAAAAAAGAAAACGGGATGAGACCCAAATCCTTTTTGATAATTCGATCCGTTGATTCAGTGGTTCCCAACCGGTGGGTCGCGACCCAAAAGGGGGTCGCCTTGGGTTTTCTAGTGGGTCGCCATCGGTTTTAAAAGCAAAAATTTAATGGCCGGCGTATGCATACTATCAAATATCGCAAATGAGAAGCCGGACGGCGAACATTTTTAAAAAATCTAAAAGGGTCGCGATTAAAAAAAGGTTGGGAACCACTGCGTTGATTTCTACATCAAGTGCATCCCACGAATTTCTGTTAATTCTGGCTTGGATGGCTTTTGGCGTCCGTACTGTACGTGGACGACCGAATCGCTGACGCTCTTTGACGTCCCTGTTGTCCTCAAACCAATCTAATGCATCGAAATTATGGGTGTTTTTTTTTTAATTTAGCGTCGAAGTTGGCCGTAACAAGGTGCTTATTGTGAACACACCACAATTTTGATTGTTGTAAACCTTGCTTCTTATTGTCTTTTTTCATTTGTTACAACAGATTTCATTCTTATTGTCTGTTCGCCTTTATTACAATAGATCACATTCTTGTGTTTCTGGCTATCTTCTGCCGGTTTTGCCTACTTTTGTCTCTGCCTTCCTTTGCTGTCATTTTTTTCCCATGTTTGTCTTGCTTCTTTTTGTCTAATTGTTACTTGATATATTTCTATTTTTTTTTCTATATTATGAAAACAAACGTAAACAGAAATTCGTAGGCAAAACAGACTTCTGCCTATCTTCGTTGTCATCCTTGCTTCGGTTACTATCATATTTACCTTGGGAGACAAAAGAGGACGCCGCCAAATGAAATTTATCGCCCTCTGTTGTCTATGATCTGCCCAAAAACAAGTTTGTTAGCTAAGTAAGAAAGAAGTTCAAGGAGAAAATGTCTGTCATAAATCTGAGTTTGATAGACAAAATCGAATTGTCAGTTCCCTACCTCTATTCCCTTCTGTTTCTGTCTGTCTCTTCATCTTTATCAGTTTTCTTCATTATTAGCTACCCATACATTAGTGGGATAACTGACAGGCTTGGCTTGTTCAGACGTTCAGATATGCTGTCAATGTATGGGCACCTATTCGTTTGCCTTTGCCGTCAGTTGCTTAAAGAGCTTTGTTATCATCAGAAATAAATGTAAGTAGACACTTGACAGACAAAATGAGAGTCTATCTGTTTCTGTCGGACTGTTTGTGTCTATCTTCTCTATCTTCAACTTTAGACATCTTCTAATATTGTCGTTATTTGTTTGCTATTAATTTTTAGTTTAAAAAGAAACCTTGATATATAAACTAAACAGACGAAATGGGCGTTTGAGTGTCTCTTTTTGCCTATCTTTTTTATTAGACTGTTTTTTCCTATCTTCTTTTGCCTGTTTATTTATATTTTCAACAATAGTGACAATAGAAGTGTCAATAAACAGAATAGATAAAGGTAGAAAGACAGACATCTGTTTCCGTTTCTGTCAGACAATTTTCTCTTTCGCTAGTTCTGCTTGTTTTTCTTTAATTGTTATGAATTGTTTTCTTTGTCTATTTGTCAGTTTTTCTCTGTTTATTTTGTCTGCCTGACACGTCTTGCTTATTATTCAATAAATTATCTATCTCTTCCTACTTTTTTCTCTATCACTGTCTGGCAGCCCCCGCCTTTCCCTATTTCTTGCCGATATTTATCTTGCTTCTTTTTTGTCTAATTGTTACTTCATAAATCTCCATTTTATTTAAAAAAAAGTAACCGTCTGTCTATCTTCGTTGCCATTAGAAAACAAAATGTCTGCCTCGAAAGCCTGAATTTGATGATAGACTAAACGGTCGTTTGCTTGTGTCTGTTTATCGAACTTCGCGATTTTATTTCTGTCTACCTTCTTCTGCCGGATTAGTTTTGTCTGCCTTTCTTTGGTATCATTCTTCGCTTTTGTCTGCCTGTCTACTCCCGCGATAAATTATCCAACTGTTTCTGTTTCTTTTTTTTTTTTCAAATATCTATCTGGAAGCCCATTTGCTCTTGTCTGTCTGTTACTCTATCTGTCTTTGTTCTTGATTGACATTTAAATACTATATTGTAGTTTGTTTGCCTCGTGTCTGTTAAGTCCTTGCAATTGACCGTCTGACTTTATTCATTTGTTTATTGTCTATCTTCTGTCTATCTGTTTCAGTTCGTTCAGCACCGTCTGTCGCCGATTACTTGCTTTGTCTACTTCTCTCTGTTTAACCTTGTCTACCTATCAGCCCTATCGTACTGTTCAGTTCGAAACCTCGAAAGCAAAGTTAGGAATGCAAGTTCAGATGCCAGATTAACAACTGTCTTGAAGATGATGGTTCACAATAAAATTATTACAGCGACGCCTGGTCTAAAAAACACTCTTTACAATGCATGTGACTAATGCCAAATGGTCGTACCGTTTGGAAAATATCTCTTTGTCATTTCACACTTATGTAGCGGTACGACAGCGACGTCGACGGTTCTCTTTATCAGACCATTCCATAGCAAGGATAAATCCAGAACCAATTTTTTTCTCTGACAAACAACATAAACCTTAGCTGTCAAAAGTCATATGTCAAAATCAGAGAACGCTTAATTGTGCTATTATGTGAATACGTAGGTATTGACATAACAATTCATGGGAAAATCCATTATGGAGATTTTATTTGCGGTTTCTAAGCAAAAAATAATTTACGACATCCCGGATTCACTTTAAGTAGTAAGATTTGAATGCATTGACGTTCATAGTTCTGGAGGAGATGGGTGCAATGTTCTGTAAGCGTCATGATTTATGATTGCGACTGTACATTTTATGTTATAACAATATTTATGTCCCTACTATTATACGTAGAGCATTGTCCTTGTTGACTTAGGCGTTTTCAATTTCTTGAACATTTGTTTTTATTAATTTGATTTATTTATTGTCAGTTTTTAAGTAAAATAGTTTCCTTTTTTCTTTCTCTTCATTTATCTTTATTCCATATCAAAACGGATTGATAGGTGTATAACGAAACATAAACGACATTTTTTTATAATATGCCGATTTGGTCAATCAGAGTTAAGAGTACAATGTGACCTCCGACTGCAAGCAGCAAAGCTAATTCACGAAAGTTGAAAAGATTTTTATAAATGTTCTTATAATTATCATTATCGATCGATCGGCATATAACAAAAGAATGGTAAAGCTCTAGTACACTCATGGTACGCCTCATGTATAGTTGTGCGTAGCATAAGTGCTACAACTCAACAGTTCTGTGAGCCTTGTACCACAAGGTTTTAAGGGTAAGTTTGCGTGCAGGAGGAGCATTTTGGTTTTTTAGTTGGGTATGACTATACGAAAATAGTAGTACAAGCAAGCAAGACGTTTTGCACTAAGTTGATTGTGAATAGATACATCAAAATACATTTGTCAAACATTTTGGCACAAGTTTTCTGCACTAAGTCAATTCTGAATGATACTTAAGTCTTAACAAAAAGTACTTAGTACTTATATGTAATTGTCTTATAACTGTCTGCTCTGGTCTGGTGTTTTACTAAGAAGTTCTGCATATTTTTTTACAAAAAGAAAAATGTTAATAGCCTTCCTGAACGGTTTTGCCAGACCTGTGAAAGTTGTTTAAACCCCACAGATTGGTAGAACTGCTAATATTTTGCAACTATTTTCAGTACGATTTTATCCTCTGAGAAAATGGCCACACATGTTTATGTAATTTACGAATAATTGCAAAACAAATTACACAGGCCTGCAAATTATAAATCATAAATTCCCTTTTCTATTTAAATGTCATTTTTATATTTTTTTTTGTTGCTGAACTCAAAAGTAATCTCAGTTTCTTTCTAAAACGTCACAATTTCTTAATATGTTTTCTTCTTTAAAGTAAAACTTGTTGTAAATTCAATGATTTTTATTCCAATAATCTTAAAGGACATGTAAACAAAACATCTTAAAATACTACCGTCCCTTCAATTAAATTCCTCATTAAAGTAAGTTGTGATTTCTTTATAAAGTTGGCGACACAATTCATAGCTGTTCATAAGTAATTGCAAGATTAGGAAACTGTTGTCGAAAATTCTGTACACACTGATTAATTGAATGAACAAACTGTCCATTTTCTAATTTACCGGTTTGAAAATAACTTTCAACAATATAAATATTTTGTGCTGTAATTCTGACATTTTATAAATGAAAATACAAAATGTCAAGTTGACATTTGTTCAATTAAATATCAGTTCTACAAATCTTTAGGAGAAAAAACAATGAAATCATAGCCCACCTTAATGAGGAATTTAATTGAAGGCACGGTATTTTCTTCTTAATATAGAGTTTAAAACATCAAAGTACCTAGTAGTACTTCTGTCTTTTTTCTTTGAAGCTCGTAGTCAGACTTTTTCTCTTATGGGACTTTTCAGGTTCATCCCTTACTAATATCAACAATAGTTTTCCAACATCCGTATTTATATTTCCCCTGGCTTAGTACCTGCACTGTATAAATTTTATGTCTTGATGAAATCCTTCACCCCTAGACCTGAATTCTCTAAACGAGGGAGAGAGTTCGTTTAGCGTCAAAATGACGTAGACTCTCGTGTAAAACTACAGAAACCTTTCGAGAAATGCGTCATTTTGACGTCATTTTCGGGAGCAATCACTTCTCTCCAGTTCGAGAATAACCCCCTTGCTCTTCGCTGAGAGCACCGAGATTTTCGGGAAAGTAGTCAATGTGCGACTGCTGAAAACGCAACTTAAGACTAGTGTTGGAAACCATTTCGTGAAAATTACTTAGCATATCTTCAATTAAAGTTTTAAGTATAAATAGGACTCTTACGAATTCCCAAAAAAAATTTACTATTATAGGTATTTCCTTAAAGGATTTCCAGGATGGTTTTTCAGTTTCATTCAAAGTTGTTTCAGATATGTTCAGGTCCAACAAAAGCGCCTGTTGGCCATTTACGTAACTGACAATTATTGCAAAAGTTGTCTGGAGAATTAATACATTGTCTTGAAGTCAATGTTAAACGCCAGTCATTTGCTTTTCCACTGAGTACCAGATAAAGAGAACGAAGGACACGCCTTTAGCTTAAATGTACCTGTTCTAAAAGAAACTATTTTTGTACAGTAAGCAGATGAACTAATTGAAATAGGATTTCGATTGGATAAACAAAATACTTAATGACAATAAAGATGCACTTAGCTATCGAAAACTTAATTAGAGAAGAAATAACTGAAAACATTTAAAGTGTTAACTATAAAAGTTGAGCTCCAATGAGCAATCTGTTTATACATATTTTTGTCATAATTAGCTCCCGCAAAATTAGGTACTCTTCTGCTGGTGGTCCCGTTTAGAGCCGAAGTTGATATACGGTTTATATCCGAAGGCCCAATTGCAATCTAGCCGATTTTCAGCCAAAAATTTTGAAAAATATAAGAACACTCCTGGGCTCATTGTGAACACCAACGAAACAAATATCCCTACCGTTGTGCAAGTTCCAAAAGTTATTTGCGAAAAGGGGAAGAAACAAGTGAGTCAATGTTTTTCGTCAGAGTGAGGAACGTCGGTCCTCTTTGTGGTATTGTAAGTGCCACTGTTTCGGCAATTCCACCTATCTACATTTTCCCAAGAGCTAAAATGAAAGACCTTTCCATGGGCAGGTTATTGGTTCCAAAGGTAACGCGTTAAAGAATAGGTGAAATATTTGTTAACATTTGAGAAACATTCACACATATAAACTGATCTCCAGATAACAAATAAAACTCCTTTACTAGTGGATAACCACGAAACACAAATTTCACAAAGGTGCGATCAAAAGTGCAGAGCGCATGGGACAGCATGTTATCATTTCCTAGACGTCGAAATTTATGGAGCATTAAAAATTAAACTGAAGATTGCCTTCAACGACTTAATTTTGGCTAAACCCAGCAAGCATATCACAATTTATGAAATAGCTAAGTTAAGGTGTGAACCACATCTCCTTTCATTCACTCCTTCCAATGTAAAAGCTTTCCAAAAACTAGGAGTTTGGCCTATCAATGGTTTGGCTTTCACCGGTACTGATTTTGCAGGAGTGTTGCAGTATGAAGAAGCAGATGAACCACAAGACAAGCCTTTTTACTCCAGGGCCCACTTGCTCAGGATTGCTCAGCAAGTTAGAATAACTTCAGATGAAATTATTATTAAACCAGTGGATTCGACCACCGTTATTACATCTACTGAAGTTATAACAGAGTTAGGGGAGAGTCGGCTATATTGGACCGGCTCCAAAATTGGATCAGTTTTGAATAAATGAAAATAAACTAGAAACTTTAATAACAGTAAACACTACAAATACCTCAGATGGTACTGTACTAAGCAACGTTTCTGTAAATAGTTTTTTTTTTAATACCGATAGATAGTTCTAGTTAGTTTTAATTTAAATTGAGTTGAAGTGGTCCAATTTTGGAGCCGCTAAATTCAGTTACTAGTTTTTGAAAGGGAATACCCTCGCAGGCCTGTGTTATTTAAATACAATATGTCTGTACCTACATCACTTTCTGACGATTTCGAAACCATCAAAAGCATGCAGTCATCAGTTTTACACTTGATAAAGTTGTCAAAACCGATCATTATTTCGGCGAGCAACTGATTCTGACGGTTTTGAAACGGTCAGATAATGATAATGACATAGTGTGATCAGTAAAGTCCATCTGAAAAAAACTATGTATTTTCCAGGATTATATGTACAGCTGAATTCAAAAAAATCGGGAAATGTCAAAAAAGATCGACACGTTTTTTTCAATATTTTCATAGCGTGAAAACGGATTTATTAGAAACAGGTTAGAATTATTTGACGTTACGTCACTTTATAAGTAAACAGGTTAATTTTTTGAAAGGCATGTATGTATTGTCAAGTAGACAATTAATTGACAAATAGAACCAAATTTACAATTGGAAAAATTTCATTTCCCGATTTTTTTGAATTCAGCTGTACCTATTAATATTTAGGTCCAAGTTACGTCAACTATATTTGTATTTGAAGAGTTAAATCAAATTATGATCTAAGTGCCAGAAACTATAAAACCTCTGCATTGTAACTTCTTCAAAAAATCTTTTGTGATGCGGGTTTAATAAATACAAGCCACTTAGACCAGTACATATTTCGTTGGGCAGGGTACATAGACCACTGTTCAAGGAAAAACTAATTTTATGGGTTTTTGGCACTTAGATCGTTACTTAATTAAAATTTTCATTTGCTTACGTACTTCGTTACAATAGAAAATTATTTGACACCATTCAGCTGTTACAAATTTCGTAATTTAAAATAAATGTGATTTAATGCAGTCCTCCATTATTAGAAGGTGGCGTCAGTTGGTTAGTTTTTGGCTTCGGTCAATACCTGTAACCACAGAATACAGAATAACAAGACTTTGGTTTATTATGTTATAAATTCAGCTTCATATGTGAAATTTATCAGAATATCAAAAATGTGTTTTTTATTTAGATGTAGCTGATGCAAATGTGCGAGAAACCTACCATGACTTAATTACAATCCATTAATACTTATACTATAATATATTGATACCGAATACTCAGATCTGAGAAGCGTTTTGTGGATCAAGGTGTACGGATTTTTTGACTTGATAACATATTTCTTCCATTCCTGATTCCAGGTGTTCCAAAGCCTATTTTTAAGTTGAACAAAAACGTCAAAGGAAGTTATTACATTTCTTATATTCTGATCTTCAGTAACCTTTTTAGCCAAATTATCAGCTAATTCATTTCCCTTAATTCCAGCATGACTTTTGATACACATAAATTTAGGTAACATTTCTCCCAATGGAGTTAAGTTCGTAAGATACTTCCTTAATAGTTCGAATCAATGGGTGATTAAAACTGAAAATGCTCTAATTGCCTCCAAAACAGATTTCAGAAAGTGTTGCTGCATTTTTTATTTGACTTAACATCAACATTATACATTAATGCCACTGCTTGTTCATATGATTGTGAACATTGTAACGTCTGGTTATTACCATTATAACAATATATTACCATTAATATGCATGATTTGTTCCTACTGTAGTTTTTAACTAGTTCGGAACAGTCATAATCAGTTCTCCATCGATCGGTTTTGACAGCTTCATTAACTGTACAACTTTGATGGGTGAATGTTTTTGATGGTTTTGAACTAGTCGAAACTGTTAACGGAACAGACCTTATGTGCGCGTCGTCTGTCCATAAAAAATGAAGACAGTTGGTTTTCTGTATTCTCTTAAGTTTGTAAGACGAATGCCAAAAGAAAAACAACATGTAAGTTGGCCGTAGTCACGGTGGACCAATCGAACACATCTTGCCCATAAACTATAGTACAGATCTTGAGGGTTGTAATGGTTTTAGAGACAACGTAATCTCATGAACCTATTTAAAAAAAATGTTTTTCAAATTACAGAAATATACATTTAATGTGCTATTTTGTTTATTTATAAACGTGCTGAATTAAATTTACTTTATTTCGTGTGAAACAGTTATGTGTGTCGCATTCAGTACAGTATCATAAAAAAAAATGTGGGTGCCAAACATGAATAAAACGTGTGGCGTGACTGGATTTAATTTTTCACGTGTTAATTTAAGTTTAGCCCTAATTAAAATTTGATTCTATATTTACAACGGACGGGGAAGTCTGTTTCGAAACTGGTATTCGCGTCCGACGTTTGTGAAACGAGCTTTCGACCTTCTGATCCTGCGTCGCCGCGTTCGAATTTCGGCGGGCGCTCCGACGCTCCCCATTGGTCGCGCCGCCTCGTCTCCGGTCGACGTACCAATAGTTCCGGGGCGGATCGGCAGCAGCGCCGAGCCTGGCTCTCAGTGCTGGCTGGCAGCGGTCATGATAACTACGCCCCTGCTCTGTTGGCTGCCCGGTGTATTTAGTGTTCACGAAAAGTTGCTCGGACGTTTCGTGTTGAATCACCAGCAGTGCTATTTAACGATAGGACCTGTGCAATCTACTCCGTATGTCGGATTTTGGAACAGTGTCGCTATCTACCACCAAAGGCAACAGCAGCACCCCCACAATATGGAAACTAGGTATTCTTTTGTTATTGCAAAGAGTAAAAAAGAATAGAAAAAAAAATCGCGGCTCGCCCTCACTCGACGCGAGTGATCGAAACCGACAGACGTCGCGACGTTCCCTCGCCGCCCTTGGAACGCAGGAACGACGCCCTGCTTCGTACTACTCTTCTCATCGTTGCAGGAAAGTGTTTGGTCGATTCTCTTCCTTCTTATCCCCTTACTTTCCCATGTTAATCGCGTCCTTAAATCGAAACTATTGATCCGCACATTTCGGTTTTCCCCTATTTTTCAAAACTCAGCGCATCCCAAAAACCAAAAAGTAATTGGGAATTTATTGATTTGCATTTTATTTTTCGAAATGAAATTCGTGCACGTATTCCATTTACGATGACATCATTGTTTCTTTGAAGAGTTTATGACGTCCGGTATTAGTTAACGCCTCTAATTTACATAAGTACGAAATTAATTAGGCAGGCAAAGCATGAGGCAGGCAAAAAATGTCGGGGTCTTTCCTGCTTACATTTGTTTTTGTTTCGGTACCCTTAATTTTTTTTTACCTCAAATTAGCCGTTCCCTATTTTGGGGTAAGTTTGAACATTTTTTTGCATTTTGACTGTATCCTATCAAAATTCGTCATTTTAGACTGCTTTTCACTTGAATACCACACGCCAGATGTTAGTTACAAAAACTTTCCCAATTACGCCAGTGGGTCCTTCAAATTTGTTTCAATGAAAATATTGAGCAATTCTTGCATCAAAAGTATCGTAATTTTTTTTATTCTATGGTATTCGTTTTCCACTTCCGTTTAAGGAAGATTAGCTCGGTTTAAGATTCTTATTTATCTTTAATAATTTGCTCCGAAACAAATTAACTTTTTGTCACGTTCAAATTTGATGGTCGTCAAATTATTTATAGATCGAAGACTGACTTGGTCAAAAGCAGATATTTTCTTCTTTTCTAAAACTTAAACGTACAAGATAGGTATTTCCAAAAATTAATTAATTTGACCTAACATTACAATGTGGATGTCTAATAAATGTTCACGTTAGTTTCCGGAATTTTAAAATTTCTACGAATTTCTTTCAATGTGTTTTCCCCACATTCTAGGAACGTAGTATTTTTGTCTGTTTTCAAAGAATCTAACAAAAAAAGGCGGCTGCAGATGTTGAATCTTTAACATTTTAACAGACAAAAAAAAATTAATGTTTGTCCAATTTAAGAAAAAAGAGAAGTAACGAAGAATGTTTTTTTTTAACAGAAAGAATTCGGAAAACTTTCGAGGACCGTAAAACGACTTAAAAAGTATAAAGAAAAAATAAAATTACACGCATGAAACACCAAATTTACTCGGGATGCAGTTAATTTTATTTCAGGTTCCCTGGACATGTATTTTTTAGCATTAAACAGAAATTGCATAAATAAATAATTAGAATTGTTTTCCTCTAGATTAATAATTGTTTCGTTCATAAATTCAAGATATGGCATTTGCGGCGTTATTTTCTTTTCTCCGGATATGTACTTACTAGACGGCTATAGTTTAAGAATATACCGTGAATTTATTTTAACATAAAACATTGCTGTTATGTGGTTGTTACGTACTAATTTGAAAATCCATAGCAACATTTACAATTTGTAAATTAAACTGTCCTTTTTAAAATAGAATATGAGATGACAGCTGTCATGAATCTGTTCTGTTATTAGTGATTTCAATTACATTAGATAAGTTTACTCTTGTTTAAAATAAGTAAACTTAAAACATAAGGAAAACAGAAATTCTTTAATTCAAAACAAACACCACAACAAGTTTTGAAAAATTTCTTCATTTACCTCCATGCAATATTTTAAACGATTATAAAAGTTGTTAATTGCATTAGTTACTTGTCAAGGGGCAATTCTTCCTGATACATTTTCACTAACTTTCTTCCCCGACAGATGTTCCAAATTAAAATGGACAAATTTTATTTGATATGACATTAGAAACCCTGACGACGACGATCATGCAACGACATTTTAAAAAATTGGAATTAGTTTCCATAGTAATATGAACAGCAATGTTTCATATTAAAATAAGAACACAGTATAAAGCTAAGTTCACATGCATTGCGGATACGCAAAATTTTTATTGCGGATCGTTTCTAATTGGTTCATTTTGATTGAAATATACATAATGAACCAATTAGAAACGATCCGCAATAAAAATTTTGCGTATCCGCAATGCATGTGAACTTAGCTTAATAAGTCCTTTTTTTAATATATTGATGTCAAATTTATTTAATTTGTTGCTACGAGATTAATCTTGTTCTAATCTATTTTGGTTCAACATGAATGTTGAATGAATGAACCATGGCCTTCTAAATGAAAAGCGAGTTCTATCTGGCCTGGGCAAAAGTGCAGTTCAGGCGTGCTCCGCCAAGCACTGCTTACAGGGCGCTTTCTTAACCTAAAATCTTGACAGTTCTGTCACATGTGAATGGTAGATGAGTTCGTGTAAGAACAATTAATGTTATTGTTGTAAAAAATTGAGCATACTGAATATTATTTACGTTGGAATAAGGTGAAATATTTATGTCCAATTTCGACAACTTAATATACCATTAAACTATTACGGTTTTAGATTAAAATCTTACCTGCATATACTCAGAATTTCTGTAGTAAGTTACAACATGTATAATAAAGCTTCTTTTCTTATTATACGTAATTATCAACGCCCTTTTTAATACGTTTTACATTATCAAAAGTCAAAACTCTTTTATATAACTTGCTGTAATTATTCATAACACGAAAGCTTTTTAAAATGACAGTCTTTCTCTATTGCGCAAGCGTACTTCACTCCGACGTGAGCAAATGATTTGTGCATGAATCTATAAAGTTTATACTATATAAATTATGTTGTATTACGGTAATTACAATATTAATTAATTTTACGTGAACTCACTTTGATTGATAGTAATGACAGTGCACTTCACTCAGTGCCGTCAGCGCCCCGTAACCAGCGCCAAAGTGTCCACTTTTGGCGTTTTCTCGAGCACAAAAATTCAATGTAAATTTTTCAGTCCTAACTGGCCCAGGCCATGGAATGAACATATTATTTTCAATTGTGTAAATTCAAATTCGCCAGATTTTTTTCAATAATTTCAAATTTAAATTTTCATGCTTATTAAAAGTCTCTTAAAAATACTCTGCCTTTTGTGCTCTAATAAACATTTTAGACATATTCTGTAAGAAATAATTTACGAAATTTTCTGGCACTTTTTTTTCCTGAAAACTATTACTACTCCATATCTGAATCATTTAGAATTTACACATAAAAATTTACTTAGCAACAATTATTTTTATAAGGCATTACCCTATCATGTAGTAAATTTAAAATGAAATATGTACCTAGATGTTGACATTATACAGGATGTTTTCGGAAGTGTGATTGAAAACAGAACGGTATTTACATGTACTGGGTACATGATTAAACAGTTCGCTTTTGCTCAAGTACAAATTTAATATGTATTTTTTTTGTATTCTGCCCTGACCCCAGCGGCACTGGTGAACAAGAAAATTTCTTTAAATAAATTATTAAGAACTAAAATATAATAATTTTTAGAAAAACTCGTCGTTACGGTTTTATTTATTAAATTTGAAACAAGAAACTAACGTCAACACGTAAAGGTAAACTGTCACAATAGTCAAAATATTTAAAAAAAACTAGTAAAAATTCAAAATTAGAACCGTGTACCAAATTTCAGTAATTTATGAAATTATTTTTCATTTTAAAAGAAGAAAAAAAGAAAAAAAAATGTTTTTTTCGATTTGTTGCATATTGTATCCGAATTCTTTTTCAGTCACACTTCCAAAAACACCCAGTATGTTACCAGAAACAATTTATTGCTCGTGTGGATGTCTTACCAGGCTTTAGCTAAACGTCAAAGCTGGCTGTTGTGAGACTCGTGTATTTTTGAGAAATTTGTAGCAAATATTTTATAAAATCAATGAGGTACTCAATATTATGGCTTCTTATCAAGCTAATTTTATTTTATTAATATTAATCATAAGAGAACTATGAACATTTATAAAGTAAAGTCGCCATATTCGAATCTCAAATTTTGCGAAAACTTGCGACAAATAATTGCGACAAGTAATTCACTTTTGATACACAAGTGATACACATAGCCAGTGGTGTAGATAGAAATTAGTTTTGGGATGGGAGGGGGCGAACAAAAAAAAGCTAACGAATACGGACTATTTAACATTTTATTTACGAAACGTAAACTAGTGAAGAAAGAATAACAGGATACGAAAAACTTCTTTTGTATAAATTATCCGGAACATGACATTTTAGAAAAAATTCAGGGGTGGGGGTATCTACGCCGCTGCACATAGCTCTATTAAACACGCTACAGATATTTTTGTGCTCTGCGTATACAGGGTGCATCAAATTTGAGGCTTCTAAGAGGAATCAACAATTTTTAAAGGAGTTCGACAAAAAAAACAAGAGCTAAGTATTTAAGTCAGTTAAGCTTCAAGTCATGCGGCAAGTTTTTTATGGTTTTTGACCTTAAATAATACTCTATACAAATGTATTAGAAAATGTTCTATCAGTAATCATACTGGATGCTTCAAAAGTCACGACCAAAATGAAAGTTGTAGGGAAAGGAATTTCAAATATTTTTCTCATATAAACATGTGTCCGAATTCTACTCAATCAGAAGATACACTACCTCAAAGTTGTTACTTACATGTAAACTTTTATTAAGGTACAGTTGCGGACAAAAGAAGTGACCCATCACATTGAAATTTAATGACGTTTTGATTATACAGGGTGTCCCCGCTTCACCTACGTGATAACTAATTCAAATTAAGTAAAGAGAACTCTAATAAAGTTTTGTTCTAAAGTAAACCGTTTCAAAAATACTGGATGTTTAATGTTTAATTTTTTATTTTTAAAATTTTTAAAGTTCATCTAATCATTTATCCGTTCAGCTAATAATCAATTCAAACTAAAAAGAAAAAAACTTTATCTCAAAAAGTATTGAACACTAAGGTATTAAACACATTCTAGCGGGCTTCAAAAGATATCTTGTTGCCTTTCGTAACATGTCATTATTATAACATGTCATTATTATTTTTAATTAATTGTGCGGCCTCGAAAATGTGCTGTCGGTGTTCTCAACTATGTAGATCTCTTTTGAAGCGCGCTAGAATGTGTTTAGCAAACAACGGATGTCATTTTGAATACCTTTTGAGAAAAATGTTTTTTCCTTATAGTTTAAATTGATTATTAGCTGAACGTATAAATGATTAGATGAACTTTAAAATTTTTAAAAATAAAAAATTAAACATTAAACATCCAGTATTTTTGAAACAGTTTACTCCAGAACAAAACTTTATTAGAGTTTTTTACTTATTTTGAATTGATTATCACGTAGGTGAAGTGGTGACATTACGTCACGGGACAGCCTGTATTTACATACTGTGTACTAGCCTTGCAGTATTAGAGGTTATACTAAACATCGTTTTACATGAATATTCTAGTCTTTCCTGTACCTTCTGTATTAGTAGCAACGCGTACACGTTGCACTTCATTTAAGTACACCATTATTCAAAGCAACAAACATTACACAATAAACTGCTGTCAAGTGGACACTTATGTAATGTAGTCAAGTCATCGCCACCTAAGAACTTCAAGCGAACCCATTTCTGGGGAGCATTAAAGTATTTATGCTGTCGGAATTCCTACAGAATTAATTTAGCTTTCGCTGAAATCCAAAATGGAAATTTCCAATTTAATTACACCCACGAGTTAGTTTGTTGATGTCAATCAAGCTCGTCTTGCAAGTGGAGTAGGTGTTTTTGAACATTTGCTTTAAACAACCCAAAAGGATCACAATCAAGTCATAGCAACCTACGTAAATAAAGTTTACATGTAACAAATTTAAACCCTGTATCTAGTAAATGCGTAGAAATTGGACACATGTTTATATGAGAAAAAAATTTTGAAATTCGATTCTCTATAACCCCTTTCATTTTTCGTCGCGACTTTTGAAACACCCTGTATAATCATTATTACTATTTCAGACTATCGAATAATTGTTCACCAATACGCTACTATTTTTTCGGTTTATTTCATACAGCAATAAAAAAATTTTTGGCCCAATTAATAAAAAATGATTAATTCATTTTTCCCCTGGGAAGAATAATTTGTCCTTTGTTTAAAAATCTTGTTATTCCAATACGACGTTCCCATTCTTATTAAAAATAAATAGGAATGGAATTTCATTATTTAAAATTCAAGAAGCTAATATCACTCGAGGCGTGACACTTGCCTCATCCCTTGATAAAGATAATAACATTACTTTTCCATAAAAAGAAACTACGATTTCAAGCTTCCAGTATTGTTTAATTCAGGGACGGGCACGAGCTCGCCGAAAGCTCTACCCCCACCCCTAATTATTTGCGACGATCTCGATGTTTCAGACAAACAAGCGCCGGCACATAACTGACTCAGTCGTATCAACGAAATCAAAAACAGAGAGCGCCGAGCAAATTAGTTCCTGTTGGTTTATTAGCGTTTAACAGTGACGTACAAGTTCGAGACCATTTAAAATTGAAAAACAAGCCTTTTTTAAACAATATTTATAATAATTTTCGGTTTAATTCAATATGAACAGCATAAATACGAATACACCGCGCCGCCGCCTTCTACAATTTTATATTTCGTGGGACCAAGCTAGCTGCAATCGACACTCGTTTGACCTATTGCTTAGCGTAGTGGGAGATACTTCCCCTTTCCATGCCCATGCCTGGTTTCATTTATTATTGCATTCACCACCGATCTAAAAGCCGTTTTAGAGTGGCTTATGTCTTGTATGTACAAGATTTGAATAAAAAAATTTTGGGCTATAAATACAATTTGGAGGTCGAGAACTTGCTCTATTTTTCCAGATTCTATTTAATTCTACTGCACAAATTAAAACGTAAGAAATTGTACAAGAAGAAATAGGCCTTTTGTGTCTTACTTTTCCAAATTAACTCCATACATTGTAACGTGCCTTTTTTTTAAATTTCCCCTCGTAGTTGGCCGTGAATTGTTAGTTGTGATGTTGTGAACCAGTCTCAATCGACCTGACGACGTATGAAAATGAAATAGCACAACCCCACTTTTGAACTAACAAAACGTTCTAAAATGGTTCTCTAGCCAGAGGCCGGAGCATTAAACTTTTATGATTGAATCTTATTTTCAAAATGGCCGTCAAATTGAAGGCAAGTGACACTACTCTACTCAGGACTGCTTCCATGAGTTTTCTGAAAAATATCCGAGTCTTTTACTTCCTTATCACCAGGGACTTGTACAAAATATTCAACAGCGCATCGTTGACCCTGCATTCATTGTGAATCAGTGCCGTGTAGATCCTGAAGAGATGCGACAAATTCTTAATTTCTCCAACAATTTGTTTGAACTTAAATACGTAACTTTTTTGCATAAATACTTAGAGCAGAAATTCGTATGAGCAGAAGCTTTTGGCTGCCGTATCAGTAGCTCCTGATATGCAGCCGATGGTTAAGATTCATGTTAAATTAACTTTTTATTTATACATCTGACATGACATAATTTGATATATATAAAAAAATTGCGATTTAATTGTATGTATTTAATGTATTCATGAAAATTAGGTATAATTTTTATTTATTTTCATTTGAAATATTTCCGTTGTTGTCCTTGTTATTAAATAACTTTCCACAAATCAACTCAAGATAACAACAGCAATAATTCGCAACCGAAGGAAAAATGAGTGCTCGACGGACTGTTGTTCGCAGCTAATCACGATATCCCCTACTCACGTCATGCCAATGAAAACTTAATCCAATCTGCGAGTCTCTGCTTATGACAAATTTTGCTCCTCTTTGAATTATATACGTCAATTTATTAAGATTCAAGCAAGGCTGGTTGACAACTAAGAATTCACGGTCAACTACGAGGAGAAATTAAAAAGAAGGCACGTTACTTACGCTACTATAACTGTTAGTACCTACTAATTTTCGAAGATTTAACAGATGTGTATTTTCAAATAAATGAAATTGTTCTGTTCGCTATTAATTTTGTTCGGTTCGATACTGAAAATAATAACCCAGTATGGCCCGGTTTCTCAGTCACTGTTTAACTTTAATCTTCATTTAACTCCCCTAGGAACAGTATAGAAACAAATTGAAGATTAAATTTAAACTGTGACTGAACAACTGAACTTGAGTCTTATAAAATATTTCACAAACATACAGAAATAATATAACGTTACATACTATACATAAATTAATATTCGACGTACGTACTTTTACAAGACTTTTGAGACACATGTTACACAATCGAACTCTTGGCTTAACCTCGTCATTCATTCATTCTAATAAGAGATTTGACGAATTATCTGTTTCTTGACACTAATACTTTGAGTTTCCATGGGAAAATGTTATGAAAATAGAATAAAATCGTGAATTGTTGAAAGAAATTAGTGAAACACAAAATAAATGTATTAAGAATCATGAGTAGGAATGCAAGTGAATATTGTTGATAGTTTCTGAGTAGCTTTAGATACATACATTTTGTAATTCTATTTCTTGAACAATTTAAAATGTGCAATGTCACGCAGTAAGTTATATCAAAAATTAGACTGAATCAAAAACTGTTGGAAAAATTAGAACTTGTTCTACTTCCAAGCAGTATCTGCGACTCAATAATTCCCTGTTCCAAATGCTATTGTAGAAATTTAGTATGTAGCCTTAGCACAAGCAATAATAATAATTTGATTTAATATATGAAATACATAAATTCTTAATCAATAATACCAACTTTAAAGGATAAAAATTTTAAGTACTTATTCCTTTCTTGATTTCCTGGGAATCCAAGAAAACACAGCAATTCAAAGTATTTATAAAAAATTACCAATTCACTACGTTTGCCATGCGCAGGTATACATACTTATACATATTTCTGCTTTAACTTCGATTGAAGAACGTCATTTCCTGTTTACTTTCGTACACTAAACATACTTTTTAAAATGTTTGCAAAATAACTAAATAAAATTATGTTGCTTTTAATCCGAGCATGAAGTGTAGTCATTTCAGTTTTTTTTTGCTTTACTATCTCGCCTGCACGCACATACATCATACAGCTAATTAAAATCTGACTTGAATAACTGGAAGATAAACGAGTAATAATAGTAAAACAAACAATGTTGTATCAATTTAATACAATGATCTTAAACAGCGCGGACAAAAGAATTATGACTAAGTGCTAAGTAACCGTGAACTAATTAACAAGACGAAACCCAATACTTTACAGTAAAAGAAAAACTTCAAAGTTATAATACATTCTTTTTTTATCCATAATTATTTGTTACGTATTAAATATTTGTTTAAATTAGACAACCACGAACTTAATGTAACGGTGCTGTAACAATGCAAGCAATTTCACATTCCCGTGTATACAACCCGTTGTATACAAAAAAAAATTAATACAACGAAGAAAATGTAAAAATAAAAGACAAGTTTGCGTAAATCCATGCAAGGGAGCATCTGCAACAATTATATTTCAGCTGAGGAACGTTGAACGGATTTTTTTGTTTAATTACATTACTTCAAATGTATTTATCAATACTTAAATGCTGCTATTCTTTATGATACTGAATTTGCAACACTGTTATAAAAGCGTACTGGTCTTCATAATCCTAATGGCTCTGATGGTCAGCCATACGCTCGGGTTCGTCTGACACTCTTCCTCTTCAAGTCAAGTCAATTTAAACCATAACTCCGATACGTCAAAACTGTCATCACTAGGAGGAGGCTTCCATCATATCTCACATAAGTTATATTGGTTTAAATCTGCGGAATGAGTTGGCCATGGGAACTTTTTTATCTGTACTTGTTGCAGAAGATTTGACAAATTCATGCAATATGAGGTCTTACATTATCCTACTGGAAGGTACTGACACTGACATGATGGTTTATCAAGAGTTACAAGAGATCCTAAAATTTTCTTGATGTGTGATTGGGAATTAAACTGCCTATGGTACTCCATGGTGTTTCAAACGCCAAATTCAAAAGAGGAAACTTCTCAGCATTAATCGTTAACCTATTGGTATTTTTCTTGAAACCACTGGAACCTGCTGGCCTTTATGAAACTATGTAGAATTGAATACCAAGCGATGATGTATGTGGATAAACTGTTCGATGAACAGTCTTAGATCTCTTACCAAATCCATCCCAATTGCAACTGAATGAGGAAGCTTAGAGCCTTAGACCCGCTTGTCGGAGATCTTCACGTTCGTTAATTCCCCAAGGATATCATCCACTTTTAGACGATGGTGCCTGATGCATTCGAATTGGTCGTGAAGTTAAATAAAGCCACTCACCAACATAATTAAATTATGAAAAATTCAATTCTGCAGTTTACTTTTTCTGGACGGTT
The DNA here is from genome assembly GCA_033060865.1 of Dorcus hopei. Lineage (NCBI taxonomy): Eukaryota > Metazoa > Arthropoda > Insecta > Coleoptera > Lucanidae > Dorcus > Dorcus hopei. The sequence continues at coordinate 46,451,513 of CM065421.1, forward strand.
TATTTTGAATTTGATGATATTTCCTTGTAAATTAATAAAGTTTGTTGCAAAATTCGATTCGATTTATAAAATCTGACGGTTGCGTTCCCTCTGTCGCTGTCGCTTGGTCGGTTGAAAACCAAACGATCACGGTGTGCATTCACCATAAAAGATGCTGTGAAATTTTCGACCCTGAGAATTTTTAACAAAGGCCCTGTCTCGCCTTTGTTGGTTTTCTCTCCATTATTCTCTCTCGCTCGAGTGGTACACACGGTACGGCGCGTTCGGCGAAACCCAGCAGAACGTTTTGTTGCTTTACGCTTCTGCACGCACGCCTTCGCAGCAAAAGACAATGAAACGACAACAATCACCGGGAAGAAAAACTGCCACACGTATTCACCTGTATGTGAGTGTGTATGTGTTTGAGTTACGACGTGTGAATGTTTGATCATCAGCGCGAACATAAATATTTAATGTCGCTTTGTCACCGAGGACGCTCGTGGCAACTTAAACCGCGCCTTTCCCGACGCGATTTCAATGACGGACGGATTTCGAGTTGCTTGTTTTTTTTGCCTTTTCAGCGCACGCGAACGCAAAATAAATAAAATTGCGAGAATCGAATGTTTACGCTGCCAGGCAGCCATCACTTTCATTTCTGGCGGTGCCAAGGCCGCCTGATATGTTGGAAAAAATATGCAGACCTCTTATGTTTATTCATCGTATTACGCATTATTGTCTTTTAATGAATGTCGTGACACAATTTGTCGCGATGGTTTCATATAGCGTAATATAATACTTGACGACCTACAAGATGCAAAGAAGATCGTTGTTTCGTAAGAATAGAACATGATCTTGCGGAATCCCCCTAGTTTTTGCGTTTTATGCAACTTTGTTGGAAGTTCTACCGGCCTTATGAACTGGGAAACTATAAAAAGAAATACTGTAACAAATTTGCAGAATACATAACAGACATACTAATGAAAAAGGGCAGTAAGATCAAAATGAATTTAAAAAGAGAAAATTAGAATAAAGAATTATACGAGGGCTGATCCCTATGCTCCGCCCCTGACCCCTTTCCAGTAAAGCTACATTCAAACTTTTATTTTTATTTTTCACCATAATACCCCATAACACTAATACACTTGTTCCAACGGTGCTGCAGCATTTCAGTAGCTTCTTGTCCAATCTCTGCAAACCACTCCTCTACAGCGGACGTCACTTTTTGATCGTTTGAAATTTTTTTCCCACGTAAAAGTTCCTTCAATTTTGGAAATAGCCTGTAATCGCTGGCGAATATGGTGGGTGCTCCACCAATTTGAAGCCTGCCCGGTGTATGGCAGCCTTAGAAATGTAGGTAGGCTGGGAGCGTTGTCCTGGTGGAGCAGCATACCGCTCCTTAACTTTCCCCGGCGTTTCTCTTTAAGAGCCTCTCGCAATTTTGAAATTAAGTTGGCATAATAGGCCTCTGTAATGCTCTCTCCCTTTTGCAAATACATAATCAGTCAGGATGATTCCTTGAGCATCCCAGAACACTGGCAGCAAAACCTTTCCGGTAGACGGTACCATTTTGAGTTTGCATGGGGGAGGAAAATCGCTATATTTCCACTGTTGACTACTTTGGGTTTTAGTCTCAGGATCATAGTGATGCACCCAGGGAGTCGTGCATTGTAACATACCGACGGAGAAAGCTCTCTTTGTGTGCTAGGTACATATCCAAAAGACGTTCGCAAATCAATACTCGGTTCCTTTTCTGATCAATGGTCAACATTCGGGGAACCCATCTTGCACTGACCTTTTCCATATCTTAACTCTGTAATAAGCATTTTGCTGCACCACATGATATGATAAGTCAGTATCTTCAACGATTTGTCTGATGCGTATTCGTCGATCTTGTAACATAACATCGTGCACTTTTTTAATATTTTGGGACTGTCGTTACCGTTACAGGAGGGCTACTGGCATGTTGGTTTTCACAAGATGTTCTTCCGCACTTGAAATCTCGACACCAGCGTTTGACTGTCATAAGAAACTGCACACTCCCCAATAGTTGCCACAATGTCTTGATGGATTTGAGTAAGCGTCATGCCCTTTTTCTGATTTGATATACAAAGCTAGTATTTTGTAAACATAACCTACAAATGTCAGTTGACTTTCTGTCAAAAACATTGCTCAAGCAAGCATATACAAAAAAAGGGTCAGGGTGGCGCATAGGGATCAGCCCTCGTATATATTATTTAATTAAATTAACGCTCGTCCAGTCAAGAAGTATAATTTCATAATGTCTCTTGAATTGTTTAGGAAGTAACAATCGAAACCATTCAGGCGATCGATACACGACATTATATCTTTTGCATAGAGTTGTCAAAGTGAGAGACATTTTTTGATTCAAATTCAATTTGTCACTCTGGTACTCAAACAATGAATAGAAAACATTCATTACATCTGAACTGTATTGTTGCGATCTTAATCGTTTATGAAGGATTGCCTGGTATCAGAAAAAATAGGCCCGAAAGCTTATCGAACATACGAGGACAGTTTTTGAAATTCGCGGAATGTCCAGGTTGATGTGGAAGAACAAGCACATCAGTTTTTACTACTAATTATTTCTGAGTGGAAACGTCAAATTTCATACTGATATGATAGTGGTTTCGCTGTAGTTAAAAGATTTAAGTAAACACATCAAATTCTTTGATGGAAAAGGGAAAAAGTGCGAGCCGTTTGCGGAAATACTCTTGCCCTGGTCACGCTTATTTAAACAAGGCAGAGAATCCTTAGAAGACGATGAATGCCCTGGAAAACCAAGTGACGTGACGAGACACGAAATGATCATGAAAGTTGAACTTGCCATTATGGAAAATGGTCGACTAAAACTGAAGGAGTTGGAAAAAATGTTCAACATTTCCGAAACAACTGCCTTCAAAACTCTTCATGAACACTTCGGAATGTCAAAGGCCAGCGCGCGATGGGTCACCCCGAAATCTTACACCTCATCAAAAACAATACCGCGTTGGTTGTGGTAAGCAATTTTTAGAGCTCTGTGGGGACAATCAGGCAGATGTTATGACTGGGGATGAAACGTGGGTTCATTTTTATGATCCTGAATCAAAAGAAGAGTCGAAGCAGTGGCATGTGAAGGGCCCAGGACCAGCCCCAAAGAAGTTCAAAATCCAGCAATCCAGTAATGGCGAAAATTTTTTGGGACTGTCAAGGAATTGTGCTTGTAGATTACAAGCCTAAGGGCGAGACCATTACATAAGCATATTGCACAAACATTCTAACTCGTTTGCAAGAGGCGGTAAAACAAAAAAAGGCGAAGAAAGTTGGCAAAAGGTGTTCTCTTAAGGCTCGCGTTGGCGTATTTGCTACGGTGTCGTGCGGCATTCACCATCCACCATACAGTCCCGACCTGGCTCCTAGCGATTATTTTTCCCCCAACCTGAAAAAGGACCTTCCTGGAAGATGTTTTGAGGACGAAAAGTCATTGGAAGCTGCCGTAAATGAACATTTTGAGAGCAAATCACTGTTCGAGGAGGGTACATTGAAGAATAAGAAATTTAAATTAAGAAATATGGTTCTCTTTATACCCCATTCCGCGAATTTAAAATACACCCCTCTTATGTCCAATAATGCACCATTACCACAAATTAATATTACAGCAGGTAAGAAACAGATGTCGGGAATCAGGGATAAACCGATTAAACAACGTAAAGAAAATAGACATATTAAAATGCAAAGGTAACGCATAATATTGGGCCATAAAAGAATGCCAAAACGATTATGACGGGCACGTTGCTTGTGGGAACACATTGTATTTACAATACTAGGAATTTTTAACACGGAAATTTGAATTGTTTTCGTGTTGTAGTGTTTTATTTGTTTATCTGTCAAGGAAGGTGTTCGAAATGGGGCCGTTGTTCTCCTTATTTTATACAGTTTTTACGGAATGATTTACATCAGGGGATTTGCATGTAGTTAGAGTTCGTATTTCATGTCAGTTCCGTTTAAAGGTCAAGTTCACTCCCGACGCCGATGGTTGTATTTAAGAGGATAAATTGAAAAGACAAGAAAACGAAAGAATATCGCGTAAACAGTAATTTTATTTTTCAACATAATCCCCATCAAGTTCAATGCACTTGGTTCACCTAGGTTCAAGTGCTCTTATTCCATCTTTATAAGCCCTTTCATCCAACTGGTCAAAATAGGCATTTGTGGCAGCAATCACATCTTCATCGGACTCATACTAGCGTGAAATTTTTTCAAATTTGGAATTAAACTAAAATCTGAGGGTCTAAGTCCGGCGAGTAGGGGGCATGGGGTACCAATTCAAATCGCAATTCATTAATTTTTGCCATAGCAATAACTGACTTGTGACAGGGTGCATTATTCTGGTGAAACAGAATTTCTTTCTTTACTAATCCGGGTCGTTTTTCCTGAATATTTTCTTTCAGCTGGTCAAGTAGTGTAGCATAGTATGCCCCGTTGATTGTTTCACCCTTTTTAAGATAATCCACAACAAGAATACCTTTGGCATCCCAAAAAACTGAAGCTAAAACTTTTCCGACCGACGCGACGGAACTGTTTTCACCTTTTTTGGAGCAAGTTCTCCTTTATCAGTCCATTGCTTCGATTGCTGCTTCGTTTTTGGTGTATAGTGGTGAATCCGTCTCATCCACTGTAATAAGTCGTCGCAAAATTTCTACTGGATTGCGTTTAAACAAATCCAAACACTCCTCCCAAACTGTTTTGCGTGTCAGCTTTTGCTCCAGTGTGAGCAGTCGCGGCGCCCATCGCGTGGGTAACTTTCTCATTCCCAAAGCTTCAGTTGGATGTAATATGTCCACTCTGTTGAAATGCCCACAGTATCTGCTACCTTCATCAACTTCAATCGCCGGGTATTCAAGACAACTTCAACCGCCTGCAGCCATCTCTATCTTGGTCGTCCCAGCCTTCTGCTTGCCGTAGGATTTAGACTCAGCACTCTTTTATCATCCGCTCATCTTCTCCTCTTTCGACATGTCCCAGCCATCTTATCCGTTAAGCATTAATAAACTGAGTTGTCATCGCCTCCTCGTAGAGTTGTCTTAATTCTTCGTTGCTTCTTCTTTCCCATACACCGTTCTTCATCCTCCCTCCGAGAATTCTCCTCAGAATCTTTCTCTTCCCCACATTTTCCAAAAGTTCTTTTTTTTTCTAAACTTCACAGCCATTGTAGGTAACCGTTGGTCGAAGCACTGTTTTGTATATTCTTATTTTCGCTTTACGTGATATATTTTTTGACTTCAAGAGTTTATTCTCCTTTTCTTGCCTTGATTTCCTAATTGGTGTCTGATAACCACGCTCTCAAATAAGTAAAATTTTGCACCTGCTCTATTTTCATTATTCTGCCGTTTTCTAGGTCGATATCCAGATCCCTGTATATAGTTTCTTTGCTCCTTGCTCCCCTCATTCGCATATATTTAGTTTTTTCTTCGTTTATTAACAGTCCCACTTCCCTAGCTTTGGATTCTACCATCCTGGTCACGCTCCGAAGTTATTTTTTCGTTCTTACTAAGGGGGAGGGGGGGGTTGATGTCAAGTATTCGTGAGTCCAGTGCGATTTATACTACTTTTTCATACAACTTTCTCTAGGACTAGGTTAAATAATGTAGTTGACGGGGTGCCCTTGCCTTAGTCCCACATTTATCCTAAAGGGTCCATACCTGGTTATTAAGTTTTATTTTGTTCATAGCCTCCTCTATTGTCATTTTCACCAACCTAATTATTTTATTTAGGATATTCAGTCTTTCATTGCTTCATAGATCTTTTTTCTTTAAATTTAAAGTTACCGCGACAATTCAGTTGTGACAATAAGTTTCCTAGAGAATATCGATTGGAACGTAATCAGTGGCATTGTAAATTTTATCTAAATTCTATTTTATCTGGCGAAGATTTAGTAGATTTAAAAGTGAATTTACCTACTACGTTTAATCTCTGTTATCACCGATTAGTATACGAAAATTTGAGTGCATACTGCATACGCGTTATGTGCCGGTTTACGCCAGGTTAGGCTATGAGCGATTTATAATAAATTAATTCAGGTTGTAATGTTCTAACAAATTTGAAATGGTGACCCCCTCCTGTGTCATTATTTTTTGTTCTCTAGTGATTATTATCGAATATACTAAACCGTATCTTAGATATTAAGCAATTGGATTAACTACTAATCGATCAATACAGAAAGGGCACTTGTCCATAACCATTCACTGTGATCATTAGCGTACAGCAAATTTTCAACAAATTTTCGATTATTTTCATCTCAAAAACGAAAAGACTATTAGAAATTTTTTTTGTATATGAGTTTTACTCATCATCTCCTATACTTAACTGATTTCTTTTTGGCACCTTATTTCGGGACCACCCTGTATAATTTTAACGAATTCTTAGAAGCCCCCTTTTCCTCATCTCGTCGCATCGTTGTGATTACTTTCTTAAGAGCGAACACACGTTTCTTCCGCGAGACGGACATCACTAGCGCTAAACTGAAAGACTAAAGGCGTTTTCGGAAATTCGTTCGGAGCAGTCAGGTTCTTGGAAAAGCGTTCGTTTATTAAACCTGGTTACTTATTCTGCATTCGAAAATTAGTACAGGTACGCGACCCAAGTAACCCTAGTTATTGAGTAGAGTTACATAGGTTCTGTTATGAGGTTATGTTCATCTGCTTCCTTTTTTGAAGTTTGGGTAATTTGAAATGTGTAACATGTACTAACGAATAATTTGATTTGTTTTAATTAAACTCTTTAATTATTTGCGAATTATTTTAAAATTACGGGTTTGCCAAATTTGGCCAGATGTGGTTATTGTGATACTGACCTGACAACCACATTCGTGTTCGAAAAGTCACCAACCTGACTACTAACCCGCTAGGGTTAATCTTTGCAATCAGAGTTATTTTCCGAAAACGCCTTAAATTTTCAGCTGATGACGTCTGTCATCGCGGACATGATGGAACTTGATGTTCTTGCAACTGCTTCAATGTGTCGACAACTATCAGACGCAGCTCCTTTTCTGCAATATAGGTCGTTGTCGCGTCTTGCAATCAATATTATGTGACCATCCACATCCATTACTGAAGCCTATTGCTTATCGAACATGATTTTATATCCTTTATTTGACATCTTGGATAATGACAACAAATTTGTGCGCAGTTCAAGCACATGTAATGTGTCATTCAAAATTACATCGCACTTTTTACCATTTCGTGTAGTTTCTATATCCGCAGTTCCTTTTGCTTTTATTAGAGTAGACTCACTGCTAGCTAACTAATGTACCTGGATCATTATTGTAGACCTTGGTGAATAAATTGATGTCCCGACAAAGGTGTGAGGTACTTCCACTGTCAAGACACCAAAGGCGTTTTCGGAAAATAACTCTGATTGGAAAGATTAACCCTAGCAGGTTAGTAGTCAGGGTTGGTGAATTTTCGAACGCGAATGTGGTTGTCAGGTCATTATCACAATAACCACATCTGGCCAAATTTGGCAAACCCGTCATTTTGTGCAAAACAATTCACAAAGAATTAAACACTTTAATTAGAACAGATCAAATTATTCGTTAGTACATGTCACACATTTAAAATTACCCAAACTTCAAAAAAGGAAACAGATGAACATAACTTCACATAACAAAACCTATACAACCCTACTCGACTAGAGTTACTTGGGTCGCGTACCTGTACTAATTTTCGAATGCAGAACAACTAACCAGGTTTAATATACGAACGTTTTTCCAAGAACCTGACTGCTCCGACTGAATTTCCGAAAACGCCTCAAATGTTAGTCAAGCTGTCAGCAATTTGACATACGTCATCAGTTGATATAAGGGATACTCGAGGAGATTTTTTTATCCACTTTCTGAGATGTGCAATCGGAAGCCTTATGCCCCTTTTCGTGACATTTGTTGCATCTTTATCTGAATGACTTTCTTTCTTCTCTTTGTTCTTGAATGAATTGCCCTTCTTTTTCTTCCATTTCTTTGTAAACATAGCATCCTGCTGCGAACTTGAGAACGTCGTGCTTTTTCTGGCGTCATATTCTTCAGTTATCTTGATCCGTAGATTTTCAGGAGCAGGAAGCTCATCACAATTCTCAATAGCAACTCTAAAGTTGTCAAAACTTGACGGTAGGCTATATAACATCATGATAGCGCGTCGATCTGGATTAATGTTTACATCCATATCAGACAACTTGTCCACTGCATCGGAGAAGTCGTGTAGATGTTCAAGGTCATCACCTTCATTCAATTTTTGCAGTGTAAGTGTGGCTTTACGAGCGGGTCCTTGGAATTAAAATATATTGTTTGACTTTACCCACAATACTCGCGATGTGGTGCAACTTTTAACTAGTTTTAACTGACCTGCACCTATTAATAAAATCAAATCCGACTTGGCCTTTTCATCTTTGGCGTACCAATCCCGAATTGCAGCAGCATTATCTCCCGTAGGTTCGGACCTCTCTATTTCACCGCTTACGAATCCCCAGACGTCATTTTTTCCCAACAGAGCACGCATTTGCAGTTTCCACGTGTCTTAGATTGTCACGTCCTAGCGCTTCAATTCTCATAACACTAATTTAACTTGAAAGCTTCCGCGGCCGTCGTCCATGCTTGAATTGGCTTCTGGTTGGAACCGCGTCACGTTGACTTTTACTGCCGACGTTTCGTTCTCCATTGCAGAAGAACTTCCCGAGGAAGCAGCCCTGAGGAGGTTCTTCTGCAATGGAGAACGAAACGTCGGCAGTAGAAATCAACGTGACGCGGTTCCAACCGGAAGCCAATTCAAGCATCTCAGAACACTGTTCATGTTCCTTTAATACAGCCTTTTACCACTTTTAACACTTTTTCTTGACCTTTGTACAGCTATTTCTCTTGCACAGCTTAGTACTGTCTTAAAAAATCTTTCAACTCTTGTCGAAAACAGCTTTTACCCGACTACTACTTCGTCGACAGGCGAATTCTTGTCTTCTTACCAGTATTCTCTGGGCCTATAACCCGATGGAACTTCATGGAAACTAGGTAGGAACACTTTTAAGTGAAAATGTTTATTAACGGGCTAAAATACAAAAATGTATTTTTAAAGACATATGTTTACAATTATTTGTTTTTGAATCACATAGTGAAGTCCAGTGATACTTCTTCAACAGGACGAAACATGTGTTCGCTCTTAAAAAGTGTTAAGAAAGATAAGGTGAGGGTACATGCCATATGAGCCCAAAATGCACAATGCTTTTTAATGTAAATAAAATGCTTTCTCTTAAGCTCTAATTCGACTTTCCAGGAACACCTTCCGGTACACCTACTTTGTTACGACTTATCCAACCTTATGGTGGGAGCGACGGGCGATATGCGGATATTTTAGAGCTATTGCCAAATAAATTAAATTATTCTTTTTATACGATCTTAATGAACAACCTATGTATGTTATAAGTTCTGACGTGTTCTAATATCAAACAACATCCCTTCTTGTTTGAATTATTTTTCAACATATTTTCGACGTTTTAATTAATACGTTTAGGGCCGATATTTCAATCACAAGTTAACTTTAACTATTAGTTTATTCCCATAGTAACAATTATGAAAACAATTATTCCTATGGCAATAAACTGAAGGTTAAAGTTAACTTATGATTGAAATATCGGCCCTTAGTATCGAAGATCACAACCGTTTACAATCAAGGGAACATGATCTGTACTTGTCTGGAGATAAAATAAAAAGCAGTAAGTGATGATTGGAATCATCCAATTTTCTCTGACGTGATTGCAACAGCTGATTAAATCCGTGCTAATGACAATAAACATTGTATCTTGCAAACTTATTAAATAGACGGGTACGCCACAAAGGTGTGCGCCTCAAATTATAAGTAGAATAATAACAGCTGTAAAACAATTGCTTCGTATGGAAAGAATAACATCTACATTTTTGAATTTATTTCTTCAGGTCTTTCGTCATTTGTTGTATCTTATGGCTAACTTTAATGGCACACTAAAAGCAAACGTCATTTACTTATTCTGTTATCTTTTTTTATCAGTTTCATTTTATTCCTACATCAATAAAAATGTACAATATGAACAGGGCGCATTTTATCAATAAAGATTAATCTTTTGGTGAAAAAGTGTAGCCATCCGAAATAAGTGGTAAATTATTAAAAGCCAATGTAGTAAATCACATTGTATTAAATTTTTATGCAGATGTACAAGTTGTATTTCATCGCTAATTTGAAATGATGTGCTTTATGCACGGCAGGGTTTTTTTTTCGGACTCGCTGATGACAACTCCCTTAATTGGGTGCATGCAGTTGACAGAGTGTTCAACCTTCCGCGCTAATAATTCTCGATTAGATAGTAATCGTAACATATGACTATCACTGCCGCTGCAACTGTCACTCCGAACAACACTAACAGATATAGATGTGATTATGTTTACCCATGTATTTGCCGTTCACTCTCGTGTCTGCCAATCAATTAATTACTTAAAAATTCTGGACTCTTGTCCTCACCAACAAGTGCAGCAAACGGTGCACCCTAAGTTAAAGGCATCCGAACTGCATTGGTCCAGATGGCGTCTTGGTTCGTATTCTTTCGCACACGAGCACCACGTACTCGGTCCGCTGTTCCACGGTTCTTTGTCTGTACGTCTGGTTGGGACTAAAAAAATGAATAACGTCGGGACTAAAAACATGGTCAACTGAGGTTTTTCAGAGACGGATCCCAGTTCGCCTTGCCTGCTCGTGTACTACCTACTCTGAGAGGAGAGGAACGAAAATACGCGCACAGAACTTGTTTTTCTCTGTCTACGGCGAGAGAGTTATTTTTAATTAATAAAGGCCTGCGTGCTGTTTCGATAAACGCAAGGAAGGGACACACGTGCGAGATCGCTGGCAAAAAGTGTACACCCTCAAGGGGGGTGCTCTGATATGATTGCAACAGCTGATTATATCCGTGCTAATGACAATAAACACCGTCTCTTGCAGACTTGTTAAATAGATGGGTACGCCACAAGGTTGTGTCCTCGAATTAAATCATTTGCAAGCAACTTTGTTAAAGCAGTCGACGTGATGAAGGTGAATTGCTTTGTTTCAGTTCAACGTGGAACAATGGCTGTGATCTGATATGTTCTCGCATAAACAAGCGTTGAAGTTAATCAAAATTATAAAGTATTAATTAAAAAAAAATTCTTATTGCTTGTTACTCAATTTCGAAATTCAATCTTTTAAACTGAGTCCAATAAGAGAAGAAAAAGTTATTTTACTCTTGAAATTGGGAGTTATTTTTCTACGTAATTAACAAGAAATTAGAAACCTTTGCCAAAACTGTTTAGAAATTCGATTTCAACCAGTGGCAGACTTGAAAAAGCTGTAACGATTCTCTAACAAAAGCACTTCTATTACTTAACGTTCTACTATTCGCTATTAATTGCAGTCGTCGCTCTTTAAATCTGGCGCCTGATTCTGTTTGCATAGTTTATATAGCAGAGGTCCTTGGTCCTTCTACCCCGGAACATATTTGGCACCAGATATAATTCATCCGATCGCGATCGATGATTGACTTAACGTGTTTGCTGCTTTCATGTTTCGAATAGACCTGGAAATCCCTTAGTATTTAAAAAATAATATCACAAACAAAGTAATTATCTGTGTTTGTTTTTGATCACAAACTCTTTTAAACGGACATTAAATGGCGCACAAACACTTAACGTTTCGCAGTCGTTCGACAGCTTCGTCAGAAGTGAAAAATATAAACTTCTGACGAAGCTGTCGAACGACTGCGAAACGTTAAGTGTTTGTGCGCCATTTAGTGTCCGTTTAAAAGAGTTTGTGATACAATTTTCATCGGACAAGAACCAGCTTTAATTAAAAAATAATAGTTTAAAAAACTTAACTCAATCGGAGACACTCGGATATATCTCACCAGATATCGCTGTCATCACTTGACCTGCCAAGCATTATCAAAAGACCGGATGTGAAATATGTTTACAGCTTCAATAAAAAAGCTTCACAGAATGAAACAAAAGCTTCCGCCACTTACTAAACCGTTCACCTCTCGTCGTTTACGCTTGGATCTATCACATCATTAAATTTTGCTTTTAATGTTTTGTTTCTCAGGAAACATCTTCAATTTGTTCCTGTAAGCTGCAGGCTTGTACGCTTGTGTTGTACGCATCTTCGTTTTTTTTTTTTTTTTCTTTTTTTAATGTACGTAATAATTCAATGGAGACGACCGAAGGACGAAAGTTTGAACCCTGCAGAGATTTCATCGAACGTAAGGATCGCCAATAAATTCTTTCAAGATGACAATGACAGACCCAGCTGCATCCCGTTTCTTTTCACTGGGCCTCCTAAGATAAGGAAGAAAAGATCTGACGAATGTAACACAAATACGTACCTTTTTCTCGTGAAAACAGAGAATCACACAAAAGCGCTTCAGTGAAATAAAAAGTCGTCGTTATTTTTCTTCATATATTTTACTTTTACACACACGTACCTACATGCTTAGATATAATAGATAAAATAAAAGAGGAAAACGGCGAATGCCGTTGATAATTGCGAGCAACGATACAGTGAATAGCCGAGAACAATCGCGAATAAAACCTTGTGTGTATGAACAACACTGAGGCCGTCATTGTCTATTGTTCATGATAATTACGGTATATCTGCCCGATGTCTTCAGCAGCAGATGGTTCATGTTGTGATCTCATTTCGTACGAGGTAAAATGAAATGAAGTTGCTCTTTTCGTTTTGTGCCTCGAACTTTAGCTAACGAAATGCAGATACCATCGAGAGTTAGTACAAATCGTTGAGTCTTTAAATTTAAAATAAATTCTAAAAACTACCAACAGTATCAAGTACATAATATATATCAATTTCAAAGATCACTTCGTTAGTTAGTTAAAAAATAAGAACTAGCGATTAAGGCCCAGTTGTACAATGCCAGTTTAAATTTAAGCTGAAGCTTAAACCCATGACAACAATTATTTCAACACTAAACTTGTTGTTAATTAGGAAATCCAAGGGGAAACGAAAACACTTTCCTTCTGACCTTCGGTATGTTGTGGTTCAGGGTTTAAGCTTTGGCTTAAAGATAAGCTGAATTGTACAACTAGGCCTTAATGGCATTATTAAGTAGCTAACTTAAGCAAGTAATTAATTTATTTGAATCACACTTGCCACTTTCTACATACATCTAAGAACCGTCTCTATAAGCAGAAGATTGACTTGGTGGATCAAACCGACCCAGCGCAGCCAAATCTTCAAAACTAACGGTTGGTTTGAGTAACCCACCAAGGCCAGTATGGCTGGTCAGTTTCTTAAAAAATGGTGATTCATCCAAACCCACCACGGCATTTTACGTGTTAAGTCAATGAAGGTCAGGAACATCTCTTATCTCTCTTCTATTGTTCATTGCATTAGGGTCTTCAGTATTTAGATATTGTCGTTTGTTTGTTTGTCTTCAAGCTCTGAATGCCATTTGCTCTTGTTCTAGTTTGGGTTCCACATATGTTCTTAGTTTTTTTTTTTTTTCTAATGTTCTTGTGCATACTTTTAGAGTGGTTTGGGCTAGACAGATTGCTCTATAATTCTCGCAATTTGAAGGTTCTCCTTTCTTGTATATTGCCATAATTAAGTTGGTCTCGCAATCATCTTCTGTCTCCAGGCTTCTTTTAGTATTTCCCATAACCATTCCTTCCCATGCCCTCCTAGCAATTTAATCATGTCCGGCGTTATTTCATCTTCTCCACTTGCTTTCCCTGTTGCTTCCTTTAGTTCTTTTTTGATATCCTTTTCCGTGTACTACTCTTTCCAGGTTTCCATTATTTTCTGAACTTTGAGTTGATTATGTTTATTTTTCATTTTACTTTTAGTTTCTCTTCAGCTTTTCACTGTGGTCCAAAATTTCCTTGTATCAGTCGCGTGTACGTTGTTTATTTCCTGACCGATTTTGTTCCAGCTGGCCAATCCAAATGTTTGAATATTTTCTTTCCTAAAGCATCCTTGCAATTGCATGATTCCTGTGTGAATAGGGGCGAGATCTTGTTGAAATATCCATTCTTCATCTGCCATAATGTCACTAATTAGTGGTTTTGCTATGGCAAGTAGTTGTCTGTACTTCCGGGCGGTTTGTCTTCCTTATAAAATCTCTTAATGCACTGATCCTTTGAAGAGGTACCCCCCCCCCTATCAGTACACCTCCTTCTTTATTATGACGGCGAACAAAATACTTTTTTCTTTTCATAAAACGTGAAAATAGTAAGAAAACCATCTGGACTTTCTTTCATCCTTTCCGTTGGTTAATCCAGTCCATACGATTTCTAGCAAAATCTAATAGCGTTTTCGACTGATTGCTCTAGAGCAGTTTCAGAGTATCTCCATCTTGTTTTAACCTCATATTATAACAGGGGATGGAGATACTCTCAGGGTGGTCTGGAGCAGTCAGTCGAAAACGGTATAGTCTTGCGTATTTGTGGCGTGCAGTTGTACAATGTTGTTTTTTTTTTTTTGTAAACGACGTCGTTTGAGATGTTGGCAACTTATTAAAACCCTCTGAATCGTTCTCACACTGCAGTGCTACCAACTGCGTGCTTTATTTTCCTTTCTGTAAGCGTGGAATTACAAGCTTTGCCTTTACCTTTCAGTAGTTGCCGTTTTCACCCCATCAGCGTAGTTTTTCCCATGGCTTTTAATGTAATTTACAAAATTGTTTACAACGCGATGACTTCTATTCGTTTTTCTTGCAATGTCCCTGTTAGTATATCGCTCTTCTTTTAAAATCTATTTTTTCCCAATTCTCCAGCAATTGGTTTACTTTTGGCATCCATTTTTATGATTTGAGTAATTGTGACTGATGCCTAATAGATATTAAGTTCAATAATAAAGATGATGTTTGTTCGTAACAGTAACTTGATTTTTCACTCTCAAAATTAAAAAAATGCTGACAAAGTTGTCAACATCGACCATTATTTCGATGGGCAACTGATTATGACGGTTTCTTAAACAGTCAGAAAGCGTGGTTGGAACAGAGCTAATGTAAATCCAAAAAGTATCAAATCTGACTAGAGGTTAATCAGTTGCTGCGGCGGGTAGGTACTGTTACGAATTCGGGGTTCGCACAATCGCTTAAACAAGAACAATCAGCTACAACAACACTTGTTTAACAAATATCACTTCTAAGTTAAACGTTCTACTAATCGCTATATGCACACGTATCGCTTTCGGAATAACAACTGATCCTTCTATAGCAGAGATCCTTTCCTTCTAGAATTTTCCAGCAAACGCATGGAACTAGGAATGGTCAAAATCTATCGTTGTTTTGAAAACATCGATTTTCAATCTCCACGTCGATGTTTACAATATTCGATGATCGTTAAAAAAATGATGTTTTTCATAAAACCTACAATAATCGTCTGTTTTCTGCTTATCATGAATCTTTTTGACAATTTCCTTTTGACTTGTAATGACAGCATTATTTTACGTTATCTAAAGTATTCACTTTTCCTAATTTTTGTTTTTGCCTTAATGCGTTTTAAAATTTTTTGGGAAAACTTGATCAAGTCATTTTTGACTTTATTTCCATTGACAATTGCTTTGTGCTGTCAAACTTGATGTTTCTGAATTTTTAAAGGCCTTGTTATGCATCTTTCATCAACTGATGTCGCACGAGCTATGGCTCTTGTGCAAGATGGGCGAAGTCAGCGTCTTGGGGTGTCACAAGTCAACATCCACAGGATCATTAGACACACAACGAGACCCAATTTTACTCCAGACGACCAGGAACGGGTTTTACGAGGTCGACATCTGCTCAAGATGATCGATTTTTGACTTTAAGTATTCTCCGGAGTAAGAGAATGACATCAGTTGAAGCCAGTTGAAGAAGTTCGAGAAGTCAGAGTATCTGCGAATACTATCAGAAGATGTTTAAAGGATGTTAGCTTGCTTGCTCGAAGACCTGTTAATGGTCCAGAACTTCACCGACACTATAAAGTAGAGCGACTTCAGTTTGCACGAACTCACGAGAACTGGAGCCAGATTCTCTTTAGTGATGAATCCCGGTTCTGTCTCAGATCGCCTGATGGTCGACAGAGAGTATGGAGAAGGAGAGCTGGAGAGCGATACGCTCAGTGTAACATAGTCCCACGACTAAGTTATAATGGTGGATCTGTGATGGTATGGGATGGGGGTCTCTGCCGAGTGCCGAAGCTCGTACACACTGATAGTGGTGCAAGGTGTCCAATGAATCTCCTATCAATCCTGGTGAATATGTCATCTGTAACTCAGAGTATAATAACGTGTTGCTGTTGCTTTTCTGTAGAATTTGCGTGTATTCTCGTCGGCTCTCGAAGATTCGAAACGAAGGGGCCGGATTATAAAAGTTGAAGCGAGCGCGAAATTTGAACGGCTTATCCTGATGCGTGAATATCAAGAGAACTTGTGAAATATTTTCAATATTGAAGCGTAATGAAATATTGTAACTCACCTATTGATTATTTATTAAATTGTTCTCCACAAGTGGAGAAAATTATTTTATTTCAATTGAAACTGAGTAATTTCTTGGATTTAAATACTTGATAATTGTTGCATTTTATTTATTGATCCTGTCAATCCAGAATATGAAATTTGTTTTTAATAAAAATTAAAATTCTCCACTTTTTCTTATGTCAGTTAGATATTTCATTCAGTTTCCGATTTTAATTGAATAAACTCCATGTTGATGTAATTGCTTAATCAAAATACTTAAAATTCAAGGCATTTTTCATAATTTGCGGTAGGCAATTAATCTTGGAGGTTTTCCTCGATTGTTAGTAATTGTAATCAGTTTCGGTTTTTATCTGTGTATGTGCATATCCTTTGGTTAGCCAGGGGACTTACGAAGTTTTTGACTTGGATTATCAGTTATTTTTTTATTAAAAATTAAATATCTTAGCTCGCTACAAAGCTCGTAAATGCTTGTAGTTGTCCTTCCAAGGCTCTTCATGGTGTTTGTAATAAAACTGTGTACCATATGATTTCTAACAAAATTCATTTTTTAAGTTTTTCTTAAAGAACAAGAAAACTGTTAAGGCTGTTTCACTAAAGTTAGAAAGAGATAGCTATATAAAAGTTCTTTGACTTATCAATCGATCGGCGTATAGTATGTATAGAATAACTCAAAAATTCGAAACTGAAGTACAGTCAGATAAAAAATTCTTATTATTATCAGTATTCGTTTTTGTCTTTTGTTATTATCGACTATTGAATTTGTCATCTTGGTAAGAAGTTTGTAATTTTCTTTTCAACTATTGAATCTTCAGATGCGTTACGTTTAAAAAAAGATGGCAAACTCGATTCTATGTGAAATGAATTTATTGGATATAAGTTGTTTCGTTTGAAAAAGCTGATATACTTCCGTTTCAACAATCCCGGACGTAGAAAACAAATCTTTTAGCATTAATAATACACTATCAGATTCGCGAAACTGTGCTTGACAAATTTCCGTTTCAATTACTCGTATCTCGAAAACCGTTAACCTCAGGCAAGTATAAGGAGATATCAAAAGAAACGTTTTCAATAAAATTGGATAATTTATTTAAATACGTGATAATATACAGTGTGTAATCGAATAAGTTACCTTATTGTAACCACTACTAATACACGAAAGAAGAAGCGAATTTATGACTAAGGAGTCTACATTCAGCTCAGTTTGATTAGGGATGTATAAAATATTTGAAAATACCGCATATTTACAATGCTACATAAAATACAATGAGATCCACAAAAAGTGAATCACTGACATGATCTTAAAGACATTTGCTTTTGTATTTCGATGTATAAGTCAAAGTTAGACTATTTATGGGCTATTGCAAGAGAAAAGTTTATTTTTTTGAAAAAAGTAAGTGTTTAATGAAATTTAAAAGAAGTAACAGTTGATTCAATTCCTTATTCTATAAAATTGAAAATAATGATGAACGAATAAAAATTAGTAACGGGTATTGCCACCTCGGGTTCGAATAACAGCCTGGTTACGTTGTGGCATCCCTTCTATCAAATGTTCAATGACAGTTGCTCCCATTCTTGTATCAGGGGCATTTGATAACTCTTCCAGCGTCTCTGGAGCAGGTACTTGAGCTGTAATTCGATGTCCCAGCATGTCCCAAACGTGCTCCAGTGGGTTAAGATCAGGGCTCCTTGCTGGCCAGTCTATCCATTCATCCATCCATCAAAATGAAATCATTTCCAATAAACGGTGCAAAAGGCACTACATGTTCTTGTAAAATGTCTCTTATGTACCTATCGCTATTCATTGGACACCTTGCACCACTATCAGTGTGTACGAGCTTCGGCACTCGGCAGAGTTTATTGTCTCCGTGTGATAACGAGGCGAAAGATTTTACTCTCAGTTGCCTGCCGGGCCGTGCACTGTTGAAAATCGCATTCATTGGTGTGAAAGTAAAAAAATTGCGTGTTAAAATTTACACAGTGAACGTGTAAATTTGCCACAAAAATCACACAGGCTATTGCGTATTATTTATAAACTCCTTTTTGTTGTGAAATTACCCAAAAGTGATGAAAATAACACAGTTAAGTGTGTTTGGACCATTTGCGTATTTTTTTTTATATGGGTGATGTCAGCTCGAACCGTCTGCATATAGGTGCGGTGAAAAACGACGCAACTTTTTACACAATGAATGTGTAAATTATTTACACTAAAGGTCTGTGTTAGTTTTCACACAAAAATCGGTGTGGACCGCAAATGACACTGCGATTGTGTTAACCCTTCATTTCATAATTTTTTATAAAAAATAGAAATAGAAAAGGGGAATCTTATGACGACCAACGTGACTATCCAACATATCAACGCCCCCCATGTGCCTATTGTATTCTGTTATGACATTGGAACAATTGATAGTGATCTTCTCTTTCTTTTTCTTATCGAATCGTTTTACAAAATGGTACGGTAACTCACCACAGCAAGTTAACAGTAATGTAACTATTTTATTGTCATTCGAACATACAAGACTCATGTCAACACCATCAACATTTGCAACATACTCTTCTGATGTACCTCTAGGAGTTTTCTTGAAAGTTTTCTCATCTGCTAGTTTATTATTCCCTAATCTGTTTCGGCATACAGTTCCTAACATGTATATACTCTGATCGGTCATGTATTTGAATAGTGGTATAGACGTGTAATAGTTATCGCAATAGAGCTGATGATTCAAATTTCTTGGAATTATTCTTGCCAATCTAATCACAACATTACCACTGGCGCCTACATCAGGTTCATCAGGATTTACTTTCGTAAAATGATTAGAAGCCCCATTGTATATTTCAAAATTATACGAAAATCCAAATGTATCGCACAACATAAATAATTTGAAACCCCACTTATGGGGTTTCATTGGATTATACTGTTTCAAATGATATCGCGTCTTAGTTGAACAGATTTGTTCATCTACCGAAAGCTTGCTTTCGAGTGGTATGAATGAAAACCTTTTAGTAAGTTGGTTCAAAATTGGTCTCAACTTATGAAGATTATCAGAATTTTGTCATTATCGTTGAAATGCAGAATACATTTTAGGTGTTCAAATTCATTGATTGTCATTGCTCTTCTTACATTTGGAATTCCAATGTCTTGACGCCAGTAACAACGAGTTCTAGGGAGTGAAGAAATAGACATCTAGATACATATGCCCAAAAATTTCTGAATATCGGATGCATTTTTACTAGCGGGCTTATTTGGGTTTCTTTGCGTGCTATACCTATGTATTAGTTTCTTCCACAATCTGCTGTATGAGAGAATCTGTAAAAAAAAACTTGAAAAATTCGTAGGGTATTTCCAACTCCAAAATTGTTTTAGGAAGTTCTGAGTTCCCCTTGAATTTCAAGCAATCAGCATCAATTTTGAGATTTTTTTGTGCCATAGAATGTGTTCATGCTTCTTTACATTTCTTTTAGAATTAGATGTAATCGGAAGTTTAGATTTATCAGTTTTCGAATTTGTAGAAATTAGATTTTCATTTACAATAGTATCTTCCTGCCCTGGTATAAATCTGAATCTCCGGTTACATGAAAGTCGTCATCAATGTCAGATTCTTGCTCATCAGGAACATACATATTCAGGATCAGTAACTGAGTTTGTATCCGAAAAATCAAAATCATCTTCGCTATTATCAAGATTTTCAATTATTTCTGCTAGTTCGACGTCAGTGAGGGGTTCCTTTGAACCTTTTTTCCGATGCCATATCTAAGCGAAAGCAAGAAAACTACAAGAATTATGCATGGTGTTGCGAATTTGCTAGATTACTTATTTTACGACAAAATACAAACAGACCTTACACTTTTCGGTAGCAAGTTGCACATATTTCAAATAAAATACGTTTCATCAATATACGCCATCTCTGACTAATTTTCGAATTATAATTGTATTGGTAGGAATGTAGCAAATGTGCAACAGCATGGATATTCATTCTAAAGAGAAATAACGGAAAATAAATCATCTCAGAAGGCTTTGTTGTAAATTTGCAACATAACGAAATGAAGGGTTAATTTTAACACAGATTTTTCAACAGTGTGCATTGTCTCCTGCGATCACCAGATTTAAATCCTTGCGATTTTTTTTTGTGGACAAGACAGCTGATACGTATATTCCACTCTAGTAAATAATCTGCACGAATTAACAAACAATTATTTGCCAATTTGTTACCCTTATTTCATAACGCAATTCCAGTTATTTTAAAAATTACTAATAATTTTCGTCGCGTAAAAGAAACAACTCAGACTTCCGTTCCCAACTGGTAAACGTGCAATTAAATGAAATTGAAATGTGTCGAGGTTGCATTGTGTGCAGGCAAGAAGTCAATAAAATAATAATCATAAAATTCGTAGTCCTATTGTATTGCTGCGTTTATGAAACGACGCGTCGTATTTTTAATTAATTATAAACTGTTCAAAAGAAGTTTTCGCGTAATCTGCGAAATCGATTCTCTTACATGTTGTTTTTTTTTTGTCGGAACAATTGTCATTCACCCTGTATGATCGTATATGGTTTTCTTAATAATTGTATAAAAATATTGTAACTTTCGTGTATGGTCTACCAAGATTTTAATTGTATGCTTCCACATCAGTTGCGTTCTTTCTCATCCTTCCGATTAAAGTTCAAAGAACTAACTGGAGTAAATAGAGTTACACACGCACGCATCGGCCGTTCTTAATTGGCGGAGCGGCCGCTTAATATAGCCCGGCTAATTGAGAAAATTAACGGCATACTTGACGACCATCCAATTCACTTATATACGAATTTCTATTTATCAGCGCTTTTAGCGTCGCGTCGCAAAATTCACCGTCGCGGCGCCCAAATATAGCGTAGCGAAGTGGCGGCAGCTGCGCGTTTGTTTACGTTCCGAATGTCGAATGAAAAAATTGTTCTCTCCCAGTTTGAAAGTACATACGGGTTATATTTGTGGCGAACACATGCGAAGCGCTGACCGCGTGTGTGTTCGTAAGTATTTATGGAAGACTTTTTCTCCACATGTATGTTCAAACCAGCACGTGTCGTGCTGCAGATGAAATACTTACAGGATGATTATCGAATAGACCACTTTACATAACGCAATTTATCTTGCAAACTATCCCGTTTTAGTTAAATTTAAATGTCAATATTTCAGACTATTTATTTATGCAGGAACGTAGTAGAGCGAGACGCGATCCGATCTTTATTATAAACTTCGTTTTTTTGTTAGGTTTGATGTGTCGCTCGTTCAGGTCTCGCGACCAACCCCAGTGGCGTTATTCTTATTATGTAAATACACTCATTAATTATGAAACTGTAAGTGTTCCTTCCCGAGCTAAATTAACACAGATTAGTTTTACACCTCTAACTAACAACAGATATCATCTATTAGAGGTATCAGAAAGTAATCGTGTTTCACTTTAATCTCGCAAAATTACAACACAGTAAACGAAGAGCATGTGTAACGAATACGAAAAACTCGCTTTAAAAAAAACTAAAAGAAGTAATCGTAATCAATTAAACACGTTAAAGCGTACAAGGAGCATGTGTCCGTAGAAAATTAAAAAGGAAGGGTGAAATTTTTATCTGCCGCTCATTCCCCGCCTCACAAAAACCAGTGCGGAGGACGCACAGCACAAACGACAGATGTGAAGCGTACAGTCGAACGAAAAAAGAAGCTAGCTACAATAACCCACCCGGTGTGCTTCGCGCGATAAGACAGAACAGACAAAAATAAACTGACGCAGTGCACCACCACCAACCAACAAAACAAACAGTTCCATTAAACTAAAACAATCGCCGATGAAAAACGGAACGAAATTCTAAACTACTGCCTTTACGTTTCATTCCTTTAATAAAGATGCAGGTCGTCGACAAAAAAAGAAAAAGAAAAGCATAAGGGATGCTTCACCGTCGCATTCTTCTTCGAGTGGCTTCGTTCTCGAATCCATCGCGCCCAAATCACGAGGTGTTAGACATTTTGATATGTAATTTTCGGCTTCCGTGGTTTCATCGGGGTGGTTCCCGCACGAGGGGGCGATTTTTTGCTCTGGATAACCAACCCTCAAGCTACTAAATGAAAACCTGTTTCTAACGATTCTGATTTTTTTAGATGTGCTTTGCATGCTGATAAATTCGCAGTTGCTCCAATTGGTGTAAATTTATTTCCAGTTTCAATTGTAGAGTTCTTACAGTTGCTGTGCTTGCAACAGCCCGTCGGCAGTTATTTGAGGATAAACTAGAAAAGTTTATAATTTTAATGGAATATGTACTTACTCGAATTATGAGATGCAAGAATTAAGTAAATAAGTAATTAAAGATTAAATACTACACTGAGAAAACAAGATGTGTTAATCCAACCAAAAAACTGTTTGTCCAACAAAAGATTTCGTTTCAATACGTTCAAACAATTTTTTTTTATAATTTAACATTTATATAAATGTCATTAATTTTATTTTGTACTAATCAGATTACCATGTCAAAACAAATAAATCAAATAGCTTACTGTTATGTTACACAAATACTTTGTTTACAATAAACCAAATATTTAGTTGTAAATTTCTGTAATAATAAATTTTATTTAAAGTAACCACACAAAATTAAAATGATATTTTTGTTACAGTAACATGTGTATGTATACCTATTTAACAAAAATTTTAGTGTAATCAACATTTTTATTCACAACAAAAAGAAAACTGTTATATCAATGCATTTTGTTTTCTCAGTGTACCCCTAAGGCAGAACACAAACTGTGGTCGTCAACGCTTGTAAGTCGGATTCCATTAAAATTAAATCCGGAATGCCGCAAGGCACCCACTTAAGACCAATTCTTTTCTTCTTTCTTTTCATAATCTTTATCATACTCTTGCATATAACTTTTCTTTATTTCTGCAAGGAGCAAGTCTTGCAAACAAATTACAGTAAGCAACGAGTTTAGTGAAGATTAAGGCCCAGTTTTACAATAAGGACGGAATAACTGTTCGTCGAACGTTCCTCCGTATCTACATCACGTTATTCTAAGAATAATGCTTACCCAACGATTACAAAATTGGACCTAAGTAACATGTTCTTCAATTTTAATAAATATCGCATTGTTATCCGAAAATAAGTATTTGATAGTTCATATTTATCAATGCTTCCTAGGTTAGTGACCTTAGATTTCCGATATCACATTAATTCTGATAATTTACTTAAAAATTATTTTACCTGTTAGTGAAACTCAATGGAAACAAATCTGATCTTTTTAAACAGAGGATCCAAAACAGATCTGTTTTGATCTGTTTTTGATCCTCTGCTCTTCAGCGTTTTTATGAATAAACGACATTTCGGATAATCTTGATGCATCGTCAAGTCACAAGGCGGCCAAATATACTTTGACAGCAAATTTGTTGCAAATCGGTTTTTATTGCGATGTATTCATTCCTCTGGGCAGCTGTTTCGGTCCTATTTGGGACCTCTTCAGCAGAAGAGTAGCTCGATCTGTCTAGAGGTGCACTTTTAATAATGAACAAGGTCCCCCTAATGGACGACTTATTCTGAACAGCCTGTAAATGAACAAGAAGGTTTTTTTCAATCATTGTCGGCCATTAGCTAGCAAAACCAGTAGGCTGTATGGATGTATCTTTAGTTTTTACTTTTTAAGTAATATAAATTTAAGTTACTCTACTTTTTTTCAAAGCACCACGTGTCTACAATTAAAACTGGTCTTTGAGACTTTGAATTTTTATCTCACAAATCTTAAGCTATATTCTTATCGGCGAGAGTCTATCCATTGACGTCTTCTAGACTTCACTCACGCACTGTGCTCTGCTTTTGTACACAACACTACACAAGATCAGCTGGTTTTCTCCTGTTCAATCTTCGGACATGGTGTTGGTTGTCCAACAGTTGAAGAGCCTCTGCATTAACGTGAATGTGAAGCCTAATTCATGCTTTCCAGCAAACCTTTGGATTTCTTCCTTAACGATTGGAATCCGGAGGTCTCTATGAAGATCGGATTTTATTCTGAAATGTTTGAATACACTTTGAATACAGCCCCAAAGCTGGATACCATAGAGCCATACTGGATTCAAAGTCTGATTGTAAATCAGTAGTTTATTGGATATTGAAAGTTTGGAGTTTCTTCCAATCAGCCAATAGTGCTCTCTATATTTCAGGCCTAATTCCGCTCTTTTCTTCTTAACATGCTCTTCCCACCAGAGTTTGGCGTCCAGAGTCATGCCTATACACTTGGCGTTGTTTTCATTTATATCTAAAGACGGTGGGTCTTTTAATAATTTATTTTTAAAATTGACATGGATGGATTTCAGCTCGTTTAACTTTATCTTCCATTGTTTAGTCCAGTCAAGTATTGCATTGCTGGCTGTTTGCAGTTTCCTAGTGGATGAATCTTGGTCTTTCTCTACTGCTAGTAGTGCGGTGTCACCTGCAAACGTGGCTACTGTGGTTTCCTCCAAGTCTGGTATATCGCTGGTATATAGCAGATAGAGGATAGGACCCAGCACATTACCTTGTGGCACTCCCGCTTTTATCTATTTTAGCTCCGAAAATTCATCTTCTTGTTTAATTCTGAAGAATCTGTCCGAGATGTAAGATGTTAATATCTTTACGTATTGTTTTGGAAGCATTTTGTTTAATTTATGTATCAAGCCTTCGTGCCATACCTTCTCGAAGGTTTTTGCTACGTCTAAGAAGACTGCAGAGCAGATTTGTTTTTCTTCCCCAAGGCACGTTCGATGATGTCGGTTATTTTATGCACTTGGTCTATTGTTGAATGCTTTTGCCTGAATGCAAATTGATAATCCGGGATTAAGTTATTATTTTCTATTATTGGCCGTAGCCTTTTGAGTAGTAGTTTCTCAAGGAGTTTTGAGACTATTGGCAGAAGAGAGATTGGCAACATTATTACTTCACCAACTTTCCAGCACGCAAGGACATGTTTCAGTCTGAAAGCTGCGTTGAATAGGTAGGTGAGCATTACTATACCCTTTCTAGGCAGATGCTTTAAAATCTCTTCCGCGATTAAATCGAATCCTGGTGCTTTCTTTGGGTTCAGATTAGGTAGTTCTTACCTCTTCAGCTGCTTCTCTTGGCGTAACTGGTGTGATATTTTTGGATCTTTGGTTATCAATATTATATTATTTATAGGATGATTCACTTGCCCTTGATTGGGAGTGAATACTTCAGCCAGGTGTTGGGCAAACAGATCTGCCTTTTTCCTTATTCTCCCTGGCCCATCATGGTACATGGTTGCTTCTAATAGGAGGAATAGAAGTTACGGGTCTCTTGATCTTCTTAGTTGCCCTCCAGAGTTTCTTCATATGGGGTTAACTTTTGTAGATAGAAGTTTGCAGATTCTTCTTTAAGCTTTTGGATTTCTCTTCTAAGCTAAACTCTCTGAGTTTTGTTGTTTTGTACGGTTTTGTCCGCAGAATCTCTCGATTGTTGCCATCTTCTTCTAGCTCTTCGTTTTTCCTTGACAAGTTCTCGGATCTCAGCTGGGTGGTTTACATCTTTGGTTATGCGTGTAATCCCTTTGGTGTTATTATATACCGCTGTTTGAACAAGCCTGGTAAAGCTTTCGGCTTCTTTCTCCAGCTGCTCAGTCGTTCGTTTTGAAGGTCAATCTGGGAGCTTTCCCAGTCAGTGGTCTTGTTAGTGAGGGTGGCTCTAGCTGCCCTTTTTATTACCTTTTCACTTAGCGTTAATATGACGGCTGAGTGATCAGAATCTAAGTCAAAATTCTCTTCAAGTTCCATGAAATTCCTCTACTTGAAACACTTTTTTTTTAGTTCATGTAATTATTATTAATTCTAAATTAGTTTATTTACACGGGCGTACTATACCGGGTGTCCCAAATTTAGAGTTCCAGCCAATATCTCCCTTAAACGGCAAGATATAAAAATTATTCAGGTTTTGTTGGAAATGGCTTGGAAGGCTCTACAAGATAGAGTATTTAAAAATAATCTCTAGATAGCAACTCCCCCCAACCCAATTTTTTCAAATAGCACTCCTATAGCTTTTTTATGCTTTAATGAAGTATTTTACTTTTCTGAATTTTCTACTCTTTTCTGTTTACCTTCTACATGCCTATAACAAGCTTTGAGTATCTGCCTTGTTTGTACGATATTAGCTGTAACATTAAACGTGGAATGGAGGCATATTTTTTTCAGTTAAAATTTAACAAGAAAATTACTAATGCTTATACTGTTGTATTTATAATATAAAACACTTAATTAAAAAATAAAGAAACTATAGGGGTGCTATTTGAAAAAATGGGGTTTGGGGTAGTCTCTGAGGGGTTGCTGTCTAAAGGTTACTTTTAAATACTCTCTCTTGTAGAGCTTCCCAAGCCATTTTCAACAAAACCTGAATAATTTTTTTATCTTGCCGTTTAAAGAAGGGACACCCGGTATATGTATTTACGTAACTAAAATGGCGACTTCTGTTGAGATTTTATCTTAACCGTAATAAACAAACTTTAAATTCAGGCGCAGGTAGAAATTGCGTGTAGTTAAGTAATTAAAAAAAAATATATTGAAATACATGCAGTAACGCTCCGATAATCCGAACTCCCAATAATCCAGATTTCCCAGTAACGCGGACAAAAATGAAACATCACGTTTTTATGTTACGTATCCCTTAATCCGATAAGCATTATTCTTAGAATAATGTAACGTAAGTTTGACGTAGATATGGAAGAACGTTAAAGGATATTCGACGAACAGTTATTCCGTCCTTATTCCACGATTGTAAAACTGGACCTAAGTCCGTTACGTATTTCTTCCTGTAATCGCGTATAAAGCAGGGAATCCCCTATTCATTAGAAAACAATATGACGCCGAAGAGGCTGCACAAAACATTTATTCTTATGTTATTCGTCTGACTAAACTTCCTTACTGCAAGAGCCTCTTGGTCCACGTCTTTTAAAGGTAGTGAAATTTCCAACACTTTGAGGGATGCCATGATTCTGCTGGTGTTGTAAATTGTCACAATATTTTTTTCTAAGAGGTTCCAATAATCCGGATTTTCATAAGTTCGGATCGCCTAGGTTTTAATTGATCGGGATTACCGGAACTGTACCGTATATTGATTTCGAAGTTCAGATTTCATTTATTATGCTCTGCTTTTGACAAGCAGACATTAAACAAAAATCTAATTATGGCGTAAGAATATTTATGCCCTTTTCATCTAAGGTGGTAAACTCAGTAAAAGAGAAGTCCAGTTGTGGTAAGAACTGTGCAGAAAAATAATAATTTGATCTTGTAGGACAAATAATTATCAGTGATACCTACCTAACTTCTTATTTCATGTAACATTAAAATTTTATTTCCGAAAGAAAAATTTCTCATACCTTCCCGACAAGAAACGTTTTGCATACCGCCTCGTACCCGTTAAGGAGTTGTTAATATTAGGGATCGACGGCATCGAACCTGTTAATACAACAATATGCCAAGGGATCATCCCAACGACTTTCGACGTTGGAAGGATCAGCGAAACCGGTTTATCGTTCGAAAAATTCATGGGAAACACGAAAGGGTTAAAGAAGCGAGCGCGTCTTGAGAATACGGACTCACAAAGACCTTGAATTCGAAAATCGACCTAAATAATGTCGATTCGAGGAGCGATCGTCGGGAGCAGGTAGCGGAGGCTACGTCTGCGGACATAATCGAAATTTGCATCACCTGAATCACGTACATACGTAATAATGACAGGAAATTCACAAAACCTCCGAAATTTATTGAAGTTAATTTTAAAAACACATTAACTGAATCGGCGTTTCTAACCGCCGGTAAACAATGAATTAAAATTGTTCTCTTGGTAAAAGAGTTTCTTTGAAAGTTCGATTGAAATAGTTTCTCTTTCATCAAAGGCATTTCAGAAATTGAAATTTCCTCGACTGAACTTACAAGAGAAACCTTGTAGTCATAAAAAAATATATTAGGTGCACGAGCCCTAACAACTAAATATTCGGACGAGCACTGATAATTTTAACTTTGATTTTTAAATATCGGCCTTTGCTTCTCCGCATTGTTACCACTGGAGCCGAAATGTTATTACATTTTCCATCATCCTACCCCAGCAAATGTCAACTCTATATCGATCAATTTTGTTTCCCACTCCGGGTGGATATAGGTCAGTTGCATGCGTTACATTCAAACTCAAGAAGGAAAAAAAATACGTAATTCTCTCATCCGTGTCGCAATCCCCGGTAACCTTCCTTCAAAACTACCTTGGCCTATAACACATCCACGAGTTATTAGCGACATTTTTAGCGAGCGTTCGGCTTGGTTGGAACGAGACCCGCTTTTTTATTATTATTTACCGTCGTCGTATTTAGTGTTGATTAGCATACGTTACGATATTGGTTCGTAAAGGTTACATACTTGCCGTGTCAAAGTGAGTATAGCGTTTGCCGATAAATTTTATTGATCGATGAATGTGCGTTGTCGTGCTGATTTGAATGCCGTGCGGTAGTTGAATTCAATGGCAATGATTTGAGGTAATTTTTACAATATTTTTTATTTCAGTAAAATATTTAATCATAAGAACGATTCAACTTTTTACTGGAGGTATATAATCTTGGCAAAAGTTCCTGACATAAAAGAATAGGTTTGTTCCAGCAGCATATCTAAACCGTTAAAAACAGTTACCCACCGAAGTATTGACTAGAAATAAATTACAGTTACTAACACTCACGGTATCATCTTCTTCTTCTTCTTATCCGTTAACCTCCGTCGAGGTGATCATTTTTCTCCATTCCTTTCTATTCCTTGCTAGTTGTTTTGCCTGTGTCCAATTCAGTCCCTTTGATCTTAATATTCTAACTATCCCTTCATTCCACGTTTGCCTCGGTCTTCCTCTGGCGTTTTTTGCATCTAGTCCCATTTCCGAGATAGTCTTCACTTGGTTATCAACCTTCATCCTTATTATACGTGCATACCATCTAAGTTGTTGTGTCTCAGTTGTTTGTATTACTCCCGTCTCTCCTAGTCTTCGTCCAATTTCCTCGTTCCTTATTTTATCTACGTTACTCCTTCTATATTCCTTAAAATTGTCATCTCACACGCTTCGATTCTACTTCTCATCTTTCCTGTAATAGTCCACGATTCACTTTCTTAAATCAGTGTAGGTTTCAGCACTGTCTCATATATTTTCATTTTATTTCTTTTACTGATCTCCTTTTTGCCGAAGAATGTTTTATACAAGGCCCAGTATATTTTACGCGTATTCGATATCCTGGTGTTTATTTCTTTATCTAAACCGCTCCCAAGTACTTTATACTATTTTTCTTTTCTATGGCCTCACTATTACATGTAATTTCCATTTGTTCTTGCCTTCTGGCTATACTCATTACCTCCGTTTTCTCCGTATTAACCCTCAGATTGTATTCCTTTAGTAGTTCGGTGCGTACATTGATTTTGGTATGTAGTTCTTCTTTCGTATTTACTATTAAAATTGAATCATCGGCGAACATAAGTTCGTTTATATTTACCGGTTTTAATCTTGGATATCCTACATGTGTATCTTTGTATTTGTTTCTTGCTCTTGTTGCTATTTGATTGCTCCTTGTCTAGTTCCTTTCGTTGTCTTGACCCTATTCGTCGTTTTTCCTCACACGCGTAGGTATTATGTTTTAAGTATCGTTGCGTAGACCTTTTATTACTTCTGTAGTCTTCTTGTCAATTCCTTTTTCCATAATTGCTTCGCATATTTCAGACCTCGATACACTATCAAATGCCGTTTCCAGGTCTATTACGCATGTGTAAATCTTTCTATTGGTTTTCATTATCTTCTCTGTTATCTGTCTAATGGTGAAACTCCAGTCCTGCGTGAACCTTCCTGTACGAAACCCCGCTTGTGACTTCCTTTTAGTCTTTCTGCAATTATTCTCTCCATGATTTTATAGGCTACACACGGTGTAGTTGCTACATTTCATTGCTTCCCCATTTTTATATATTGCGGTTTTCCATTCTTCTGGTATTATATGTGCATTCCATACCTTTTTTTCTTATTATTTCGTGTAGACACCTTTTTCCTTCGTCTCCTAGGAACTTTATCACTTCCGGTGTTATTTCATCTATTCCTGGTGCTATTTTCAATTTCTTTATTGCATCTTTCGTTTCTACTAAGCTTATTTTCGCCCTCTCTGTTATAGGTTTATTGTTCTATGCTTGCATTTACTGTCTCCCTTTTCCTTCTGCTGATCTTCTTCCTCTTCTTACAAAGTAGGTTTTTAAAGTATTCTCTCCACCTCTCTAGTATTTCCTTTTCTTCCGTTAGTGCCATCCCCTCCTTACTCTTTATGTTTTGTAAGGGATTTTTCTTTTCTTTCCTTAGGTTTCTCAGAATCTTATAAAGCATTTTTTAATTTCCTTCTGCGTTTCGTTCCATCCTTTCCCCGAATTCCTCCCACGTTCTCTTCTCCTCCCCTTGAATTATATCTTTCACTTTGTCCCTTTCTTGTTTATACCATTCATAATGTCACGATGTCATTATCTGGGGAAATAAATAAATTCAAATTCGTTTCGTAATTATTGCAATTATGTGCATTTCAAAATTATACGGGATCAGCACCCATTGACGTTTAGTAGGACAAGTCGCGTTACACATATCTTCTTTCCACTTACGTATAAATGTAAGCTCTGCGGATTGTAAGCGTGTTGTTTACATGTGCCAATTAAGGTCGAGGCAATTAGAACATTTTAAGAAAACAAATTTGAGAAGTGTTAATTGATGCTGACACCTTTAGAACTTTTTATTTTGGACCGAACCCCCAGCCACCAGAGCGAAGGAACGTAGATTGTGACGTAGATTTAAGAAATGTATAAAAGATCGAGCCGTAGGTAGACAGGCATTAATTAATAATTAATTAGTTAGTTGATTAGATAGTCAAGTGATAGTCGTGAAGTAATTAGTGTGAAACTAAGTGCACGTAAACAAAACTAAGCGAGTGGACTCTATGAGCCAGGGCTGGCCGGTCGGGCCAGGCCCTCCCTCTAAGTTAAAAGTAATGTGAAGTTAAATTAAAGTTAAAATTAAGGTTAGATCAAATAAGTTTATAAAGATTAAAAATAAGTGATTAACGTTAAGGATAAATTAATTTATAGTTTAAAAGGACTTGGAATAATTTATAATTTAAAAGGACTAAGTTTAGATAGATTTAAATAAAATTAAATTAAGGAAATTGCCGTATCTTATTATTTGTAGCTTTATTTCACGTAATCAAATTTAAATTTTATTTCCTCCTTTTTTTAACGCGACAATACTGTTCTATTGTTTTTCCTGCTCCTAGGTATTTTTTCCACAAAATTTTCTTCTTTTTCACTTCGTCCTTTATTTGTGTATTCCACCACGGTGTCTGTTTCTTTTTATTAGTTTTTTTTTTACGAGTTCCACATGTCTATCGCTACATTGCTATACAGTGCCCTTAAAATATTCCAAGAGCTTCTCTAGGCTTATGTTTTTATTCTTTTCTGTGTTATTGCTCTGTTTCTTTTTTGTACCGTTGTCTGTTTCATCGTCTTTTTGTAATCTATGGTTTTTTATTGCATGTAATCTAATTTTTTTGTTTTGTCTTTCTTAATCTCCGCTGATCTTCCTCTTAATTTAAAGGTAGCTTCTACTAAATAGTGATCACTGCATATGTCGTACCCCCTCTTTACCCTCACATCCAGTATTCTATATCTTTCTATTTTCTCTATTAATACGGGATCTTAATCCTACGGGTAATTTCGCCACCAATATTTTCGATGTATTTTAATGAGGGTGCTAATCAGTATTAGTAGTGAGTAGTGAGCATTCCAGTATGGATGGATGTCGACTGCTGAAAGTTTGTGGAAGTGTTGCAATCGAATGTGCAAATGTACAGTTGAACGCAGAAAAACGTTCTTTCGAAATTTATTACAGTAATTATACCATTGCTTTAAAAAAAAAGTTTTATTGTGTTGTATTAAAGACCCAAGATATGGTAGAGGTATTGTAAAGTTTTTCCTGTCATTTCATTTGATTATTTTACCGCTCAAATATGACAATAAACAACGCAATTCGCGCAGGCGTTTTTTTGGATTCAGCCTGTATATCAACTCTCTAGCCGACCATCCTGCACTGCGGCCTCAGTAGTAGAGATCAATTCTTAGAAGTGCAGTGGCGAAATTACCGGTAGAATTACCATGCCTTTAGACGTTGGAGGCGAATTTACCAGTAGGTTTATTACATCGATGAGGTTTGGTGGCGAAATTACCAACACCCATTAATACCAGGTCAATTTTCCATTTTTCTTTTATGCTTTCTACCTCCCGTGTATATTTGTGGATACTTCTGTGCTCAAACCGTGTATTTCCTATCGCTAGATTATTTAACGTGCAGAAATTAACAAGTTTTTTGCACATTTGCGTTTTTTACTTCTTCCTCGAACCTTCCTGCTGTGCCTTCGGAAGTCTCTACACTCACAGTATAAGAAATTAAAAAAAAGATATTCAGATGTCTCTCAATTGCCTTGGTCCACTTTTTTTAAATAGTCCATCCAACCACCAACCTTTCGCTATACCATTCTTTCTAATGGCATTGAGGTTTTCAATGTCTGAAGATTTCCAATAGACTTTCTCTTCTAAAGCGATCCACAAATCGTAATCCAAATCCATATTTGCTCTCTCAAGGGCAATCTAGAGCATCAGCAAACTCAGGTAACCTTCCTCCAACCAGCGCTTTATATTAGTCTTATGTACTGAACTCTGTTGGAATGTCCATTGTTTGTGGAGTTCTGTGGAAGAGGGTGACTGCACACGCTAGAAGAAGACATTGTAAACTCTTTGAGACCGCAACGAATTCGATGGTTCGACCATGTACAATCGCAATCATAATTCCTGATGTACCCTTTACAGAAAACTCATCGTGGACATTTTATTTGTAGTTTCCAAGCAAACATCCCAAATTCACTTTTAAGTAGTAAGGCTTGGATGCATTTAACGTTCATAGTTTTGAAGGAGATGGTTCTGTAAGTCTTCTGTAAGCGTCATGAATTAATTTTCAGTTTTTTACCAAAACCGACAATATTCAGAAAATGATTGCGACTGTACATAGAACAGATGCGAACGCTACTATAAGAAAAATAAACGAATGGAACCTGTAATAAGTAGACCAAGGGAAAGGTGAAAAGGTCAAATAGAGACGGCCTATAGTTGTTAGGAAGTAAGAACTGAAGAACAGATATCACGGACAAAATAAAATGGATTGAGATTGCAACCAAAACAAAACAAAAAAAGGAGAGACTTAAGTGAAGTGATTCTTCGTCGACAATGAACCAGAAGACCTCAACGACGCGACGGTTTCAATTCCGATTATAGAAGGTAAAACTGGACGACCAGGATGTACAGAATATTGCTAGGTTGTGTATTTCTATATATACTGGGTGTCCGGTAAAGAATGGGCCATACTTCAAGGGTGGCTTCTCTGGATCAAAATAAATCGATTTAGATGAATTTATCTTAGTACAATTTTGCTTCATTAAAAAGTTATGGCCCTTCAAAGATAATTTTTTTATATCAATATTTTAGCAAAACTCGCTCATTTTTGGAAACATTTAATTGTAATTTGGTATTTAGAGGTTTCTTGTACTGCTGAATCTGAATATCTGCTTATTTTTAACGTAACGTATAGAGGGCGCTCTAGTGACCCTGACATCCTCTTGTTTATTGTCGTACTTTTTTTTACGTGAATATTTTTAAAATATGTTTCGCTTTTTTTAAACGACATTTAATTTACTTTAAAAAAGGCATACTTGTCACATGTCGCTAAAGTACACCAGTTTTGAGAAAAATGGCTTTGAATGTGAAAATGTTGAATACTTTCTACACCAGTAACGGCTACTGCAGGATGAAAAGACAATTACCTAAAGTTACACTAGTTCGTAATTTACTTAAAATTGAAAATAAATTACAATTCCACATTTAAATCAACGATACATTACGTAAAAAATTCTTATTATTTTTGCTATTGCCGCGGATTTCACTCATAGTTTAACTTTCAACTCCAGATTACTCCCATAGTAAAAATTATAAAAACAGTTGTTCCCATGGAAATAAAGTAAAGATTAAAGTTAAACTGTAACTGAAATACGGGTCTATGTGCCTAATTCAGTGTAGACCTACAACAGTAATATTCAGCATTATCATATTCAAAGCCATTTTTCTCAAAACTGGTATACTTTAGCGACATGTAACAAGTATACCTTTTTTAAAGCAAATTAAAAGTTCTTTCAAGAAAATGAATATAATTTTAAAAATATTCACGTTAAAAAGTACAGCAATAAACAAAGGAATATCAGGATCTCGAGAGCGCCCCCTATATGTTACGTTAAAAATAGGAAGATATTCAGATTCAGCAGCACAAGAAACCTCTAAATACCAAATTACAATTAAATATCTCTAAAAATGAACGAGTTTTGCTAAAATATTGAAATAAAAAAGTTATCTTTGAAAGGCCATAACTTTTTAATGAAGCAAAATTGTACTAAGATAAATTGATCTATATCGATTTGTTTTGACCCAAAGAAGCCACCCTTGAAGTATGGCCCATTCTTTACCGGACACCCGGTATATATATTTTTTTTATCTGGTGGTTGCCCAACGGGGTCCTAAGTCAAAGACTTGTCAGGACCTCAGGAGCGGGAGTGTATTTGAGTGTGTGTAAAGTGTTCCATGGCTTTGTTACTTCCAACCTTCTCGCCGTTTAAGGGGAAGCAGTGTCGAATTTTATCCCCAACACTGAAGAGTGCCTAAAGTCGATACCGACCACCCCCGAGTGCGGTTCGAACCGACGACCATGCGATTGCAAGGCCGGTTCTCTTACCACTGGACCGTTCAGGCGTTAAATTTCAATTTTGAGAGAGAGCAAGAAATCTTTAAGAAAAGTTACATTGGGTGTTAAGGGTTAATATCTTACCAAGGTTGTGTAAACAAACAGAAAATTTGCAGTAGATGTTAAAGGTTAAAATCCCTAACCGGTCCGATCATTAATTGTTTCAAAGCAACCATTTTTTATAGCAACTTTGAAAGACACTTAGAATTTTTAATTTCCTGTATAAAAAAAGTTCACGTCCACAGATAATAAAAATTTCAAGAAAAATAGTAAAAACTGGTACGTACAGAATCTCATTTTAAGTTAAAATGAAAGTGTGGAAAAGAAAACAACTGTACATCGAGCAAATGTATATTAAAGTACTTACTCAGTTGATCGCCTTATGTACAGGGTGATGTGAGGTTCTGTATTTTTATATAAAGTTACTCATTTTGAAAGAAATGCGAAGCGATACTTCGATATACGTTTACTCGATCTACAGTTGTTTTTTTCTATATTACAATCAGGCTGTATCATTTGTGTTAAGAATAACAGAGCTGTTATCTGCGTAACCGCTCTTGTCAAACATTTACTTGTTGTATCATCATAACATAACTTGTGCAGTTATGTGGTGCTATTTTATGCTCGATTAGTGTTATATGTGATCTGATATGCACTTATTTAAACGACATTAAACCACTGATGCATTTAAATGAGGTGTTATCCAAGTGCAGTTAGGATAACATAATCGTTGAATGTTATCTTAAGACCCATGATACATCATAGTTTTATTAATATGATATTTTTTTATGTTTTCGTTTTCTGATCATCTAAATTTAAGTTCAAATAATTCGGAATTTCGATATTTCGCCTACGCCAATTTAAAGAGATAACCGGTTCGAGGTCATTGAAACTACTCGGCAAAGATCAAACGTGCCGACACGGAGTGCCTTGTCTTGAATAACTTACCTACTCTTTGGTACCGTTTTGAAACAAGTGTGCTGAAGGAAGAGTAAGAAAAGCGTAACGTTTGAATGTAACAACACAAGAAGCAGCATTTTGAAACAGGGTGACAATTCAAAAAGACTAACGCTAACAGAAAAGAATTATTTTCGAAGATTATCGTAGATGAACACAAGGATATCAGTTCTTTGGAATATAACTTTCCTTTTCGTCTTTCCTCTTTATTTTTTGTAGCGTAAAACGTTGCCGTTTGCTAAATTCGTAACGTACAAATTTCCGTGTAATTAATTTGTTCCGAAAAGCGGATTTAGAACAAAGCATGGACTGTTCGGTTCAAAACGATCCACAGGCGTCACGATGCGTTTTGTAATTCCTGGCAACGCCTCTGACGACTGCACTTCCTTAGTCACATCTCCTAAAATATCGTATCCAAAGTAAATAGGTGCCGTGGTTATTTTATTCCATCCGACGATAATTCTGAACAAAGTGCGTTAATGTAGCATTTCTCGTCTTCAAGTAATTGTGATAATGAATTGCAACATATTAGAATT
Organism: Dorcus hopei; assembly: GCA_033060865.1. NCBI lineage: Eukaryota > Metazoa > Arthropoda > Insecta > Coleoptera > Lucanidae > Dorcus > Dorcus hopei. The sequence goes on from CM065421.1 coordinate 46,488,355, forward strand.
AATTGAATACATGACATTGTTTTATCATTCGTTGGATAAGTTAATACAAAATAACTATTATACGAATAAGTTCAATTCAAATTCCTTCTAAAATCAGTCGTTAATTACACGATCTTTACCCCAACATTATCGTACATTAGAAACAATGCCCATAATATTATTGCACTTATCTTCTTCTAGGTTTCATCGATTAACTAATTTTTAAGGAGAAACTAGGTCTCCCTGCTTTCTAATATGTTTAGTTTCATTCTTCTGCTGCGTTTCTCTGGTGGAAAATTTTCACTTACGCTTTACTATTATCTTTTGGGAAGAGCCTTGCATTTCTCTCGACTATGCAGTTTATTACAATATTATAAAATTTGTAGCTGTAAAAGTCGGAATCTTTCATGTTCCTATACCAAACCAACCCAAAACTTTTACCTGTACGTGGGCACCCGGGGGTCTCCACATTGTTCCTCCGCAACATAACGAAACGACCCGCTCATGAAACTCCTTTTACCGTAATTTGTCCAAGTGCGGTCCTCCGTCTATTACAAGGCAAAGTGAAACCGAGCCGAATCCCGCTCACTTCATCTCTGTAAGGCGAACCCGCGCGCCCGTCCCAAGGGTGCCTGCCAACACCCGAACTTCGTGCCAAAGCCATTAGTATTCTCGGGGTGAAGCCGGGAGGAAGGCAATTTTGATTCGTTTCGAGCTTCGGCTACTCGACATCGACCTCGACAAACAAGAAAAAAAAACATTCATTACACAAAAACGAAATGATGTAGGTACGCATAAGATTTGTGATGATTTAGACAAGGCACCCCGAGTCGTTGTTAACTAACCCTGGATTAAACATATAATTAACTTTAAGCAATTGAACATAACTGGTTTAGTTTTGTTTCCTACAACGTTTCACTTGGCTAGTTAGTGTTTTTGCTAGTGTTTCACTTGGCTAGTTAGTGTTTTTGTCAGTGGCGTAGCTGTAGCCAAGTTTGTTCACCTCTTCACTAAGAGATTATTTATAACCCCTTATTTTATAAGTTTTAATTAAGTATAATGAGAAAATCATGCTATTATTTTTTACAAACGTCCAAAGTATAAATATCATTAAAACATGTTATAAAGTTTCCAAAACTATGTTTATTTTTGGCACGTAAATAACGAGAGTGAGAATGTTACTAGTTTCATAATCAACAAATAACATGTGTTTTTTTAAAAATGCCATAAGGGGTGGCTGTGGAAAAGAAAATTCATGTCTTAGCTCCATTCATTTACTTTAAATTTTCAGATTTGGCATGTGTTAGATGCCAAGCTACGACATGAGTTTTAATTTTCATGGCCAACCTTTATGGCATTTTTAAAAAAACACATAGTACAATGCAATAGTTTATAATTTTTTTTCGTTTCACCACAGAAGAATAAACATTAGCCAGTGTTAGCCCAAACCTATACTGCTGGTTCCTATTCAGAGTATTATTAGTTTTTTTTCTGTGTAAGTCCTTTCCAAAGATGTGCGTATGTTCTGTATCCAAATTGCAAGATTTTATTGATTTCTCCCAGGTTCTTACACTCAACTTTATCAAGTACTTCTGGAACTGAGTGAATTTATCACGAAGAAGGTATTACAACAAAAAGAACTGCAACGCTGAATTTTAAGTTTGGGTCTACTGCAGAATCAGACTGCCATTTCTTTGCTCAAATTCAACTTCATCCAGCTCTCTCCGCTTGAAGACGTCGATGATTTTCAAGTGTCTCATTTTGAAGTTCGCTCTATTCCAAGTGCCCTTGCACTACGTATAATATGATCATGTAAATGATTGTGTTCAGGAAATTTCGTAGGGCTCACTTGCATACTTTAAATCAGGAGCAAAGGTTCGCCTCTTAGACAAGAAAGTGCAAATTAAAAAAGAGAAAAGTTTTACGCCAATTTAAATGTCTTTTCGTATGCTATCGAGTGTTTCCGGACAAAAATTGTGTCTGCTATAATCTGATTGGTGAAAACTGTATGGCCACACCTTGCGCTATGCCAATGCCATTGTGTTGTCGAATTCCCCCGTATTTCACCTACGCCAATTTAAAAGGACAAGTGTTTCAAGGTCATAGAAACTACTCGGCAAAGACCAAACGAGCCGACGCGCAGTGTCTCTTCTTGAATAAGTTATCGTCTCTTTATCTGGAATGTTTTTCTGGCAAACTTTGAAGTTAAGCAAAAATGGTTGTGGCGATTACATATCCGTCACAAATCAAGTTGTGTTCGGCACTTTCATTGAATATGCCCATCATATTGACTGGACAAACGTCAAGTCATAGGGCCAGTTGCACAAAGGAGGTTTAAACTGACGCTCAACTGAACCAGGTTCAAAGTGAACAAAATCGCATCAAATTTTATTTATTAATGCTTTAATTGCCATATGTCATTAAGATCCTATGCGAATTTGTTTACTTTGAACCTGGTTCAGTTGAGCGTCAGTTTAAACCTACTTTGTACAACTGGCCCATAGAGACTAAAAACCAGAAAAGAATCTATGAAAGGAAACAGGAGATTCATAACAAATTTCGATCGAAAATCTGGAGAAAGTGGCGCTACGAACAATGGGAATACCGACCGCCGTTTCTTCAAAGATCGGGAGAGCCTACAGAACCCGATTCAGTGCTGATAGAAAGATTCGTCAAGCTTGTTATAAGTGGCTTCGACGTCGATGCTTTCCACGAAAGGCGGCCTTGAAGTATGCCAGTCTTGGTCCAAAAATTCTGATCATTTCCTCCTGCATTCTGCCTAAATAGACAACTTTCCAAAGAAGCTGAAGAAGCGAGGAATAAAAACCCGAAGAGATTCCGCGAAATTTATGCAAGGAAATTATCGCGCCGGGAAATGAATAAAAATTTGCTTAATTTACTATTCACATTTGAAACCCAGTTATGTCCAGTGAGGTCATTTCCATGGAAAGAAAGAAGGCAATTTGCGCAACTGAACTGTGCTTAGTACGGATCCATACGCTTCTGAAACAGCCAGTGCCGGCGCGAGGTTATTTTGCGCCCTAGGCAAAATATATACTATGAAAATCACGGAACTTGAGTGCTGCGTAATCAATCGCCGAAGCAAGAACCGACAATTATTTCAGTATTATTTCTTTGTTAACGGTGAATGAGAAAAAAGGACGGAGTTATGATTCATAAATCTGTTGATGCAACACCAGACAATGACGCAACGGTCTTCTCTTGTGAATAATATAGTAGGTGCGCCCCTTCTTTCACAAATTTTTTAATTCGAAATAACAAAAATTAATAATTTATAGATTACAGAATCAAAGTTTAATTTTTCTCGTCTTCGTCCTTGCAAAACTTTCTACTAACTAGACGAGCTCACGCCTGTGGCAAAACTCTGACTAGTTCCCCACCTGAAAAATATACAAATTTGCCAAAATTCAAATAATACATTTCACGAAAACATACTGTTGCGATTTTAAGGGTTCTATTAATTTTTATTTTAAAACAAAACATAATTAATAAACTAATTCATTTAAAACCAATGCCAATTTATTTATAACTTACACTGTAACAATAATTTATTTACAAGCTTAACGCTGGATTTCACAAACGTCACTTAACTTTAATCATCGATTAAGAATAATCATTCTTATACCTTCAACACATGTAACCATGGCAACGTTTACTTTTAACGGGTGATTAAATTTAAGTAACGTTTGTGAAATCCGCCATAAATCTAATTTATTTTAACAGCCGAGCGAAAGTCTAACGCGAACTTTAATGCCGAACTGTCCAATGCCGAATTTTTTTTCCCGGTCGGCTTGCTTCCTTATAAACCGGGCTGTTTTTTCGAGAATCGCCTGGAAAGCGACGGAGAGTCTAGGGTTGATTCCACCGTTGGCGTGATCTCGAAGTACACGAAGTTTCTCGTCTAAAGGCGGGTCCAGACGTGCGTAACATGTAATGTAACGCGAATAGTGTGGACGGCACACGAACAACTCAACGCGAATCTTGTTCAAGAGCACTGCGAGCGCCTTTGTGTTCGCGCTAAAAACCGACAGCCGATGGATCAGGGCGAGCACAGGCGCGAGCGTTACATGTAGTGCCGTCCACACTCACTATTCGCGTTACATTTGACGTTACATTACATTACACGTTACGCACGTCTGGACCCGCCTTTAGGCGCGTCGGCGGTGACGCATGAGACGGGCTGACGCCGGAATCGTCACAATACGTAAATTTTTTACGACAGTCATTCTTATAAAAAAAATTCTGCGTGTCGAATTAACTAGTTTGCTATTAAAATAAACTGCATTAGATATACAGGGTCTTCATAAACTATGAAAACATGAAAGTGCTTCATTAGAGAAGTACCCATTATCTTGCATTGTAGCGTTAACTGTTAATAGAAAAAGTTACTTAAAAACTAAAAATATTATATCAAATTTTATTATTATTGCAAATTTAAACGATACATTTTGTAGTTTTCTCGATTCCTTAAATAGAATATAGATCTGTCAATTTTTTAACATTTATAATGGTCAAATTATTTTTAGATTAAAAAAAGAAAAAGTTACTTTTTCAATTTCCGTTGACAACCTTGTTTATTTTGACAACATGTTTATATTTTTCACTTCTGACGAAGCTGTCGAACGACTGCAAAACGTTAATTGTTTGTGCGCCATTTAGTGTCCGTTTAAAAGCTTTAATTAAAAATATTATATTAAATACGAAATTAGATAATTTTTGATGGCTTTCTTAAAATTGCAATTACATTTCTATTCTTTACTTTAAGATAAGGTTTTTAAATTATCTCATTTTGTACTTAAAATAATATTTTTATGTTTTTAAATAACTTTTTCTATTAACAGTTAACTCTAAAATTCAAGATAATGGTAGAGACTTTTCACTGTATAAAGTACACAATGCGCAGAAACGAGTTTTCGTCTAACGGATCCATATTCAAAGTTTAGGGGAGGTTGGAGAACAGTGTCTAGCAGGGGCCGAATTCTTGAAATCACTCGACAAATGTCGTATGCGACATAACGTCAAAATGACGTAGACTCTCATACAAAACTATACACATCGTTCGAGAATTACGTCATTTTGATGTCATGTCGCATACGACATGATGTCGAATGATTTCAAGAATTGGGCCCCTGCTACGCGAAATCCAGCAAACGTCTCATACTTCACTAAGGGCTGGTTTCTGAAAAACATTTTAATCAGACAATAAAACTAACTGACCATTAAACCGAGCCCATTAAACATTAAACCGAATCGGGTTTCTGGAAGCGGTCGCCAATTATTATAAACGTGGCATGGCGTCGAATAGCAAGGTGTGGCAAGTTTGGTTTGATCCTGAACTGACAGTTAATCTAATGTCAAACTGATGGCGCCACAATTGTTTCAGTATTTTTTATATTTTTAAGCCTCATTTATTCTCCACAAAGAAAAGTTCGAATATTAAAAATAGAAGAAAAACGTAAGGGGTGAATATAATATTAATAATAATGATAGTTAACGTTTACATTAATTTAAATATGTTCTAATAAAACTTTTGACCCATAATGTTGTGTGGTGGCTCTTATGTATTTAATCTTACGTGTTAATTTTACCAAAATAATCAATTCAAGGCTCTGGTGAAGCAAATAAATTTTTGCGAGAGCTTAGCACTTAAAAAAAGTTTTTCAGTTCGCTTCCTGAACGAAAAACCTGATAAAACACAATACATATTGTCTATAATTTACATTTATAACAAAAATGTAACTTTTTAAAAAATGTAAACACCGAAGGAGCGTTGGACAAAAATTATTTCATAAAAATAATTTACATACAATAATTGTAAATGTAAAAAAAAGTTAAGGATGGCATAATAATTGAATCAGAGTCCAACGAATTGCAAGACACTCATAAAACATCTCGGCCACGCTACCAGTTAGAATTTGCAACAAATTCAGCCCGTAACAAAATATTGTTCGATAGTAATATCGCTGACAATAAATCCGTTCAAAATTAAAATATAAGTAACTTTTTTAAGTGACCTACCTATTTGAAACATATCCTTGTTTATTTTGGCAATTAAACCACGTAAAAGTATTACAGTGTTACCTACTACTATTATCCATTTTACAAGAAAACCCGTACACCACTGATCATGAGATGTTCGTAGCCCGCCATGCGCCGATCAGATATCGATGAGTCACCATGTACTTCTAAGACTGAATGCACTCTACTACTCTCTTGAAGCATGTTTCCTTGGTTTATTAAAGCCCTGTGTATCTAATATAATTTATTTTAATAACAAACTATGTAGTTAATTCGATAAGCAGAATTTTTTTTTAATTTAAGAATGACTGTCGTAAAATCGAAAATAGATTTTTTGGTCGTCATATCAACTCTTTAGCGTTATAACTACCCATTAGATTAATTAAATTTCTTAAAAATATGCCAAATATATGTGGAAATCGTTTAGGGAACGGATTATTTGATGAAGAATACACAGGAAATTACGACAGTTTCTTCTAAAGCTTTTTATTCTCCTTTTTTATAACACTGATGACATATCAATTCACAACTTATTAACTACTTCAACTTTTTTCTCTCCCAACCCCTTGTTTTTCGCTGCCCACTTGCTTCAATTCTCGAATCCCACACTCGGCCATCCTGCAAAACCTTCGGTCTCCGAAGAAATTTCTCATGATTTCATGTAGTCAGCTGCTGACGTCGTTGCTTTAGGTCCTTCATCGTCATTGGTAATTTTTACAAGCTCGTAACGATCGTTGCCCTTTATTTGAGTTACTTTGTATGGTCCCAGATATTTCTTTTTAATTTTTAAGCCAGGTCCAAACTGCGTTCGACGAATCACCACTAAATTGCCTTCTTTGTAAATTTTAGCTTCTTTGGATCGACTGTCGTGATATCTTTTGTTTTCATGCTGAATTTTCAATATATTTTCTGTGGCTGTCTTTCGTAGAGCATCTCTTTCGTCGTCGAATATCAGGATTGCTTCTTGTTCTAAGAGTTCCATGATTTCTCTCTCATGTTGAAGCCTCAATGTGTCATTACACTCTTTTTTCTGTTTCGGCAATTTATCTTGCAGTGCTTCAATTTTGTTCAGTAACGACTGTGTTTCTCTGTCTTTTTCTGTTTTCTCTTTATCTGAAAGAAGAAGTTTTTGCTGGGAGCTCCTCATTTTCTGGTCATAGAGGTCTATAGTATCTTTCAATTCTTTATCTTTCTGATTAATTTCATCTTTAGCTTGTTGCAACTCGCTGAATTTTTTCGCAAGCTCTGTCTTCAACTTGGCGATTTCCTCTTGCATTTGTTGCGCCTGGGGCCCAATTCTTGAAATCACTCGACAAATGTCGTATGCGACATGACGTCAAAATGACGTAGACTCTCATGCAAAACTATACAAATCGTTCGAGAATTGCGTCATTTTGACGTCATGTCGAATACGACATGATGTCGAATACGACATGATATCGAATACGACATGATGTCGAATACGACATGATGTCGAATACGACATGATGTCGAATACGACATGATGTCGAATACGACATGATGTCGAATACGACATGATGTCGAATGATTTCAAGAATTGGGCCCCTGGTCTGACATATCGCTCTTTAGTTTGTCATTTTTGCCTTTCATCTTCGCCGCTTGTTTGTTTAGACCTCCTTACAGACGGTTTATCTCTGTTCCCATATCTGCGGCTAGGTTTTCCTTCTCGTTTTTCAACTTTGCGTTTTGGTCTCGTAATTGTTGGATTTGCTTTCCCATGTCGCTCTTGAGTTTTGCGTTTTCTGCCTGTAGTTTGGGAATCTGGTCCTCTGAGTCGCCTTTCAGCTTGGTATTTTCCGCCTCTAAATCGGAAATTCGTTTTTTGTAGATATCTGATTGCATTAGATTGATATCACTACCGGTATCCATCAGTGCATAGTAACATGCTCCTTTTACTTTGATTGGTATAAACTTTTCATCAATGGAACGTACGCAACTAATGTTCCGATTACTTTTGGTACATTTTGAAGCAATGTGTCCAAATTCGTTACATTTAAAACATTTGTTCGTACAATGGTTTCGATCATGACCTCTAGATCCACAATTAAAACAGTGTCTCCCACTTGAATTCTTCGTATTTGACAAATGGTCCAGCTTGTTTGTCATCTCCTTGTTGCTCTTCCCTTCATCTTTTCTAATCACTGCTCGGTTTTCCTTCGACTTGCATTTTATTTTATCGTAAATTTCAATACGCTTCTTGAGTTCTTTAATCGTTTTTGCACTATAGAGAATTGTCTTATTAATCTCGTCATCTTGGATGCCATCTATTATGTACTCCATCAAAGCAACTTCTTCGACTCTTCCCAGGTTAGCAATAGGTACCTTTACACTTACGCTCAAACACGTGCGATTGGAGCGCCCCGTTCTAATCACGCGTGTTTTCCCGCGGTCAAGAGTGTCGCGTCTTACAATTTGTTCCTAAAAATTGCAACGCTTTAATCACGCTGTTTTAGAATGCAACGTTAAACGTCAGGTGATAAAACTGCTAATGTAAATTGAAAAACGTCAAATTCCCCGAGTGATATTAATTAAAGTACTTACCTTTTAATTATTTCAAATTATATTGCATAAAAATAATCGCGTGAAAATATAAAGACAAAACTTTTAACTGCGCGAAATGCATGCGGGTTTTAACACGTCTAAGCATGCGCAATTATTTGCATTTAAACTGGCGCGCTTTCGCATGTGATTCCAACGGGGCGCTCCAATCGCGCGTGTTTGAGTGTAAGTGTAAAGGTACCTAATCTCCATCATAGCGTAAATATACTGTTTTCCAGTCTCGTTGAACAGTCTCTTGCGTTTACGTAGCTGTTTGTGAATAGTGGCACTATTTAAATCAATAGTGAATTTGGAAATTAAAGAATCTTTGAAGAGACTCCATGAAATTATTTTTCTTGACGACATAAATCGTTTGGCTGAACCTTGCAGCATGCGCTTGGCATAAATTATCTTTTGTAAATCATTCCATTGTAAGAGAACACTAACATCTTCAAACTCGGATATCCATTTTTTGGCTGATACTCTGTCTTCACCAGTGAAATTTGATAAACTACCTTCCACGTCGCGAATTGTAAATGCATTGTGAAAATTATTCATTGCGAGTTGTTCCAAACCAAATCTTGTTTCACGTACTTTAATAATTTAACTTGAAGGCTTCCGCGGCCGTCGTCCATGTTTGAATTGGCTTCCGGTTGGAACCGCGTCACGTTGACTTCTTCTACTGCCGACGTTTCGTTCTCCATTGCAGAAGAACTTCCTCAGGGCTGCTGCTGCTGGTGGTGTTGCTGCTGCTTCTTGTTTGTCGTTGAGACTGTCTCAACGACAAACAAGAAGCAGCAGCAGCAGCCCTGAGGAAGTTCTTCTGCAATGGAGAACGAAACGTCGGCAGTAGAAGAAGTCAACGTGACGCGGTTCCAACCGGAAGCCAATTCAAACTTTCACGTACTTTATGAATTGGTTCGTGATGATAATCATCTTTGTTATTAAATTTTCTACCTGGATTGTCTCTTCGTGCATTTTTCTTTATCACTCTGGCTCTATGATCGTCGTCTTCGTCTTCATCAGTTGAACTGCTATATCCTGCAAGTCGTCTCTCTCTTCTTGGAATTCTCTTTCCTCGTACTTGCGTTTCTTGTCGAACGTTTTCATATTCATAACTAATTGAACTGTCTGATCGCAAATTTCGTTCTTTTTTCTGCTTGAGATCTCCTTTTCGCACTCGCTTAGCTAGTAGGTTTCGTTCATAGTCGTGACTGATGGCATTGCCTGTTCGCATATGTCTTTTCTTTCTCATAATTTTTCTTCGTATTGGCATTGGACGTCGGTTGCATTCACTGTCAGACGAACTGTCAAAATTTGCGTGCCAAGTTTTATTTTGCTTTATTCCTTCTCTACATATTCGCGTATCAGATTCATCCCTGTCGCTAAGCAAAAGCGATCGTAAGCGTCGTCTTTCTCGATGGTTTCACATTACTTTTTTGCACCGGCTCTACATGTTGACGTTCGTACTCGTACTTGCTATCTGATGAACTGTCATACTTCACACAATGTTCTTTTTTTCTTCTCATGTGACCTTCTTCAAATTTCTCGTCTAATGTCTTCAGTTCTTCTATAAAACTTGTAGCTGTTTTTAATCTTTCTGTAAGCTGCTGCTTATTTCCCTTTGTAGATAACTTATCTAACTTGACTACTGTCATATTTTCGATATCTTCTCCATTCTCTATCCAAATATCTGAAATCATTGGTGTTCCACTTGTGATATTCTTTTCTGTTGGGTTTTTCTCCATATCCTTGTTCTGATTCATTTTCTCCTTAATAGTATCACTAGGCGTGTGAACTTGGCCGAAATGTACTTTAAACGAAGTTAAATGACGCGTGGCCTCTTTCCACTTGTCCAAATTAAATAGCTTCGTTTTCTTTGCGCGTATGACCAATTCGTTACTTCTTTTCCCTGTCGTAATAATTCACCATGCGACGCGACGTTCCTACTTCTTCAACATCCCGGACGAGCCCCCAAATGTGGAAATCGTTTAGGGAACGGATTATTTGATGAAGGATACACAGGAAATTACGACAGTTTCTTCTAAAGCTTTTTATTAACACTGATGACATATCAATTCACAACTTAACTATAACTTGTTCTCTCCCAACCCCTTGTTTTTCACTGCCCACTTGCTTCAATTCTCGAATCCCACATACCGGGTGTTTCAGTGAAGATGCACCAAACTCGGTATGTTGGTAGATATCGTGAAAAGAAATAAAAGTTTCCTATAATATTTTTTTTTTAAATGAATAAGTTTTGAGATAATCGAAGGGAAAGGAGAATCGTATATTTTTAAAACGTACAATAGATGAGAGCGGCCCGAATTCTTAACCTACCTTAACGTTCGGTTTTTTACTTTATTACCCCATAAACTGTCGCGCCTCAGATGATATGATGAAACACATTTAGTTCGTTCACTCCGTTCGTTCACTAACGTTGTAGTGGCGAGTAATTTGTTGGTGTAGTTTATACTTTTCATTTTTAAGTTTAGTATGTAAGTGTGTGTGTGGGTGTGTTGGTGGTGCGATGGGCAATTACACATTTCGAGAATACGCAGATTATTCGAACACATGTTGTAAGGTAATTGCCATCTGCGTAATTCGCCCGCTTCCGAAATTGTTTCTTCATGTGATCAAGTTCAGTCTGATAGGCAAATAATTTAACAGACCGGCGTGGCGGAAGCAACAATTCTATTCAACAATTCCAATTTATTAATTGTACATAATTATAGTAATTGTTGGATACAGAAACAAATAAAAACGTTACAAGCGTTAATTATTTATCGTACATTATTAAGACTCGGCAAATTTGATGTAATTACGGTTTGCATAAATGTTAGTGCGATGAAAACGCACGCTTTTTCAAAGTGTTCGTCTTTAACACGTCTTGCGGTCAAGGCCAAACTTAAAAGCCTGTCATAAATTTTTTCGTTTACGATAGTTATTTACTGTTTTCTTGCAGGCGCGTGCCATTCATAAAACAATTTAAATCGCTCGTCTTGTTTCACGGCTGCAGAAATTTAAATCGCTACGGTATTTCTAAAAACATCGGCTCCAAATTACGCAAATTTCAAGTTGCACCGATTAAAAAATTTTATTAAGATATTTTGTTTGAAATAATGTCAGAAACGTGTCCCTTAAGTTTGGTGCATCTTCAATGAAACACCCTGTATACTAATAATAATCAATAACTCGAACTGTTAAGAAAAGATTTTTTCTCCTGATTATTTCAACAATTTTTCTTGCTTTTATATACCTAAGCTTTTTGTCATCCATTGGAACACCTAGCATATTTTTGTAAACAAACAAAATAAGGAAAGTAACTGGTAGATTCTTTCTAGATTTATTTCCAGCAAACATGTCTATAATTTCATCATAATTCAAACAGTTGGTTTTTCCATATTTATATCTTCACCATTTTTTTCCTGTTTTTCCACGTCTATAATCGATCAACCTTATAACTTTGAATTTGTCCTCTTTCTTTGATAAGTCTACCCTTCTCTTTCCTCGTTGTTATAGCCCATTAGTTTTTTTTTGTCTCCGTTCTTCCAATTTGTATTTTATTCCGCTTTCATTCTATAGATATATGTACATTTTACCTATTCCTCGATTAATCATATTGCAGCAACTTTATTTTTATAGTGGATTATTATCAACTTATCAATTACAGGACAGGTTACTAATTTTTTTTTTTAATTCAAGAGCCATCCAACTTTCATTATTTTTTCCTTTGTTCACAATCTATAAATACAACACAACGCCCTGTATTTTAGAAGATAGTGTCAATGTTTAAATTTGATTTGATTTCTTCTTTGATTTCTCTTTAAATTTTGATTTCTTTCTTGATTTGATTTGATTTGATTTAAATTTGATTTGATAATTAAGGTCGTTTAGGTTTCCCTGCCTCTTTTCCTCGTGTTGTCCAATCGGACGCGGCAAGTGCTTCCAGAATATCGGTAAATTAACCGAGTACCAAAACGAAATCCAAAACGAAAATTACCAAGAGATATCCCAACAGTAACATGTATCCAAACTTAAAGCCTAAGTTAAAAGATGAAACAGCATGGCGTCATACCGTTAGCCTAATATTTCCTGGACTGCTAGATTTTTAGTAAAACCAGGCCTTGGCAGGGTACTGAAAATCAACCCAAACTCGTTTGATGATGCACTAATAAATTGCGACCACGTCGAATGCGAGTTTTCCTAATCTTTCTGAGCGAGAACTCCGATAATTGTAATCACAACGACACAGCATCACCAAAATTAAACGAGTAATGATTAATGAACCGTCAAAACAAAGCCGAACAGGATGACGCGAGATGATCGCAGATGCCGTCAGCCCTAACCAATCAGAAACGGTTATTGTTGAAATGCACACATTGGGTGCGTTCGACATTACGCTCGGGGCACGCTCTGAGCAGAAGTGTGAGAGAGAGCGAATGCGTTTCAGTATATGCAAGAGTGAGACAAAGAAACACTCAGAGCGTCATGTCGAATGCACCCATTAGGACATGTCACGGAACGAACGAGTTATCAGGGTTGCCACAATAAATTCTAAGTTGACTAAAAATTTCCGAATATTGCCAAACTTTTCCCTTACGCGATTTGAAATTATAATTGTCACAATCATAAAGAATTATTTTATTTAATATTCTTCAATTTAATTATGAGTTTATTAAAATCAACTGACTCTTGAAATATTGTATAAGTTTAGGAACTAGGCTTGGGACGTGTTTTATTGCACAGAACGGTTTTATTAAGGAACTCTAATCTAGCAGAATTTTTTTCTTAAGTAACTTTAAATTTAGATTGCAGTAAGCAGGAAATATAAAGCAAAGATTTCGTTTCTTCTAACGATGGTGTCTTCCTGTTTTTGCAATATGCCGCCTACGCCTCTGACACGGGAATACTTCGTTTGCGTGCTCCACGCACAATCGATACACCTTCACATTATGTTACGTGAACTTTGCTTACGCACGTGCCCGCGTTGTTCGTTAAACCCGCCGAGAATATTTTAAGTAACGGCGTTAATTAAAAACGTTTCCTGAGTAACGGACAGGTGTACGTTGGCGGGTCGACTTTTTTAACACGACGCGAGGCGCCACTTGTCCTTTCTTCCTTTCTTTCTGTCTTCCGTTTCTAAGAAGTGCGTGCTAATCGTTGCAAATTAGCTTGGACGGCCATTTTATCGTATGATATGTTGTTGACTCTTGCGTAATTAAGTAATAGAACGGACGGAGTTAATGAGCGCCTGGCGAGTAACTCCGGCCAAGAATTGCTGAAGAAGTGAGCAGCAAATAAATTAGTTATAAATAGGTCCTTCTTCATAACTAAGTATACAGTTCAAGAAGTAATTAGATAAGGTTTAGTTGGCAATGGAAAATAAAAGTTATGTCTGCAGCAAGCTGTATTCTGTTGTAGAAAAAAACGTTGTAATTGTTAGGTCAAAAATCGATCGCAGGATGTCGCGTCCTAGCTGGTGGTAGTCATTTTCAACAGTTTTTATAATTAGGAATCTTGAACGTTTCTTTTCGAAAAGCTTTTATCACGCGGTACCTTCGAAAGAAAGCGTCATTCCGAAAATCATCCAGGAACAAGTCTTAAAATAGCCCAGGGAATAACCCCCTTAATTTTTGCGGCGTGATTAGTAAACACCCCCTGTATAATGCAAGTGCAGAAGTTGTCGACGTTAGACAAATGGTGGATGAAAGAACCTTCGACTTCAAATCAATAGAGATAAATTCTTAAAACGAATTTGAAGCTTTTTCCGTATCTTTCATCAAATTACTACCTGCAGGCATGTCTAGTCGACAAGAATACTATCGATCGGTCCTACACAGTTTTTTGATAGTCATGCCTGGAATAATGTATTTTCTTTGAATGAAGCAAGTTTGACATTTAGATTATCAACCAAAGCTCAAGCACATCTAGCAGTCTTTGTAAATTGTTTACTTTCTACTCGTGTCCGCAAAGTTGAATAATAAATAAAATAAATAGAAGGCCGCAATAGGAGATTTTAAATTTGTTTAGTGTTGTGACAAAAAAGAATTTTTTCGTGTAAAATTTGAAGCAACGAACATGTTCTACATTTCAAGGTAATTGCCATGAAGTTTATTAGTTTATATCTTTAAAAACCTGCAATAGACGTTTATGGTGTTACGCAGAAAATCGTTCAGTCGTAAATCTTGACCGTGAACTAATAGCACACAGTTGCACAGCTGATGGTGAATATACCGTACAAGTGTATTAACTACTATGAGATTAATTAAAATCAATTACGTCTCCAAAGGTGTACAAAAGTGCACTTTTGTAATAATACATAGAATTTGTTCCTCATTGAACGTGCCACACAAAACGAAAATATAGTAATTAACAAACCGAACAGATTACGAATGTGTTTACTGATTATGTTTTAAATTCTGGTTGTCATTACCATTCTTTTGTTATTGGCAAAGTCTATTACCTATCATTCAAGTCAGTGATAAACCAAATAAACGTCATTGTTTTCGTATTGTAGTGATTTATTTGTTTACCTGTCAAAGCATGTGTTCAAAGCGGAACGGTTGTTATCCTTATTGTAAGTCAAGTAAATATTTTGGAGTTTGTATTACGTCAATTGCGTTTAAAGCCCAACGCCGCGCCGTAAGAATCATTAAACCGTAAAACACTATTTGTTTCGTTCATCTGCTTGCTCTTTTTTGATCAGTGACGTATGTATCGTCATGTTTGAATTGGCTTCCGCTTGGAACCGAGTCACGTTGACTTCTTCCACAGCCGACGTTTCGTTCTCCATTGTAGAAGAACTTACTCAGGCCTGCTGCTGCTGGTGGTGTTGCTGCTGCTTTTCTAATACTGCCAATGTGTTTTATTTACTCTAATTTTTGGTAGTGCTAGATAATCTCTTCCCCGCGTTTCCTAATCATGTGCCTCTCCTGTTTGCGTGAACGATCTAATATTTTTCTTAGTGTATTTGAGGCACTCGTACATGTACAGATATGTACAAATAAAAATAGGTTTTGTATGAGCTATGTATTCGGCTTGTGCAATTATTCTTACTGCTTGTTTTTGTAAGGTAAATTTTTTTTAGAATGTGCACTATTTCCCCATGTTAGCGCCCCATAAAATATAATAGAGTGAAACAGAGCAAAATAAGCAGTACGCACTGTTTCCGTCGTTACATTTCTTAATAGATATAAAACTCGTGCTAATTTGTTGGTCAAAATATCAATTTGATGTCGCCACGTTAATGCGGAATCTAAGTAAATTCCAAGGAATTTAACTGGCGTAGTAGTATTTGAGCTATCTGTGATCCTTTTTGTAGAGAATATAATGCTGTGATTTTTGCCATCGTTTATCAACATCATATTGGAATTAAACCAGTCAGTTACTTCTGTTAGTGCTTGTGAATATTTTTCTTGCACTGTTGCTAATTCATTACCTGACAGCAATAGGCTGGTGTCATCCGCATAAAGACAACATGAAGCTTGTGATAAACATTGTGGTAAATCATTTGCGCAAATAATAAAAAGTGAAGGGCCTAAATGTGAACCCTGGGGGACTCCACTTATCAGTTGTCTCTCTTCGGAAACGCACCCATCCAAAACCACTCTCTGTTGTCTATTTGTCAGATACGATGCAAAAGAATTGAAAGGGACTCGCCGGACACCATATTGGTCTCATTTGTTTAGTAGTATTTTATAATTTACAGAATCAAATGCCTTTGTTAGATCACAGAGGGTAGATTTGTTTTCAAAATTAAAATTAAACAACAATTTTTAAATGGCAATCTCTTACAACATTCACATAATAACACTTTTATATAAGAAATAGGAGTACATCATATTTCTACCTGCTTTAATTCATCTTCGTTTAGTTTAGAATTTCTCGCAGCCTTATAATATTCTGTACCAAAGTCAACATCAGTGTATTTTTCAAAAGCAAGTTCATTATCAAGAGACTGCATGACAATAATGATATTTGTAGTAAAAGGTGGCGCCATGATTTTTTTTTGCTAAAAACAGCACCAGGCTTTCAATATCATTGTACATAGGTATGCCTTACCTATGTATGTTTACATCATAATTCGACTGAAATAAATATTTACTATGTTTACCTCAAAAATTATAGATTTTATGACAATCACATAAAGGTAAATTTTTTCATCTTCTAACATACCTTTCAATAATCTTGCAGTGTAAATTTCTCCTTATTTACAACTACACCAAAATCATCATATTGTTGTACAATAATTTTTAAAGCTTGATATCTACGTAGCCATCGTGTCTGTGACAACTGAAGAAAATTTTTAAAAGTTTTATCTTCACCATTATACCCTTTATTTAAAATATCGGAAAGTCTTTTGTATTCAGCCAACGCCCACTGAATAATAGGCCTGCTCAAAGCAGTGGGAGAATACCCCGAGGACCTGAGACGCGCGCGCCGCGCCGTTAACTGACATATTATTTATCTAATGCCGAATGTGTAATACGGAGTCAGAGTTGACCATAAATTTATTATTGTAAAATTAAATATATTCATAAAACTAATTCTAACATGTTAAAATATATACAATGCACGTGTGTGGAATATAATTATGTAAACTCACGAGCACGAGTTTAAAAATAATATACTTAATTATTTTTGTTGTTTCCAATATCTTTAAATTAAAAAAAGAAATAAATCGTTTGAAACAATTGGAAATATGAACGATATAGCAGAGCTAACTGAACTACATTCAATACATAATAGTTCTAACTACTATTGTCCAGGAGTCGCAGCGAGGACTACTATAATTCTTAAAAAAAGGAAATTTTTAATAATGTTAAAAAATAAGTTCTCTTAATAATTAAATACGAGATGTAATAATAATACATAATTAAAACAGATGAGTTACTTTCACACTGCGGTACTGAACATGAAGTGACCATTTTAAATTAATCAGTAAGCCCATTTACGTACGCGCTAACAGTTCAACGGCGAGACGCATACTGACCGAGTCCCCCGAAAATCTTGGAGTCCCCCGAAATCTCGATGTTCCCCACTATCTAACTTCGGCCTATGTGAAGTGGGCGTTGATTCAGCTCTACGCAAGGATCTGCAGGTAAACCAATTGTAAATTTCTTTGCACAGAAAATCTAGAGATGAAGGTAAAGACTCTGCAGCTTTCGATGCAATGAATGGCAAATACACTGAATAAGTTGTACTTTGTCTTCTCGCAACAATGTAATTAAAGATTTTCTGGAACCACATAGATTGGCAGCCCCATCTGTCCTCAAACCAACCATATTAACTTTATATCCAAATTAAGTTTTCTTTAAAAAGTTTTTAAATCATGATATCAATCCTCAGCTCTAACTCTCCAAACTTCAATCATTCCAAGGTAATCTAACATTATTTTATTTTGGATAAAATAAAATATGTTAAAATAACGTATGCATACATACAACATCTTTTTTGTGGAAATATCTATACTTTCAGCCACCATTAGAGAATAAGGTTTGTTTCTTAAAATCAGAAGTAAATCTTCTAGTAAAGATGTATTAATTACATTCTTTATAAGAGCCGAACACTTTGTTCGATAGAGTCTTACTTTACCTTTCCCTGTTAATTTATTCATTATTTCATCCAATTCTAATTGCAGAATGCATTGCAACATGAGATGCTAATATTAAATCCTGTTCTTTTTCTTAATCGGAAATCATGATGATGTGATGTGACTATCAATTTTATTTGAAGTATGAGTATGCAATTTTTTCATTTTGGAACAGTGTCCAGCAGATTTTGAGTGGCGAATTAAATCAGCTTTGTAAGCCTGCAGAAACCTTCGTGAAATTGATCATCATTAGCTTCTACTAACCACTCTAGAAACCATGACTCAAGCAGTCAAGGAAATGAAAAAATATACTCAAGTCTTATTACCTTCAACCCAGTTTTCATTTAGCCAGTCCTTCTCAAATTTTCTTAGCTTTCCCGTTTTTCCCATTTGAGATTTTGTCTATGCGGTTTTTGGCACGAGAACCTTATAAATAATTTTCTTCTTCTTCTTCTTTATAGTTTTTGGTTTACGCCTAAAAGGCCATTTCAACCAGCCACATGAAAACCGCCACTACTACTTGATTTTGGCAAAATGATGCCAAGATATCACAAGTTAGGATGGACAAACAATCCAATGTACTTTTCCCTTTTCGGAACCCATATTGAGTATTAGAAAAACCAGAATTTTTTTCACACCACCAATTAAGTCTTGACTTCATAATTATTTCTAAAACTTTTCTAAAACATGATAACAGGGCTAGAGGTCTGTAGCCCTCAGCACTATTCAAGTTTTTGTTTGGAATGGAACAAATCAAAATCTGCTTCCACGAAACTGGTATTTGTGGAGAAAGAAGGAGCCTGTTAAAATAGTTTATAAGAAAGGTTTTTGCAAATTGAGGTAAGTGTTCAATCATGGAGTACGTTATTCCATCGAAACCAGGTGACGATTTATTTGTTTCCAATAGAGCATTATTAAGCTCCAAGAGAGTGAAGGGTTCCTCGAGAAAGTGTGGAGTACAATCAGTCGAATCGAAGTATATTTCGTCAAATGAAGGAGCATAATCGGGTGTAAGTGATTTCAAAAAATCCTCTTTCCAAGAAAAATTGCCTGAAGCTTCTGGGTGATGATCTTTAAATGCGCATCTGTATTGTCTAACGGTTTTCCAGATTTCTCCTGAAGAAACATTTCTATTGAGAGACCCCACAAGAAGTTCTAAAACTTTCTCTTTTTTTCTTAAGTAAAATTCTCTTCGACTTTGCAATGTATCTTTTTGCTATGACGAAAGCTTCGAAAGGTCCCGATGATTTATACTGTGAGAGATGAGATTTTTTTTGAGAGTAATAATTTTCGAGGACTCTTCATCCCACCAGGGATTTAAAGATCTATTTGTTGGACGGGATTTCGATTTCAGAATTGCTTTTTCTGCCGCTGTGTACACACTTGCAACAAGAGTGTCGTAATCAGTAACTTTGGAACATTTCATGTCTTTATCTATTAAAGAGAAAAATATTTCCCAATTTACTTTCTTAAAAATAAAACGACTGGCACTGTTTGTCCTCTTGATACCAACAACTTTTAGCATGATAGTGAAAATTGGAAAGTGGTCGCTGCCCATCGTATCATCCTGGGTATTTGAGGAACATATCGAGGCCAGTTCGCTTGAGCAAATAATTAAATCTATGATGCGCCGGGAGGAGAGAATGGAGTCGGTTTCCCATCATTCAAGACTACCAGATTTCTTTCCTGGATTAATTTGTTCAAGCCATGTCTTCTGTTATTGCAAAATGAACTTCCCCAATTAATATGGTGGACGTTAAAATCTCCGATGATGACAAAAGGTTTATGAATGTCCTTTATTATGGAATTCCAATTGTTGAAGGGCATGGGGACATCTGGTGGAATGTAACAAGATAGAAACGTAATGCCATTGACTTCGGATTTAAGGAACTGTGCTCTGGGCAAGAGGGACAAGCGAAGAACCTGGCTCTTGTAAACCAGTCCTCGCCTAAAAAGGACTGATACACCTTCTTTACCGAGTAATAGCCAGGAGTAGTAATTGAATAATTGTGCTTGAGCTAAGTTTCGAATAAAAATATAACATCTGGTTGAAAATCTTCTATCAAAGTCAAAAGGCTGGGTTTGTTTTTTGAAAAACTTCTAATATTCCACTGCATGATTTTTAAGGGGTGAATGATTGAATTAGGAACAACATTTTATGGCATTTGGATGAAACGAATTTAACAATAATTCCTTAAATAGAGCTGGGTCTTCACTAAATGCTTTCTTGAGAGTTTCGATGATCATGTCATTATTTAATGTTATGAGATCCGGGTCGGCACTTGTACTTGTACTTGGAAGAGAATTATGCGGTCGTTGCGATAAATTGAAGCAGGGACGTTTCTGTTGGAATCTGGAGATCTACCATTTGGACAAAGCAAATTATTATTGTTATGGAAATTTGTTTTTCTTTTATAAGTGACCTTAGTCGGGATCTTTGTGGAGAAGGTAATGAATTTGTGACTATTACTACCTACAGCTTCTGCAAAAGAATTTATCTGGCGAATTTGCATAGAAGGAATGGGAGTGACATCTACTGTGTTTGAGAGACTATTTTCCAAGGAAGGAAAATCCTTATCTACGTTGAGCGTTGGACCTGAGGAAGAGTCCTTATTCTTCAACATTTCATTGGCTTCATAATACGAATAATTATAAAATGCCATGAATTCCTTGATCTTTTTCTGTTTGAGAAATTGCGTACATGTCCGATCAGCTAGCTTGGTGCCCTTTTCAGTTGTTAGATGAGGACCTTTACAGAAGGCACATATGGGATTTGATTTTTTTTCACAGCTTTCTATTTCATGAGGACCCAAACAAGCTGGGTAATGGATTGAGCTGTTACAGAGGGCCTGCGTATTACCATATCGACAACATTTGAAACATTGTATGACAGGCAGTTTGTAAACCTCAGGTTTTCTGGTATTGTAGAATAAGCTGATAGTATCCGGAAGTTCTTTGCCACGAAACGTGATAACAACAGAGGAGGTGTTGACATATTTGGTTGTTCCTTCTTCAATTATGCGCCTTTTAAGTCGTCTCTCTTTAAAAGGACGAGAAAGACCAGGTGTTTTAATATTTTGGAGAATCTGCTCTTCTGTTAGATAGATCTATGTCTACTTGCCGAATTATTCCTTTGCAAGAAATTAAGTGATCTGGAATGAAAACTCTCAGGTTGTGTTCCGAAAGGAATTTATGCTTGAGAAAGTTGTTAGCAAAATAGGAAGAATTAAACAAAATAGCTAATCTATTTTTGCCTTTCTTTTCAGCCTTCGATATGCCGCTGATATTTCCTCTATAAAGCCAGTTGCCCACAGTCATAGGACGAAGTTGACCAAAGTTCCCGGTGGATGATTCTATGTAGACAAAGTATGGGGGAAAATCGCTCGATTCATAGTAACTTAGTGTGACGGAATTCTTGTCTTTGCCAATTTCCTGATGTTGCTGTTGTAAAATTTCCTTAGAAAGTGTTTTAACACTTGGAGAAATGGTTACTTTCTGATGATTGTTCTTGGGATTGTAATAGAAATCTCTGTTTACTACTTTTTTTAATTCTAATGACATTGAAAAAGTAAGTGTCATTTGTGATAGGAAGTCTCGTTCAGTTGCTGAGTCGATTTTCGATTCTAAACAGTTGATTATTGGAATTATTGATTGGGAAGAATCCTCATCATCAGAATTGAAGCTGCCTTCTTTATCAATAACCATATTCAAGTTGGGGGGAAATGATTCCCCCCGAGGAGTCATTCATAGCTGTTTATTGGGATATATTATCCTATTCCTAACTGTAGTATACCAGAAAAGGATTTTCACGTACTTTCGGAAAGGAAAGGATTGGAAAGAGTTAATGAATGAAGTCGTAGGCAATATAAACACTCAGTTCGCCAAAAAAATTTTTAAATTCCACGCGAATTCTACACACACTATCACTCACTTTGACAGTTTTTTGACTTTTTTATATATAAATAATTTTAAACAGAGCAATCAAATCAAACGTCGTGTTATACGAATACATGTCTGCCAACCACTGTGCAAGAAGAAGTGAAAAATTATTGAATAATCCAAATGGGTCGCCGGGTGGCTCAGCGGTAGCCTAGCCGACTTTGCAAGTAGTGTCGCTCGGCGGCGTAGGTTCGAATCCTACCATTAGCCATGGATGTTTGTGTTGTCCAGTCTCAGACCCAGTAGCCTTAGCCTTAGTAGCTTGGCCAGAGTTGGCGGGGACTGTACAAAGCTAAGACAAGACAATAATCTAAATCACTAAATGGAAGACCAAGAATTTCTCCAAGTACCACATAAAATACATATCTTTTTAAGAATTAATTGCAAAGCGCAAAAATTCGCCAAATTTGTTGTTTAGAGGCGCCACATTTAACGCCAGACGCCAAAATGAAATTTTCAAGCGCAATTTGTTCATTCAAAGGCGCCGTTTTGGCGCAAAAGCACCACACCTGGCAACACTGGATATGCCTATATGAAAACAAAATACTTCCGTAGCCACTGCTACCGGAATACTAGATGAACACATGATACAAAGCAACAAAAAAGCAGTGTCGTCTGCTTCTTAAAATAATTATATAGCACGATTTTATATTCCACAAAATATTATTGTAACATGGTTAATAATATTAGTAACATTTTTGATCACAAAAATTCCTTAAGTAAGTACATCATATTTTGCAATAACCGTCTGCCATTTCAGAGATAAAGCAGACCGGACTATTTTTTCCATTTTGACATTTTCATGGGCCTGTGATCAGTGTGATGCCACATTTCATTTACACCATGTACAGTTAATTATTTTTTTTTAATTTTGCTACAGTTTAATGTAAAGAAATGTCGAGTCTTCATGAACGGTGTTACGTTCATTCTTCTCATTAGTTGAACAAACGACTGAAATTTGTCAATCTCTGATGTAGCTTTATAACCATTCCATTCTTGAACCGTGAATGCTTCGTACTTACGCCGTTGGCGGCGCTGCCGTCTCGAATTCTTTGTTTGCACACGTGCTCAGTCGTTGTGAGGCGTTTCGTACGCCGTCATTGTCGTGAAGCGAGTGCAATACTTAGACCCTGTTAGTGACCAGTGTCCAGGAATAAAATGGAAATAGCCCGGCGGAAGTAAGTCTTTTATCACAAGTGAACACACCCTCGCGAAATTCGAACTCGCACTTGTCTCCCATGTGCGCGATTTTCCCGAATGATGTACCGTATGCGCGCGCTCACGCCAACTTTCCCAGACGCCGTTGTCTACTCTTTTGTTATTATTTTTTTATTATTCAAGGAGCACATGGTGTCCGAATTTTCTTAGCGTTTAGACAAAAAAAAAAACCAAGTGCAAGTTTGAATCTACACCCACCGGATGCTGCGTTATTTTCCTTTTGTCCCTCGTGTTGCGTTCGTTTCAGTTAACTAACCGCTTGCCATCCTGTCCTTGGTTAGGCTTTTTTGCAGTCGATGTCTTTTTGCTCGTTTGCTCGCTCGAATGTTAATTCGCTCGAGTTTTTAATCGACTTTTGCGAGAATGAGAATGAAAGCCCGATACGTTCGCCGCTGCGTCATGTCATTGAAACGTGTAAATAAACCGAGCAGACTCGTGATTGCCTTTCCGGTCTTTTGTTTCGAGCTCGGGGCCCTTATGGACGGTGTACTGTTACGTTTTAAGGTTTCCTCTGTTGCTTGCTGTTGCGTGCTTGCTTTTGTTCGATCTTTGTTGTTACGTGCACACTTTCATGGACGCCAGAAACACAACCAAACTTAATTTCTTGTGGCACCGGGAATATTGTTCCTCTAGTAAATCTAACTTTACTTTTCGCTTGATGCACGTGCACGATTTTGGACGTTCGACAACACACATTCGTGTTTAAATAAATTTTAATTATAATTACAAAATAGGATGATGTACTACAAAGTGGGTATAAAAGAATTACATCTAGTTGGCTTTGTAATTTTTTTGCATGTACAGTAGCGGACAATAAAATCCGGGCAAGAATTTGACATGTCGTGCCTATTTCGACAAATTGGTAAATCAGACTTTTATTGAGGTTATGAGATAAATAAATAAAAATTAAATTAAAAATTACTAGTGACATGCATCAAACGTCACAAATATTAAAGTGTGCAAATGACGTGCCGGATTTTATTGTCCGCTACTGTACTTACATTTTTATTTTCTGCCGTGTTCTCTACTGTCAAAACGAGCATGTTATTAAATGCACTATACGGTATACCAAACACCAAGAAGCATTTTTATTATTGAGACGTTTTTTAAAACAGTGGCAATATTCGTACTTCGTATACAACAACAAGAATCCATTTCACGATGCGGCATTTCTTATTTTTATTTGGATAATTCACTACATATCGGAACTCCAACAAAAAAAGTACCTCGAGTTAGCCTTGGAAAAAATTGTATGTCGTAGCTTGCTTAATCAATTTCTAATTGTCAAAAATGGAGAAACTTTTTATTAACCTGAAAATTTTCGTATGTGGACAAGGCCTAGCATTGCTTTTAATTAAGGTGACCGGAATTTGAAAATGGCTCGGGAGGACACAATACTGTAACATGTCCAGACATGAAATTCATTTCCATATAATAAATAGAAAATAAATAATTTATCAAAAGAAAATTAATAAGAAATAAAAGGATCTATTTCAAGTTTTATTTCTTTTTTTTTATTTACAAAGTAAATAACGGGAGCTTTTTAAATTTGGTGTCGAAGTTGGCGATGACAAGAGGCGTTTTCGTTTCTGACGGATCATGGGAACATAATGCGTTTGGATCAGCGAATCGTGTTCTTTTTTAGTAAATGATTCATCCCCTCTACTAATAGTTTAGGATCATGATTCGGTTTTCGTAAACATAGAATGTTTATGTTTTGCTTGTTCGGATCAGGATTAGAGGGAAATCTAACCTCAAATATAACTTCGCTTTGACAGTTTACGAGAGAATGTTCCAAACACGTTTCAAAGGAGAGTTCTTTTGTAGCGAGAACAAACGGATCATGATTCTCTAAACATGATCAGATTGGATCTGGATCATTTCAGAAACGAAAGCGCCTAAGGTGTTGATTGTGAACACACCACAATTTTTAAACATCTATCAATTCCTTTGAGTTTTGAAATTAAAATTGTTTTTTATTTCGAATAGAATGTTTTTTTTGCCAATAACAGAAAATTTTCATGATAGAGTCATATTTCTAAAACACAACAGCCACCCAGCTAACTTGTTTTGAAGAATTCTGTCAACAATTTCTCGAGGCAGTATTGACAATTAATAACTATCATTTTGATGATGGTTCGACGCCAGATTAAATACATACTTAATTTAATGTAACAGAAAGTTATAAAGTTTATGATTTTATTTGATCAAAGGAGGATTCAGGAGGACGACAAAACTGAGAAGGACAATTGTTATAAAAGGAGGTCTGTCCTCCTCAAAGGAGGACGTCTGGTCACCTTATTTTAATCGTAAATTTCAGTTATTAGACAACATATATTCGTTAGTGCAAAAGAGATACTTTGACAGTAATAACTTCGTTCTTAAAAAAATATATTAAAATAAATTATCTGACTTAAGTTCCTTCGCATAACCTAAATTTCCAATTTCGACAGTTCTTGCGATAATCACAGCACCTGTACAACAGGGTTGTGTTCATAAACTATACTTTCGAATGGACCTTGGGTGAGTAATCGCATCTTTCTCGCTCACAATTTTTCACTTATTTTACATCTTGCTCAGCAGTTTCAAGCAGTCTAGAGTTTACATGATTTCCATGACAACGGGCAAATTTTTCACGTCCCACTTTTAAGAAGGGCGTAGAAAATGTGTTTGTTGCTGTGGAAACACAGCCTGATTAAAGTTTTCTATGATTCTTAAGTGAGAAACAAAATATATAAACTCATTTATGCGAGAAAGACGACAATACTAGCCGAGAGTGACTCTAGCTAGAGTGTAATTTATGAACACAACCTTGTACAGTTCAGTCTGGGTACTTTTGTTTCCAAAGCTGACTCGAGATACTTTTTTGATGAAGACCCGGTATTAGATGTAATTCTTTCCATAATCTCTTTTTATTTTTTGAATTGAAATATGTTTGATCATTGCCGACTAAAAGTACAGGCCATGCTCAGTGGGTGGGGAGATTCCGAATCTCGGAGTCTTTCATTCATTAATTCATGCGCGATGAATGCCAGACTCCGAATCCCCACTCATTGAGCATGACCTGTACCTCTAGTCGGCAATGGTTTGATTAGTTGCGAAGTTAATACAGGGTGATTCTTCAATAGATCGACGAAAATATACTGACGAAAGAAGAGACTTCCCAGAACATGGGAAAAATGTTCAAAAAATCTATACTACACCTATCTATAGATATATTAAAAAAATTTACCGGTAATGCCCGTTACGCCTATGCATAGGACGAAAATTAAAAGCTTACATTTCTAAAAACGTGCAATAAACGTTTATGGTGTTACCCAGACAATTAGAGTCGTTCAGTCGTAAAACTTGACCGTGAATTAATAACACACAGTTGTACAGCTGACGATGAATGCGTCGTACAAAAGTACAAGTGTATTAACAATTATGAAATGAATTAAAATGAATTACGTTTTCAAACGTGTACAAAAGCGAGCAATAATTTACGACAGATAATTCCGTCGCTTAAGAAAATAACACACAGAACGCACTGATTGAATTTTGTTAAACTTTGTACAAATTTTTGTTAAAAATTTTGTCCCTGTAATAATAAAATTCAGTTTTTAATAAAATAAGACAACAAATTGAAAAAATTAGGCGAGTGCCATACAGTTTTATATTCGTGCTTGCATGGAAACGAATTAATTTAAGATGAAAAACAATAGTTTAAATGAAATTGTTTCCGGGAAGGACCGATAACAATTTATGTAGGGAAATGCTGAACTGTTGCTGAAATGCTGATTGTCGGGATGTAAACTAAACAAATCAATTAAATTAAATTAATAAATTAAGCTTCAGTTTAAATTAAATCCTTAAACTAAACAGTAATACGATACGCTACGAAATTTTTAACTCATTGCTGAATCCTGCAAGAGCAAGGCCACTAGGCGACCTGAAGGTTGGAGATTTTGCCAGTATATCATAAAATTTATAAATGTTTTACATCATGTAAACATCGACAATTAATAATGTTGCAAAACTTTATAATACACTTTTGTAACTGTGAAAGTATCATCGTTTGGGTTACAATATTTTACTAATATTGTTTCTAGAAAACTTTTTTCTTTGTCGGTCTATTCAAAAATCGTCCTGAATATGGCCGAAGTTTTTTTTTTATAATAAAAGGTGTCTACTAAACTAGAAATCAGATTTTAAAAAAAAAGCTTATGTTGTTTGAATTTAAATAACTTAACATGAAGCCAAATTTTTGAGTTGGCTTCCGGTTGGAACTACATCACTTCTTGACTTCTTCTACTGCCGACGTTTCGTTCTCCATTGCAGAAGAACCTTAGGGCTGCTGCTGCTGCTCCAGTCTCAACGACTAACGAGAAGCAGCAGCAGCCCTGAGGAAGTTCTTCTGCAATGGAGAACGAAACGTCGGTAGTAGAAGAAGTCAACGTGACGTGGTTCCAACCGGAAGCCACGTCAAACATGGACGATGGCCGCGGAAGCCTTCAAGTTAAATAAAGCCAAATTTATTAAGATTTCTTTCGTCTTCTTAAACAGACCTATGTGAAAGTATGTGACCAGCATCAGCTGTTCGACCTTGAAAATGGGGATAGATTTTTTAATTTCAAAAAAGGAAATAACGCCAAATGTTGACTATGGATGAGAAACTTCCTTCCAGATGGACGGCCTTCAAATTGCCAATGCGTAGAAATGGTTTTAAGAGGTTAGCATCATCCGCTCGACCTTCAAAATGGCGATAGAGTTGTAATAACTTCAAAACTTTTAGTTTCAAAGAAGAAATAACACAAAATCTTGATTTTGGACATGAAACATCCTCTCGGATGGATGGGCCTTCAAATTCCCAGCACGAACAAATCATTTTAAGAGAATAGAACAATTGAAGATACGTAATATTTTTAGATCAGGAGAAGAGATAATGCGAAATCTTGATTTGAGAGAAGAAACATTGTTCCGGATGGATAACCTTCAAATTTACAATGTAAAGCGTTAGCATGTTTTGCTCGACCTTGAAAATGGCGATAGAATTGCAACAAGTACATTTTTTTAGGTCAAGAAAAGAAACAACGCAACATCTTAATTTTTCTAGCACGAGGACTTTAATTTAAGAAATTAGAACCATCTAGTCGATCTTGAAATTGAAGATAGATTGCAATAACATCAAAATTTTTAATCCAAAAGACGGTAGGTCACAAAAATCTTGATTTTAGACAAGAAACAACCTCGTAGATGCATGACCTTCAAATTCCTGAAGTGAAAGGATATTTTTAATAATCTTCAGTATCTTCTTGACCTTCGAAACAACATCACATTTGCGTTATCCTAAGGAGCTTTAAAGTAAGAGAAGAAACGGCTATTTTGGTCAAGAAAAGCTCTCCTAACATGATTGCCTTCGTAACTACCGCCTGTGTGACCTTGGAATTAAGGATACGTTTACATTATCATAAAAATGTTTAAATTATGCTACGTACCTGATTACAAATTTGTTGAGCGAGCAAATTAAGTTACGTTCCCAACTTCCGGTTAATCTCAGTGGGATAGGTTGGTGTCATACGTAACCCCAAAACAGAGGACAGAATTTAAAAATAAATAGAAGACACCAGTATTGCGCACTTTTGTCCTTTTAATCTTGTAAACAACACAAAATCCACTCAAGTTTAATTAAATGCGCGATAGATGACACCAAGTTAAATAAAAAAGAATCACGAAGCACGGATCCGCTTTTCGTTCACGAACAAAAGAAAAATAAGTAACAATTTAAGAAAAATAAGTAACAATTTCAAGTGCATTTAACTCCACAGTGTCCTGTCAACACCTCTTGATTTAATTCAACGCCAAAGATGTTATTGAAAGTAATAATAAAAAATATTATCGGGTTATCGATGATATTTGTGACTAAATAAAATAAATTTTGAAGACGATATGCCAGAAGGTCATAAAAAACTACGTCGAAATATTATATTTTAAGCATCGGTACAAGAAGTCTGGGTTAGATGACATGTTTCGGTTTCAAACAAAATTTAAGTAAAAATGGCTTCATGTTAACGTGATTTAACAGATTTGAGAATGGTTTGTTCCAAACCGAAACATGTCATCTACCCATAGTTTTTGTACCGATGCTTAAAATATAACTTAGAATATTTTGACGTAGTTTTTTGTGACCTTCTGGTATATCGTCTTCAAAATTTAAAAAATAAAAAGTATCCGACCTTCCGTCGTCCAAAGATGCTTGCGCATCAGCTGTACAATAGTCGTTCGGGTAACAAACAACCGCGAGGGTCGCGACAAAAGTTACAAGTAAAAAAACCAATCAAGTCAAATATTTGAAGTGGGACGTTGTATTTGCAACATTAAATATTAAATGTTAAAGATATGTTAATGCATTAATAATAATTAATGAGAAATAAATTCAAGAATCGCTAACACAAATTAGCAGAAAGATTTCTGCCACAATCGAGATTCGACTCTTCTGGTTACATGTCAGCTGCTTTACCAAGTAAGCTATTGTGACCCGAAGTTCGAACGTCAATGTCACTATAGCTTACTTGGTATTTGGTAAAGCAGTTAGCATACTGGATGTCTCATAACGTACGGAGGAGATTGAAAGGGTGAATAGAACATCAAAAAATAAAGTAACCCTTTCATATAGATTTTTTCCAAAAGTCAATAATAAGGGAGTTATAATTCCCTGAACGAGGGATGAAACGTATTTTTCTTTTGGCATCATCTTCTGGATCCTTTAAGTTATCAAACTAATATATGAAACTCAGATATAAGGCACTTAACTGGACATTTACTACAACGCATTTGTCAGATCCTTCCTCCCTTTTAATGGATAATTTGAGGGGATTACTTTCAGTATTTTATGGTAACAAAATGCAATGGACGTATGCTAACTTTTAAACCTCAATCAAATTTTTTTGCATATGAGAAATGTATATGCAAACTATGACATACGATTTTTTTCCCAGGCTAACACTTGAAGTACTTTTTTTGTTAAACACTTGTTATTTGTTCTTCAGCGCTCTTTACTTTTGAAATAAAACTTAAACATCATTACAACATATCTTCTGTAAATTGAGTTTATTTTGGCGAATCAATTAAAAATGAACATTGTACATACACCGTGTCCAGTACGTTCACATTCACTTTTTCGCGCGCGCGTAGTAATGATGCTAATGCGTAGACAATTTGTGAAAATGTTTACGTCTCTATTTACGCAAATAAAGTGCGTTCAAAAACTCCCACATTTGGAATTTTCCATGACTTGAGATAGCAAGAAACATGATAGAGTAGTAGAGCTTATCTCCGCGGAGTTATCGTTATTGACGGCAGGCAGTGACAGTAACTCAAGTGTAAACACCGAAACATCAACAATAAAACATGAACATAACCTACAACACAACACCCCTCGTATTCGCAAAGACTGATCCGACACAAATCTGTATTTTGTGCTGGTTACGTGACGGGGTCTGACTTCTCTATGTAAATACATGGAGTAATCGGAAAATATAAAGGACCTGTCACATGCAAAAAAGACACATGAACAAAAATAAACAACAAAGTAAATTGAGGTTAACGGCTGTCAAATGATGGGAGTATAAGTGGGCATCTTTTCGTAAAATTGTATGGCAAGTTCTCACAGAGAGGTCCTACTTGTTGCAGTAAGAAACGAACAAAAGCATGCAGCTCATTCTACATCATCTCTTCCGCAATAGCTTCACATGTAAAGTTCATTTTTTATTTATATGTCGATCGTATAGACACAGTAGAAGTAAATACTCAGTAGAGACACAGTTTTACAATCGTGGAATAAGGACGGAATAACTGTTCGCCGATTATCCTTTAATGTTCCTCCATATCTACGTCACACCTACGTCACGTTATTCTAAGAATAATGCTTATCGGACGATTGTAAAATCGGGCCTTAAACGTCAATGTCAAGAAAAAAACGCCATTCTGTATCAGTAGGTATCAAACAAAGTAGCAAGTGTGACAGTTATACTCAAGTGTCCCTACTGTGTAGATTCTTATACTGTGGTATAGATCTGACTTAAAAAGATATAAGACAATTGGTATGACATGACAAAAGCCGAAAGGCCGTTTCACGAAAGTTAGAAAGAGGTAGCTATGTAAAAGTTCTTTGACTTATCGATCGATCGGCATATGTTAAAAAAATGAACTGTACACTTTGTCCACCTCCTTTTATTATGACAGTAACGGTTTCACGAATCTTCACTACACAGTACACGCTTGTTTAAAGTTTCTACAAAGTGTTAAAGCACAAAACCATCATTTGGATATTCATTTCGGAATTCTTCAATGCATTTCTCTGCTGAATAGTTCCAAACCCCATTAACCTTTGTTCTGTTGTGAAAGTAACTTTCAAATTTCAATATGAACTTTCTTTCTAAAGACTGTCAAGCAGAGAGCAACGATTTTTACCTAAAGATAACAGTTTTTAGTAAATAAACAAATAACTTACGTAGGAGAGCTACAACAGAAATACTTTAACCTTAAAACTTCAACGGTGAGATCAGCTGGTTGTGAGTGTTATGACATGACATACGTTTATCGAACCAACGCCAATTCCAAACGTGTGAGTCATTTGCCGTTTATTTTCAAAGTGAGATAGTGCAATTTTGGAACGTGGTTGTTAAAAAGTTTTTAAATCGTTTGGAAAGATGTGATAAAGCTCGGGGTCAAAACAGTATAAAGATATAAAGAGACTTCTTCTTTGGCGGATAGGAAGAGATCTGGTAGGCCACGTTCAATGATGACAGAACGAGTGGTGAAAATCGTAAGGGAAAGGATTCGACGAAAAAGTTGGCATTCTGCATGAAAATTGGCAGCCGATGTTGAATATTTCCAAGGGATCCGCGCACAACATTCTGAGAATCGATCTTGGGTCAGGCTTACAAAAAATCTTAAGATTCATGATGTTCCAGAAGTTTCCACGGAAAAGAGGAAAGAGAGAGCAAACACTTTCTCGGCACGATGGTCATGAGATTGTATTGCCTTTTGGAACATCCGCACAATGTTCAAAATTATCTATTGTGTTCAGTAATGATAGAGAACATTACAGAATGCCAGCGGAACGTTCCTAGATTTCCTTATGGCATTTTCGATTGACTACTCTGGAGCATTCTCAGAATATCTCCCCCCCTCATTATTACATGAGGAACAAATAAGATGAGATGAGGTCTAGAACAGTCAATTGAGTGATAGTTTGGGGAGTAGTTCATAAACCCTTGTGTTCATTGGCAAAGGTTCCCAGCTTTGAACCCAATTGAACGTGTAACGACTGTTGAATTGAAAATTTCATCAAGTTGATTTTGATTTTTGGACAAGAGAAGAAAACAAAAAAAGGAAGACTTCCCAAATCGACGGCTACTTCGTTCGTATTACTCTCCAAATTCTCGACGAATTGATTTTTTGCTTATTCTTGATGCTAAGTGACTTAGTCCCGATTTTAAAATCGTCGGATAAGCATTATTATTGGTATAACGTAACGTAGGTGTGACGTAGATATGGAGGAACATTAAAGGATACTTGGCTAATAGTTTTTCCGTTCTTATTCCACGATTGTAAAACTGGGCCTTAGTCTTGTGTCTCGTGTATCTTCATTTATGGTTCGCTCGCATTGGATTGAGGTCCTTGAAGATTCTTTCTCTTGCCTAAATCTAGAAAGTGTAATATCACGCCGAGTATTAGACAGAAGTCCACGGCGAGCAATTTCACGCCTAAACGAGGAAGCGCTGGTGTCTCGTCGACCATCACCCATTGCAAATGAAACTCTTCCCTCTTTTCTAAAAGTGGAAAATACAGCACCACAATGGATGGGTTCTCGACGTATTAATGATTGCCGGCCATCACGTGTAGATGAGGTTCTTTCTTCACGTTTTATCGTTTGATCACGACGAACACCAGATGGAGAAAGAGGTTGTCGATTTTCGCGAGTAAATGTTGGTTGTTCTTCTTGCCTAGACCCGGAGGTTTCAGCATCACGACGTAAATTAGACAAAGCACGTTCGCGATGGGTTGTAAATTGCGGATGAAGTTTCTCGATTAACGCGTTCTTCTTGCTTAGATGCCAAAGATGCACGACGTATTGATGACAGTCGGTCGTCACGAGTTCTTGCTTCGTGCCTAAAGACGTAAGAAGAATCACGACGAACATCAGTTGGGGTAAGTCGACGGATGGAAGCCTATCGGCTTTCACGTTGTTCTTGCCTAAATCTGGAAGATATGGTGTCTTGGTGGGTATTACTTGCAAGAAGTTCGTGTCGAAGAGCATCATGTTGTTGACGTGTGGACCTAGAATGAATAACAGCGGCGAGAGTAAGGCAAAGGAAGCTCACAACGAATTGATGATGGTTGGTTGTCGCGAGTATATGAGGACCTTTCTTCTCACCTGGATGAGAAAGCGCCAGTTGATAATTGTCGGTTATCACGTTCTTCACGTCTGGATCTCAAAGAAGCCACATCACGACGAGCGTCAGAGTCACGCTGTCGACCATCACGTGCCGATAAAATCTGTTCTTCATCTCAGAAATCGCGAAGAGTCTTCAGTTGATCTCACAAACGCACGCCGTCTATCATCAAAAACTCGAACTGATGGTCGTCGACTGTCGTTTTCTATACTTTTACAATCAGTGAGAAGTCTGAATGTGTCTCTGTTTGTGACGTTTCCAATTTTATCTTATTTGGTATTGGTACGCTCCGAATTCCAAACTTCAGCTTCGCGAAGTCCAAGTTGTTCTCCTCTAGAAACACCTGCAGAGTTCATTTCTTTGGTTGCTTCGCGTTGCCAAAATTCGTTTGAATTTGGTTGAATGGAACGTCTGTCTTCTGCTTCGTGAATTCGGGAAAGACGTTGTTTCTGGCTTTGTGCTGTCATGTCGACGTCAACTGATCTAGCGACCTCCAGATTGCGTCTGACGTTATCGAAAATAGGTTTCTGCAGAGGATTACCGGCATTTTTGCTGTCGGACACTTGATGGATGACAGTTGTCCCGCTAATGTGATATAACTTAACAGTGACGTTTCGCATTAATCTAATTCAAGACCCTACCTACTTCACAATGCTACGAAAAATCCAAAGGCTACTTGATGAACTTTTCAATTGAACACATGATATAATTCGCCTGCTTGTTTAATAATTATTTGATTCTGTTACTCAATGGGTATGTGAATTGAAATACTACCTTGTCTACGTATAGAAAGTTGTATTTTTAATTATATTGCTACACTGTTCGAGCGGTGTAGTGAATGCATCATCGTTATTTGTTCGGTTATTTCTTCTATTCGAAAGACGTTGTTGCGATAGATAAGTCTTGCTGCTCGTCTCTTTCTCTCACTCTCTCGCACAGATCGTATGTAATTAGCGATTGTGAGTAACGCCGGCGTTTTTAATTGGCGTTCGTTGGAATGAACGCGCGCATTAGTCAACTGTTGTTTGTTTGCGTGACGTCAGTTGTTCATTGAAAACTGGAAGTGAGAGAAATCGCCGTGCGCGATTCTTCAATGTTGTTTCGTCACCGTTCGATTATTCAACGTCGGCTCAAGGTTAAGTTCACGGATGGAATGCGCGAGTTTTCCCATCGGCGCGGCGCGGCGTCGTCGTCCATTGTAGAGAAAAATGTTTTTTTTTTGCCGATTACGTCCGGAGGGCTCGTTTGAGCGCGCCGCAGCTGCCTTTTCAGGCCCGGATTTATTGGAACAGCTGATCGCTGATTCACGCAGGAGGGGCACGCTGTATTTATAAACGTGACTCCCGGAGTGCTCTGAACATTACGAGCGACCCACTGCAACGAAAACTGGAATTACATTGTTCTGCCGATATTCTTATAAGATACGCCGTTCACTGATAGGTTTCTGACAACGGCAGGGAATGACTAAACGATTTTTCTTCGACTTTTGTCAAAGACTCATCTAGTTTTATAGAAATCATTTACTTTCAAAACCCAGTTACAGGTACATATCTAAAATTCCTGGATTAGTCATTTTTTTGCAATTCTCCGTAAAACTTAGGGTGTGGCTTTTAAGTAGGTTTCCTCAATAAGCAATAAGTTGCTTCCGTTGACTATACAGTGTGATTCACGGAACCCGTTCGTTCGTTAGAAGTTTAGGGACTTGCGTTCATTACTTTTCTCTGAAAATATGTACTCTCCCACAGCCGCTAGTTCACTTTTTAATGAAAATATTTTCAAAGTATTTGAACTTTCGGTTGTACCGGAAGTCGCTGTCAACTTGATTATTTTAAATGGAATTATATACTTTTTCTTGCAAATTTACGATCTACAGGTACTTTTGAATAAAAAAATTATAAAATATCGCTATATCTAAATGCAACCGTTTTTGAAATATTTTTAATTTAGTAAATTTTTGTGCTTTAGCACACTTTCCTTTTTAAACTCATATTTTTTATTTCACGAAAACATGGAAGATCTAATCTGTGCCATTTCAAAGTGGAACATTTAAGTAATGCGTTGATGTTTAGAAAAGTGTCCTAAAAACTTACAGTGTGCTCGGCAGATGGCGTTTCTTTAGGTTAATTTTAAGTCACCAAAACTTTATTTTATTTTTTTAATGGAGCACCCTGTATATTTTTACTCTATCGGATGTAGAATTTAATTGTGCATTAGGCACTGGAAACAAATTACACAGTATTTTAACCTACTATCAATTAAATTTTGCAGTAAGTTGAGTGAACAACTAAAATTGAAAACTGCTTAAATAAATAGATTTTAGATTTATTTTTGATTCATGGTAAATGTCAAAGAGTTACTCATGGAACATGTTGAACATTTTAAAAGAAGTATCGAAATTTATAGTCGTCCCGGTTTTGTATCGGTTTTACGGTCTTGCTATAAAAAAGCAACAGAGAGAGGACAAAAAGACCGCAGCCGGTCTCCTTGTCGCTTTTTATATAACGAGACCATAAAACCGATACAAAACTGGGACGACCATACCACCTATGATAGAAGACAAATTTTCCAGAATTGAACAGAAGTTCGTAAAGTTTGATCATATGTGAAAGTGAAAAAGAGATTCCAGAAACAACAAAAAATCTTTATTCCACGCCTATTTAATAATGTCATTACTCAACACTTTTTAATTGAGTAGTGATGTTCATTACTCAATGGCTCGTTGAGTAATAATATCATAGCAACCACCAATGAAAACAATCAAATAGATCTCCTACTAGTGCACCGTCCATAAACGTCAGATTTGTTTTGACCGTATGCTGTCAAAAAATATTTAAAATCTTCATTATTAGTCGTGGAAAAAGTATAGTATTCAACTCCCGAGTAATGGCTATTAATCGAATGAATTTTCATTCTCGTGATTAATAGCCATCATTACTCGGTCGTTGAATATTATACTATTACACCACAAAATTCAGAGAATAATGTCTACCAAAAATGAAAAAATTATAATAAATGAAAATAAGTAATAAATAAGTAGCATTAGAATAGCAATATTCTTATACAGTAATTTTTATGCTCATAGATATCTCAGTGTTGTTCTTTTCTTTAGGCAGAAAAACCACCATTTATTGAGCAAAGTTTCACCTGACAGTCATAACAAAAAAATTACCTGCGTTGTTGTAAGACATTCAACAACGCGATTTGTTAAAACGTGCCGAACATTTCTTTTTTATTTGTTTTTTTCCGGAGAGGGCTCACTAACTATTTCCCGCAAGATCAATAAGAAAATGTCACTTGTCGTCAGTAAAGGATGAAATGAATTGTATTTATGTGAAATATTGAACAGCGCCATCTGTTGTAATTTTTCTATGATCTGTTGATCATGTGCAAGGCAAATAATAATTCTTCGTTTCGTCACTGTTTGTTTCAAATCATTTCTTTTTTAAATTGTGCTTTGTTTTTATTTTTTAATTTTATTGTTACACAGGATGTCACAGAATGACTTGCCCTAACTTTAGCGTCGTATTCTACTCTTCAAATTAATGTTAAAAAAGCTTATAAACATTGTCCGGAAATGCTTCTTAAAAAAGTTATGTTCCCTTGAAATTTAAAAAATGATAACGTATGAAAATGTTTTTTAAATATTTTTTAATAGCAGTACGCCTTGAGTATTTGGTAAAATAGTAAGTGACGTTACCTTCAGTACAATTGCAATTATTTTTTAAAATCTTTCATTTTGCATAAATATAGTAAGTAAATTTTTAAAGAATTATTTCCGTACAATGTTTAAATGAATTTTTATCTTTAATTTGAAAAGTAGAATGCGACGCTAAAGTTTGGCCAAGTCATTCAGTGACACCCTGTATATTTTTTAAAATTTTATTCATATTGCTACGTTATTGGTTGTTGTTAAATTCGATTTTGTTTTTACTTGATAACGTACATATTTGTGTGCAGACATGAAACTCTAACTCTAAAGATTCAGGGCATAAACCTTTTTCTTTTATTAAAATCTATGAACGCTTTTGAGTTCTTTGCACGCTCGTAGATTATTTCTTTGCTCATAAATGAATGAAAATAACTAGTCAACTTAAAATTCTTCATTAACAATTTCTTTTTATGCAACAATAGTGACTGTTTGTTTGTTTTAGCTGAATTTAATATAAACTAAGTTCTGTAACGGTCACTTGTCTAAATACGTAATCAGTTCAAAATGATTGAATTATTCATTGATATTATTAAAAGCAATTTTAAAAGTTTATAAACGATTTGATTAATAGTCTGTTCAATCTTACGGTTTTATATACATATACATCAACTACTGTTTATTTACACTTCACTTTGCATTATTAAAATGATACGCTGTGGCTGCACATAACTTTTTGTGTCGCCTCGTACATTCAAACCGGGTATTTCAAATAACTGACCCCCAAATTTAAACTCAGTCCTATTTATAGTCTCGTTAAAGAAAAAACTCTGTTATCCGTCATACCGCGGTGAAATGGGAACAACAATTTTTTGTGAGAACACGAGTTAAATTTCTATATAAAAAATAAGTCTCGCATTCGTACTTAGTTTCAAATGAATCCCCATGTAATTCTGATTGCAGTTATGAAACAAATGAAACCGTACATGTAGTAAAATCGGCTATATTGGACTTGCTCCTGGTCTGAGAAGTCCGGCTTCGGAGATGCCTTCAAAGAACTGCAAATCCTCAACGATGCTGTAATATCCGAACTGCTTTTAGACTGGTGTGTATGTCAGTCTAATGATGGCGATTGCATCTTTTGATTGTTTTCTTCAGTTTGTTTTTCTTAACAAAAATGTGTTTCAGTGTTAGCAACATTTGAGTCGAAATACCTTGGGATCATAATTTTTCTTGATATACAAAATTTAACTGATGTATGATGAATCACGAACTAAATTGCAATTAATACATCATAATAATAAATACAAAAATATTGTATTATACGTTTTTTTAAATTTATTCCTGAATCTAGTAACAAATTGAGGGATTTTCCATGTTGGAAAAGAATTTTTTTTTGACAACCCTTAAGAGATTTCTGTATTTTGCGCACTGGTAACACTGCTTACCTTAGTTCAATCCACAGGAAGTTATGTTGTCTTCAGTAGCAAGATAACGGGTTTTCAATAAAAGCAATTTTTTCGCAGTATGCCAACAAATTACAAAGACCGAAATCGAAAAAGGCATGTCTTAGCTTGTAACATGTTTGCGTTGTCAACTGACAGAGACATTTTAGCGTCGTTAAAATTTAATTTCTGTCGTAATACTGTACTGTCGTAGTACTTTTATGTTAAAACAGAATCGTTTATGGTCAAATCCTATTTCCGTAATGAACATTTCCACATCTTTTATAAATACCACTTTTGAAATACTAAAGAGTCTTCTTCCTTCAGAAGGGAGATTATATTACCCTATTACTTGTGTTGCAAGTGCAGACATGCGTTTTCGACATTACATTTACCATGGCCTACTAGAGAGATTTTTTTATTTGAAAACCCTTCACATATCATACAGACCCCTTCAGACATTCCACATTATGGTCAATAGATATAACTTGAATCATTTTGTAATTTAAGTAATTTTCAATTTTATAAAAAGTGAGCAAATAAAAATCAGATTAGAGTAGGCAGTGCAATGTTTGTGATTAAGGCCCAGTTGCACAATTCCAGCTTAACTTTAAGCCAAAGCTTAACAACCCTTAACAACACTTGTTGAAATAATCGTTGCCATGCGTTTAAGGTTCAGCTTAAATTTAAACTGGCATTGTTCAACTGGGCCTAACCGAATTAATTAATGTAACACATTCATGGACTCAAATTTATTGACTTTTTATTTAATCACAGACATACATTTTTTTGCACCGCCTACTATAATCTGATTTTTATTTGCTCACCGTTTATAAGATGCTTAAAGGCCGTTTTACACTTGTTAACTTTGATAACAACTTTTGTTACAAAGTGAGAGAGATAAACTACCACAGTGAATTCTGATTGGTTGAATTGGCACTTCTCACTCACTTCGTAACAAATTTTATATTTCATAGTGTAATACGGTACTAATACATAATTATATATAACAATGTATGTAGTTTAAAAATCTTGCAAATGTTGAAAACAACAGAGTTAATTAAGAAATACTTAACCCGGTTTCTACTCGCAGTTTAACTTTAATCTTCAGTTTATTCTCATCATAACAATAGTTTTTATAATTGTTACTTTTGGAATAAATAGGAAATTAAAGCTAAACTGCGACTAAGAAATCGATCTATAGGGCCGACACTTTAGTCATTGGTTACTTTCTTTATAGCCACAGAATTCCATGGAATCCATGTCATTATTGGAACAACCTTCTTATTAGTTGAATAATTGCAGCATTATTCTTTGAAGTAATTTGAATAATCTAATCTTTGGTGTATTTCCATAGAAACAGTTGTTTAAAATTTAATTGAAGTCATGGTAATAAACCAGAGGTTAAATAACAGAACAAACTATCGGCGAATTATAAGCAGTGATGGCAGATAACATTTGACAGGCAAGATGTATTATTATAGGAAATACGTTTACATGGTTTCCTATGTTGCCTACACCAGACGTATCATGTGTTCATTTAATATTCCGGTAGCATTGGCTATGGAAATATTTTGTTTTCGTAAAAGCATGTCGTAGCTTAAGCTCGCCGCAAACAGAATTGTCACTAGTGTCATTCGTCCTGTCAAGTGTCGAGTAAGGGTTTTCGTATTTGTGGGTTTTATACAAAAATGAATTATTTACTTTACATTTATTGCATTACAAAATGGTGTTTACATTAGAGCAGAAAACATTAGTGTTTGTTTGAAAGTTATTTTCGGAATGGTTCATAAATCGATCGGGCATGAGTATATTGAATACGAAACAGCTTGGAAGAGTTTAGAGTTGAATTTCCCGATGTTATTATTGACCAGAAAATACTCGAAGGCAACCTGCATTAGTATGTACAGTTGTTTCGTCAAACTGGTGGCCTTTCCGAGAAGAAAAACAACAGGTCAGGCTCGAAAATGTACTGCCGAGGTTATCGAGACTGCAAGAGATAATGAAAAATGCTTCTCACACCTCTTATCTGCCAATTATCACAACAGATTGAGTTTTCTGTGGGAACGTGCCACAAATTGTTAAGTAAAGATATTTACCGCATGATGTTGGTGTAAGAATTGCTACCCGGTGATCACATACAGAGATTCTCTTTCTGTCAATCTTATATAATAAATTACTTAATATGTGAGTGAATAGAATTGTTATTTTATGGTTTATGTCTGAGATTTAAAAGTCAGGTTATGTTCATTTTTAACACTGCGACATACTGCTGTGATATGCCCCAAGTTGGACGCCAATTTTATGCTTTGTTATGCCGTCACTTTGGGCGACAATTTAATTGCTTTGTTATCTTTGTTTTTTATTTCTATTTTCTTCTTTCTTTCTTTCTTTCTTTCTTTGTTGATTTTCCTCGTATTTCGTAGACCAATTGCTTTGTTGTGGAGTGTATTTTATTGGATAATTTTTGGATGTAAATGGCACTCACGGGCCTTCACAATCAAAAATATCTAACGTCAGAGTTGAGTGTGTGTGGGTGTATAATAAAGAATTTCGTAAAAGAAAACGTAAGACACAGTTTATTGTAGGCAATAAATAAAATAATTAATTTTCACAAACTAATTATTCGCATGAAGAAGTTCGGTTTTTTTAAGGGAAATTTATATTAGATCAGGTTTTTCACAAAACATTCGCACTAAAGTTTTACTTACTTGTCTTTTGTACTGTTGATACAGCAAAGGTTTTATTGCCACCTGCTTAGTGCACATCGTATTCCGCGGGGCGGC
The DNA here is from genome assembly GCA_033060865.1 of Dorcus hopei. NCBI lineage: Eukaryota > Metazoa > Arthropoda > Insecta > Coleoptera > Lucanidae > Dorcus > Dorcus hopei. The sequence continues at coordinate 46,530,000 of CM065421.1, forward strand.
GGTTTTAAAGCATGACGGGCTATAAGTTCACGCAACACAGCACCCTCACTTGTTTATTCTCCGCACTTCTTACTATAACCTACAGTTTTCTTTATCATGTTGAATTATTATTGCATTATATAAATTATCCTAACATTTACAATAATTTAATTCCTACGTATTTGCACTTCGAAAAATCTAAATAATTTATCTATAATAAACAGTTCATTTTCAAACAAACTTGAATTAAAGAATTTCTTAAACAAATCTTCTAAAATATATTTAACAAACTATACTTTAATTTATATTTTTATTTTAAAAATTTTTCTTATGTTGAAGAAATTTTCAAAGAAATAACGTATTGTTCATTAACACCGCAATACGTTTTCCAAAAACAAAATATCTCCGTTTGACGCACTTCACTGAGTGCGTGTGGATGGGAAATTTTAAATGTAAATTATGGTATACCCAATTTAGTTTGAGTATAAACCTGTGCCTTGGCAAACATCAACAAAAAAAAAGCAATGAAATGGTACCGTTTTGAAACTAGAACTAGAAAAATTTTCTTGGTCCACTATTGGAAAAGTCTTGTAATTTGAATTTATGTTTAATTTCAGATACAAAAGTGGCGGCATCCGTAGTACAGCGGCAATAAGGAGCGTGGTGAACCAGACGGGTAGCGGTCGTGCTTGCGAAGTGAGGCGTGCGTACAAAGCGGCCGTGGTGCCGTGCAAGACGGGCCGCCGCCGGGCCCGGGGCATGAGCATGGGCCAGAAGGTCTCAGGAGGAGTAAAGGCCGTGAATCGCGACGCGGCCGCGCCCTACAAACCCGTCATTCCCAGGGAACTGGCGCAAGATTTCGCCCGCCCGCCCCGGCTAGACATGTTGCTGGACATGCCGCCGGCACTCAGAGAGACCCAGATGAAGTACAGCTGGAACGCGGACGATCGCTCGCTCAACATCTTCGTCAAAGAAGACGACAAGCTCACCTTTCACAGACATCCGGTGGCGCAGAGCACGGATTGCATACGTGGCAAGGTCGGCTTCACGAAGGGCCTGCACGCCTGGGAGGTGTGCTGGTCCACGAGACAACGAGGCACACACGCTGTCGTCGGCGTCGCGACAGCCGAGGCGCCTCTGCATTCTGTAGGATACCAAAGTCTAGTGGGGAGCACGGATACATCATGGGGTTGGGATCTAGGTCGAAACAAGCTTTACCACGATTCGAAGAACAGCGCGGGAGTTACGTACCCGGCGCTCCTCAAACCCGACGAAACATTCATCGTTCCCGACAAGTTCTTGGTCGTCCTCGACATGGACGAAGGCACGCTTAGCTTTGTGGTGGATGGACAGTACCTAGGTATTGCTTTTAGAGGACTTAAAGGTAGAAAACTCCATCCTATTGTTAGTGCCGTATGGGGTCATTGTGAGATCACCATGAAGTACATCGGTGGATTAGATCGTAAGTACCATATTCAATGTATCTTTCTTCCTTCTAAGGCAGTGCTCATACCTTGAAAATAAGACCTCATTGACAATCAGGAAACCTTTCCGCGTACAGACGACATTCACCGTATAAAATATGCACGTCTGCGTTTTCTTGAAACGTAAAATCGCTCATCGCAAGCACATACAGAAACACACTTACAAGCACTAATAAACTGTTAAAATAGAAAAGTACAAACTACACCCTATTCACGCAAATTATGCTTTAATAAACCGATTCTTTTGACGAAGGTTAAGGCAGGTTAAGGATTCCGTTCGACCTCATCTACGGTACATTTTAAAAATATACGATTCTCCTTTCCCTTCGGTTTTCTCAAAATCTATATTCGTTTAAGAAAAACAAACAAAAAATTGAAACAGCCTATACAACAGAATACACATATCTGCACACCTTATCTACACGAGCTTTATTTTAGAAACTAGGAAGAACCTTAAATACAAAAGTTGTAGGTTTTTACGTAATATCTTTTAAATTCGGACCTGCAAACAATTTGCGCAAATATTTGCAGTAAATGTTTGCACCACTGTTCACACCTTTGCAAAAAATGAGATCCTCATGGAAATTTTCTGTACGACTGTTTGCTTGCGTTACTTTTCACCTCAACATACATGTTCTTGGGTTCTTGTATTAGTTGAATTCAGCGCTCAACTTCGAAGAGATTTATTCTTTTTGTTATGTCTAGAGTCAATGATAATGCTTTTGTTGAAGAAGAAAAAATGAAAAGAACTACTTATTATTATCGCTATATCGTACCTATTGTATACCGTGAATTAATTTTAACATAAAACATTACCTTTACGTGGCTGTTACGTACGAATCTGAGAATCCTTAGCAACATTTACAATTTGTAGATTAAACTGTCCTTCTTAAAATAGAACATGAGATGACAGCTGTAATGAATCTGTTCTGTTATTACTGATAGAATACTTGTGCTACCAAAATAATAGCGACTCTCAATTACATTAGATAAGTTTATTCTTGTTTAAAATAAGTAAACTTCAAACATAAGGAAAACAGAAATTCTTTAATTCAAAACAAACACCACAAGTTTTCAAAAATTTCTTCACTTACCTCCATGCAGTATCCCAAACGATTACAAAAGTTGCATTAGTTATTTGGCCAGGGGGAATTTTTCCTGATACATTTTCACTAACTTCCTTCGCTTGATAGATGTTCCAAATTAAAATGGACAAATTTTATTTGATATGACATTAGAAACGACGACGATCATGCAACGATATTTTTAAAAATTGAATTACTTTCAATAGTAATATGAACAGAAATGTTTCATATTAAAATAAAATTACGATATATGTATTCCCATAGAAAACCCTGTATAATAAGATTCTCTAAAAATTAAAATTACTACATTATTTATTCTATAACGTAAAGATAATGTTGCCTTTTTGCAAAAACGCTTTGACAAGTCAATTATTATAAATTTGTCACACTTTGGAGTGATTAATTTATTTATACAGTGACGTACCGTTACAGTACAAATTTTTTTTTTTTTTAATAGAAACTATATTTTTATTACGAATTCAAGAATTCAAGAATTCAAGAAGTGCAAACTTTTTTACGTATATCTACACAAAAATGTTATGGGGCCACGTAGATTATTTTTTTTAAATAAAACAGTTTAGAATTTAAAAAGAAACTTGTATTTAACCGCAACAAAACAGATAAGAAATGCAGATTTCTATTTAAAAAAGATTAATAATATATTAAAGAACAAGTTTCATGAGGTATGAATTAAGCGTCCAAATTTCTAAAGGATTGAAAATAAAATGCATTTTGGAATTATTCTCTAGATATCTGAAAAGCAGCTGATTTAGGAAACTCAGCATTTTGAAACATTCACTACACAAAGATCAATAAATCCATACAATAAAAACCATTGACGAAAATATATTTAATTTTCTCTTTCTTTGCTCATTTAATTTCAATTCAATTTTAATAAAGTTTGCAAAGCTAGGCCTTGGACTAATATAACGGATAAAAATAATAAAAGGTTTATTACATTTTTCGAGTTACCTTTGAATAACTAACAACATTATTACATTTAACCACAGGTAATGGATCTATCTCTCTAGATAGACAACGAGATAGAAACGAAAGGACGCTCTAAAAATAGTTTGTTAAATACTCAATAGATGTCACTTGTTTGCGCAAATTCGAAAACTGTCACAAACTATTTGCTAATTCCGAAGCTCAATTGACTTATTTACCGCCAGATGTCTCTTTTAAATAACAGAGAAATAAGTGTAAAGTGGGATCAGGATGCGTTGTAGTTGTAGAATTTGTTTACATGTTAATTATATTTACAGGTTTCGTTTTTCCACTCTGCTACTGCTATTATTATAGTAGCGCCACCACGTACTTATTTCCTGAACTGGCTCCAAATTTGCACCGAGTTTGTTGCCAAATTGGGGCGTCAAATTTAAAACATTTGATCTGTTTAGCTTTACCTGATTTAACGTTGTGGCACATTTTGATTCCAAGATGGGCGTCCGATTGACATTCGCATTTACCTCTTAGACTTTTCATTTAGGCCCGATTATACAATCAAGGTTTAACTTTGAACTTCACTTTATTCCCATAGTTTTAACCATAGAGTACAAGGTATGTACCTACAATACATAAAAGCATTTGGATTTTTACCAGGAATTCAAAATTGTAAAAAAAGAGGGATTACGTATCGTTAGCACTTGCTGCTTACTAAAACTTATACAGTGTCTTTCAAAAAGTGTGCTACAAGAAAGCACAAAGTTTCGGAACGCATTGAAATAATCACTCAGAACCAAATGAAATAATTGAGAAATAAGAACAAATTTTGTGTTTTCCTATTCATATTATTTTGCTGGACACTTTAATCCAACCAGTATTTCCTAATGTAGTGTGTATAAAGAGTGGTTCACAATAAATTGTGATTTTTGTATTCTTGAGGTAGAAGGCTATATAGCTACAACTTTTAATTCTGAACAACTTATTCTTATGACATTTTGCTGTATCTTGTAAAATAAGGGTACTTTGCTCTTCAACTGTCTTCATTTCTCGGTGGCTACGCTGTATACCGTTCAAGTTAAATTTCACCTGATATTTTCCAATTTGACTTTAAGGGATGCAGAACCGTTCTGCGTTAATAAGTTTTTATAAAAACCGATAATAAAAAAAATTCCCATTTGTAGCACACTTTTTGAAAGTCACTTATATCAACTGGACGATGTTGAACCATGGCCACCTCCATTAACATTCACTGACGTGTATGTATGGCCGTTTCAATTCGCCTAAAATTCGGTTCGAGAAAGCATGCCGTGGAGTACTCCCCTCAGCGCTCCCTATTAAGGATGCTACAAAACTACTGACAGTAACCATGGCCAACTCCATTAACATTCACTGACGTGTATGTATGGCCGTTTCAATTTGACTTTTAAAAATTTGACGGGTACTCCACTCAGCGCCTCTTGTGAGTTTTTAAGTAATTGCAGTTGCCATTACGTTACTGTCAGTAGTTCTGTAGTATCTTTAATAGAGAGCGCTGAGGGGAGTACTCCACGGCATGCTTTCCGGAACCGAATTTTAGACGAATTGACACGGCCATACCTACACGTCAGTGAATGTTAATGTTGCTGGCCATGCAGTAACTTAATGACAACTGCAATTACTTAAAAACTCACAAGAGGCGCTGAGTGGAGTACTGTCAAAATTTTTAAAAGTCGAATTGAAACGGCCATACATACACGTCAGTGAATGTTAATGTAGCTGGCCATGGTTGAACTTCTTCAACAAGGATTTTTCCACAAGATGGTGCTACAATTCACACCACTACAGAAACAATTGATAACGTCATAAGAACGATCAGATCCTGTCATTTACGCCCTTGGACTTTTTTCTATGGCTTCATTTGAAAACATATAACGAGCGTTCATAAAAAAAACAGGGTCAAGTAGACCAGTTTTGTAATTTGTTGTTGTGAACGCATATCCAATGAATTTGTTCTGATGATTAATAATATTTTGTATATTCAAATATTTTGCGCGATTTCTGTGTACGACCAGCGGAGGATAGGAAGGGAGGCTTCGATATGAATATGCACGTTAGAGTGCAGAACAGAACGAGACGAGCAACGCACGCGTACAAGTCGTATCACGACATAATTTTATTATTAGACTATATTGTTATTAAAGCAGGTTCTTGTCCGATGAAAATCTTTTAAACGGACACTAAATAATATGCGGACTAACACTTTACGTTTCGCTATCGTTTGATAGCTATTGAATGCCCTTTATTTAAAACTATTATTTTACGCTAGGGGTTATCCAACAATTGGAAGCATTAAGTAACAAGGCAGAAATATTGTTCAATATTTACAAAAGTGTCTTGATGAAGGCCACTTTATGCACCTTCTTAAATTTGTTAACTTGAAAATAAAACATCTTTCTTTTGTCCTAATGAACTTTTTTTTCAAGTTCTTTTGGTTAGAATTGAATTGCCAAAAGTTACATGTTAATTTTGTATCATCTAGGATCTAGGACACGACCTACTAGGTTTCACAAGACAGAGTGGCATTTTACTAGTTGTGAGTGTGTCTTCACTGGCGCCACTTACCCAAAAAATCAGAGAAACTGTTATAAATCCGAAATGCAATTTTTAATTAACGTAAAGTTCGCGCGGTTTATAATCGTCGGATAAGCATTATTCTTAGAATAACGTGACGTAGGTGTGACATAGATATGGATAAACAGTAAAGGATATTCGGCGAACAGTAATTCCGTCCTTATTCTACGATTGTTAAACTGGGCCTTAAAGTTGTATTTTCTTGCTCAGTTATAATTTCCTTGCCATTTTTTTCCTTCGTTATTTATGCTATTTCTTATTTTCAAATGAAGGCAAAGATTTTTTATAGTACAATTTTAATCTACATAAGAATTATGTATTTAATACAAAGCCGGTTTCGGCGTAAAGCCATCAACATCTAGCGCCAAAACGGAGAAAATTTGTCTTAAATAAAAATGAATCGCTAATTTTAAAAAAGGGGACAAGTCACCTTTTCAATGTTCAGGAAACAGGAAGTGAAATGTTTTACCTGCATTTTTGATTAGCGTTTTTCCAATTAGCTCACCTGTCAAGTTTATGAAATGATCAAGTCCCCCATTAAAAATATGACATGTCCCCTTTCTGCAGTTAGCGATTCAAAGAGCTCTGTCTCGTGAAATCTAGAGTACGTTCCATATAATGCTCGCAACACTCGTAACGTTCTTCGATGACGTTCCATTTAATGACGCTAGCGTTGAAGAGTGTTACTACGCGTACCCTGTATGAGACTAGAATTCGTGATCGCAACGCTCTTGTTACGAAGGTGGGTCTTTGTGAGCGTTTGAAAACAACCTTATTTTTGTCGATGTTTGTATTACAGATGCTTTCATTCTCCATCAGAAGACGTCACTGTCTGAAATGTCTTCTCTTTGTCGCCGAATCAACATCACTGCAAGAGATCTTTCTTTTGTAACGTTTATTTTTAATGAATAAGTTTTATAAGGTTAGGTCAAACGTCAATGCTTAATTTACGTATCCGCAGCGTTCCATTTGCACTGGTACGCTCACATCGAATTTTAAATGGAACGATGTTACGAGTCATCGCGAGTGTGATCAACATGAGCATTATCTGGAACTTACCCCTAGTAGGTCGAGGTCTACGAGATAACTTGCACAAGTCTGGAATCTGAGACCGTAGACATTAGTTTTCATGTTGAATTCTGCGTTCTTGCTTTTTCTGACGTTGGAGATCCCTTGTGAAACCACTGCATGGATCCTTGTTTTGACGGTGGTTTTAATTTTCGAAAAGAGATCTTTGTTGTTAATCGAAACCCCCAAGTTTTCCTCACAAATTTTTTACCGACACAATTTTTGTTCGGGAGTAAACGATTTGGGAATCCAATTTGCTGGTGACACCTTGTTCATTCCTAAATCTTCATGTAAAATTTTTAATACAGTATCTTTTGATATCCCTGCTTCAGCGGCAATCATTGAAACCCTTTTTCTTCGATTTGCTAAAACTAATTCCTCAACTTTCTTGATGGTTTCATTGCTTCACGCTTCAACAGGCCTTTCGCTTCCTGGATCATCTTGAATTGATTCCCTACCTCAGAGATGCTCACGAGAGGAGAAGTGCAACCCACCATGCTAAACGTCAGGCAACGATTTTATTGGATTCTTTTTGCATACACATCATTGTGCATTACCCCGTTTACTTAAAACTCTCGCCCAAAACCTGTTTAAAAAAATATTCGCGTGTTTCAGACGCCTGTCTGTCTAGACGCAAAAGCTACTGCGTATTTAGATTCTCACAAACACTCCAAAGTGGGGAGAGCGCCATCGCAGCGCCTGTGGTCAACGCTGCCCTACCTCATCTAAATTTCTTAGTCCAAAGTTTTACCGTAGGCCAGCAAATTAGTGCGGGGGACTGACGTTTCTCCAGCACCGCTCCGGAAAAGCTCTTGGAGAAGGGAGGTTCGACGTAATCCCAAATCAAAAGGTGGGCAAAGTGAACAAAATAAAAACACCACTTGTTTTTATTTAACTGACTCAAAACTTTGATAAAAATAATATAATAAACCAAGTTAAGAATAAAAAAAAGAAGGGACCCAAACGGGGTCCAGTTATATGAACACGCAGACAAGTAAATAATTTGACAAGTTAAAAATCTTACCTCAAACAGATCTGTTCTTCGTTTACAATTAACTTAAACGAATTTAACTTTACAACGCTAAGTGAGAATAACAATAGCAACGCCGCGGAAATTGAGCCAACCCAAAAGGGTTAAATAGCAACGCCGCGGAAATTGAGCCAACCCAAATGGGTGATTAAAAAAAAGAATAATTGGAGTGAATCCGACCTGTACTCAGGGTCCAGCGTAATGACACTCGGCTGTCAACAGTGTCGGAGCCCTCTCTCGCGGTGGTTAGCTCCGTAAGTCAGTGTAGTAGCGTCACCAAAGTAGCGTCGTCTTGCTAGACGAATCCACTTTTCACAGGTGGGGGGGTAGGCCAGGTTGCAAAACTTCGCTCGGTACAAAAACAGGCAGGTAAAACTACTACAGGAACTCGAGCTAGAAGCTTGGGACTTGAGCTAGAAGCCTGGAACTCGAACCAGAAGCCTAATGGAAGAAGAAGTACGTTACGTTTCGTTAAGGTCGCAACAGTGGCCACAAGACATACCTATTCCTTATTTCGAGGATAGACTAGGAAAAGCTGTTTGACGAGCTTAAGATGCTCTCCACGTACGATTACAAATCTCGGAGTAATTCCGGTTCCGTCTTCCTTCACATACACTCGTGAAAGGCAGCACAAAAAATAAAAATCACGAAGAAGCGAGACGCACGTTGGGAGCTTTGAGAACTGACTAAGTACGAGCGACCACCGACCACTGCGTTGCTTCCCCTACCACAAGTTCAGACAGGAGTCGTTAGGATTGGAAACAGTGTTATCTAGTGAACCGAGTGAAATGGAGATATACTGTACGCCTGAATAACAACACATAATCTAACTAACGCAATATTGCACAACATTGTGAAATGCGACGATCGGCACGCAGGCCGTTAGATTCCCACTTTAATACAAGGTGTTCGGAAAAATATTATAAATAACTTAAATAAATTTTTCAACCGTAACAAAATATGGCGGCGCATCATCCTCTAATGATCGCTTTGTTGATCACTCTTCTCTATACCAGCTCATTTTTTTGTTAGCTAAGACTTTGTAAAACCAAGAAAATTCTTTGAATCTAAACCAGCTTGGTAAGTACGTAGCAAAATGTCACAGCTACTTGACGATTGTCGTGTACCCTCATATTTAGAATTTCAGACATTGATTCTAAAAGTATTTGTGTAGCGGATCTGCTTGTTTGTTTTGTTGATTAAAGACAAATTTATTTTATAACTGTGTTCCCTGTGACTGCTATATAGAGGATGTTTTCTTTTTAATGAGTGCAGAAATTTGAACCACATTACCGTGAAAATACAGTGAAATACAAAAAAAAATCATTACCAATAGAAAATTACTTTCTCCGCCGCTTATGCAGCGCTCATGAAGTAACCAAAAAACGTACGTTCTCCGATCGTAGTAAACATCATGAGCGGTGGGCTATACAATACGATGTAAACTATACAAAGACACATTCACCAAATATTATTTGTAGGAATGAGCACTATACTATAGGGGAGAGTGGGGGAATGACGACCACCTAAGGGAATTGGGTGTAAAAAGTGCTCTAATCTTTATTTCTGATATATAAAATACGTTCCTAATAGGCTAGACTTTGTAAATTTATTATGCTTTGGGTAGAAAGCTAAATACTCTTTTGTGTTTATTAAAAAAAAGATTGATATGCATTTGGTTGCGATTGTCCAACTACTGGGGTAATGACGACCATGGTGCGGGTAATCACGACCAGAAATATTTGAAAGTTTATTTATTATTTCATAGAAAAAATAAGCAGCCCAGTGAAAAAAAATAAGTATAATAATTAATAGAAGTACTTAATTTATAGGTTAAGGCAACCGCGACGAGCTTTGAGCTTTTCTTTGTCATTGCAAAAATCACAAACATAGTTTTTGGCTGTCTCAACTCCGGAGCATACCTGATGGGCCCAACGTCCACATACGGTGCATCTAAACCACATTTCGTCTTTTCCATATTCTTCACAGACAATGCATAAACTTTTATTAGAAATGCCACTTAAATCGTAATCAGCTCATCACTATCATCATTGCACTACTACTACTATTTTCTTTCCACGATTTTCTATGAACTCCAAAGCATGTCTTTGGTCATCTTGGGTCCAATTTCCTTTGCTAGTGCGCCACTTGTAGTTTCTGGGCATCTCGATATCTAGACATTTAAAGAAAAACATAACATACCTATCGAAATTCCATATGGGGGTAATCACGATCACTGGTCGTCATTTCCCGTCGAATTTGGTTGGGATTATCCGAAGTGCTAAATTTTTTTTTAAATCTAGGTAAAATTTTGTAAAGTTAAATAGTGGTGGATTGTGACGTACGCCCTTTGTTCGTGATTATATGCACATAATTTTTGATGGTGAACAAGTTCTGTTGACTAAACGTATCAGCTGTCCCCTCGACTAGCAAACAGTGGAGATAGGGGTGAGTGGAGATAGGGGTGAGTTTAATTACGATGGTAAAAATTATTAAAGGGCGCCAGGAGACTAATTAACCAGCCAATCGTAAACGATCAGTCGACGTCTCCAATCGACCAAATCGGGCAGAAAAATCAAACGTAAATAGAGGCTATACACAGCTGGCCTGACCAACACTATCTATGCGTTTTTCGTGAGTAAATAAAGGATAGAATAGTAGAAACCGCATAAGTAAATGAAATAGCTACATCAGTCGACGTTGCCGATTGATAACACGGGCCACGCTCCGGCCGCATTCCTACCTTCGCACGCAACATTGTAATATCTCTATTTCACTTCCACACAAGTTTCAATGAGCCTCTCCTTCATTTACTCACAAGAAGCGCATAGATACTGTTGGACAGGCCACCAATGTATATTACTCACTGGTATGTGAACGTAGAAATCAAACACGAAATTAGAGTTAATAAACTTACAATTTATTTGTGGGTCCAACTTCGTACAAATGCAGGTTACTATATGAGTTGACTTAAATATAGGCTAAATTCGTCTAAAGTTGACAAACTTCGAATTTACTCAAGTCAACAAAAATAATTTAATAATGCAATTTCTGCATTTGGCCGAAGATTCGCTCTTCACATTAACTAATAGACATGCAGTATTATCGTGACGATATGTGTCTTATGATTCGGTATTAAATGCAACAGTAAAACTCACGAGTTTGTTTCTGTCAGTCAGAGGAAGGTCAAACGAATTTGCTGATCACCACGCCATCTACGGTTCCTGTCCCGCGTTGCTGATCCGGAATGAACCGGTGGATCCAACAGCTAATATGGCAGGTCAAGCGGTCGCAGCCGAAAACGATTCCCAGAAAGCACAGCGATGCGTAAAGCGTGAGTTGGGAGTAGGGCTACCACACGAGATTATAACCCAGTCGCAGAGCCAATTGCGAATGCACTCGTAAAAACCAATAACAGAATGAACTGAATGTAAAAGGAAACAGTTTCGTTAGCGTCCATCATGGCGTCCGCCATTGTGCTCGATATACTTTATCTGAGAGCTAATGAGTTCCCAGGCTTGGAGTTGGGATTAAAATTACCCCAAATGGTTCGGTAGTGTAGACAGAAATGTCGGCAGCGCCGTTAACGAATTTTTCTTACACAAAAAGCAAGAATTCCGAGATCACACTACAACACGTCTTATTCTTGTACCAGTCGAACAACAAGTGAAAACGGAATACGAAGCCGAGATGTGGTCGGTAAAGAATGCGCGAAAATTGCGGACGATAACCAATGATGAACCATAAAATAGTCACGTGGTGCCCCATAGTCAATGAATGTTGCGCGTTCGCATCACGCAAGTTTCCCCTCTTGCGAGGTAAACGCGGGGGATCAATGTTGCCAACTGCACCGAAACTCAGCTGAGATGATAAACTGGGGATATACCAATTATGGCGGGTACAGAAATTAGCTTGCACAACTTCATACTAGATGGCGTCACTGATACAATTTGCATATTTGCTTTCTTTTCCTAAAATTTTTCATGGTCGTCATTACGCGTTGGTCGTTATTCCCCCCTACTACTCCCCTACGCTCAAACAAACGTTCACCACAGTAATTTACAAATGTTATAACAAGTATCACAAAATCTTCTAAGCGGACACTAAATCGCGCAACTATACACTTTACGTTTCGCAGTCGTTCGACTGCTTCGTCAGAAGTGAAAATTATATAACAAGTGTTCGAAGCGACGTCTGTCATTAACGAGACACAGGCGAGCACGGTGAAGAAGCGATTCCTGTGCTTGCATTAGCACGAATACCAGCGGCGGCATTGTCAGTAATCACTATTAAATTATTTAATGTGTTTATGGAAGCGGCTACTTGCTTCGTATGGCCCCACAAAAAAAGACAACAGTCCGTTTCGGCCAATTCATTTTCCTGGAAAATGTTCGGGTTCTAGGAGGAACATGTACTGTGCTAGAGCCCCATCGTGCATAAACTGAATTATGGAAAACAATGGGATGGTATGCATAAAGCGAAGTACATGCTAATACTTCAAGCACCTACTTCTAAAGTGAAGTACCTACTATAGTAACGTAGTATTTACTATGCGATCTAGTAGATACTAGAGCACATAGAAGTTTTTACTTCGCTGTAGAAGCACTTACTGTAGTATCTAAGTTACTTCAAAGCCTCAGATTCATTTTAATAGTAAATACTAATGAAGCATAGTATTTACTACGTGCTGTAGTATAAACTTTGCTTTCGTAGTATATGCTTCAGAACTGCAGAAGGTACTTTATGTAATAGAAGATACTTCGAAGAATATACTAATTTGAGAAGTATTAGCATCTACTTCGTTTTATGCATAGTTGCATACCACCCATTAACTGCAAGCGTTGTTTATCTTAACCACTCTCCAGATACTAAACTGGTGCTGGTTACATTAAACATAGGAAATTAAACAAATCCTTTTGCTCCGTTTGTGAGACAGTTATTGCGACATCAAGACAAATGCTTTTATTGCTTTCTGACCTCGCCAATTCATACAGCTGTAAAAACTTTAACTGCAATGCGGTTCTTTTATTCCCAACATTTTTTTTTACCAATACGACTGTCGTCGTTCAAAAACTTTAAGGGATTTCCTGGTTTTAGTTGATTTAATATTTACCGACCTAAACTGAATTTCCTTATAAGAAGTTTTAAAGAAAAATTTGTTCGGGCCTTGCTTCTCCACTTTAATAATGGCGATATCGTTGAAGTCAAATTTTTCCACCATTGACGTTGGTGGTTGTTTGTTCAGTCAGTCTTCTTATATCCCAGAAACTATCATGGTCCAACTCATGTACTTTAAAGAGTTTTCCAGTCTTCCTCGCAGTTCTTACTAGTGCTGTGAACTGGGAAGGTACATACACGGGACCAGACTTAAGATGTCTCTTAATATTTCTTTCAATTAGGGAGTGAGTACAATCCCCCTCATTCTGGGTGTGTCCCACAACAAGATATTTGTGTGTTATTGACTCAAATTTTAAATTTGAAACTGCATACAGATACGTAGTGATAATATATTTATTTTTGCACTGACCTCCACAGTAGTTGTCAGAGTAAAATATCATATTCAGTGCACCACATTTCGAAATGTCGGAAATTTCCTTGAGGTAACTTAAAAGACAAGACCCGATTTCTGTAGCTTCTCTTTTCTTTTCTCCTTCGTGCCAAATGTAACAGCTGACATCACCGAGTCCTTTATTTTGAAGACCACAAATAGTAAAATTGTAAGTAAGAAGCTTACTTTTATAATAAAACGTTGATACCTCACCTTTCGGTGTTGGAAGGGCAGCTTGCAAGTCAAAACATGCAACTAAGTGAAAGTTGTCTATGTGACCCTTGTCCTGTTCCTTTTCTTGTCTGCTTAGTTCTTTTTCTTCAAGATGAGATTGATATTCAAATATGTATTTTGTCTTGCTTTTCTATCTCAGTTGAAATTTTTGCGATTCGCAGATTTGACATAAATCTTTCTTCTGTTTGAAAAATTCTAAATTCAATTCTGTCCCCTTCTATCCTCAGTCAGAAATCCGTCTTTTGACTTGGTGACTACAGTTCGAATGCATCTATTTGTTATATCTAATGTTGCTAAGAAGAACTTCTTGCAAACTCTTATTTTAATTTGTTTTTTATCAAAAGTGGTGTTATAGTATCATGCAACGCTGAATAAAATTTCTTTGGATATTAATATCCCCAAGCAACCAATAATTTTTAAAGATATTGTCACGATGTCATTATCTGGAAAAATAAGTAAATTTAAATTCGTTTCGTAATTATTGCAATTATGTGCATTTAAAAATTATGCAGGATCAGCACCCATTGACAGTGTAGGAAAAGCTGCGTTACACATGCTCGCATTCCACTTACGTAGAAATGCAAGCTCTGCGGAATGTAAGCGTGTTGTTTACATGTGCCAATTAAGATCGAGGCAATTAGAACGTCTTAAGAAAACAAATTTGGCATAATGTCACGATGTCATTATGTGGGAAAATAAATTTAAATTTACTTAAATAAGTAAATTTAAATTTACTTATTTTCCCAGATAATGACATCGTGACAATATTTTCTCTCTCTAGATCAGTAAATTTTGAAAACCACCGAAGTTTGCAAGAATTATCCCATGGTTCACGCAATATCCTGGAATGTACTTCCTTGCCTTTTTTAGATGTAAAGCCGCGTAAAGACTTTAATGTGCATGTGGTGAATCGAGGCGAATGCACATGCATATGCGTGTTGACTCGAGTTGTACACCTGATTGGCGTGGGTTGAAAAATTTTCATATAAATGTATGCATGTTGTCTCAGTGTCTTCATGAGGGACAGTAGTCGTGTAATCAGCGCCTGAAATAAAAAATGGCAGAACAAGTAATAATAGCAGGGGCTGCATTTTTTCTGCTATCTCGTTCCAAGCGTCTGTTTTGTTTTGTTTTGAATAATGGAAAGAATGCTTGGCCTCCCACAAAACTGGATATTGTTCATAATAATCAATTAATTGAAGGCAGTCGTCATTTGACCATTCCATCGTACATGGATTGTGCGTGTTCAAACACGTCCAAACTGAGCGCACATGCATAATATATTTCCTTTGAGCGGTACCAGAAGACCGACACGCTCTGGTTCGCATCATGCGCATCATGTGCGTTCGCAGGGTCTCGCAAGACGCTAAGCATGTGTTGAGTCATTGTGAATATACAGTCCACACCGACGCATGCATACGTATGCGTCTCGGCTCAACGCATGCACATTCAAGTCTGTACGCGGCTTAAAGTATGCTTGTCCAGTATTTCGTGAATGTTTAGTTCTTTTCCATTCAGGTGGTTTCGCTTTTCTTTTCCTACTTTTTTCTTAATGTAACGGAATTTTCTTACCCTTAGAAGAGTCTTCTTGGGAAGATTGTGATAAAGTACACGTCCTTGAGGATGAATCTGAAGCAAAGCTATAATCCGGATCACGGTCTGAATCATCAAATTCGCTTGATGATTGAGATGAAGATGCAATAACAATCGGGTTAAGTCCAGATGTTCTGGAATTATCTGCAACAGAATGAAATTGTATTTGAAGAGAAAAGAAGATTACTCATTATTATTAACTATGTACTATTTAGGTGGTTAAAACTCAAAGTTATTTCTAAAGGTACAGTAATTTCATAGTCGTTTTGATCTTCTACAAAATTCTCTTTATCTTCATCTAAAGTAGCAACCACAGATACATTACTGATTACGTTTCGCTCAGTTTGTATATTTTCAGATACAATATGATTTTTGCAAACTCTCCAAGTCCTCGTTTGGTTTCGTTCAAGCCTATAATTGTAAAAATGTATTTAGACAACCTTATATCAGATCTGTTTCAACACGCTGCAATTGGTTAGGTCACAGTTGCTTACCTTAGTCCAGAAGTGGCTGCTGATGGCATCAATTTTGTTCTTGATACCCCAGGAATCGAATCCATGGTATTAGTGCACTGCACTACTATTTTATATCAGTATAAAAATAAAGGTTATGGCACAAATAAAACCACTTTACGCCGAAATTTCACAAAACTGAATGCAGTAACGGCATAAGTCTAAAAGTGCCAGTATTGGACAAACTAACTACGTCTGTTTTGCACCATACCATATGGCATACAAGATAAGTGCCGCCACTATTACCTGACCAAACCTGCACTTGCTTTAAAATATCGAAGAGACACTTGCGCTATTATCTAGTGGAAAATGTTCGAAACAATTTTGTGCCACCATTGCATAACATAGTTTAGACAATTTCATTTCTGGAGAGAACTCAAAATTGAAAATGTTTGAGTTGTGCCGTTATTGCATTCAGCAAGCGCAAGGATCTTTCCAGATGGCCAATGACATAAGAACGAACGGACACTCTAAAAATAGTACTGACATCTGTTGAGTATTTAACAAAATTCGAAAACTGAACCATTGTAACAAAGCTCAATTGGTTTATTTACCGCCAGATGTCTCTTTTAAATAACAGAGAAATAAGTGTTCAGGCTAGGTTGTGTTAATCTGACGAACGGTTTAAACGCTGTTTAATTCTTCTTTTAAACTTTGCATTACACGACTTATTTATAGAATTTGTCTGCATATTATTGTTATGACTTCGGGGTTTACAAATTATTGTAACCGTTGTTATTTTAAAAACACTTTAATGTCTAGGATCATTTAACACAATGAAAGCACAAATAATATCACACTTGTCTAACAAATATAACTTAATCGTTCAACTAATTCTCTAGCTACACACATCACTTTCGCAATAAAACTGATTTAAATATACCGCCGCCGTCCCTGGCTTATATACTAATTCCTTCTTTCGAGAAAAAACACTCGATATTTTCAAAATGTTTGGATTATCGTCTACTGTAATTATTCTGAAACTATTTTTTGATGAGATCGATCCAACACATCCTCTCCCTATATCCCTTACTTAGCTTGAAACATCATGTGTCTGGTATGAATGATTAACCTGTTTTTTTTTTTATTACAGCGGAACCTTTGCCTTTAATGGACCTTTGTCGACGAGTGATCCGCCAGCGCTTAGGCAAACAGAATTTAGAAGAGAAAGTGGCGAGTTTAACATTACCGCAAGCCTTGCAAACCTACCTTCTATACAGAGATCGCAGATAGTGTAGTGCAATGGGTGCTCACAGTGAGATGAATTCGCGCGTCCGCCGTACAATGACACAAACGTAGAAACAGTTCAAGTGGTGAGTGCGCGAATAATTAAAAAAAAAAAAACTTAGCAATGATCTCCAAAAAACTGAGCCATACGAACGGTGTATATATAGTTGTAACCCAGTCTTCTATTGTGTAACATGGCACGGCTTCCTGACATAGCTTTACAGGTAGTACAATGTCAAGGCCGTCTCTGATCGCCCGATTCATTTGAATAATACCTCACCCAAGGTGATAGCACGAGTTTTTTCGATCAGGGATGTCCCTGCACGCGTAAAATAAATGAATAAAGTAATTAATAAGCTTAGGGTAAGTGCTCATTACACCAACAACAGGATGTGTCTGTAAAAAACTTATTTTTGTAAATATTTAGTTAAGTGCCAGTTAAGTCTCGATCTTACCATAATTTATGTACCAACGACTGCTGAGATTATCAATATTTCTAAGGTTCGTCGTAACTTCCGTTGTACATTAGCAGATTTTCTGGAGAGCGTGCGTGTGATCGTGGATATATGTATATGTTTCGTAGGATTAAGTTGCTCTCTTTCACTTTTATTTGTAATCTCATGGATCTGACATCTTTATCCAAGCATAAAGCTGCCGATAATTTTAATTTTGTGTTTTGTGAACTTCATCTTAATGTTTGTTTAATAATAATAAAAAAAAATCGTAATATTATTATAGTTTAGCAGCATCTACTTAGACTAAAAAAAAAGAAGAAGAAGAAGGAAAGACCATTTTAATTCGATTCCACGTAGTTTTACAATAATTTTTTGTATAACAGCCGCAGTTTCGTTTTTCCACATTTATCGTCTTTTTGTTTTTGTTTTTGTTTTGTAACGATGAAACTGCGTTGTTATGCAACACATCGATTGAATTCGTCGCCGTTGAAATGTATTTGGACCGATTTGTAGATACGTTTATTTAATGAGATTTCTATTCTCATTTTTTGTATGTAGTGGCCCGCTTGGATCGGCTTTGCTGCTCCGGCAGGTCTGTCTTTTTTAGATGATAAAACGCAATGCATAGCAGCCTGGGCAATTCGTCCCGATTTTAGAATACTTTACTATAAACTTAAGTTTTGCTGTGACAGTCCAGGCATATGTTAAGTTTCTTGATGTATGATTATAATATTGTAAGTAAACTATTGAAAAAGAAGAAAAATGACTTTTATTTTGCCTCAGTTGAGTAATTTTTCAATTATTGGTATTAAAATGATAATCAGACTTCGGCGTTTTAGGACATTCCAGAGCCGGACTTGTTCTATCTCACGCGCACCAGTTTACAAAAAACAATGTATTTTAAAATATTTCCCGACTTCAATTGTCAAACTTCGTGACGTGTGTTAATAATTTAATATTACATAAAGATCCCGCTCGCTGGTGATATCATCGTCGCCGTGAGTCACATAGTTTGTGATAGTCTGATGGTAATATAAGGTGAATAATTCTATCAAAACAGAGGAAAAAAAACTTGTAGGTACTGAATGAATCAACCAACCTCTACCTATACCCTACAGTACATAAGCAGACGGCAATACTTTGTCAGTAAATTATTTTTTATAAAGTAAAATTATTGTTATATATACAATATGTCGAATTTTCGAAAGGCAAACCCCAATTATTTATTACTACTATTCTTTTATATCATTGGACGTATATGTATGTTATGTCCTGAGCCCGTTTTACATTATACCAATTTCTATTACTAGAAAATACGGATACAAATATAAAAAGTGTGGATAGCCATGATCTTTTTCTGAATATGTTAGCTGCCTTCGTTTATTCGCTTCGCGCAGGCATGGAGTAAAAGTAGAGTGAGAGCGAAGCTGTTTTGATACAAGTTAAAGTGAGACAAAAATGCGAAAAGAGTAAAAAGAGTGAACGAAGTTCTTTCTTTCGCTTTGCGCAACAATGCTGCTTCATTGTCTTACGGTAATCACCATTCCAGACAATTTTCTATGTTTGGTAAAGCTGGGTCTAAGTTCATGCACAGCACAAACATCCATGGGTAATGGTAGGATTCGGACCTACGCCGGCGAGTTAATAAGCGAACTATGCTTAATACCAGGGTGGCGAGATTTTTTGTAGACAATGTCGCCAGCTTACTCACAAGAGGTGCCATTTTTTTTCCTAATAATCAATGTCAAATATTTAGTACCAGTGTCAAATAAATAGTACATATACTCTTTTCCAAATGAATTCGTCTGATTCGCTATAAAATAAAGGGCGAGAATCAACCATATTAAAATACTTCTCCTAAGACCGTTGCTTTATTTTAGTGCTTTAATATATTTGGAAGGTAGTGTACTTACGTGCCGTAAGTTGTGAAAATAAACAGAAAAGAAAGCTTAAAATTGCAGTTTTCAAAAATTAAAAAAAATTATTTTCCTATACAGGGTGTTTCAAAAGTCGCGACCAAGAATAAAATGAGTTGTAGGGAATGCAATTTCAAACATTTTTTCTCGTACAGGAGTTTGCAGCTAAGCGCTTGCCACCTGGTGTCGACTAAACAAACCCTTGTAAGCTACATGACTTTTCGTGCTTTGGCGCCGATCCTGAGTGTATGATATATCAGAATTGTGTTATACGTGATATTTACATTAAATTAACTTGTGTATTTGTATTGGTACGCACTTAAACACGTGCATTACAAAAATTCCGCATAGCTTACACAGATTCAGATTTATCCGCGGTAGCGCTGCGATCTTAAAATCAAACGCCTATAAACATGTGACCGATTTTTACGCATTTACTAAATACAGGGCTTAAATTTGTTACATGTAAGTTTTATTAACGTAGGTTGCTATGACTTGATTGTGATCCTTTTGGAGTTGTTTAAAGCAAATGTTCAAAAACACCTCCTCCAGTTGCAAGACTAGCTCGATTGACATCGACGAATTAATTCGTGAGTTAATTAAATTGAAAATTCTCATTTTGGGTTTCAGCGAAAGTTAAATTAATTATTTCCAAAAGCTGTTCTTCTGTATGAATTCCGACAGCATAAACTATTTCCTTTAATTCTCCCCAGAAATGGATATGCTTGAAATTCTTAGGTGGCGATGATTTGGTTACGTTACATAAGTGCCTATTTGACACTTAGGCCCAGTTTTACAATCGTAGAATAAGGACTGAATAACTTCGCCGAAAATTCTTTAACGTGCCTCCACACCTACATCACGTTATTTGAAGAATAATGGTTATCCGACGACTGTAAATTCGGGCGTGCAATGTTTGTACCTTAATAAAAGTTTACATGTAACAACTTTGAGGTTCTATATCTACTAAACGAGTAGAAATGGGACACGTGTTTATATGAGAAAAAATGTTTGAAATCCCTGCCCTACAACTTCTTTCATTTTTCTTCACGGCTTTTGAAACACCTGTATATACGTACAGTGAAAGCCGTATGTATTGTAGGAAGGGTCTGGGGTGAAAGTTGAAGACCTTTCCCCGTTTTTTAACCCTTCTTACTTCGGTAGCGTAATTTTAGCAAGAAATGTAACTAAACATGTAAACCAAAATCAAATTGAGAAAATTAAAAAAAGACTAAAATAACGGAGTTTGCTGCCACCACCGGAGTTTTAAGGGAATTCCGGACCCTATTCTGCTTAATTAAATTACATGGCCTCTTGATATCTCTTTGGAAGTAGGTTATTTTGGACTGGAACTGTGCAAGCGCGCATTACATCCGCAAACTACCCTACTAGAAATAAAAGTCAACTGTGTGCTTAAAATAGAGTATATTGAAACTAATTTTTCATACGATCAAGACAGTAGTACATGAAGATTCCTACCTTTTAGGAGAGTAGAACGCAGAAGCAGAGAAAGTAGGGGAAGGAGATCCAGGCGAAGGTGTTTCTTCTACACCTTCCTTTGCATCCACACCAAAATATTAAAATATTAAAACTCTTGCGTAAAAACGGGTCGCGATTGAATTTAACTCAAGTTTAAAATTAATGAACTTTAATCACAAAAATTTATTTTAAATTTAAAGATCAGGAACGTTCGTTGAAGATATTCGTTAGGTGATTTAACGGTAATAAATTTTATTAATCACTAGCGTTTAAATTTTGAGAAAAAGCAAACCTTCTGTTTTCAGAAAAGGTTGGATGAAGATTTTGAATTCTTTTCTGACCGCGACAACCCCTTTGTTTATATTAAAATTTCGCGCGATTGCTGCAATGTGCTGCCATCTACCTAAATTCCCTTTTTGATCCCGTTTATTTAAGTCACTTAAGTAACTTAAGTTGCCTATCCTGCAGGGTAGTAATTAGATATTTTTAAAATCTGATTGATCATTTTCTAACGCGCGGAGTTATAATCGCACGTGTCGATTGGTAATTACGCTAATATTTATCTTAGACGTATCTGATTTTCCACTTAAGTTAATTGCTAACGCCGAAATCGTTTCTTTTCGCGCTTGTACTTTTATAGATTATTTATTATATTGGAACCGTCTGGAATACCTCTAAAGTTAATGCTAAATGTCGAAATCATTTCTTTTCGCGCTTGTCTGGATTATTTATAATTTTTGGAACTATCTAGAATACCACTTATGTTAATGACAACATGTTTAGACTGGAAATTTCTTTTTCAATATTGGCAAGTCATTTTGATCGTCGAATTCTTGCGTATAATTATGAAAAAAAGAAAATTTAATATATTCTGATTTTCCGGCTGTTTACAGTATAATATAACGTCCTCGAAGAGATCAGAAAATCTGGACGCTATACCCGATCGGATGCTATAACGCACAAAAATTAGAAAAAGAAAGATAATGAAAAACCAAAAATGAAACGGAAAAATAAAAAGCAAATAAAAAATGAAAACGAAGTAACTATGACAGCAAATTGAAAGGAAAAACAAATTCGAAGAAAAAAGAATGTAAAAACAAAAAGCAAATTTATATTAAATGAAAAGAGAGACGAGTGAAAAGCAAGGAGAAAATTTAAATGAAAGACCAAGGGCAAATAAAAAACTGAACGGAAAGGAGAAATTTGAAGAAAAAACGAAACCCAAAAGTGAAATGTAAACATCAAAATCAAAAGGCAAACAAAATTGAAAGTGGAATATAAAGCAAATGAAAAATGAAAGTAAACAACGAGTACAAAAGGAAAACGAAAAGCAGTTGAAAAAGAAAAACAGAGGAAGCAAGTAAAAATAAAAAGAAATTAAAGAAAGAGGGAGCAAATAAAAAATGAAAGGAGAGAAAAAAAGTAACTTTCAATTTTTGTACACTAGTGCATTATAATATGTCATTGTTCTTATTGAAAATAAACATTATTATAACAAGGAGAAAAGTAGAATAAAAAAAAGGCAAATGAAGAACTAAAAGAAAAAGAAAAGTTATTGGAAAAAGACAAAAATAACAGGAGAAAACTAGTATGCAAAAAAAAATAAGAAGAATAATATAAAGATTAAAAGAGAATCGACGAGTCCTTTTTAGCAAAAAGTGATTGAAAAATACGTGAGCAGGAAACAGAAGATCATCCGGCGGAGAAGGAACAAATATTTTAAAGAAAACTGTCAGAAAGAATACATATAAGAAGAAGTGAGCAATTTTGTTATTAACACTTGAAGTTTTCTTTTTACAATTTTTCATTAACAAAAACCATTTCATTCCTTACTTTAAAATGAACAAAAACAAGTGAATGTTAATTCTACGGAGAAATGTTAAAAAATTTGTTACTACTATAATTTAGTCTCTAATCATTTTTAATTTAACACTTCAAGTTTAATTTCGGGTCTTTCATTTTCAAAAGCTTTCCGTCAGAACGCCATTTCATTGTTCTTTTTTTAAATATTTTTTTATTAATGACATTTTGTTGAATTATTTTTTAAAATAACACGGCCCTCCCTGCAGTTTATTTATATTTATTACCCTCATTGGAGATTCGTCGATCTTCTATTGTTACTTGATCACCTTATTCGTGTTTCCATGTCGTTTGTTTCGCTTTGCTTTAACTTCTTTTTGTCGGATAATTTTTCTTATTTTTTGAATTTTTTTTAAAGGTTATATCGAATTTCAACTAAGGAACCGACTTGTTTGTGCACCTAATAGCGTTTTCGATTGACTGCTCTAGACTAGAGTATTCTTATGTAACTGACGGGGGTTAAAAGATAAAAATAAGGGGATGAGCTATCCAAATCTTTCAAATTTATTCATTTACAAGGCCTCGTTGCGGCAAACTTTACAAAAAAATTTACGCAGAAATAAACTACTTCCTCGTCTTCTCCTCTCTCTTTTTGCCAAAATTTTAGTCAAACCATAAAAGACTCAACTCGCTTGTATTGTGATGACTTCGGGATTCACAAATTGTAATCGTTGTTTATTTTAAAAACACTTTAATGTCTACGATCATTTAACACAATGAAAACACAATAATATCGAGCTGTACAGTTGCGGACAGAAAATTTCGGATGTCACTGTCATTCCACTGGGGTAAAAGTTGAAAAATTCCTTTATGTATACGCCAGATGTATGACAGTGACATCCGAAATTTTCTGTCCGCAACTGTACATTTACCTAACAAAGTAACACTGAAGCTCACTTTTACAATCGTAGAATAAGGACGGAATAACTGTTCGCCGAATGTCCTTTAACGTTCCTCCATATCTACGTCACATTATTCTAAGAATAATGCTTATCCGACCATTGTAAAATCGGGCCTTAATCGCTATATTAATTCACTTGCTACCATATCGCTTTCTAAGCTCCATTTCATAAAACGTAGTTAAGGCCTTGATCAAGTTAATCGTGTGGTTAAGCAATATCATTGGAGGAAAGTTTCAATTTCCACCAATGATATTGCTTAATCACACAATTAACTTGATCGAGTGGTTAACTACATTTTATGAAACTGGGTCTAAATAAAACTGATTTAAATATTCCGCTACCTCGGGATTTTATAGCAAGTCACACTATTCTAGAATAGCGGCGAATAAGGATAGAACATTCCATCAAATTGTACTATCATTCGGTGCGAGTCTGGAATATACTAAAATCTTATCTGCACCATAGATGGCGCGACCAGCCTAAAAGGTAAAAAATAGAATTTACTTCACGCAATATGTTTCTGGTTTGAGTTTTAAATAGCCGGAAATCGCTCTCAGTGCCCTTTTTACATGGAATAAAATTTTAACCCTTGCTCGTCACTAACTATACTTTTGGGAATTGACGAAATTACGCCTCTTTTTCTCTTTTCGTATTTTCTTTCTTTTATAGGAATTTTACTTTAAAATAAGTAAAAACAATTACAAATAAATTAAGAAATTTGGCATAGGGCAAAATTCAAAACAGCGTTAAAACTGCTACCTACCTGTAGGTGTGCAAATTAGTGCGAGGTGACTACTGTTTCTCCGCACCGGCTCGGCATAGCTCGTGGAGAAGGGAGGTTTGACGTAACCCCAATGCAAAAGGTGGGCAAAGTGATTAAAATAAAAAGCACCAGCTGAGCACACTTGTTTATAATTAACTCGCTCAAAAATCAAATAACGACAACTCAAAAGCGAAAAATAAATAGGGAGTTTTTGCAATACATTACGATAAAAATAAGGTAACCTTAAACGTTAAAATTCGATTTCTGATTGGCTAAATCTATAGGGTTGCTAAGCAAAATAGCCTTTAACGTAACGATATTTTTATCATAATGTATTACAAAAACTCCCTAATAAATAAGTAACACGTTCACTTTAATCCGTACCACAGATCTGTGCTTCGGTCACACATATAATTTAAAGTGATCAAAGGAATCAACGGGCACAAAAATTATCGGCATCAGACGGGGACGGGTAATTGTGAACAAACCCCGCAATACTTATAAATTGTAAAGAAACAACACCGCGAATACAAGAGAAATCAGGTTAACCCGATCTTGGTACAATCCAAAGATCCAGCGTCGATGTCAGTCAGCTGCACAGATCAACAAAAAAGATTAGAATGTCTATAGTACCTACTGACAACACAATCTTCAGCGCCACCTGGTAGAGTAGTAGAGTAAACAGTTGCTAATTTCAGGATTTATAAAATTTGTATTCCTTTTTCGCCTGAATAATTTACAATTTTCAAGTAACAATAACACTAAGTACCATTTGTACAATTATGGTTTAGCTTTAAGCTTCGCTTTAGTCCCATAGCATCAATTGTAAATTCAAGTAATTAAGCAAAGTTTAAAGTCAAATCGTAATTGTACAATCGACACTTAGTTTCACAATTAAATTTATATACATGTTTAATTTAAAAATTATTTATTTTCGTCGTTTAATTTACATTAACGTGTGATATGAATAAAATAGGATTTCTTCAAACGTTGATCCTCAACAGGAAAAAAGTTAAATTCTGTTCCTGACGAATTGTTGAATTATTGCAACCAGGAGCTTTGCAATAACAATAACATTTACTGGCTATGTCTAACGGAAACTACAAAAAATATGGAAAACTATAAAAAAGAAAGAAAGCAAAGTGTAAACCGCGGCCAAAAAAATGATCCATCGCATTGAAATGACAGCGTCAATAATTTACTTGTTGTGGTGCGGCCACATTAACGTTTAACCTTCGACCATACACTCCTAGACTGAGTATACTTGCAGTTTGTTTACAGCCAACATAACAGGTTGGGGTAAGAGGAATGTGCAACTGCAAGCAAAACTCGACGATTCCGCAAAATCCGACGTTTTCATTGGCTAGTTTACCAGAACCCTAGAGGGTTAGAATATATCGTGTCTTTTCGTTTCATTTCGACACTAGTGGCAGTTGTTAATGGTGTTTTCCTATATTTTCGTGTTCGAAATTAATCATTTCGTATTGAATTTCATAAAAAAATAATCAAACTTAAAAAAGAATGGTGAAAGTGTGTTTCGTATGTTCACGAAAGTGGGAAAAGCCTTCCCAACGTTCATATCATTTGTAAGTTCCACGTGGCATATTAATATTATTAATTCAAAACAAAATACATTAGCGACCCTGACGAACTATATTAAAAAATAATTTTAATGAATACGTAGTTTATTTAATAAAATGATTTTATTTCAACATCAATAAAATATTTACAAAGGTATTCGTTTATTTAAAACCCTTTTGTTGTTTCAGAAATAAATAACAAAAATAATAATTAATATATGCCATGAACATATTGTTTAAGAACCATAAAATTGTTAAAAAAAAGTCTTCTTTGCATGTTTTTATTAAATATTTATGTTAATTAAAATTGCTCCCTAATGACACTCCGCCTCTGCCGAGGTTCCTTTGTAAACAGTAAACTCCTTACCCTCCTACCGTTGATGTTGGCAGAATTTTGCTACCTACGTCTGAGTGACATACTTCGTCTAGGGGTGTATGGTCGAAGCGTTTAACGTAAAGCCTAACGTGATTTTCAAAGTCTAATTTGACTAGTTTGGTGTAGTTTTTACTTGTGATATGACAATATGGAAAAGAAAGCAAATTTATAACGAGTAATTTGATATTAAACTTAAGTGCAACCGCAGGTTTATGTCAAATTAAAAATCATGTTAAGCGTTACATCACAGAATACTAAACAATCAGAAGTGACTCTCAGTGTCGGTACCTTTGATGTCTAAAATCCGTTTTTAGAATTGGCGGTCATTTTCTTGGGCTAGAACGCAGGACTGGATTAAAACTAAAATGCCAAAAATCGGAAACGTATTTAATGATTTTCATATTTTTTTATTAAAAAAGTTATAAATATACAGGATTAATTATTATTAATGTAAATATTTTCAAATTATAAAAAAATATCAACATAACCACCACTGACAATCTAGTCTTTACAATCGGTTTCTTAAATCGCACACTCGATAGCTCCTGTATAAATGTTGAGGATTCATTAGTAAGTCTTCCCTTCCACATTCCATTGCTCACATTTTGGCTCTACAAATGTGTCTGATAATAGGTCTGTTCCATTTGACCGAATTTCAAGTTCTGAATCGTTCAAATCATGCGCAGTATGAAATTTGTATCCAATTTTATGCACTCCTTATGCTCGGTACGATTTTGAACGGTTCAGAACTCGAAATCCTGACGAATGGAACGGACCTAATATGTTTTTTAATTCAAATACTGCGAACCACTAACCTTTCAATATCTTTAGGAAACTTAAAAAACTAGTTCTACAATTTAGTTGATCGTTTTTAGTATCTTTTGCAGCGCAAACGTGACCGCCTTTACGTTTTTGATCACTCATAATGCTCTATCCCACCTAACTTGTCGAGCACCAGAAATTAAATTAAAGTAACGTCAAATTACTTGAAGTTTTGAGGTTTTGACACCAGCCCAGGAAAATGGCCGTTCCTAAGCGCGGACTTTTATTTTACGTACGTGAGATAAACTTCTGATAGTTTAGTATTCTATGGTTACATTAAATGCATATCCGGCCGCGGCATTGGAGTGATCGAAAACTAATTTACAATACAAAAAATCCGCAAGCAAAAATACATACAAAGCACTAAAAATCTACTTACAAAAATGAAATATAAATGTCAGTAAATATGGTCGCCACATAAAAGTAACCAAACTTCACAATTTGCTCATGCGCGTTTTGATTATTAAGATTGTAATATTGTTCTGCCACCTATGAGAGTAGTAGGGTAATCACATTGCGAAATGACCTTGGCCATTGAAGATCATACTACCTGGTCAGCTGTCACCAGTCAACAAGTCGGAGCGTCCTCCCGCGGTGGTTAGCGGAGTGAGTCAATGTTGCGGTCAGCGGGAAAGCCCCCAAAAATAGCGTCATCTTGCAGGGCGAGTCTATTCTCAGCGACGGGAAAGGCCAGGTGGCGGGACTCAATTCGTTGACAGAAGCCAATTCCGGGCTTCTCCTGCACCCAAGGGGACGACGATATTTCTCAAACTTAAACTGAAACTTGGACTGAAAGCCTATACTCGAACTGAAACCTTAATGGAAGAAAATATGCGTTACGTTTCGTCGCAGTCAGAACAAAGCCACAAGCGCGTGTTTCGTATTTCGGCGACAGGCTTGGAAAGCTGTTTAGCAAGCTTAAAGGTCTCTCCACGTACGATAACAACAAATCTCGGACTAAGTCCGGTTCCTCTTCCTTCACAAAAACACTTGAAAAGGAAGCACAAGATTTCAAAACACGAAGCAAACTTGGGAGCTTACGATATGAGACCGCTGCGGACGAATGTCGCGTTCTTCTCCCAACACCGGTTCAGACAGGAGTCGTTACGATCGAAACAGATTTACCACGATAACTAAGTGAAGTGGAGATGGTGACCAGAAAAAAGCGTACACGAAAAAAGCCCACACGAAAATTGCGCACAAAAAAAAGCCCACAGCGAAAAATGCGGACAAGAAAAAAGCGCACAACGAAAATTGCGCACACCGAAAAATGCCCACATGGAAAAATGCGTACACGGAAAATTGCTCACACCGAAAAATGCTCACATAGAAAAATGCGCACATGGAAAATTACCCACATTGAAAAATGCCCACAGAGAAAATTGCGCACACAGAAAATTGCTCACACCGAAAAATGCTCACTCAGAAAAATGCCCACATAGAAAAATACGCACATTATGTTTTATTTTCACATAAAAATGAAATTTATGCGCATTTCCATTACCGTACATGGTGTGTTAAATAACGTGCCTTTTTTAAATTTCTCCTCGTAGTTGGCCGTGAATTATTAGTTATGGTTATGAACTAGCGTTGCTTGAAACTTAAATTGACGTACAGTTGCGGAATTAAAAAAAGCATACACTCAAAATGTCTCGCTGTGAACTTAACTTTGTTTGAAATATTTTCAACTTCTACGTCAAAATAATTGTCAAGGTCACATACCGACAGTAACATGCCGCATTTAACTGTTGCTCAAAAACCGCAAATAATTACACTAATTGAAGAAGGGTGGTTAGTAAGAAGACACATTTAGAGTTGTGAAAAGCTGGCTTGAAGAAAATAACGTTGCGCGCTTGCCATATTGCCATGGCCTTCCAGAAGCCCAGATATCAACCCCATTGAACATGTTTGGGGTTATATCGTGAAGAAAATGTACGCCATTCATTTTAGAGCTGCAAATGCACACGAATTATTAGATAAGATTGAAGAAATTGGGAATGAACTTTCCCCTGACTATATCCGTTCTTGTATTTATTCAGTGCCTGAGCGTTTGTAAAGTGTGAGAAATAATGGAGCTGCTGTGAAGTATTAGACATTAATTTGTTAAATATATTTATGTATGTTATTTTATCGTAAATGAATTCTCAGTTTAGTTTACTATTGCCAAATCTATTGCTTTCTTGTTGACTCCTAAAAGTGAAAGTTGAATTATGCATTGTGTCATTTTACATGATTTAATTGTCAGCGTTTATGTCAATCTGACAGAGATCGATTTACACTACTCTAATATTGCAAAATATAACCTAAACGCCTAAAGACTTGTATGCTTTTTTTGATTCCGTACCATCGTAATCAGAAAAACCGACTACACTCGAAATTTTAGTTAATTGAAGCGTGCTTTAAAATGAACTTCTGTCATTTTGACATTAATATTATTTTGAAATGGATGAGATTTTATAGGTTTTTTATGTATAAAAATCGACTACAGCGAAGTAAAATCGACACTTCCATTTTCCAAACATTTAGTTGTGTAACATTAGGTTTGACACCATTTGTCATGTATTTGTCAACCTATAAAATATCATCCATCTCACTCGATTCCAAAGAAATAAATATTCTCTATGATTACTAACATTAACAGCAAATTCAGTTGCAATTGCTCGAATACTGATTCCGTCTTGCAATCGCGTTTGAATTATTGCCTTCTGAATTGCTTTTAATTGGGGTATTTTTATTTAATTTGTCAAAATAATATTAATATCAAAATGACAGAAGTTCATTTTAAAGCACGCTTCAATTAACTAAAATTTCGAGTGTAGTCGGTTTTTCTGATTACGATGGTACATCATAACCTCATGTTTTTTATTAAAAGAAATTGCCGAATTCGGTAATTCTACTTTTTACACCGTGCTTGCATCACGTGATTTGCCGAACTTAACAAAATGTAAGTCATAAAATACAGTTTGTTAAATGAATCTTTTTACGCATGTCATTGATTTTATCCGTATGAAACACATTAATATGTAGTTTCAAGCCAAGTAATAAATAGTAAATGTTAATGTTTACAATTCCGTAATTTACGCGGCAAATTTCCGTATTTTAAAAATTAATTCCGTACATAATATTCTTACCAGTAAAAGTAAAAGAAAAAGGTACTTATCGTACCTACATAACTACTCTGATAACAGTGATAACTATACTTGGATTGCACAATAATGAACTAAACAAAACATAACCAAATATACACATGTAAACTACACTTACAAACCGCGAACCGGTATTTCACAGTGTTGCCATTCCGCTACTCTAATGTCCGTTTCAAAATTAAAAAACCACAACCTGTTGAATTATGTTGCCAAAAAACAAAATTCCCAGATATATTTTAGTTGGTACTTCACATTGTCGTTATACAAACTGGTCAAGAATCACTGTTTGAGTTGGCAGTGCTGAATTTTATTTTTAAATGGTACAACTGGAGTAACTTTCGGTTGTGGAAGGTTTGACACTGACAGCCGTCAGTTTATAAACGTCATTTGACATTTCAAATTCAAATTAAAACGCTAATTTTTATTCACATAACCTACAATCTTGTCACTATTGATGTTACGTGAAATAAATCAACAAAATCCGGTTGCAGTGTTGCAAATAGCCGAATAAAAAAATGCTCTTAATTGTATTGCCACTCAAACAGTTATTCTTGACCACTTTGTAGTTTATGCGCGTCAGTAATTTTGCGTCAAAATTTGAAATATCATGTAACACTTAATTTGCCCTAAATCTTATGATGTCGCAAAAACACAGAAATCTTTTAAATTGTGGAGTTGAAATTTTCTTCCCCCTAAATTTATCACTAGCAGCAGCAGGTACATGCAGCAGCGTTGCCGGTTCTATCCACGGGGTAAATTGCGAGGTTGGTGGTTTTTTGATTTTGAAACAGACAATACTTCTACTCCTACCTTAAAAAAATAATAATTTATTATTGCCGAACGGCCAAAGTTAAATGATATATTAGAAACACAAAAAATATGACTTTTTTTCATTAAGAGGACTATGGAGGTCCGCCATATTGGCAAAAATTTATTTTTCAAATGCTGCTTTTAAAACGCGTTCGATTTAAAAATTTTAAAAGTGGATCTGTCTGTAATAATACTATAAATGTGCGAAAGTCAATAATAATGGAAAATGTTTTATATTAACAAAGAAAAATTACAAAATTTTAAAACTCATTACGGAAAATGACTTTCCCACATTCTAGGTAAAAAACTGATCACATATGTTTAATAAAAAATACGAAATTATCATTTCTAAAAGTGCAAAATGAAAAATACGTAATATAAAAATTTGCTATGTAATGTGCTGCCATCTTAAGGTTGAAGGAAGACTAACTCATGTCAAATAAATTTGGCAACGTTATTATCGTAAGACTGGGTGCGTTCCGACTTGTCGCTACGCTTTTAAACTTGTTACCTTTACCGTTCCAAAATTCCGAGAGCTAGAGATTTTATTTTAGGAGATACCGAAAAACTGTAAATGCAAAAGTTGTAGGATTTTATGTACTTATTTTATCTTTTAGAGTTATTGCAAAAAGCAAAAGCGCATCGCAAAGTATAATATTTTACGAACGTTTTAAAAACACGAATTTAACACGTTTCAAAATTTTAGTTAAAACCTTTCTACGAGAAAGAAATTTTTATCATATAAATGACTCAAAGTGTGACAATTAATGCTCTTATAAAAATTAATAAGGCGAAGTTTGCTCTGAGAGAGTTGGAGTAACGGCACTATTTCACCCTAAAGGATTGTTCATTCCCTGTTCGCATATTCGCATGTTGTGACGGATGATGGAATTGTCACAAATTGTCTGCTTGTCAGGTGTGATTTTAATCAATTTGACAAATAAAACTGACACCTGATTTCGCTGTACAAAGTTTATGACAACCACGATCGCTTGACAATAAAACACTGGTCAATCAGCTATATTCCATATATCAGTGATTAATAAACACTGAATTATGCGCATGTGCTGTCGCTTTTAACCACTTTTTAAACATTTTGCTATTCCTCAAGCGCAAATGACATTGAGAAGAAAGATATGCAATTATGTTCAGTGATTATATTTTACAAATGAAGTTAACTAATGTTTAAAATTGTAAAATAATCACCGTGTCCTTATGAAATACGTCTTCAATCAGTGATTTATAAGCAGTGGTTAAGAAGTTATTATTAAGCACAGTGTTAATAAAGTGATAAATAACCACTGCATTATGGAATACACCTGAATGTGTCAAAGTAAGACACTGACGACCAATTTTTTTTTGTCGCGACTATACATAAATATTTAATTACGAAAAATTTCTCTAAATTGTACCACTGCTATGATAAAAAAAACTAATAGGACAAGACGTTTTAATCTGCATAAAACTGCTACCGATCGTAATTTGAAATTATCATTGACAATCATGCTTAAAGCAAATGTTTTAAAAGCTATAGGACAATAATTGCTTGCGTAGAAGAGAGTGTCATAGTTACACAAATTCCTCAGAATTTCGGCGTTAACAAAAATACGGTTACTGACTTGACAATAAAGTAAGATTTAATATAATTAAATAATGGAAACGCATAGCTGCTAGATTTTAAAGTTTTTTTTTTAAGATATCGATAGTACGCCTTTCTTAATTTCATTTTGTACGGTCTGTTGCTTACATCACATGTCGGCGATTGAGCAATCCTATAGGTTAAATATCACTCTCAACTTTTCTTGAATATTAAGAAATTTTGAACTGGAATAACTTTTAATATAATTTCCTTCCACAATTTTTTTTTTACTAAAACGTTTTAAGTCAAAACATGTTTTGTATTTTTGTTATTTAGAATCATTCATTGGGGGAGTAAACTGTAACACGCTTTCGTTGTGCAACAAGTTTAAATTTTTTTACAAGTATTTTTACAAATATTTTTACAAGACAATGTTATTTTTTGATTTTTCAAAAGTTGCAACAATATTACTAATAAAATTTAGAAAATTATGCACAATTTATTTCCTATTTGTATATTAGATGATTGTAAAGATGTTATGTCTTAAAATGAAAACAAAAATATATTTTAAATTTGAAATAATTTCTATGTAGTGTAATTAATAAGCTATTTATGTATTACATTTTGGTTAAATTTAATATCAATTTAAATTTCAAAATGAAATTAGTATCGATCGAATTCTGTTTGATTTTTCAAATATCAGAAAATTGTTTATCAAGAAAATTATTGCCTAATTGACTTAAAGCATAAGCTAATTTTCACAAAAGAAATGGGAAGTTTATTTTATTTTAAAAGTTATTTATTATTTGATAAATTTCCACGAACAAGAAAGTGTCTTAATTATGAATATGATTTAATTAAGAATCATTTTACTACTGGCGTATTTCGCAATTTATTTTTCGATACAAGAATGATTTTTATTCAAATCGTATACTTTTGAATTTCGCGCGTATATAACCAGCAAACTTTCCTTCCTTTATTTCAGAATTAAGAATATTACCACGCGTTAGTTTTGCGACGCGACGTTGCCACTTGTTAGATACGATGAATGTGTATGAACTTATACTAGACGAGTGCAGATGATGTTATCCTTGTCGTTCAACTATGGAGCCTAATTGGACTAAACGACACTTATTTCAATTGTAAGAAAGGCGTGTTTTCAGTCATGCGGGGTTTGCGGGGAGTACTGGTGGCTTTCGAGTAGTTGATCATGTGATCCATAGTCCTCTTAAAATGTAAATATAAGAAAAATCCGTACGGAATGATCTTTGACTCCGTATCCAGTCTGCATGGAATCTGTACATGTACGGAAATTTCCGTACGATTGGCAACCCTGCTTTACAAACATTCGTATAAAGGTGTTCCTTTTTCAATCTGAAAGACTGAAAGAGTGATGTATACTAGCCGCCACTTAAAACGAAACGCAATACCAAGGCCACAGCCGTAAGTAGCACCCTTGTTTATATATACCTAGTTAGCCCATACCATAGCTTTGAATGGAATCCAATAAAATTGTGCCGATAGATGGCGTAGCAGCAAACATTTGTTAATTCAGCTAAACAACAGTAAATTCACGGAAATGAAACAGAGCACTATATGCTATTGTCGTGCCATCTACATTTCAATGGTGATTTCAATAGTGCAAGCAATCGCAACTGCAGCTTTTTGAATAAAACCAGAGAAAACGTATTAAAACATCACAAGAGCGGGTAAGACCTCCAGCCAGTCGGCCGCGAAAACTGCGCAAGCGCAAACGCGTGTCGGTACTTCGCGGTTTTTTTTTAAATTTAATAATTGAATTGGATCGAATATAACAGAAAAAATTTCATCGCATAAATAGAGTAATCAAGAAAAACTTTTAAAAGTTTAGAAAACAAATCCAAAATTTAAAAAAAAATCAGTCTGTGACAGAAAAATAGACAATTTAAAACAATATTTTTTACAGTTCTTACTCATGAAATTGTATTATTGTAATATGAAAAAGCGAGCAAGAGTATATCACAGTACTTACTTGATGTTTTGGGAAATCGATTGTTCAGTTTATCAAATAATAGTAAATAAAAAAAGAGACATTTTTTTATAAATTAAACACAATTAAGAAAATAATTAATAATTGGACATATAAAGATGCCTGAAACGAAAAGAATTCTATTCTATTCTACTCATTTATTTATTTCTTAGTATATTTATTACAATTAAAAGTGAATACAGTACTATCGTTATTCGATAAAGTTTGAAATTAAAGCAGGATGAAAATACATAAATATAGTACTTAATTATATAATATGTCAGTTTTATAAATATACAGGATGTCCCAGAAGTGCATATAAAGCTTCAGGTATTTCTTTCCTACATTCCATAAGGGTCCCAAGAAAGCAACAATTAATTCTCAGGGTTTGTTAGTTTCAGCACACGAGACAAAATACGAGGCCAACAAAATTGGTAAACTTGGCAACGTTGCTTATATATGCAGTTAATTTGATTTATACAGAGTGTCTCAGAAAAACTATTCCTAACTTTCAGAAGTAGTAGAGGGCATGTAGTTAAGCAACTTTTATTAATAAAGTTGTGGCCGGAAATGTTTCCACATCAACTTAAAACGAAATAAAAAAATGAGGACTAGAAATAATTTCGATGTAAAAAGTAACTTTTCTATTTATTTCCAGTAACTACAAAATTTTAATTAATTTCAACTTATTATAAAAACATGAAAAATTATAAAAACTGTTCAAAATTATGGCCTCCATTTTGAATACATAAGTTATAGCGACGTATAATTGAATGTAGTTGCTGGAAATGAATAGAAAAGTTACTTTTTACATCGAAATTATTTCTAGTCCTTATTTTTTTATTTCGTTTTAAGTCGATGTGGAAACAAGGCCACAGCCGTAAGTAGCACTGTGTAAGGTTCATTTTCGAACGAGTTTATTGCTTTTCGTTTTGCTTTTAGTGCCGGTGATGGTACGTAGATACGATAACTACATATAAAAAAAAAATAGTTATACAAGTTGTTACAAATTCGAGGCTCACCATTGGGATCTCGGGAATGGTAAGAGATGAGAAGTCGGTTAAATTAGGGCAAAGTTGCGTATTTTAATGCTGAACAATCCGTTTAATGCTGAATAATCCGTTTTGAAAAATCTTCTACGATTTGTAATTTTTTAAATATTTCCAAAAAACCGAAAAATTAATTTTCTTTTTTATTTTTTCCTGAAGTTATTATTGCAGGGATCATAACAAAATTAATACATTCTACAGGCACTTTTTTAAGCTCTTTACGATGACATCATTAGATTTTACTTAAAACGTTTCGTCTCGTTCTGACCATCATCAACTTTATTTTTTCTTATGGGCGTCACTTTGGGTTTTAATACCATTAAATAGATCTATTTTTTTTTATGCTTTTCCATACATCTCACATCCCTATTTAATAATTTGAAACAGCTGGAGATGCAAGAAATTGTTGAAAATAACAGTGCGAAGAAAAATATGGTATGCTGTGAAGACAAAAACAAAAAAAGTTCGTTATACCTTCGGAGTTTTATTTCGTTTATAACAAAAGCAAATTTTTGAAAAATGTTTAGATATGAAAATGAATAATGTGAATCCAGAAAAAACGTAGATTTTCAAAATATATTGTGCTAACAACAATTATTCATAGTAAGAGAACGATGAAGCAGTAGTTAATTGGGAAGAACAATGGAATATAGGTGGCGCTC
Source organism: Dorcus hopei (assembly GCA_033060865.1). Lineage (NCBI taxonomy): Eukaryota > Metazoa > Arthropoda > Insecta > Coleoptera > Lucanidae > Dorcus > Dorcus hopei. The sequence goes on from CM065421.1 coordinate 46,566,722, forward strand.
AAAATGGCCGTCGTATGTGAGATGACCACAATAAATCTTCGGTTTTTGATCAGTTTAAGCTTAGGAAACGTACGGAACGATACTTTTTCGGTATAATAACAATAATAACTATGGCACTGAGGCACACAACAGTAAATATTTGATTGTTCCACTGACAGTTTATCTCACATACGAAAGTTCACGTATAAACACCAGGGCGGCGACTCTTTCATTTGTTCTTCCCAATTAGGTACGTAATTAAATTATACATTTTTATTATTAAAGCAAGAAAGTATCACAAGAAATTATGTCTCTAAAAAAACACTCATTCTTGTAAATTTAAAAATGTATTGTGCTAACTACAACAATTTAGTAATAGCAAGATAAATTTACTTCCGACAATACCCAGAAAGACACCATCCACAAAGAACAATGTTTATTAATTGTAAATTAGATAGAAATATTGAACTTTTTGAATCTTTTCATAAAACTCGAATTAATAGTTATTTATAAAATGTATAAAATTATGATGCTACAAGAAAGAATATTTCCTCGAGCAATAATATCTTTTAAAATACGAGTTTTCTAAAGACAGATAATTTGATATTTTCTTGCTTTAATAATAAAAATGAATAATTTAATTACAAATTTAATCAACTATTGCTTTGTCCTTGTCTTCTTAGATATTGTTGGAAGTAAATTTCGCTCGATATTACTAAATTGTTGTTGTTAACAGCACAATAATTTTTTTAATTTACGTCATTCTTGGATTCATAACATTCAATTTCAGATCTAAAAATTTTACTAAAATCAGCTTTTGTGATATACGAAATAAAACTCAAAAGGTACATGAAAGCTTTTTTTGGTTTTTGTCTTTACTGCATACCATATTTTTCTTAGCTTTGTTATGAGCCTCGAATCTGTAACAGCCTGTATACTAAAAATTGGTTTTCAACTGGATTCACATTATCCGGGCAATGAGCGTTACGTTTCGGTTCTGGCAATTTTTTTTCACTTCATAATTAAAAAGAGGATTTTTAAAATCGTTTCAACTAAGAAATGTAAAAAAAATAATAGCCTCAATTTTATATCCACGAAACGCCAAGTCTATTCAGGATGCAGTTGATTTGATTTCAGCTTTTCTGAACGTTTAATATAATTCTCTGGATTAAAAAGAAATTACATAAACAAATAACTAGAATCATCGTCCTCTATTGTTATTGTTTCATTACTAAATTGGAATTGGAAGTGGCAGTGTTATTTTCTTTTTTCCGGATACTTTCTAGATGGACTATATTTGAGGGTTGTACCCACGGTGAATTGAATACTAACGCTGGCAGCATTCCTGCAAGTGAGATAGCGAACCATTACGTCATCGCATACCCGCTTCTCCTTTTACACAATTATTAACCAATATTAACTGTCACGGTTGACAGTTGTATTAGAGGGAGAAGCGGGTATGCGATAACGTAAGGGTTCCCTATCTCACTTGAATGTTGCCACTAGTAGCATTCCTTTCACAAACTAGAACAGTTGTGAACAGCACAGAACAGTTCAATGTACAATCGCAATCATAATTCATGACATAACCTTCACAGAAAGACTCATTTTATTTGTGGTTTCCAAACAAAAAATAATTTACGACATCCCGGATTCACTTTTGAGTATTAGTAAGATTTGGATGTATTCGACATTCATAGTTTTGAAGGATGTTCTATAAACTTTCTGTAAGCGTTATTACTTATGATTGCGACTGTACGTGCTGTACGGAGCTTGAAGCTCTTGAAAGGAATGCTACTACTATTAGTATTCAATTCACCGTGGGTTGTAAAGAAAAATTTCAAGAAAGATCTGAGACTGTTATTTGAGGCAGTTCAAACAATTAATGGGAACAATTTGAACATCTTTTATAATCAGTTGGTGTTAATATTGTTTGTAGTTGTTTTAATAATATGTTAATTTTTGATAAAAGCATGAGCGTGTAAAACTCTCCAAATACGGTCTCAGAAATATGTAACAGTTATTTTTATACAAGATGACAAAATTCAAATTTATTTTTATTTATAAAAAATAACTATTAAGGCGACGGGCCACTGCGCGCTAGGCGAAGCTAAGTTGAGCGAAACTAAGTTTTTTGAAAATTTGATCCCACGTAATCTTACGCGGACGAGGCAACCGAGCGAAGATAAACACTGTTTTATATCTTTGCTATCTTAACTTCGCTTCCCTTAGCTTTAGTTACCACGTTCGCGTAAGATTACGTTGGATCTAATTTTCAAAAAACTTAGTTTCGCTCAGCTTAGCTTAGTTTCGTGTTCAGTGGCTGCCCGCCTTTATTGTCTAAGTCCACTATTTGGAGAGCTTTAAATGCTTATGCTTTTATTATAAAAAATTACCAAATTATTAAAACAACTACAAACAATATTAACACTAACTGATTATTAAAGATATTCAAATTGCTCCCCATTAACTGCTTCAAATAACAGTCTCAAATCTTACTTGAAATTTTTCTTAGGGACAGTTTTTCAATCACAAGTTAACTTTAACCTTTAGTTTATTGCCATAGGAATAATTGTCTTCATAATTGTTATTATAGGAATAAACCGATAGTTAGAGTTAACTTGCGATTGACATGTCGGCCCTTAGAGGTACAACCCTCAAGTGGAACTACGTAGAGAAATTTTAAAAAAGGCACGTTATTTAACACACCATGTACGATAATGGAAATGCGCATAAATTTCATTTTTATGTGAAAATAAAACATAATGTGCGTATTTTTCTATGAGGGCATTTTTCTGGGTGAGCATTTTTCGGTGTGAGCAATTTTCTGTGTGCGCAATTTTCTCTGTGGGCATTTTTCAGTGTGGGTAATTTTCCATGTGCGCATTTTTCTATGTGAGCATTTTTCGGTGTGAGCAATTTTCCGTGTACGCATTTTTCCATGTGGGCATTTTTCGGTGTGCGCAATTTTCGTTGTGCGCTTTTTTCCTGTTCGCATTTTTCGCTGTGGGCTTTTTTTTGTGCGCAATTTTCGTGTGGGCTTTTTTCGTGTACGCTTTTTTCATGGAATCAGTGGAGATACACAGTGTGCCTGAATTAACAGCGCACCACCCAACTGTCGAAAGATTGCACCATATTGTGAAACTCCAAAACGGCACGTACGCCGTGTGAACGTTAAATTTCCCACGCTGATACAGGGTGTTCGGAAAATTATTATGAATAACTTGAATGAATTTTTCAACCGTAACAAAACAGTAACTCAAAATCATGTACTAGGAAAAGAAAAATAATCTAGATAAATTAATGATGAGAATAAATTAGACAAATGTAAAATTCAAACGAAAGATTGATTCAAAATATGACATCATACAAAACAACACATAAACAAATTCCAAATAATTTTATAAAGAGAAGAAACGGCATCTATACATCAATTAAAACAAATTAACTTTTGGCCACCATACCATGGTACTGGATACTGAGAGAGAGAGAAACGGAGGTTTCACGATCACACTTTTCTTAATGTCAATTCTGTCGATTTTCTGACTGTGTGATCTCAATTCATGATAACACCCGTCCTTTATTTAGTTGTTAAATCTATAGGTTAAATCATGTTGTAACTCAGAACACACAGGTGTTCCTGCGTCATCTCGGCGCGCTTCAGATTACAACTAATTTCGTCACGTTTTGTTTACAGGGTGAGTTATGAAGCGCCCTTTCTTCCGTAGCTCATTTATAGAACGAGATAGAATTTTTTTCTTTTACAAAGACATTCTACCTATTGAGCACTATATTCTAAAATTATTTTGATACATACAGAGTGTTACATAAAATAATGGCAGCATGCAGCAGGATTTTTTTAATGGAACACCCTGTATATTTTCCTATAGAAAGATATAACACTCGATCCTCTAAACAGCAGCACATAAAATATTTATATTTATTTAACCAATTAAGAGTAAATTAATATTTTATTGAAAACGGTCTGATTTTCAACTTCTCTTAAAATACTAACTGTAAACGTATCGTTTGTCGTACGGGAATAAAAATAGGTAGTGTTATAAAGTAAAGTATAGGGAATAACCCAGATATAAACTGATTTAGTTTCATTTGTTTTTTCAAGTGTTCAAGCCTGTGTAATTGTCAGATTTTCAAATTGCCGTTATTCAATTTTTTTTAAATGCAACCCCCCTATCTCTTTTCACGAATAGATAGTGTTCATGTTCTTCTTCAATTCTGTTATAGGTTTTCTGCATCTAATCCTTACAGTTTTTTTGCTATAATAAATTTTTTACATTTTTACTCTAAAATCAATATTAAAAAGTTATTTAACGTACCGTATTTTAATTTCTTTAAGACAGCGCCCTCTCTTTCATAAAACAGATGGATAATATCAAGTTTACAATTAGTTACAGACTCTTATTACATTATAATCATCGTATTTTTATTGTAATACAGTTCTTTCACCTTGTTGTAATTAACGTCTTAAAATTGATTCGATGTGGTTTACAACAAAAGAAAACATCAGTGTTTGCAAATAATTACCTTAATGTAAAAATTGTTGTATTTCAAAATATACAAATAATAAATTAATAATCTAACAAATAAATGAAAATCGGTGAATTTCTTTTGTTCAAGTATTCAGATTTTATTAAATCAAATGTTAATGAAGACAACTGAAGCTTAGGAATTACATTGAATCAATTTTAAAGCATTCTTAATTAAAACAAAGTAAAAGAATTGTATTATAACAAAAAAACTATAATGTAATAAGAGTCTGTAATCAATTGTAAACTTGATATTATCCATCTGTTTTATGGCGTTGTCTTAAAGAAATTAAAATACGGTACATTAAATAACTTTTTAATATTGATTTCAGAGTAAAAATGTTTATTATAGCAAAAGAACTGTAAGGATTAGATAAAGAACACCTATAACAAAATTGAAGAGGAACATGAACACTATCTATTCGTGAAAAGAGATAGGGGGGTTGCATTTAAAAAAATTGAATAACGGCAGTTTGAAATTCTGACAATTACACAGGCTTGAACATTTGAAAAAACAAGTAAGACTAAAAGAATTTATATCTAGGTTATTCCTTACACTTTAATTTATAACACTACCGATTTTTATTGCCGTACGACAAACAATACGTTTACAGTTAGTATTTCAAGAGAAGTTGAAAATCAGACCGTTTTCAATAAAATATTAATTTACTCTTAGTTGGTTAATTAAATATAAATATTTTATGCGCTACTGTTCAGAAGATCGAGTGTTATGTCTTTCTATAAGAAAATACACAGAGTATTCCATTTAAAAAAATCCTGCTACATGCTGCCATTACTTTACGTAACACTCTGTATGTACCAAAATAATTTTAGAATATAGTGCTCAATAGGTAGAATGTCCTTGTGAAAAAAAAAAATTCTATATCGTTCTATAAATGAGCTATGGAAGAAAGGGCGCTTAATAACTCACCCTGTATAATTGCATTTTATTAAAAATAATAAACAAATCTCTGTACAGAATACCGGTTTCTTACATTATCTTATTTTAATCTCATATAAACATAAGGGATGAAGATATTCTGAGGGTGCTGTAATAGGGAGCAGTGAATCGACAACGCTACAACATTCTATGCGCGACAAACACGGATTACGAATAAGAACCACGCAAGAGCAATTTATTGCCAAATGCTGGGCAAGATTCTGAACAAATGAATTTCACAAATGTAGTTGGAGTGTCAGTTAGACAGTTTCTTGGTCGCAGATATCCAATCAACCCTTAAGACTTAAGAGCCGATTTGTTTCTCTTTTTGTTGCAATTCTTAGACTACAGGAACGTTCCTGCTATAAAGATGTGCCAAAATCGATAAAGAAGTGACCTACAACTGATCTGTCACAAGAACGATAAATTTACAAATTCTTAAGGATGAAAAGTATTCAATACTTTCCTTATTCGTTCAAAAGTTAAACAAGTTGAAATTCATTCAGAAACTGAAACTGAAGCTTTAAATAACATTTTTTGGTGAATATAGATTTCAATAAAAAAGAAAATATACAAAAAGTAATTTATTATTAAAGAAGAATAATTTATAATACAATATATTTTATATTCTTTTTTAAAGGATAAAAATGAAAATACCGAATTTACAGATATTATGTAGTAGTATATCTATCTTGATATTGAGCTTAAGTGTGTAAAATGCGCTATCCTCTAACAACTGATTCACATCTAAAGGAAAGTGGATGTACGAACGAAAAATACAGAATTTTCTAAACATCCGAACACTCCGAGTCACTACAAACGGTCTGTACACAAAAGTAGTTTAGCGAGCCGGAGCAGACGAGAATCAGCCTTAGGAAAAAAGCAATCTTAAATGTACAAAAAAACAATTAATAATACTTATGTTTTTGTAAAAAAAATTAAAGTTGAAACCTCTTTCAATCCGTGAACAAAACGGGTGGCACTTTTTCGCCAGTGTTATTCGTCGTCAAATACAGTCACTTCGAACACCTGCTGACATCAGTTGTCACCCTTGTTATGCCTGCGCTGAAGGGCCTGCACAAGATCCTGCTTCAGCGCTTGCTGCTGGCGCGATTCCGTCAACGGTTGAACAGAGCGCAAACTGTTCACTATGTCTTTCGTTTTGCTGAAGTAGATTTCGTTAAGGGTGTTTCGAATCTTGTTCTCCATGTCTTCCACCATTCGCCCTATATTGGCAATGTGGGGATTCGCTTCGTTCACTGGTGCATCTTGCTCAATCTGAAATTTGCAAATTTGCAAATTTTTATTTGTAATAGATCATTTAAGATAAGTTAAATGTTAGTATGATTAAACACAAGAGATTAACCTGTCTTGTAAGACTGCCTCCTAAATTCATAATGCCCGAACCCTGTTTGTTTGTCTGCAGCCACAACATGGCGGTTGAAGTCATTTTGTAATGGGACGTCCTCCCTGAGCTTTTTTCTTGTACTTCAACGACGTGAATGGAGTCCCAGCAGCCTTTAATTTTTTTGCTACCGTCTCCAGTCTTCTTAATAAGAATCACACCTTAAAAACAGAACATGCTCATATCCAACATCGAAAAAAGAAAAACATGGGCGGTGGTACCTGCAAAACCATGTTCCAAATCCCAAAAATATACGGACGAGACGCCACCTTCAAAGTACATCTCTCGGTACTGATCAAAAGCGTTATTAGCATCTAGTTCTAATTTTCTTAGCCGCTCTGAGGGCATGGAGCCGTCTTCAAGAGGAGGATCATATGTGTTAGACCATGGAGATCTAAGTACATACATAAAAAAAATTATTATATAAGAATATACGGACTGTTTTCTTCAAATTATTTCGCTATCATCATTTGTGGCATTTGTGTGATTTTAAAGAATCAATAAACTATTTATTTGTGTTTTGTATTTATATTTAAAAACTTAAGGCAGCCTGAAACAGTAAATATGTATGTAAAGCAAAGGATATTATAGTCTTTGGTCGTTGAATTAGGACCCCCTGCTTTATTTCATATTTTGTTTAATATTAGTTTTGCTTTACTAATCTGAATCCGATTAATTTAATAAAAGGTTAAAAATATAAACGCTATTTGTTTTAAAAATCAAAATATTTCCGTTTACGTCCTACAAATTCATATGAATTTACTCGGGTAGATAAATAAAATATTTTTTATTTTCCCATGTTAAATCCCTATGTGTCATCTCATTGTCAAATGGACAACCGGCATATCATTGTTGCAAACAGCCAAATAATTGTATTGCCAACTCAAACAGTTATTCTTGACCACTTTGTATAACTTCAGTTTTATAATGTTAGTTCATTATAAATTCAAGTTATGCATCTTTATTATTTAATATATCCTTGTATTTATATTCTCACAATTGTTATTATTTTTAAGCTCCAAGGCAAATTTTTGGATGCGCCAATGCGACTGATACCATAATATAGCTAAATAGAATTGAGAAATAACTATGTTTCCTTTCTGCAGCAAGTCAAAGGAAACAGAAGCTAAACTAAGAGTGAACCAGAGTGAACATAGCCAGCCAGAACTAGCTACAAACTAGCTAAGTTGGCAACACTGCTTATATGATAGTAACAACCTGTCAGTTTTTGACCTCATGATCATTTATGAAATTATTATGTTATTTTATTTTTTCAAGTTTAGTAACTTAAAGCGTTTTCGATTCACTTGCACTGATTGAACTCAGAGTATTTGTATCTTATTTTAACCTCTTGTAAAAATACGAGATGAAGATACACAGAGTACACACTAGTGCAGTCAATCGAAAATGCGATTAGTCAGAAAGCAAAAGCACAGTAGCTATGTTGTAGCTTTTCTTTTTTTCTATACCTGTCAGTGTCAAGATTCTAGGGAGTCTGTTGGAACCCTGTTTTTATCACTAAAGATAGAACTGAAATTTTTACCACAGTATAAGAATCACACAGTAACATCATTCGAGTATAACTGTCACATTTTCCATTTTGTTTGATACCTACAGATTTGCAAATTACTATTGCTATCATAAAAAACTAGCACAAGATGTTTTAAGCTGTGTAAAACTGCTACCGACCACAAATTTAAAATTATTTGAAATTTTCAATCATTTCTACAGTAAATACTGTTTTAAAAGCTAGGATAGCTGTTTGCATAGAAAAGGGTGTCACTGTGAACAAATTGCTCAGAATTTCAGCGTTAACAAAAACACATTTACTGACTTGACAGCAAAGTAAGATTCAATATATTAAAATAATGGATATGCATGGCTACTGGATTGAGAAGTTGTCCTAGTTTTTTATGATATCGATAGATTACATTTCCATAGGGGTATCACACAATATGGCGGTTTTTTTTGACACTGCCATTTATTAAGTGTCGCTACTGGGTAATTACTTATACTGTGTTTTTACAATTTCCTAATAATATTCAGGTAACAGATACCACAATCAGAAACATTTGACAGGTATTATAGAAAATATAGGAATATAACTTATTTTCACTTCAAGACTTATTCCAATCTAACAACCTTCTTGTGCGGCCTCGAAATTTAATTTCCCTTTTTTCTAACAGTGTCTTCTACCTTTTCTTTAGCTCTATGCATAAATGTTACATTTCAAAAGTGCTTAAATCACAGAAAATTTTTCACTTCAAATGCAGATTTGTAAAAAGGAAATAGAAAATCTACGTCTGTATAAAACCAGGTCAGCCAACAGAAAATCTGAAATTACTAACAAAAACAAGTGTGTTTCTGACCCTTCTCGTATATGTTAAAAGTCAATCTAGGGACCGTACTTATGGCTATACTAAATTTATTGGACTGTACGTAAAAAACTAACCTATAAGAGTCACCATCTCTGTTATAATCGCATAGGAGATAATCCTTTCCCGATTCCTTATCCTTGGCTACCTTAAGAGGTTGATCAACCGAAGATAACAAATCCTCACACAAACTTGGTACCAAATCGATTAAATCACCCAAATTCTTCTCTATTTCCTGCGGAGGTAACCTCCGCATTAAGTCCAACGCACAGTCGAATTGCTGCTCACCCTGAAATTGAACCAGAGGCAGGTTTACTTGCAGCCATACTAGTAATCTCGCGCATATATCTATTGAGAATTGATATGTTGTACTGTTATCTGAAGCTGGGTGTGACATTTATGACTAATAATGGGCGAACGTGAATTACAAAAAAATGGGGGCCTTTCTATAGCGCTTACAGAAAATTCTAAGTGACTACTTACCATCTTCACTTATAACAATTTAAATTATCAACAAAAGACAATAAATATCACAAAATATAGAATGTTGACACTTGTCAACGATGTGACAGCAACCGGAAAGATAGCACTTGCTCCGCTAGGTCAGGTTTAGTTTCTTTTGTGTTGACATATTGGCGGTATTTGACAATGCTTTAGTGTTGCCAATCATAAAAAAAGATAAATTGCCAACCGGGTTGTAAAAATTCCACCTGATTCCATTGCGGATTCATCGGAACTAATGGCCGTATGCACAGACAAATCTTTAGACTTAAGCCAAAGTAAACCATTACTTTGAACAATGTAACTATACGGCGAACAGTTTGATATAAAGTTAGCTTTAAGTATCAAGTCCACCTTGAGATCTGTCTGTGCATACGGCCATAAGGGTAGGCGCTAGAATTTAAATGCATGTCTTGGATAACGTCATATTAACACTAATTGTCAATTAATTGTAACGGTGATTGTAACACAAACAACACGCCGAAAATGTTCTTTAACGTTACTCACGCAGTTATTCATAGAATTCAAACGTGTCTTGATTCTTGATGCAGCAAGCAATAGTCATTTTATGCATCTGATTTAATTTTTTTTTAATAAAACGGTTTGCTTGCTTTGTAGGTCAAAATGACTGAAGGAACGTTCGAAGAACTGAATGCGCACGTTCGTGTTTAGTTGCATCGCCAACTCTAATTCATTTCTCATTAGATCTCTTTCTATTAATGTTCTATACAGGGTTAGTTAAAGGTCTGGAAACGGTCATTTATTGCCGTTATTATTCATTTTAGGAAATTATGTTCTTTATGAAAGTTTTGTAGGAAATTTTTATCTATAATTGAGAATACTTGAATTTCTTTTTCTTCAATTGTTTTTGAGTTATGCCTACCTGCGTAATTTTTTTAAATGGAAACTTAATTTTACTCTACCATTCGGTAGAGTATTTTTTTCTCTTTACAATAGTATTCTTGCTTTTTTTTAGAATTGAGGGTTTTCTGAAAAAAAAAAATATTTGTCTTTTTTGTGTAATTGAAAACTCTGGTTCAAATATTTGTTTTAGTTAGGTAGATCTAGACAAAATTGAAGTTATCGGTCACAATCTTATCATTAAAAACAAAAGCAACAAAAAAAAAACTAATAAATAACTAAGTAAATTAAATTAAATGTTCAAAGTGTCATGATGCGTATTATTAAATAAATTACAAACGCCTTGTAAACTTCTACGTCTATCTCCATAACCCAGCATCATAATTATTTCAATTTTTTGACGTTCATTTAAACTCGCCATTGCTAATATTAACAGCAATGAATTGCACAATTGAATTTGACGTAAACAATATCCACTGATAAAGTTACTCGCTCGAGTTTGTTTATCGCTTACTTAGATGTACCTGACCTGGCGCTAATAAGCATGCTCGACTAAGGTACTAAATCAACATACTTCGTATAGAGGTAACGCATTTATGGCCGTATGCACAGACAAATCTCAAGGTGGACTTGATACTTAAAGCTAACTTCATATCAAACTGTTCGCCGTATAGTTACATTGTTCAAAGTAAAGGTTTACTTTGGCTTAAGTCTAAAGATTTGTCTGTGCATACGGCCATTAGTGATTTTTTATATCTATCCTTGTCGCACATTCCTCTCATCTAGGGATAAAAAACAGTTGGAAATATTATTTGAAGTGACGTTTGTCAAAGTTATTGTCAGTGGTTAAGAAAATTAGTTTAAATATCGCATCCCAAAGTTTTATCGCATGACATTTAACGATTCCGCCTTTTTCGTAAAAGAAAAATTCTGCACTTCTTAAAATAACAACTTTTGTATTGGTAAATAACTTAACTAGACATAACCTAATACACTTTTAAATTGAAACCAGTTACATTGCGGTAAACAGAATTCCCTAAAACTGTTGTCTTCCTTATTGCACTTGCGACAATTATATTTGTTATCTTTGTTTCTCAATCCTCTCACGAGAGGAATGGGATTGCGTTATCTGTACGGAGTGTTGATTTGAGCCGCTTTTTAGCGGTGCACTATTTTGAAATTATTTCGTATGTTTCGAAATGTGCATTTTTTAGCGTTGAAACAATGACGTCATGTTTTGAAACGGCTGCATACATTTCAAAACGCTGTGAAATTATTTTTTGAAATTATTTCAAGGTGGAGTGGGCAGTACCGGATTACCCTATACGCAAAATACGCACGTGCGTATAGCGGCAAATTTCTGGAGGCGGCAAAATCAAACATTCATTTAACAAAATCATATTTACGGTCTACCATGAGAGAAGATAGGCTAAATTCACTAGCAATTTTAGCGATAGAAAGTGAGTTAACAGTGAATATTGATTTTGGACCTATACTTAATGAATTTGCATCCAAAAAATCACGGTGGAGACAATTTTGACAAGGTAAATCAGTATTTTCATTTCGGGGCGGCAATCTTAGCGTAGGGCGGCAAATTCTTTAATCCGGCACTGGGAGTGGGGGTTAAAAGTAACAAGTTAAGTGCTACTCATAACCTGCAAACCGATTGTGTTTTGAAACGGTATAGGAAAGTTATTTTAGCGGGATCATCATTAATGACATCAGAATTAAAACAGTTTTAAAACACTACCATTCGGTTTTAAAACAGTTTTGTACGCCAAAAAAACGGCTTTAGTACCTTATGCTCGACGGGAAATGAATACTTGAAATATTGCTTTTTTTCAGAAACTCCTCAATTCTAGAAAAAAAAACAAGAATGCTATTGTGAAGAGAAAAAATACTCTACCGAACGGTAAAGTAAAATTAACAAGTTTCCATTTAAAAAAATTACGCAGATAGGCATAACTCAAAAACAATTGAAGAAAAAGAAAATTCAAGTATTCTCAATTGTAGATAAAAATTTATTATTAAAATTTATTTATTAAAAATCAAAAGCGCAATATTCATTTTTTTCCATACAAAAATGACCCGCCCTAGTGCTCAGTCTCAACTGTGGGAGCGGGAACTGTTACTGATATGTTCTGCTGAATCAGCTCATTGTGTCTCCAACATGAGCGATTTTGCTGAGCAGTTCAGAAACGTAATCAACTTTTTCAATAATAAAAATTAAATAAACTTAGAAAATCGAAGAATCGAGAAGCAAAAGGAAAACAAAAGACTTGAAATTTAAAATTTTTAAAAATCACATTTCTGGAAAAGTTCGAAAGTACTTTAAAAACCTGAACTTTCGAATTTTGAACATTTCTGAGAATATTTGCGAAATTGAGCGATATCTGTTCTAGACTGTTCAGTTTTAGTGCGACATTTAACTTCCGACATCTGGCAACCCTGTCACCAAGCGCGCTTACCGCGCTTACGCTTTTTTTATACTATGGGGTGCATTCAGAATAAACGCCCGACAAAGTGTTTTTATCCTGGCAGGACGATTGCCCGGACAACAGGCTATTATGAACCATATGAACGCTTTGAAACCAGAACAATGGATTACATTGTTAGTATTATATGATTATACAGAGTGTACATTAATGATTGAAAGGCGTTTGAATTTGGCGCGTTGTCGAATTAGTAATTTTCGTCTTACAAGATTGGTATTCATGCTGGATATGTTGAATTTCGTCAGTAGCGTGCGTGTGTTGTATTGTTTACGTTTTGATTTCCTTATTTTATTATTATTGAGTTAGTATTAACGAAAAGGTTATTTTTATTTCCACTTTTGCTGTCAGACATTTTTCATTGGTAAGTACAGCCATATAACAGGAAATAAAAATACACACAAACGTTTTAGGTTAGCGATGGTTTTCACAGACCTGCACAATAAATTTATTGTTGAGGCCTATTTTCGGTCGGGGATACGCAATGAACAAAATGTGTGGAATTATTCTTATCAAAGTTGTCACCAACAATTTCAAGAACAGTTCCCTGAAGTGGTATTCACATATGATTCTTTTATGCAACACGTCCGCCGTATAATTCAGAGATTTCGTGAAACAGGCAGTGTTTCTAAAGGAAAATCTACAGGCCGGCCCACTGTTCTCACCGAAGAAGTCATCGCAGATATTCATCAAAGAATGGATGTAAGTTCGAAGAAGTCTTTACGGTGTTTATCGGCTCAAACGAATTTATCACTTAGTACATGTCAAAAGGCTTGCAAGAAGGTTCTACATTTACATCCATATAAGATAACTGTAACTCATGAGTTGCTACCTCTTGATTTGCCTCGTCGAGTGCAATATTGCCAATGGTTTAATGAGTTCTTAAATAATGACGATATGTTAGACATAACTTTCTTCAGTGATGAAGCATGGTTTCATCTCAGCGGTTATGTAAATTCGCAAAACCGTAGAATATGGTGTGCAGAAAACCCTCATATTTTTGAAGAGACTTCATTACATCCTCAGAAGATCGGTGTGTGGTTGGCAATGTCAAGAAGGAGGATCATTGGACCTATTTTTTTTCAACACAATATTAATGCACTTGCAATTTTAAACAATTTTAAATCCTTTCATTGAAGAACTTCATGACGATGAATTACAACGGGGTTACTTTCAACAGGATGGAGCTACAGCCCACACTGCACTGACAACGTTGAATCATTTGCAACAGTTCTTTGGGGATAGGTTAATAAGTAGGGACAGATGGCCTCCTCGGTCACCAGACTTAACCCCACTTGATTTCTTCATGTTCGGTTTTTTAAAAAATAAAGTGTTTTCAGAACGTCTCCATACGTTAGAAGAATTACAAAATGCTATTACAGAGGCTGTCAACAGCATCACTCCAGAAACACGACACAAAGTTTTCGAAAACATGAAAAGAAGAGTAAATTTGTGTTTGGATTCAAATGGGGGACATTTTGAACAGATGTTATAATTTTATTTTATATCTGCTTTACTTTTTATATTCTCCATATCAATGTATGTAATTAATAAACGTAAAATAATTTCTAATCACTAATAAATTGTTTTAATAATATATAATTTTATGTGCCGCCCATGGTAAAACAGAATAGTATGCAGTACCAACTTTTACAAATAATCTAATGGGCGGGAAATTCAAACACCCTTCAATCATTAATGTACACTCTGTATGTATAGTATTAGTATTATAGGTAAAAAGTTGTTTACCGGACGAAATGGTGCGTTTATTATGAATGGAGCAACTTTTTACCTTGAGGTTATTATGAACGCGAGGGACAAAAAGTTGCACGCCCGACATTTATTCTGAACACACCCCTGGACCATCTATGGACAGCATAAGTGCTGATGTCAAACTTTTCCAAATAGCAACGGTTGCTGGGGTATACAGTAAAAGTAAAATATCGAAGCAAATGACTAGAATTCTTGACGAGGTTAAGAGGAATCCTACAAAGTTACCCCTCAGAAGTTCGCATTTTACTATCCCTACTTTGCTACGTTAAGGGGAAATATTTGTGATATTATGATTGGTTGGTTGGCAGTCGCCTTCCGACCATGCGGCTGTTGAAAACCACCAACATTAGTTGCTTAGAGCTATCTCTGTTCAACACATATTGAGAAAGAACGATAATAACTATCGCGTGTGCGCCGGCATGTCTAGGCTGCGTTCGGTCATAATGTTGGTACATTCGACGAGTTCAGAAATACACATACCATGTACATAATTATATTCAAATACTTACACATTTTTTACGGTAAATTGTAATAAGACGCAATTATCGTTCAAAGTAGACTTTATTTTTAATTGCACATATGCGTCGTATAATAGAAAAGGAACAAGTAGTTACCTATATGTATTTGTAAAAGTATTGAAGAGGATTGGAGCTGCAACACCAAAAATTTTACGTATAATCCTATTTCATGCGCATGCGCAATTTTAATATTACCTACAGCTCAACACTGTAATGAAATTCATTATTTTATTTTTTTAATTGTAAACATGGGTAAATTAAACTCCATTAACGAGAAGGTCACATATAGGAAAAGAAAAATCGGCGGTAAATATGTTTCTTTGTAAATATGTATCTATATTTTTTCGAAAATTGTTAAGAAATGTTGATAATTAAGTACATGATACATTACGAACATCATGACGCGAAGTGACTGTTTTTTGTTTGCATAACGTAAAAGTCTTTTTGCGCTAGCGTCACATCTTTTGATGTCATCGAAACGCCAGTGTCATTTATAACGTACTATAAGGTAAATGAAATAAATTTTTCAAAAATTTACGAAGATATAAACATAGATATAAATCTGCAAGGTTTGAATATTTCAAAATAAATGGTCGAGTATGTAGTAATCGAAAAAATATTATAAAAAATATTATATGCACCACGGCAGCAAAGTGTCTTTATCGACCTCGTTTGCTTGCTCACCGCGGCTTCGCCTTGGCTCGCAATTTGCAAACTCGTTTGATAAAGTGCCACTTTGCCACCTTGGTACATAAATAACTATTAAATCCAGAAAGTAAAAGTATTTCGCATCTTGCAATTTTTGATTGAAGAAAAGGCCACAGTTTAAGAAAATATCATAAAAGTTTATTTCTTTTGAAACCGGTATGAAGTTAGCAATAACTTTCAGTATCTTTTTATTTTCAATTACATACTTATTTTGAACAAGTTTCCAAATCACCTCAGATTTTTGAGGTCCTGGAGTATGTGGAACGAAAGTTTAAGGTTTTATTGTGGCCGGACAAAAAATATGTCCCTTTTTGTTTTTAAACTATCGAAAGCCCGTTATTAATAGATTGTTTTCGTCTAAAACATTTGATTTAAAAATAAGACAACGCTGTCATTTTGAAGAAGTTAAGTACGCCTAACGCAAAATTACTTGATAGGTCAATTTCGAATCAATTTCTAAAAATATTCATTTTAAGTTATTGAATATTACTTAATTAGTAGATTTTTATACTAATATTATAAATACTGAAACTGTTTTGGTATAGTTTTAGAATTTTTTTTTATTGCTGAAAGTTATTGCTAACTTCCTACCGGTTCTTTTGAACTCTATTTAAATGTACATTTTTATATTTTTGGTATTTCGCTTCTAATACACATAAGTTGAGCCAAACACAAATTTACAAAAAAAAAAAAACGTAATGGTGCGTTTTCACGTTCAAGCAATTTGCGCAAATGGATTTGTGCAAGTATTTGCGCATACAAATTCGCTTGCGCAAATGCATGCAGTTTACCAAATTTTTTAGCTTGTACAAGCAAAAAAATACCGTTTTCATGCAACGACCTCCTTGTGCAAATTTGTGTTCACAAGCACATTTGCGCAAATTGCTTGAGCGTGAAAACGGAGCATAAGTGTCCCACTTCAAATTTTAAGGAGTGCATTTAAATTAATAACGAAAAAAAGGAGTTGATGCAAAAGTTAGTTACACAAAATAATGTTTTCGAAGTTAAATGCGTCTCAAAATTTTTTCTTAGGTTTAATCAACGAAGAATGCCAGGACGCGAAAGTTCACACAAAAAAGTTGTACGTCAGAATAGGCAAAACGATAATCCTATAAAAATGTAATTTTCCTAGTAATGAAATTTAGCCGGCTAAAAATACCTTTTTCTCCAACCGTGGAAAAAGCCGTACCTTTGAATACTATTTAGAGATAGTGAACTTGATCTTTTCTTGACCAACAAGAAATGTACTTGTTGCTAGACCTCAGTGTATGTATAAATAAATATTAAAATACCAAAAACGTACTGGAAAAGGCAGTGCACAAACTTAAATACATTTAAATTACCCGCCTTAATCCTATCTGAGATCATGTGCAATAACTCCTAAAAAATCGGAACGCAAAATATATTCTCAGACCGTGAAAAAAGATCAAGTGATTGTCTATTTTGTTACCGCCCCGAGCTCTTAAGGTGGGGAGAATATATTCACGCCTTACAGAAATAATTCACTAAAAACATACAAATCGGGCGACTTCATAACTTAATTATGGTTACATATTTTTAAAAGCTGTTTTCACTGATTTGTTAACAAAACTTCAATCTACAAAGTGACTAACGCGTTTTTCAAAATTCGATCTGGAAGTATTTTTACTATCGCTGTAAAGTTCAACTACAATTTTTCAATGTTAATTATTTTTTTCTTAATTATCAGATGATGATAGAGAAATTTCCTATAGTCACTTTGTAGTGCTAGTTGTCAGGTATATAGAAAAAAAATGAATTAATTATATTCAGAAATAAAGTCTCTATGTTTAAATAAGTTTTAATGGTTTTCGTATATGGAGTTATTTCGTAAGATTGCTCTTAAGTCTAAAGATTTGTCTCTGCATACGGCCATTAGAGACTTATAGCGTTTTCGATTCACTTGCACCGGTTGCACTCAGTGTATTTGCATCTTCTTTTAACATCATGTAATAACAATGTAAGTTTGTGTGAACGTGGTGGTTTAGTACACCTAAAATAAGTTAAAACTCATACATAATTCATTCGTACTAAATTTATGTTTCAATTAGAATCTTAACATGATCATGTCAATCCATTTCCGCTTTATTTTATTTGTTACGTGAGAATGGAAAAAATGTCAGATTCATGGGTACATTTCAGAATTAACCGGTTACTCCACCGGTAGACATTTTAAAAATTTAAAATCCACTGTAAAGCTATTATAGCTATAAGTTATTATAGCTATTATAGCTATAAGTTATTATAGCTATAATAAGTATATAATAATAATATAGTTATAATAAGTTAATAACTTATTATAGCTAATAGTATATTATACACCTAGGTAGAGAAGTCTAGTGTTATAACCCGAGGGTATGATTACATCCCGAGGCCCTTAGGGCCGAGGGATGTAAAGGACCGAGGGTTATAAGACTTCTCTACCGTGGTGTATATACTATTTTTTCCACTACTAGTGCAAATGATAATTTTAATTTGAACAAATATTTATTACAAATTACGAAAGGTTTACAGTTTTCTGTATTACCGATATGACAGTTGATTTAAATTTTTTAATTTGTCACAAACATTACGTCGATCTTTTTGCCAAATCGTCAATTAAATAAAGTAAGTACGGTAAACGATATACGGCGATTTAAATTGTACGCCGCCTGAAATGCGGGAAATTGCCGGACAAGTGGCAAACAATCTATTGCCTGAAAAATCAAAAGATTTGTACCTGAAGGCGTACGTAACAATTGATGTTCATTATTTACCGTGGTAAATAATAAAAAAATTGTTTACCTCAGGTCGAGAAATTGTTTTTCACAGCAACCCAACATATGTCAAAATGACAGGCTATAGTACTAGTAGTGGAAAAAAGAACTTATTACAGCTTTACAGTGGATTTTAGAATTTTAAAATCTCTACCGGTGGAGTAATCGGTTAATTCTGAAACGTGCTCCATGTGTTTTTGTTTGTTTGGAAAAGTTCCCCGCTCCAAATGTCCAAATACGTCAAACGTCACGCAATCACGCTTATGTAGTCCACTCCAGTGAGTTCTGATTTCTAGTGTTTAAACTTTTTTCTTTTTGTTACTGTGGTTATTAGTTATTGCTTATGTGGTTATTTTGTTTTTATTGTAAAATACAATAACCGGTAGTTTTTTAATTAATGCCCGATTTATTCATCTCTGAGTAAAGGTCCGTCTACACGCAAAGATTTGCCTGCGCGTATCCCTGTGCAAACTAGTTTGTGCAAGTAAGCCCGTGCGCATAGACGGCAAATCGTTGCGTGTAGACGGACCACAAACTAGTTTGCACAGGGATTCGCGCAGGCAAATCGTTGCGTGTAGACGGACCATTAGTTAGGGATGTACATTAAAAAAAAACATCGATGTTTTTTCCGATGTAATATATCGTAATGCTGCATAGATGTTTTTCGATACATCGCAAAAAAACATCGATGTTTATCAATACATCGATTTTTCAAAGGATGTTTTTTAAAATAAATAAAAACAATAGTAATTATGATAAATTTTGTCATAAAATTTCCAGACAATACTTTTTTTTGTCGATACCATTGTGAATCAAATGGAGTTAAAAATCAACTTGATTAAAACAATAATTCAGTAAAAGACAATAAAAATGGTTCATTACTCTGTTGTATAAAAATTCAATTGTTAACAAAATAAAACCTAACACACATAACGTTGACGCAAAAATGTATCTAACACTGGTTATAAGCGTAGTTATAATCATTAGGGCCGGTTTATCAATCACAAGACAACTCTAACTTTCAGTTTGTTCCCATAGTAACCACTACGAAGATAATTGTTGTTATGGTAATTAACTGAAGGTTAACTTTAACTTAAAGTTAACTTGTGTTTGATAGACCAGGCCGTAATTGCTTGTTTAAATACTGAATTCGTCTTCTTTTAACTAAATAAATACATAATAATTTACGTTTCCTATTTTCGATGCATCGCTTGAAAAACATCGATGTATCGAATAAATATAAACCCCTACGATGCGATGCATCGGATCACATCGGATTGATTCGATGTATTGAACCTCAAATATCGATGTTTTAGATGCATCGATGTATATTGAATATCCCTACCATTAGTGCCAAGTTATAACTTAACGGACTAGCACAGTACGTTGCCCTATCTTAATCATCAAGTATTTTACTGGCCACTTACTCAGAGATGAATAAACCGGGCCTAAAAGTTCCTCATATCTTTTGGTACTGAATAGGCATTTACGAAAATTTAACCCGGTGAATACACCGTACTCTATTTTTCTCACTCTTACATGCACTAACTCTCTTAATGTTCTCTCTCACACTTCTAACCCGGTTATCAACCGGGTGAATTTTCAGTTCCTATTTGGAACAACGCTGCTCTTGTCTCTCTTTTACATGTATCAAACCAGCTTCCCACTTACGCAGTTTTTATTCTACGGGAATAGCCGAATCACGAATTCCGCTAGTAGCTGAAGAAGAAAGAAGAAAGAGAAAGTGGCATTGCCGCATTCGTATAGGAGAGGCACGATAGTTAGCGTTGCACGTCATCTACGATTTCATGACGTCACATTATGCGTTGCTGCCGGATGGCAGAATTTCAAATCAGCTGACATATATAATTTAAGGTTATATTTTGTCAATTTTTATTTCTTCTGGACGTGTTAATGGTAATGAGAAAAGTATAATTCTGTTACTTTTGCAGAGTGGAAACTTTTAATGCTTTAAATAATAAAGTTGGTCGGTAATATCATTCATATTTTGTAAACAAAAACAGTTTTGGGAATACACTACAATAACAGTAGTGAAGAGAAATGCAAATTAAAACCATTAAAGATGTTTTGTAATCTACTTTTAGATTACAAATTCATAATCACTTCTCCTCGACAGTCAAATTCATCAACTTCGCAATGCTTCTTCGGGCACTAATACAGTCAATCTGTAATAAACATTTGTACTTTTTGAAGGTGTTTGTGAAAAGTAATTATGAATTTATATACAAATGTTCATCAAATAAGAATCTAGTTTAATTTATTATAATCTTTATTACATAAATTTGGGTAAGTAATACAGTCAATACATAAATATTTTATCGTAATTCTGCACAATATTGCCACCAAATTTTTAACGTAGTTCCGTTCTTTCTTCTCATGTATAAATACTAAATAAATTTAATAGCTTTAATCAGCGTCACTGTCTGATTCACAGCAGGAGCTAGAGTCTTCCTCCAAATTGATAATCAAGGGACACACATCGTCATGATCCATACCCACTTCACGTTCCCACCATCTGATTATTTCTGCCTCTGTATGCTCAATAAACCCAAGTTTGAGTAGTAATCGCTTGCAAAGCTTCTTCCCACATTTTCAAACAATTTGCTACACCATAGCTATCTCGTCCAATATGCGTATTATAATAACTTTTGGTGAAACCCCAAATATTCATCAATCTTCTTCGGCGGTTATCTTTTGGTAAAACTGCACTTTAGGTTCCTAAATTTCAATGTCGTTTTGCGCATGTGCAGAAGTTCCAGATACGCGTGCGATGTTGCCATATCTAATGTGTTTCATTTTAAACTGTACATAACGTACATAATTTTAAATAAAACAAACAACATAGGTTTATTAGTGTGTGTATTATTTATTCCATTGTAGTAAAGTTTAGAGTAATTTTATATACAATATAAAAATGGCTCGGAGAATGGCAGCTACAATTAACATTGTAAATGAAAATACAATTTTAAATAATGAACAGTTAAAGCAAGAAAGATGGAATTTGCAAAATTAATCTTCATGACGACTTACATAGGCTACAATGGCTGGTACGGAGAAGATTAATAAAAATAACGTATTTTGTCAGCAGTGTGAAATTCCTATGTCCTTTATAACAAAGAATAGCATTGACGGACACTGCTGGAAGTGTAGAAGGTGCACTAGACAGACTATGTCCGATCAGAGTCTTTTTCAAAAATCACTTGCCGTTACAAAAATTAATTGTAATTATATATTGTTGGACAAAAACTTTTGCAAAAAGATATAGCAGATGAGGCTGAATGTTCTACCCACACTCTTGTCGATTGGAGTTCTTTTTTGTCTGTGTGTTACAGTATATCTCTGAATTAAAATTCATGCATATTCCTGTTTTTAGAGATGTCTGTTCGAGATACTTGACGAAAAATCCGATAACGATCGGTGGCCTCGATGATAATTTAATTTCTAAGGTCGTAGAAATAGATCGAAACAGTACTTTCATAGAAAATATCATCGTGGCCAATTTCATGAGGGTCACTGGGTATTTAGCGGTGTAGAGAGAGATTCTGGTGCTTGTTTTATGATAGAAGTGCCAAATCGCAGTGCAGAAACCCTTAATACAAAGGTGTCGCAGTTATTTCTTATAATTTTGCTTCTTTGCAGAATTTGATTTCTTTTGCATGTTGCCTATAATAATCCATTCACTAAAAATATACTTGCAAGAAATTTGATTTGTATGGTTATGTTTGCACCTTACCCTTAATATAAGCTGGAGGGCATACCGGGTATTGAAGAACTGGGTGATGGGATCTCACGAACACCAAGTTGTAATTCATGAGGAACATCAGTAGATCCTAACGACCCACGAATTCACACCCAAAATATTGAAAATTTGTGGATGCGTGCAAAAAGAAAACTTAAAGCACAATTTGGAACGTCCCGGGAGCTGTTTCCCTCCTACTTGAATGAGTTCTTGTGGAGGGAGAAGTTCAAGGAAGTTCAAGGAAAATTATGTAGGTATAGCTTAAAATGAAACACAATAGATATGGCAACATTGCACGCGTATCGGGCACTTCTGCACATGCGCAAAATGACATTGAAATTTAGGAACCTAAAGTGCAGTTTTACCAAAAATTATTCGTAAATGCTTACGGTTGCGATACATTTCATAAATAACATTGCGTATTGCAACTTGAGTTACATCATCCACATCAACATTAGGCTTAGCTCTGGTTCGTTTCCTTTTAGGTAAAGGCAAGGGTTGATTTTCTTTTGATGCCGTTGAAATTCTACTAATAGTAGCAATACTTAAGCCACAGGCTTCAGCAGCACGCTAAAATAAAATCGTGTTTTTATGTAATTCATAATAAGTATACAACTGTAATACCTCTCTAACAGCGCCTAATGGTAGCAATGGACCACCATTGTCACGTTCTCTTTCGAAGTAGTTAATGAGACGACTGACAACTTCCTTCGTCTGTTTACATAAATTTTTAGGCATGTTGCACGAAACTCAACACACGTTAAGTAGTTCTGACAAAAACTGTTTTAGGTCATAAAAATTTAGTAAACTATAGAACGCAAAATGAAAGCAACTGAAACCACCACAAAACTTGTTGACATAACTAAATTGGCAACAACGACAAATTTTAAGGAATACCAATTCTTAAAACACAAATTCACTAGAATTTTACGGCTAATAATAAAATATATCGAGCATATTTACTTTACATTTATTATTCAGATTTCTTAAATTTTTATAGAAGAAGCATTTCATTGTGATTTTACAACGTTAATACATTAATAAGTTACTTTCAAAATTTCTTTTTCTTTCGTTTGATGGCAGACATAGCTAGCTTCTGACGACACGTCTGACGTCATTAATGACGTGCAACGCTAACTATCTTGCCTCTCCTATATTCGTATCTAAAGTTTTAGTTTAGTTACTTTCATGTTTGCGTTTTGGTAGTTTTAGCTTAAACTTTAAATTCTTTATTTACTTCTCTGTATTTATAACTAATTCAACAGGTATAATCTGGGACAATTTTAATTTCGATTATAACATTAAATTTGAATGGAATAAGTACATTTCCATAAGTGACAATATGTAAAATGAAGGTGATGAGTATCTTTGTTTAATTTTTTCTTGTCGGTTTTCAAATTGTTGTTTTTTTTTTGTTTCTTTGGATGCTTTGCTGAGTACGTAAATATAAAGGAGTACATTAAACAATATCGTCGACTCTCTCGAATGTATTTGTCTTCCATTTTCTATTCCTATCGCGCTCAGCCTTGACGTGGGTGGTCCCTTTGTGCGTCTATCCCACTTCTTAAAATGCACTTGCTCGTCTTCCGTCCCCGGAAAGAACGGGCACGATATCCGCGGGTGGTCCTTCCGTCTCGGTCTCCACTTCGAATCAACCGACTTTCTTTCTCACTTTGTTTTCACCGGCCTACCTGATATGTGCGTTACCCACTCGGAAAGTGTTCGAAAGTTTTCAACGTGTGAGGCCCAAGTCCGATGAGCGCCGTAAACAACAAATAACTATTTCAAACTCCAAACTATGCGTTTAGTGGAAGTGAAAATCGTCTTGTTTTTCATAGTCTACGAAAAACACGCGAGCGCAAGTATTCTCCCAAATTTAACGATAGGAGATGGAGGAAGTAATAATTTGGAGACGAGCACGTCGATATTCAGTGGGAATTTTTTCGGAGAGATACAGAGGGCGTCCGAACTGAAAAGGTACAGGCTCAAAGACACCTCGCATGACCGTTTCATCGACAAATCTCTAATAATTAAATACTGCCAAAGACCGGCCAAGTGCCTACCTTTAAACTATACGACGTGCATGGGGGCGAAACTCCCTTACACCTCATCGACCTTAAACCTGAGCTATCTACAAAGTCAGGACGATGTGCAAGCAAAGTTGCAAGCGTATCAATTTCTACAGTACGTCCCAAAATGTTGGCCGGTGATTCAACCGTTTCTCTGTGCTTGGTATATGCCGAGATGTGAGGATGACACGGTGTACTTACCCTCAAAGGAAATGTGCAGGAGTACTCTTCGGCCTTGCAAGATCCTCTATGACTTAACTACTTATCCGAATTGTGATGATGAGAAATTGTTTCCTTCGACGTGCAAGAATGATATCCTGGAGCTCAAATTTAATATGACCGGCTTATGCATGGAACCGCTTATAAGGGCAGATCATTCAGAGTCATTTTATCCAGGTAAAACCAATGTAAAATATTTTCAGTTGTTTTAACATTAATCATCATCAAATTATACAGGGTGATCCACGGAACTCGTTCTTTAGAAGTTTAGGCTCTTGCCTTCATTAATTTTCTCTGAATATGTGTACTCTCCCACAGCTGCTAGTGCAATTTTTAATGAATATACATATTTTCAAATTGTATGGACTTCCAGTTGTACAGGAAGTCACTGTCAACTTCATTATTTTAAATGGAATCATATACTTTTTCTTGCAAATTTAGGATCTACAGATAATTTTGAATAGAAAATTATAAGATAGATATCCCTATACCTAAATGCAACCATTTTTGAAATATTTTTAATTTTGTAAATATGAGCTTTAGCACTCTTTCCTTTTTAAACTCATACTTTTTATTTCACAAAAATATGAAAGATTTAATCCATGCCGTTTCAAAAAGGAACCTGTAAGTAATGCGTTGATGTTTAGAAAGTGTCCTAAAAATCTACAGTGTGCTCGGCAGAAGCGTTTGTTTAAGCTAACTTCAAGTCACCAAAACTTTATTTTTTTAAATGGAACATCCTGTATATATTTACTCTATCAGATGTAGAATTTAACTGGGGATTGATTTGTTTTAGCCTACCCGATACCCAAACCTGTTAGTTATCTAGCTATAAGGATTCTCTTAAAAAGATACATGAAAGTCTATGTAAATATCGCAATTTATTGCGTAGTAGCATTGCCATCTTGACATTTAGTCCAGGCCTATAGGCAGAAATTGTGACGTCACGATAAAGGGGTTTTGACGTTTCTCAAAATGCGTTATTTTATCATTTTTATCAGTGTTTGTAAAGAAAGTAAATAAAATTGTCCCGTAAAGAATGGGGTAAGTCTATTTAATAGTTTTTGCCACAGAACGAAGTCATAGAAGATTAATAATTAAGCGAATTCAAAATCACTACCAGAATTGACAGATATTTGAATTTTAAAGTCTTATACGGTTCATATTGTTCAATTTATATTATAAAACATCACTAAACTTATTGTTAAAGCGTTTTAAAGCGAAAATCAGCAAAACAACGTAAAGCTCGTTGGTTTACTTAAACCAACTACTTAGTTGGAGCCAAGCATTAAGATGATGGAATGGTTCCGTGAAAATAATGAGAAGGGTTTATATTTGGACAAATTAATATCAATACAAAGTAGAATCATTGCTTCAATAAAGCGTTTTTTGGCCGATGGAAAGTATCACACAGATTTGTAATGATTTTCCTCGGAAATTTTTAACGCTTAACCTTATTTTTAAAACTCATAAAACACATTTTCTTAACATTAACGCAGGGATATGTGTAAACTACAGACGCGTAGTGTATAAATTAAAGAAAACTTACATTTTTATTAAATAAGCTTGAAATTTTTAAGTGAAATAAATTTATGTGCTTGACAGTTACCCCTTTACCGTGACGTCACAGCTGAAAACATTTGCTGCCTAAAGGCCTGGACTAGTATTAAGATGGCAATGGTAGTAGACTCTGAATGTGAATAAAAATTACTGTATAGGAATTTTAATTTTGATTTTCTAAAGCAGCTCTCTAAAAAATTAAAGATTTTCTAAAAATACTAATCTGCTTTAAAAATACTAATAGAAGCAACTTAAAAATTTCTTTCTCGAATAAAAATAACTTAAAAACTATGATAACCCACTGTTCGGATTTAATCAAAGTATTTTCCTTTTTACGTTTTATTTCAGTGCTCTCTTATCAGATCTATTATTATTATTTTTCTATGCCTACTACATTTTTAAAGGTTAAAGTTAATAACATGATAATAATCTTAACATTTCTTCCCCCTAGTGAAGATTCTTCACTTTATTTCTTTTTTTTTTGCTGTCTTCATTTTACCTCTTGTACTTCTAGTTTACAGATTTTTGAAGCTGGCCTCTTATAGTTTCCATAACTTGTTGTAACCTCTGCTACTCGTACTATACCATCCTTTCCTGGACTTTTACAATCTTTCCTATTGGTCATGTGTTTCGTGGTAAATTATTGTCAGCAATTACCACGATGTCACCAACGTTGAGATTTTCGCCTTTACTCAACTATTTTGCTCTTCTCTTAAGTTCTGGTAGATATTCTTTTACCCACCTGCTCCAAAATTGATTAAGTAAAGCTTGTGCATGATGCCATTGTTTCTTCACATTTAATTTGTGATTTTGTATTTCATAACCAGGTAGATTTCCACCAGATGTACCAATCAAAAAATGATTTGGTGTTAAACTTTCTGGGTGTTCTGGATCAACAGTTACGTATGTGAGTGGTCTTGAATTTAAAATGAATTCAATTTTTACAAAAACTGTTTGAAGAACTTCTTCACGTGGATATTTTTCGCGTAGAATTAATTTTAAATTTCTTGTTACAGAAGCTATGAATCTTTCCTATCTGCCACCCATATGTGGTGCAGTCGCTGGATTAAAATGTCATCTAATTGCATTTGCGTCACAGAAGCCATGTAATTCGATATTTTCCGAATCTGCAATTTTTTCTCCGTAACATCGAGGTATTGTACTAGATGGTATAAGATTTTTAAATTTTTAATCCAATTATTCCAGTAGTCAGTCAATTGATTTGTAATTTCATCGTCCCAGTCAATTTTCAATCTCCAAATTTCTTGTAAAATTATTTTCAGAGTTATAAGACATTACATAGAAATCCGAAGGGATCAAACACACACGTTGCCATCTTCAAAATTTCTCTTTTTGTGGGAATTTTACTACCATCTAGAATTTTTGGATTAACTTTTCTAAAATTCAGTAGAAAAATGAAGTCATCATTTCTGGAATCCCACTGAAGGCCAAGAACCTTTTCGATGAAATTTTCTTCATGTTCTTCTAAGCTCTTCGTTCTCCGCATTCTTAAATTCTCAGGAATACTTTTTAAAACCTTTTCAGAGTTTGAAATAAAATTGCGTAATTCAAACCCACCTTATGCATTTTAATAACCTGTCCAATGCAGTCTTCTTGCTATCTAAATAATCATCCACATAATGCTTCTTTAAAATTGCTTGACATGCTTCTTCACAATCTGTTCTATTTTCTTCAGCGTTCTATTTTTAATGTATTGGGCCAAGCTGGGTGAACACGTAGCTCCGAACGTCATAACTTTCCATCACAAAATCTTTTAACCTGACACTAAATAGCGCACAATACACTTAACGTTTCGCCGTCGTTCGACAGCTTCGTCAATTTTTAACATTTATTAATAGTATCTTATAATACAAGTGCATAAGAAAGCCTTTAAATCACGCGCGACGGGTTTAAATCTTAATCTTAATTTCCCGGGCTCGTTAGGATTGACGACTCCAAAATGCGGTAAGTACCAAATTTTCTTGTTTATCTCTTTCGATTTTAACTCATCCAATTTTTCAACATATCCTTTCTTCACATAATCTTCAAATATAAGACAGTATTGTTCTGCAAATCTTGTCTTGATCCATTTTCTTTTCCATACAAAAACGGCGTTTTAATGCATTTTTCTTGCTATCAGGAAAATTTACTTTCTCCAATTTCCATAATAATCCAACTTCAAATCTTTCTCCAACCCTCCTGGTGGTGTTGTTCATAGTTTTTTCTCATCTTTCTGCTTCTGAAGTTTTCCCGTAATTGCTTGACAATTTAACTCCAAATGATTCTGTTTTAAAAGATTCTTGTACTAAGTTGTAGACTTCTTCATCAAAAGATTGGGATTTGCAAATCTGACATAAAAACTATTTTTCAGCTTCTTTTATTGAATTTATTTTTTCATGTAGTACCCGTCCTAGAGCAGTTTCAGACAGAATAGGACCGTCCCGTGAAAGTTCTACAACTTTTCTTGGATATGCCAGTTGAGAGTAATCTTGGCCAATTAATATTAAAGGACGTTCTTCAAAAAAAAATGACTTCAGTAAATTTAATTGTTTAATTTTAGGGAAACTTTCTTGAATTTTCTTAACGTCAATTGTTTGTTTGGGTAACATCATGTTCTTCGAAGTTCTTACTCCATTAAGAGTATGAATTTTGCCTTTTTCATTTCAAGAAGACGTTTGAAAATGTACTTTCTTAGAATGCTTGTCTTCATGAGTGATTCCATTCGTCAACTGGTAACAAACCGACTCTTCTTCTCCATCTAATTGCAGTTTTCTTGCTAATTCAGCATCGATCAGACCAACTGTAGCGCCTTCATCAAAGAGTGCATAGGTGGTTACTTCACAAACTGGACCCTTTACTTTTACCGGTAATATTTTGAGCAATACCGTATTTGGAAATTTATTAACAAATTTTTTCATTTTTTGTTAATCTGTCATGTTCTTGAAAATTTTTATGAAGTAACTTATGATGAAGCAATTGACAGTTATTAAGACCACATACCTTCTTGTTTCTACAAATTTTTTGAGAGTGATTTCCTTTAAAACAACAGAAGCATAATTTATTCTTTTTCACAACTTTATTTATTCCAACGATTGTCTACATCCTTGCTCTTGAATTTCTCACAATTATCTAAAATGTGATACTCTTCCTCACACTCGATACAACTTCTAGTCTTCATTGAAAACAAGTTTTCTTTTTTCTTGTGATCGACCTTTCCCACTTGTGTGTCGATTATGCATGATATTCTGGCCTTTGTTCTCAACCAGTTCGAAAAGTCTTTCAAATTCAGTTGTTTTTCATATCATAAAATTTGGGAACCCCAGTCCTTTTTAAAAAAATGCGGCAACTTTTGTACCAATTCGTCCATAAGTTGTGGATTTGACATTTCACTTTTTAACACTTTCATTGAAGCAGCGAGACTAGACACGATGTTTGAAAAGGCGAGCATCGAATCGGGCTTTCCATCTTTTGGTGATTGGATTTTTCGGGCCTTTTCAATTAACATGGAAATTATTATTTCTGGTCTTCCAAATGTCAACTCAAGAGTTTCAATTATTGATTCTAAATTTACAGGAGATAGTAGAGGTGGTTTCACAGTTTCTCTTGCTTTTCCTCGTAAGCATCTTTGTATTCTGATAATATTTTCTTCGTCACTAAAATTACATAATTCGGTTGTCCGTTTAAATTGTGAATAAAATAAGGGCCATTCTTCTGGATCTTCTGCAAAAGATGGTAATTCTTTTCCAAATGAATGTTTCATAAATATATTTTCAAATGTATTTCTTTTTAAATTTTGATATTGATACAATTGTGGGTCGATGTCCGCTTTTGTTTTAATTTCCGTCTTCGAATCATCCATAAATGGAGATTTCTCTAGCCAAGTGGTTACCTTTTCTATATCGTTATCTTGTTCTATTTTTCCTGCTTCTTCGAATATATCGGAATTCATCAATTTCACTATCCAATCTGTTTTTTGTTTCACTCATCTTTAGTTTCATTTCCATTTCGATCATTTGTTTTTTTCTTAGGAACATCTTTTCCCTTTCTTTCTTTTCTTAATGATGCTTTTCTTCCTCCAGAAGAACTAATTTTTTTCATTGCTTCTAATTGTATACTTAATAATCTTCTTTTAGAAGAAGATGTAATAATTGTTTTCTGTGATCTAAATTTGCCTCTCCAATTACCGCAGCCGGTGGATTTTCTTTTTTTTTTTTCTTATTATCTTCACCGCTTACGTCTTCATTCTTGGAGAAACCTCTGAACTCAAGCTCAGACGACGGTCTTTTCGGTTACAATTTTCGTTGTGGACGTTTCTTTTATGTTTCCTACAGTTTCCTAGTGCTGTTCTTTTATGCTCGAAGGACCAAATGTTCGGATTTAATCAAAGTATTTTCCTTTTTACGTTTTATTTCTGTGCTCTCTTTTGACAGATCTATTATTATTTTTCTATGCCTACTACATTTTTAAAAGTTAAAGTTAATAACATGATAATAATCTTAAACCCATACTAAAGACAAAACCAATTCTTTAGAACAAAGTGGTGTTTATTCTATCTCCTGTAACTCCGTTTACATAGGACAAACAGGTAGAAACATAAGAACTCGCATCAAAGAACATATCAGATCCTTGAGAAATCTGACTCCAATTTTGCCAATCATCTAATTTAATTTAATAATTAAATAATTAAACCAATGATTATTCATGTAAATTTACCATGAAATTTTTTACAGTGTACTACGCAATAAATTGCGATATTTACATAAACTTTCATATATCTTTTTAAAAGAATCCTTATGACTAGATAAGTAACGGGTTTGGGTATCGGGTAGGCTAATACTAAGCAATGCATAATTAAATTCTGCATCCGATAGAGTAAAAATATACAGGGTGTTCCATTTAAAAAAATGAAGTGGTGACTTGAAGTTAACTTAAACAAACGCCATCTGCCGTGCACACTGTAACTTTTTAGGTCACTTTCTAAACATCAACGCATTATTTAAAGGTTCCTCTTTGAAGTGGCACAGATTAGATCTTGCAAATTTTTGTGAAATAAAAAATATGAGTTTAAAAAAAAGAGTGCTAAAGCACAAAAATTTACAAAATTGCCTGTAGATCCTAAATTTGCAAGAACGAGTATATGATTCCATTTAAAATAATTAAGTTGACAACGACTTCCGGTGCACCCGGAAGTTCAAATACTTTCAAATATTTTCATTAAAAAGTGCGCACTATTGGAGAGTACAAATTTTCAGAGAAAAATAATCAAGGCAAGTGCCTAAACTTCTAACGAAGGGGTTCCGTGAATCATCCTGTATATTTTACAAATAGTTCTTGTGTGAATAATCGTTTGCAGACAGAAGTAAACATGATAAAGATTAATATTAAATTATCTTTTTATATCGGTAAGCTAAGACAGTTCCACACAATATTGTATGTATTTTAAAAGCTTGATTGAAACAATAACACGACTAAATTTATGAGTCTGTTTTTCTTAACATATTTCTCATGCAAACATGCTATTATTGATAAGTTCATTCAAGCTTAAAAGTTTTAAAAAACTAATATTCTAGGAAAAAAAATATATTTTAAATATCAACTGGACCTGATCTTTGTAATGAATACTTTTTTCGCACAGTTTCCGAGTAAAGCTTAGTTCAGACACTGCGTTTTTTTATCCGTATACGCAAAACGCATTTTACATTTTCGTTTGTTAAATTTTGCTCGTTCACAAGGAGCGGTCTACAAATGCGAATGTTTGTATTTTTATGTTTACAACTAGAAGTTTTATGTTGGCTTAATTTACAGCTGATATGGTAATTGAGGTTATGTGTCGTTTTGTTGTACGTGGTTGTTTACCTGTTTTATAGGTTTAATATGGATTAAATATTTTATTACGGTACAAATTATGCTCTGAAATACGTAGAAAAAAAGAAGTGCTTGGGTCAAGGATATTTTTAAACAAAGACTACCATAATATGAAATCACTTGCTGAAGTTAACTTTCTGCTTTTGAACAAATTTTTTACTCTTTAATAGCGTTTTCCACTGGCTGCACCGGTGTGCACTCAGGATATCTCTATCTCGTTTTATTACATAAAGCTGAACCGAGATGAAAATACACTCAGTGCACACTAGTGCAGCCAAAAAACTTTAAGAGTGAGTAAGAGAGCAATAGCAATAAAATAAAATGAGATGCAACTACAAAAATGCGGAAAACTTGACTTCCATTCAACTTTTTCCGTCGCCGCAAAATAGTTAAAACTTGGTAGATGTCGTTCCCGCTAAAACTTTTTCAAATGTAACCAACCAATCAGAAACGATCCGCAATAAATATTTTGCGTATCCGGATGCATCTGAACTATACCTTATAAACGAAAAACCGAAAATGGGAACTTGCCCTCCTCCTCACTCTCTGAAACGGCAGGGGTAGGGGTGGGGACTTTTATATTTACCTCCTAAGTACCCAAGACAACCCAACACATTCCTGAAGAGAAAAATTCTCCCTCCCTCCTTGTCCTCTACAACCCCTTCATTGACTGGACTATAAGCGTAGATTTCAATTACAATATTCATTTCCGTGATCAAAAATTATAAAATTAATTTACTTAGGCCTGATTTTACAATCGTCGGATAAGCATTATTCTTAGAATTCGCGAAATCAAACGAAGTAGACGACGTCTGGTGGTCAATGTTGACACCATCAAAAGGGTGAACAACACTTCACGGATAGGTTTAATATTCAAAACATCAGAAAACATGCACCAATCAAACTTTTATATTTAATGCAACCGCAATGTTGTTCACCCTTTTATCGGCCATGTTGCAAATAACAGAGACATCTCGCGTTGACAATTAGGTCATGAATAACGTGACGTAGGTGTGACGTAGATATGAAGGAACGTTAAAGTATATTCAGCGAACAGTTATTCCGTCCTTATTCCACGATTGTAAAACTGGGCCTTAATGAAACTAAAAAATTTGTTATGAGTAGTTATTAGTATTTTCTTTAGTGTTAAAAAAGCTCTGTAAAATCCCCTAAAAAAATGTATCCCTTAAATTTCCCCTTTAACACTTAAAATCCCCTAAATTTAGGGAGAAATCTTCTAAGTTGGCAATATTGGGCAAACTACCACAGTAGCGACACTTAAACGTCAGTATCAAAAAAGCCGCCATACTGTTTGATACCCTTATGGGATTCTGTATACCTGTAACTCAGTTATTAAAATATGGAATTTTGAAGTTCTGTGGAAGGTATGATTTCTCCTAGGTCTGTACTGTAAGATTACTCGCAAGTCTCTGTGCTAGTATCTTATAGACTTACAAGAAATCTTATCATACTGAGAGCTTCAAAATTCCACCTTTTAACAATTGACTTACAGGCTTACGGTTGCTACAGATATGAGCAGAATCGCTTCATTTAATATATTTGCCCGTAACGACCCTGCACTGAGAGTCGTCTGTTTGGAGGGGCAACATACTGCAGTGATATTTACCTATGTCCAGAAGTTTATTCATCGTATGCTGTTTCCGACAAATTTTACATCTAATAAAAAACTTTCCAAAATGCAATATTCTTCATGCAATATTTCCCAAAAATAAAAAAAAAAAGTTTCTTCATAACATTTACAAAGACAACAACGTTTCACAAGATGAAAGCATTCTTTATCAACATCATGCGAGAGGCGTTCTGCGGGATGCAACATTCGTCCAGGCGCGGTGTTCTTCGGGATGAAACATCTTCAAGATGGAGCATACGTCAAGATGCAGCGTCCTAAAAATTAAAAAACTTGTTATTATTCAAATAATTAGGTTATTATGTTTAAGAATGTTAATTAATTTAAGATTTTATTGAAATGTTAATGGAATACTTACTTAGTTTAATTTAAAATTTGAAATATTTAAGTTATCCGTCAGATTGACGTTTTGTGTGACAGAAGTGTAAAATTGAGTGAAGTATTTGTAAATAAAATGGAGGGGTTGATCACCTAAGAGAATAAACAAACCGAGGTGTAATGGGGAGGATATGTACACAAAACGTTAATCTTTCATTAGATACCAAACGATAAACATTAAAAATTTTGTTATTATAAAAGAAACTTGACAATATACATTTAAAACATCTCAATTCTATATTTCAATTAAATCTAACCATTGTCCAGCGATGTATTATTGCATAACGCTAAAGTAAGTTTATTTTGATTTAAAAATTCTTTTGGTTTTAAAAATACACTACATATAACACATCTTGTCATTCATCAATCAATTGAACTGTCAACACACATCTACAAAGAATCAGTAGGTTTGTTCGTTTGTCTACACCAGTGCACACCATGTGACCTAGTGCAGAAAAATGCGTTCGTTTGTCATAGTGCAAGTGCACTGATCGCGTTCGTTTGTCCAGTGCAATCTGTTCCAAGTTACTCTAGACTGCACTTTCTTACTCGGTGTTTAAGGTGCGAACAAGAAAGTGCAGTATATCCTAACCTGAAAAATCTCACTTCTAATGGCCGATGTTTAATCCTAAGATTAATTTATCTGTCAGTTGGAATGTGACGTACAGTTTTATGTACACATTCTAATTGACAGATAAATTAAATTTCGGTTTTGGTATACAAATAACTATTAATATAAAAAGAGTTTACACTAAAAATATTATAAGTACTCACTTTCGTGTGATTTTAAAATATAGCACTGATTCACAGGATCAACGTACAGTTATAATTATAAGGTCCGTTCCATTCGTCAGGATTTCGAGTTCTGAACCGTTCAAAATCTTACTGAGCATGAGCAGTGCACAAAATTGGATATAAATTTCATACTGCGCATGATCTGAACGGTTCAGAGCTTGAAATTCTGTCAAATGGAGCAGACCTATACGTTTTTGTAGGATCCATTATTTTATGCTCTTACCTGGATGAAAGCAAGGTTAACTGCACTGATCATCTGTCACGCATGTTTCAATTGCGTTCGTTTGTCTCTAAAGTTTTCTCTGCACGAAAATACACTGCACATCACGTGACGTTGTACCAAACTACACCTAACTGTTTTCAGTGTAACTTCGTGTAGTACAAACGAACAAACCTTTTATTATTATAGAAGAGTTATTGTTTGTTTCGCGATAGGGCGTAACAGGTAGCAACACTTGGCAAATAAGGCTCTATCTATAATAATAATATAAAAATTCTAATTCAACATCACACTACATATAAACGTTATAAAGTTCTAAAGTATCATAGGAGTCTTATCGCTTGTTTCGCGATTGGGCGTAACAGGTAGCAACACTTGGCAAACGAGGGATTACCTTTATTTCTTTAGAATTTTACACATACATTACAAAATTAAACAATTAAATTACTCACCAATTTATATTCAAAAGAATTTTCTTCAAAATTATAATAAATAACTGGATTACAACTGACATTGAGAGTTCCCACCCTGAAATGTCACTGACGATATAAAATAAATTCATATAAGACTACTAGACTACATAATTGTGTAGTGGATGTGATATAAAGATTAAATTAAAAGAGAAGATAGACAAATTAAATACTTACCACATCTGCAAATAAAAGCAACACTACAATATGTTTACTTAAAAGTGCGACTTGCTGTGTTAATTCTTCAACCTGCTTTTCGAGATGAGAATTTTGGGACACGCATGCTATTGGATTAACTGGAATCATTTCATGAAGTTTATCAGCTAATTCCGCTAATTTGTCCAGATCAAGTCATTTTGTGTTGTGAGTAATGCTTGAGTTTGTTGAGGTAACCGATTTTGCCAAAGAGTTCTAAGAAATGTATTCAGTAGTTCCGGACCAGCCAATAGTCTTAAGTGTCGTAAGAATGCCGAAAGGCTTTTGTCACCTATTTCTTCTTGTTGCAAAAGTTGTTGCATTTTTGTTCTTTAGAAGTTGAAAGTCTCTTAATAAGTTCTGACTTCAATTTTTCATACCTTTCATTTTCTGGAGGTACTGATAATATCCCGCACAGATTGTGCCACTTGATATTCCAGATTTGCAACTACATAGCTGAATTTTGTTGCATCTGCGCTGATATTTGCAAGAGTGAACTGGCTTTCCAATTGAGCGAACCATAACGTCGGTTCTTCAATCCAGAATGGTGGAACTTTGATTGCTATACGTTCTATTGTTGGCGTAGGCTGCGTGTTTGAAGTAGACATACTTGTTTTCGTCGGGGTCACCAATTATAGTGTTAAAGAAACTATATTTGAATATGGTTTTTACTTTTTATAATAATGTCAAAAAGTTATTAACATAAGTAATCTGTTATTTTTCATAGCTATCTTCGCCTGAGTGACGACTTGATGATTAGTTCCGCTACAGATCGCATGCCTTTATCATGGCCAACTCCATTAACGTTCACTGACGTGTATGTATGGCCGTTTCAATTTGACTTTTAAAAATTTGACGGGTACTCCACTCAGCGCCTCTTGTGAGTTTTTAAGTAATTGCAGTTGCCATTACGTTACCATCAGTAGTTCTGTAGTATCTTTAATAGGGAGCGCTGAGTGGAGTACTCCATGGCATGCTTTCCGGAACCGAATTTTAGGCGAATTGACGGCCATACATACGTCGGTGAATGTTAATGTTGCTGGCATGGCCTTTATTTGAGGCGCTTTCCAATTGCGCTGAACAGCTCGGGTAGCTCCGGGTAGCTCGTTTGTGCAATTGGAAGCGCTGCTATCGATTACACGAAGCTAGTTTACTCGCTACTAGCTTGCTAGTGAAAAAGCCCGATAGTGAGCGAGAAGCTAGTAAACAATTACACGTAGCTAGTGGCGAGTTAGCGAGTTTACCGTCTTTTAATCATATGTTCATGACAGCAAACATGGCTATTAAATGGAGCGCTACAGAAATTATAACATTTTTTGAAACACTTGGCAAACGAGGGATTACCTTTATTTCTTTAGAATTTTACACATACATTACAAAATTAAACAATTAAATTACTCACCAATTTATCTTCAAAAGAATTTTCTTCAAAATTATAATAAATAACTGGATTACAACTGACATTGAGAGTTCCCACCCTGAAATGTCACTTTGACATTATAAAATAGAATTCATATAAGACTACTAGACTACATAATTGTGTAGTGGATGTGATATAAAGATTAAATTAAAAGAGAAGATAGACAAATTAAATACTTACCACATCTGCAAATAAAAGCAACACTACAATACGTGACGTTTCATACAAATTCCCCGTGCCTTGGTTATAAGTAAAGTCATGCAATAGCTATGTTCCTCTTGTCACAAATCTTACCTCATATCACTTAAACGTCATTTCCATTAGCACGAACAAGTAAGTTGGAATGGATATTTCTACCTAGCAATTAATAGGCGTATTCGAGCGACAAGGTGGGAACTCGAAATCTCAGTTAAAACTCACGGAAGTGACGTTTAGCTGATGCGAGGTATTGGGGCGTGTTCGAAAACACAGGGAGTAAGTATAAGAGTTATAACATGTGTTTTTTTAAAAATGCCATAAAGGTTCGCCATGAAAATTAAAACTCATGTCGTAGCTTGGCATCTAACACATGCCAAATCTGAAAATTTTAAGTAAATGAATGGAGCTAAGACATGAATTTTCTTTTCCACAGCCACCCCTTATGGCATTTTTAAAAAAACAACAGAGTGAATAAAGTGAAAAGCAAAACATACAAAATGATTTATATGAGAGAGAAAGGAATATTACCCAAGAGTAACGCTCTGAGTTTTAGAACACGCCCTTGTGGTAAAAGGAAAACACCTATAGTTTCTTGCTATATAAAGTCATGGCCAACTCCAAACATGGGAGTTTTTGAACGCACAATATTTATTATTCTGATCGAATTTTCAGATTTAGAAGGATGCGGTCTACCCTGCAAAGACGCCTTTTACACAGAACACGAGCACACCCAGATCCACAAATTAATCAGCTACTGTGTACTGCTCTGCATCTTCCTCAATCTCTTCACTGTAATTACGTTCATCATCGACTGGGAGAGTGCAAATAAGTACCCAGCTTTGGCCATCTTCTACATCAACGTTTGCTTCCTGGTGTCCTACAGTGGTTGGTTGATTCAGTTTTTGGGTAACGAGACAAGAGAAGACATCGTCTGCAAGAAAGATGGGACTCTAAGAAAGTCTGAGCCGAGCGCCACAGAAAACCTATCCTGTGTCATCGTGTTCGTGATGGTTTATTATTTCTTGATAGCCGGGATAGTCTGGTTCGTTATCTTTACCTACGCCTGGCATATGAGTTCGCTTCAGGCGCTTGGTGAGAATCTTGTCTGACTTCGTAAATTTATTTTTATGCAAGTTTCTAACATATGATTCAGTAAAGTGTGATCATTAAAAAAAAGACTCGTGTTTTAGCTTAGAACAAAAGTGATTTAAAAAAAGCGAAATCAAAAATAATACGCGTGGTGAAAATCTTAATTTAGAGCATCGTCAATAATTTATAACAAATGTTTAATTAGTAGTTTATTATTTGAGTCAAAAGGATACCTCCTACAAAATTTCAAAGTAACAGCAAAACTAAGACTTCTGAAATCTTTAAAAATGTTATTAATCACACGTTATATTTTTTTGTAGGAAAAATTCAGGGACGTGTGGAAAAAAAGCGAGCATACTTTCATTTGGTGGCATGGAGTTTACCCTTGATTCTGACAATAACCACGATGGCTCTGAGTGAAATCGATGGTGATTACATATCAGGGATATGCTTTGTTGGGTTTATGAGTTCTGCTGCTCGTGCTGGACTGCTTTTAGCTCCACTTGCCGCAGCCGTTATTGTAGGTGGATACATAATCACTCGAGGTAACCATGCTTTTAATGTATTGTTAATTATTCTTAAAAATCCTTTGGACGAAAATTGTAGCTAAAAAAAAGAAGACAAAATTGTTAAAACGTAAATAGTCGGTAAACAATTAAGTCTTAATTCCAGAAATTAGAGCTTGAAAGAGTTACATTAATGAATGGACAGCTAACTGATAAAAGTCTTAACATGATCATTCAAGTACTGTGTAGTTTTTCATTTACTTCGAGTTATGTTAAAATGTTATTATGGAAATGATCAAAATATTTTGTTAATGCTGTCAATAACGAATGAAAAGAGACTGTTTTAAGGCGATTTAATTGAATGTAATTACAATACCTGTAATTTGGTAACTTGTTTTTTAAGTATTTTTAAAATTAAGTGAAGTTCTTGGAGTGCACTAATTAACTTTAAATTCGTCAGAAGTTAAATATTTTTATCTTGGGATAATTTTCTATGTATCACTGAAGCAAAATTTGAAAATTCTAACCTCAAATCGGAGCGAGTATGTTTTGAGGTTAGTAAATTGATTGGTTGTCACCAGTGTTGCCAACAGACTTTCACAAAAAGTTTGATTTGAAGGAACACTAGCTGCTTTCGATTATATACACTGAAGTACTCCAGGGCACCCCAGGCTGCTCGGGTATGTTCGATTTTAAAAGATTTTCATTGTCTGAGAAGCCCGGAGTTACTCCGATGCACTCCAGCACGCATAATCGAAAGCAGCTATTAACAGCCAGATTTCGGCGTTTTAGGACATTTCAGAACCAGACTTGTTTTATCTCATGCGCACATTTAAGTTTTTAAAACATGAGGTTACGAGTTCTCTGATAATATTCCAGGCGGTTTTTATTACATACCCCAAAAAAAAACATTGTTAACGAATATAAAGCGCCCGCCGATCTATTAATAACTCGTAAATCGATCAAGATGACATCATGACAGAGACCTATTAATAAGAATAATTGTAGTTAATTGTATACATATACACGACTATTACTTATCAGATTACTATACAGAGTGGAACAAAAGTATCAAATAACGGCTGTAACTTTTTTATTTCAAAAGTTATGAAATTTTTTTTATATGTATAAATAAAGGTTTGATAATAATTGCCATGCATGTTGTGAGCTTTTTAGTTTGTTTCTATCTTCTTTTGTTGTGTTGCTATGACAACTGACTTTGTTTTTGTAAAATGGTACCTGTGGTTATTTTTAAATAAAATTAAATTATTTGAAACAAGCGTATTTTTCTCGATTCAGTGACACAATTTTGTCATCTCTGGAAAAAGAAAAAAAATTAAATAAAGGAGAAAAAATTGATTCAGTAATAAAACGCAATTATCATTTTTAGTCGAGAATGGCTAAATTTGACAATTAAAGTTTTTTCTCTCTATAATATTTAGTTGTGAAATTTCCATAGCATTCTTGATTAAAACTGACGATTGAGTCGTACTAAATATTTTTTCTCGCTGATTTTGTTATTTTTCTTTTTCTTTTCTCCAACAAAATTGTATTACTGAATCGAGGAAAGTACGTTTATGTATTTCAAAATCACTAAAAATAATTATAGGTACCATTTAAAAAACAAAAGTTGCAAAAGACAACACTAAGGAACCATATATGTACGTTAAAGTATGCGTAGGAATACATCGAAGAATACATCAAATGTATTAAACATTCTTTCATAACTTTTTAAATAAAAAAGTTACAGACATTATTTGATACTTTTGTTCCACCCTGGATAAAAATGTGTATGTTGTAAATAGTGTCACCAAATTTACTTTAAATTGACAGCCTCAACCTTGACTAGGTGACAAATTCTGCGCTGCATTAAGTATCAGCTATTCCCTCGGCTAGCAACAGCGAGAAGGGAGTGGGTCGATATGATGTTAAAATTCTTAAGGGCGCTAGGGCGGAAGACCACAGCCGACAGGCAAACAATCCTGTCAGTATCCCCGAACTGACTGAATTGGGCAAAATAGAGGCTATACTTTACTCACTGGTACATGAATGTAGAAATCAAAATCGAATCTAAGTTAACAAATTTAAACTTTATTGAATACTAAAACGTTGAACAAATAGCGAATACACCTTGCACGAGGTTAAGCCTGTGCTTGTTCAAAACAAAATTTAATAAAATCGCAAGTTCTTAATAAATCTACAGTTAACACAGTTATTCACTTTCTATAATTTAAGACTGTACATGCAACACTGCATTTAGCCGAATTCGCTCTCCGGTAAGGCATGCAATAACCGTTCACGAAAGAAAAATAAATAAATAAAGTTAGACGTCAAAACTCACGACCTTGCTGTCTGTCGGGCCACGGAGTGAAGTTGTAAGGTACTAAATCAACACTGTTCAGGTAACGCAAACCCATTCCTCTCAGGAAAAGATTGAGAAACAAAGATAACAAATACAATTGTCGTAAGTGCAATAAGGAAGACAACAGTTTTAGGGAATTCTGTTTACCGCAGTAGGTCTGTTTGTTTTGACTGCACTTTTCTACACTTTTTACACCAACTGCTCCTGAGAGAGTGCGATGTATATAATATAACATAAGTAGGAGTGAGAAAAATAGAATAAAGGTGTTAAAAGTGTAGAAAGTGCAGTCAAAACGAACAAACCTAATGTCACTGGTTTCAATTTAAAAGTGTATTAGGTTATGTCTAGTTAAGTTATTTACCAATCAAAAGCTGTTATTTTAAGAAGTGCACAATTTTTCTTTTACGAGAAAGGCGGAATCATTAAATGTCATGCGATAAAAGTTTGGGATGCGATATTTAAACTCAATTTTCTTAACCACTGACAGTAATGTCACTTCAAATAATAGGTGCGTTTTATTGCAACGTTCGCGTCAGCCGGTAGAAGTAAAACGTCGTTTTATTGTGCTGCTGGTGTCCACTGGTGGCAACTTTCTCTACCGTCGTTCAAGACGGTAGAACACGGTAGAGAGGGTGGGGTTATGTCATTTCAATTTGAATCCATCAATTCGTCTTCAGTGACTCTTTGCTGTTGTAAAAATCGAGCTATTATCGGAAACGGTATTTCACCGTTTTCCATTATTCCGTTAAATCAAGACGAAATAGTACCACTTTGACAGCTGAAGGTTAAAGCGTAACTATTACCGTTTTATTGTAACGCATCTACTGGCGTTTACTTTTGCCACCGGTAGTGCACAATAAAACGCAGCTAATATTTCCAACTGTTTTTTTTTATCCCTAGATGAGAACAATTTGCGACAAGGATAGACACAAAAAATCACTAAATGCGTTACCTCTACAGGGTGTTGAGAAATTCGATTGCCAAATTTCTAGGGTAAGTAAAGGAGACTAAAATAAGCCATTTTTGTTATACGAGAGCAGTCCGATTTTAAAGGTACAGGTGGCTGTGAAACAAACACCGCAAGCGAAATATTGTCGTCATATGCATGTCTAGACAGGTTGAAACGTGATAATAGAGTCTGGAGTGTTGTTGTGTGTAAGACTCAATTTAGTAGCGTACGGGAAGCAAACAAACATGGCGTGTGTAATCGCAGAGTATTCAACTATGAAGTGCGTGCGGTTATCCGATTTTTGCAAGCCGAAGGAGTTAACCAGAGCGAGATTCATCGCAGATTAGAGGGCGTTTATGGCCCGAAGGTCTGAAGCCGAAAAGAAGTCAGCGTTTGGTGCAAAAAATTTAAAGATGGACGAACGGACTTGATTGATCATCCGGAGAAGAACAGAGGCAGACCAAGGACCTCACACACAGATGACCACTGCTCAATTGTTGAAGGTTTGATTAGGGAAGATCGATGAATTTCGCTCTGGTTAACTCCTTCGGCTTGCAAAAATCGGATAAGCGCACGCACTTCATACTTGGAATACTCTGCGATTACACACGCCATGTTTGTTTGTTTCCCGTACGCTACTAAATTGAGTCTTATGGCGGTTTTACACTATAATATTTTCTAACTAAAATCTGTTACTAAGTGAGTGAGAAGTACCAATTCAACCAATCAGAATTCACTGTGGTAGCTTATCTCTCTCACTTTGTACCAAAAAATGTTATAATGTAAAACAGCCTTTACACACAACAACGCTTCAGACTCTACTACCACGTTTCAACCTCTAGACATGCATATGACGGCAATATTTCGCTTGCGGTGTTTGTTTCACAGCCACCTGTACCTTTAAAATCGGACTGCCCTCGTATAACCTAGGGACGAAAATTAATAATTACCTTTTGTAAGTCACGACCAAACTTAGTTAGAAAGGCTCCTAGAGGCCTTAAACAAAGGAGTTGCCTTTTATTAATCGTCCAGTGACCACATCCCGTTAGATTTTTGATCTCCTTATTAATAATTACTTTATGATACTTTTTGAACACACAAGACAAACATTAATACATTGTTGTGCAAGTTGAGGGCAACCATCTTGAGCGAAGGTTGTAACTGTCGACGGCTAATCTAGGTAGACTGGTAATACCATTGCAAAATAGGACGGTTTGTTTGAAAGCAACATCAACATATCTTGCGGTGGGTGGGAAAGGTGGGGTAGTGTTTACTCGTCCCTAGTGCACATAGGCGGCGTTCATTAAATGGAGATAAAAATCGAATATTACAAAAAAATATACTTGTTAATTGAAATAATAATAGATTATTCATTACGAAA
Source organism: Dorcus hopei (assembly GCA_033060865.1). NCBI lineage: Eukaryota > Metazoa > Arthropoda > Insecta > Coleoptera > Lucanidae > Dorcus > Dorcus hopei. The sequence goes on from CM065421.1 coordinate 46,610,679, forward strand.
TAGAATTATTAATATAATTAATCAGTTAATTATATTGAATTAATTCATTAAATACAAATACATGCAATAAAACTAGTATGTACGCCTATGTTGCGTTACACGACATCCGCCGAAAATTATCGACTGCAATTTGAAAGTAACCAAACACCAAGTTAGTCTTAGTAAACACCCCTGAAAGCAGCGGAGACGAATTTGGCTCGATACGATAAATCGAAATAGTAGTTCGACTTGTCCGCAAACTGATAATTGAAAGCTCGAACTGAAAGCCTGTACTAAAAGCCTGAAGAGAAATGAAAAGCGTTAGCGTCCCAAAATGACGTTGGCCAGTTTGTTCAATATTTTACCTGAGATTTGTGGGAATCCTAAACTGGGAATGGGGCTGAAAATACCCCAAAACGCGGTGGTGTGAATACTATTCCGGCAGGGCCGTTGTTAAATTTTTCTCACTTTCAGAGCAAGAATTTCGTTAACACAAAACACGTAATTTTACACCACGAGAGCAGATTCAACACTGAACGAGATAGAGATACTAACGTAAAGCGGAAGGACGCCGACATATTATTACGTCATAAGCGATAACCAATGGCACGAATATAACGTCAAGAGTTGTGAATAAAAGAACCAATACGAAAGCAGAATTAGATATTTCCGGTACGGGAACAGTGTTGTCAGATGTTCAGACAACATATAGATACAGGAGACGTTGCCAGCTCGCTACAAAATGCGTCGCAAATTCTTTGCCATCAATTTTTGCTGTAACAATAGCTTTCTATCTAAATTAGCCCTTATCCGGTGACGTGGTGCCCCACAGACCCCAGAAAAATTTAGACTTGCTTCCATTTTTATCTGGTAACAGATAAAACGGTCATGCACCATCTACCTTTCGTGACAATTACTATCAACACTCCAAGCTAAAATGAGCCATTTTGGTTCACCACATTATTTGATATTTTGTGCGAAATAAAATTTGAGGTCAGACGGGCACCGCGTCACCTTGTATGTCAGTAATTTGTGAGTAATTAGAATGGCTGGTACATCAAAAAGCGTGCGTTTTGGTGACGAAAATGTTGAAGAAACTTTAATGCAGTGATACAGGGAGAGCAAAAATGGCTGACGTGTGCCGTTCCATACCAATAGGGTATTTGCCGCATACTATGTATTTACATTAACCATAACTATATTCAGTGGCGTTCTTAAAAATTTTTACGTCATCTTTTGACTTGTGATTTGTCAAAACGACCAAATTCAATGAACAAAGTGGAATTAAATTAAAATTAATATTGTTATTAATTGAAAATGTCTATGGATTCCTTATTGCATTTAAATTAAATCAAAGTTCCAAATTTATTTCATAAAATATTCTGTACATGCTTTTTTCGTGCTTTCAATTCTATTTCTTAAAATAATATACTCAAAAAAACTATGTATTAAACACACTGTTTAAGGAATTACAACATAATAAAATCAATCAAGTAATAAAAAATATATACGTAAAATAAAATAAAATAAAAGGACGTAATAGTTGCTGCTGATAATTTTGGGCATTTATATTATTGTAAAAGAAGATGGGACCAATAATTCTTCTTCGTGACATTGCAACCCACACACCAACTTTAACAGGATGCAGACCTCTTTCGTGAAGTTCATGTGGATTTTCTGTTGCCCATACACGATAATTCTGATAATTAATGTAACCATCCAAATGGAACCATGCCTCGTCACTAAAGAACGTTAAATCAAGAATATTGTCATCATTTAAATGTCTGTTGAACCAGTTGCAATAATTCACTCTCTTCTGAAAATCTGGAGGCAAAAGTTCTTGTACAACGCTTACTTTATATGGCTTCATATGTAAGTCTTTCTTCAAAGCAGTGCGACAAGAGCCATAAGATACACTTGAAATAATGCATTAGAGTATGCATGACAACAAAACTCAAAAATTTGAAATACGTGTTTGAAGGGACAGTTTTCGTATGGGTTTTTTAGGACTGGCTAACATTCTTTGCCTGATGTCTTCTACAACTTCTTCTGTTAGTACTTTAGGTCTACCAGAGGATTTTCCTTTACATACACTGCCTGTCTCACGGAACCGATCTACAATACGGTGAGCATGTTGACGGAACGTATCTTGTGTAATATCTTCATCATGATAAGCTTCTTGAAACTGATAAAAGCAAGACATGAATGAATACTGCCAATTACCATCCTGATCCCTTTCACCAGACCGAAAATACGCTTCTAAGATAAACTTATTATGTTCTTCAGTAAACATTTTAAACTAAAAATAAAGCACATATAAGATTTTTTTCTACTTTGTTTATAACAGTTTTACGTACCAGATTAGTTAGACAACTAAAACAGAGCCTTAAGAAAGACTTTGTTATTACAAAAGAAAACACAAAATGACTAAAACCAGGGAGAACTTGTATGTACGTATGTGCGCTACTGAAAGGTCAATTACACTTACGTTTGACAGCGTTTGACATGCATGGAAGTAAATATTGGTACAATATTGATAAGTGGAACACATTTTCGATATAAGGTTGGAACAACTGCAACTTCACACGTGTCAATCATTGTTGCTCTCATTGTATAATAAGGTTGAAAGTGAGTTTAGTGACGCAGAAAAAGGCAATGTGCAGCGATTACCAGGCGAAGTTTTGTAAAATCTATGCTTTAGGGCAGTTGATTTTTAAATTTTGAGTGCTTGCAGTTTTGACGAAATAACTGTTCTTTTAAGTCAAATTTAAGTTTTTAAGTTAATGTGTAATGTATTTACTTTGTTTATTTCATTAAATGTAGAGTTTGTGAACTTCTCAGTATAATATGCAAATTACGCAATATGTCTACATTTTTTTAACGGTTATTACATTAACAAAGAGTTTTATCCACCAAACATAAAATATTTGCAAAAACAGTATTGTACTTGATTGAAATAAGACTTTAAAGTTCAGGCTTTCCAATATTTTCTTATTTAAACCAATTTTAGTGGGTTCATAAAGTACGGGGTCTAAAAGTCACCATGTCACCGAATGTGTTACAAAAAGATCACGTCACTGGGTAAAGGTTAGAGAAGTGTAGGTAAAGTAATTTAATTTAAAAAATTATTATTCATTATCATTAATATAACACGTGTTAATAGATGAAGGGTGGGTTTACAGAAAGCAAATCAAATATTTGATTTCGAATTAAACTAATCACGATTAAGTAGCCATAAGAATTACATTGCGAACTGTCAAATTAACAACGTCATTAAAATTTGATTGCAATTAAATTTTCTGTAAACTGGCCCTTAGAAAATTAAATTCTATTTTCTTATAATATAACTTCTATTTAGTTATACTCCATTCACGACAAGAGCATAGCATTGGAAGGGATAGGACTTAACTTTCTATGCTTGTGATTGGTGGAAACATATTGCACGGTTACATTACACAGGAACAAAGAGCACGAAAATTGTATAAAGAAGAGTTGGCGTGTTGAGTCTTGACATTGAGGTTAGGTTATTTCGTATTCGTATTTTGTTTATAATGTAACGTAAATGGACCATACACATACAAAAAAATCAATAACTCTTCTCGAATTCCATATTGTTACATTCCGTGAATTAAATTTTATTTTTAGTCTGGTGGCGCCACCTATGATGCAGACAACGTTCTAGTATATTCCAGACTCGCACCGAATGGTGATAGAATTTGCTGGAATGTTCTATGTTCGTTCGCCGCTATTCTAGGATAGTATGAGTTGCTATATGTATGTATAAGCCCGAGGCAGCGGGATATTTAAATCAGTTTTATTTAGAAAGCGATGTGTGTAATTAGCAAGCGAATTGGTAGACGGTTAAGTTATAGAAGTGTTATTTGTTAGACAAGTGATGCAGCTCGATATTATTTGTGCTTCCATTGTGTTAAATGATCGTAGACATTAAAGTGTTTTAAAAATAAACAGCGATTATAATTTGTGAACCCCGAGTGGTAACAATATTATGAAATGTGTCCTCTTCTTCGACATCTTTGTCCGCCGTTGTCGTATCATAAATATTGTTACAATTTATTTTCGATCGTGCGCGAGCACACCCTGTATAATGCATATTTCAACGATTCGAGCTAATTTTAACCCGTTTTGTTCTGTTTCTCCACTAGGCGTAGGAATGTGCCATTCCATGCCTATGCATTTCACTCAAAATTCTCTTTTTAAAATATTTTCGCTAAAAATTTCAGACCAGCCGAATAATTACATATTATAATAATTAACCCCATCCTTGCTTTGTGTAAAGTTTGTGTCTGCATAATTTTTAATTGTCCAATTTACATGGTCCTATTTTGCGACGCGTATATTAGCGGACGAACGAAGTCACGCTTAAAGAATGTGGTTGAGACCGGATATTGTCGCAGATGCCAGTAACCTCTACCCTTTATCTTGATTGGTTTATGCTGACGACTTAAAATCTGTCATTGGCATATTCGAATATATCTCT